>CM062817.1:1909527270-1910127270 GCA_031772625.1 Pinus tabuliformis | reverse complement strand
ATTGTCCAATCTCTACTAGAGTACCAATGAGAACCGGAAGATGGTCCTGAAGGAGAAGCTGAAGAACATTAAGATGGGTAATGATAGTGCAGCTGGATATCTCACAAAGATTACTAATGTGAGAGATGAGTTGGTAGCGATTGGAGAGGCCATTCCACCCACTGAGTTGGTGCGGATTACAGTGAATGGCCTCCCCCGTTCATGGTTGAACTTTGCTGATGGGGTTTGTGCACGTGAGACCCTTTCCACATGGGAGAGGTTTTGGGATGATTTCATTCAGACAGAGATCAGGAAAGGTCAGCTTGGGGCAGCCAAGCCAGTTGAGCAGGATGAGGATGTAGCACTAGTTGCAGGAGGCAAGAAAGGCAAAGGGAAGAAGCAAGCAAAGGCAAAGGTAAAGGTAAACAGGGGAACACACAGAAGGACTATTCCAAGGTGAAGTGTTGGAATTGTCAAAAGATGGGACACTATGCAGTTGTGTGTCCGGAGAAGAAGAAGAAGAAGGGGAAGAACCAAGACGTGGCAGCTTCAGCAGAGATTGAGGACTTTGCAGGTCGTTTTGACCAGGAGTTTGCCTTCACTACATGTGAGTCCTCTAGTGTAGGATCACCTGCCACACAGGTTCAGAGGGAGCATGCTTTTCCCTCGATTAGCGGAGAATCTTCAGGTATCTGGTATGTGGACAGTGGGGCTTCACGTCATATGACAGGAGTCTATGAGTACTTCTCAGAGCTTTTAGAGAGTGGCACTGATATAGAGGTAGTACTCGGTGATGATAGAGTTGTTAGAGCAGTCGGGGTGGGGACACTGATGTTACACAGTAATTTGTCACTGCCTTCCTGTCAGTCACCCTGCTGTGCCAATCACTAAGCTTCATGCCTTCTGAACTGGCCCAAAAAACCCATTTTCCTAAAGTTTTATTCACCAGCGCGTCTGTTTGCAAAATACCCGCGATGACTGGCGCTCCATAGTGTATCCCGCGCGCCGCTAGCTCGGAAGGACATCACTTTTCCGCGCTGGTAGCCAGCGCGCCTTTACCGTGTTCTTCCGCGCTGACATGACTGTCCCAGTTATGTAGACGCGGCGACATCGCGTCAGTTGCCTCATAATCCGCGCTGATCCAGTTTGGGCAAATTTGTTCAAACAGCCAGCCTTCCAGATAACTCCAGGCTTGGTTGTTAGCTTTGTGAATGTCGACTCCCTTCTATGGCATGTCTGTTCGACCCTTTGCAACAACTTCCCTTGAAGATAAGCTCATCCTTCCACCCTTTTAGGAGGCTCCTTCTCCTACATATACTTCCACCATTACCATGAGCAGCTAGTTTTGGATAGTTAGACTTAGCTTGGAATAGCTTGGATTGTACAGAGCTTGTAGTGCTCAGATTGCTGCTATAGGTTTGGTGTGCTAGGTGTGGAAGTGATTGATTGCTTAGGGAAGGTTGTTTTGTGCTATTTGTGTGTGAGAGAGAGTTGTTTGTCTTGGGAGAATCATCCTCAAAGGTGAATGCTTGAGATACATGCTGACTGGCCCCTCCTGAGAAGGTTACCGACGTCAGAACATTTGGTTGTACTCTTCTCTATTCTGATTAATAATAGATGACTGCTATTATTGTTCCATTCTCATTTGTCTATGCAATGGTTAAATGTGAATTACATATTTTCTGACTGATGTATGGTTGCTTTTACTAGATTTCACGCTTGTGTTTGTTTCCCCTTCGTGGGTGCAGGTATCTATTCGCGGAGATCGCGGAGGATTGTGACCAGCCGAAGCGGAGGAGCGAAGGCAACATCTCTTCGTTAAACGACAGCACAGGAATCCAAGTAGGTGCTCTTTACCTCTTGTTTAATTGTAATTAGGAACATGCGTAGCAGCATTGTGTGATTGTTGCTAGACCCCTGCTGGGCTAGTAGGGATCGCCTCTATCCGTAGAGGGGATTTACCTCTCCAACAATTTGGCGACTCCGCTGGGGATCAACCTTTTGTCTCTTGTGTCCACTCTTGTGTTTGAATTTGATTGCTCTCTTTTTGAAATTGGGGATTAATTATCAGTCTTTTGCGTTTCCTGGGTTGATCTGGGAGATGCCCCTGTTTGATTGAAAGATTGGTTGTTTTGATTTGGGAGTTTTGATTTGCCTGTCACTATTTTTGAGCTCCATCGCGGATTTAATTTTAACAGTCGCGCTGACATCGCGCTCACCCTTTTGCAACATCCTGTTCATCGCGTAAATACGCCTAACAGTCGCGACAATCCTGGAAAATCGGATCAGCGTGGAAAAGACGTGTATAGTCGCGATGTCAGCGCCACTTGCTAGCTTTCTACCCGCGCTGACCTTGGGTTTCTAGCTTAATTCCGCGACGACTGTGTTTTTCTGAGATCAGCTCGGTTTTTTGGGCAAAAGTCGCGCTGACAGCTCGGGTGGTCTGTGTAAAAGTTGCGCTGACATGGGTTTTTAGTGTAAAACTTGCGCTGACTCCTGAAAAGTTGTTTTTATAACTTTATCTCCTGAATTCATCAATATTTCTTATCCCGTGTGGTTTCTTGTCCCTCATTAGCTTGTTTTGATTGCTTTTTGGTTAAGGGATGCTCTCTCTTTGATTTCATTCGAGTGACTCTTGTGTTTTTAGACCATGTGACCTAGCCCTTTAGAAGTTTCATCGAGAAACCGTTTGCTTGGGTTACTTGTCTATTCAACATTCATCCACAACCCTCTTATTGATTTGCTTGAGGCTTTTTCACTGCTTGTTGCTGGTTGATTTTTAGTGTCGATTATTGAACCACCTTTTTTATCATTGATTCGATTTCTTCACTACCAAGCATAGATTACGATTGTTTGGATCGATTAGTTCACATTCGCTTCCTCCTTGCTTGCAATCCTTGCTTGTCTTGCCGAGCTTAGATCACATAGCTCGTGCGGAACTTAGTTTTCCTTTTGATTTGGAAGCCTTCGTTGGATGTTTTGGGAACTTTGTGTGCTTTCATTAAGTGATTTGCTTGGTGTTCCGGTTCCTCCAAATTCATTTAGATGCTTTGTGCCATTGGAAGAAAATCAAACTAGTAGCTTTGCTTTGAGAATTGAAAAGGAAAAGAACATTTCGTTGATTTGCATTTTCAAAAGAAAAAGTTTCCTTTCCTTGCTTTTAGCTGCATTAGGTTGCTTGTTTGCTTGTATTTGTTTTGTTTGATCAAAATTCTTTACCCTCTCATAGCTAGAATTCATCGAACAAAATGAAATTCTTTGGCATGTAGTTGGCATCTAGGTAATTGTGAGAGAACATACGATAGAGCCTGAAATCGAAACTTAATCTCAAGATCAACTATAAAATGAACCGAATGAATCTAAAAACGCATTGGAACTAAACGCAAACATCTAGAGGTCTAGGTTAGAGACGTGTTCCGGCGTCTCTAAACATAGTCACTGTTGTTTCACATTATGGTTGGGTGATTCCTCCTTCTGTGACTCGATAGTGGTCTAACACGGACTGCGCTCCCACGTACCGTCGCGTATATAGGGAGACCCCACTAGGCTTTTATCCTTTATCCATAGGAAGCCCAGTCTACCGCCTTGTGAACCGTAACGCACCGAACACAGCATTCGGGAAGATTGACTGCAGTACGGAAAGTCCTTGGCTCTCATACGATTGCTAAGGTGTATAAGCAGTTTTACGGGTCGCCTGGTAAACCCTATACCTAGAGTCTCCAGAGCAGTCACTTTTGATCCTTTTCGGACTCCCTAAATGAAAAGGTGCCTGTGAGCGTCTTGTCACTTCGTGCTCATTAAACATTCGAAGGAGACTGGAGTCATCTTTTCGTCCTTTTCTCGACTCTTGAAACATGGAAAGGTCAAGTTTGGTTCTTGTGTCTTAAAATTTATTCGGCCACGATAACATCACCTAATTAGATCTCGTGTGCGTTAGCTTGAGTAGGTTTCGTTTTCGTTTGCTATGGCAACTTTTCCGGGATTCACTAACCCAGGTTCCCCATCTGATGGGAATCCAGGACAATTCCCTCCTCTTGGGAATGTTGGTGCTCCGTATATGGCGACGTTGTCCCTACCAGGGTTAACTGTCGGGTTGCCTGTGTGGTTGTTTTCAACCTCTTTGGTCCCTACCATATCGGCTATTAGTCCATCAATCCCTCCACCTGAACGACATCATGTTGATCCTAAGGTGGATCTCTCCCCCTCGACGCCTACTTCTACGTCGTCCTCTTGTACTTCGCCTGGTGAAATTCTCGATGTGAGTAACCAGGTGGCTAAGAAGGAGAAGAGGAAGACCAAGAAGAAGAAGTCCCCTAAGGGAGAGCCTACACACACAATCCCCCTCTCCAGTCCAGCTATCCACTCCAGTACACCTGAAGTCGGGTCACCTTCTGCTCCTCCGCGGAAGGTTAAGTTTCCTTGTCGATTATGCAGGGAGGACCATCTGCTTCGTGATTGTCCTGGCATTCCCAGGGTATTAGAAGTTTGGTCCCACGATCCGGCCCGCCCTTCATCGTCCACTAATGATCATGGCGATGCTACCTCATCAGTTGGGAATGGTAAGGAGAAAGGGAAGTTTCAAATCCCCTGTCGACTTTGTGAAGGCAAACATCCCCTTCACCTTTGTCCCCTCATGGATAAAGCCTCTGCTGTCTTGGAAAGTCTTACAGCTCCTTTAAACCAATTTCCCGCTGGTTATCAACGTCTTTCTACAACCGAAGATCGCGCCCCTGTTGATAAAGAGATCGCTTCAGATTCCCCTTTTGTCCAGGCCCCTCTTCCTGAACCTGGCTGTTCCCAGCCTGTTCCAGACCCGTCGTTGGTCAGAAAGGGTGTTGATTCGAGTTCACCTCCTCTCAAGCACTCTGTTTCGGAAGAGCAAAATTCTCATGTTCTTCTCGTCTCCTCAGATTCTCCTGAGCTTGATAAAGGTTCTCTTGAAACCTCTCCGGAGAATTTAGATTCAGTTCTTTCCGAGCAGGGGGGCAACCATATGGTTCCCCCACCAAGTAGTTCGGTCATCTCCTTTGATTGGAGTCGTTTGACTGCCCCTCCCCTGCCGTCCCATGTGCCTTTCTGGGTCACCGCCTATGCTTGCAATAAAGCGCTGCCTGGCACTGTGTTAGACGAAGGAGCATCGGTTAGTCTTATGCCCGTTACTACTTGGCGAGCTTTGGGTTCCCCATCGCTTGTACCTGTCGCACCGCATCTCACCACGTTTGACGGAGGAACGAGTCAGCCATTAGGGATCCTTCCAATGTTTCCTATTACTTTGGGGGGCAAGACTGTCTATATAGACATCTCAGTTACCCAAGGTTCTCTAGACTTCAGTCTTCTCCTTGGTCGTGATTATGTGTATGCCATGGGAGCCCTTGTTTCTTCACTTTTCCGTGTGGTCTGCTTTCCACACGACGGAAGAATCGTGACATTCGATCAATTATCGTTCGTTCGTCCACAAGCCCCTCCCGCACATTCATCTTTCCATCCTGGCTTTCATCCACAAGTTGCATCTGCCTTGCCGCAAATCAACTACGTGGCCACCCACCCCGTGCCCGTACCCAGTGATGACACCATCGTGCATAGTGTCCTGGGGGCATTAGGTCCTGATTTCCAAGATGTCGGCCTTCCCTCCGGAACCACTTTCTTGGGGGCCTCCACTTCCCATTCATTATGATGAAGTTCGGTCGGAGCATAGTTCCTTTCCGGTGTCAAGCTCCTTAAAAAATGAAACTAGGCTTAGTCCGAGGATAGTTTTGATCTTGTGGCAACCTCGTTAAAAAATGAAACAAAGGTTATGAGGATAGTTCTTTTACTGTGTCAACCTCATTAAAAAAATGAAACACCTCCCTTTCCAAATCGAGTCTTTTGATTAAGATCTCGTAAAATACAAGTCGAGTCTTTCATCGATCTCGAGAGTGAACCTTCATTCCATCCACTTTGTCGAATGCAATGAAGCTTGGGGGGCATGTACCTCGATTTGCATTATTATGCTGGGGGCATGTGAACTTATAACAAGCATAGTTTTTCGTTTCAAGCTTGTGTAAACATGAAACCGAATCCAAGCAAAGTTCTCCACGGTTCAAGCTTGTGTAAAAATGAACCCATACCTGATTTACATCTCGTGATTGCCTTTTATCTGCTAATTTCTGTTAGATGAACCTTGGTTGTTTCATTCCATTGCTACCATCTCTTTCGCCGATCATATGCTCTCACTTGGTTGTTTATCCTTTCCTAAGGAACCGCAGCGATGAGTGGTTTTATTAGCCAGCCTCTTGACCATTACATGTTTTGAGCAGTTCCACCATTGCCGGAACCAGTTGCTATCCTTTATACCACTCGTTCCTCTAGGATGAATCACCTTTAAGCTCTTTTCTGACTCGTAAAATGTGAAAAGATTGCCGAGTATTTTTCCCTTTTTGACTCGTTAAAGAGAATAAAAATGGAGGTCTGCTTTCAGCTCTTTTCTGACCGTTTAAAGATGAAAAGATTGCCGAGTCCCCCTCTCGACTCGTTAAAGAAATGAGAGGCGGTCACCTTTAAAGCTCTTTTTTCGACCGTTTAAACTAAAAAGATTGCCGGGTGTTTGTCGTTTCGCACTCGTTATTGGCTCCAAAACGACGTACTTCTGACCGTTTTTTTACTTTTTTGGGTCGAAGTTACTATTTACGAAAAGTACTCCTCGATCGTAATGGTCGGGCGGTTCTTTCGAGCATTGTTTTATACTTTTTCGGGCTCGAGAGACACAACTGTACGAAAAAGGACCCCCCTGGAGTCTCCTTTTCTGCTGTCTTTTCAGGCTCTCTAAACAAGAAAAGAAGCCGAGTTTTTCCTTTGTCAGGCTCGTTAAACACTTGATGACATCGGATATTGTCAAAATGACACTCTTCGAGCATATGCTATCCCCGTCAAGCTTGTCATCCAAAAATAACCGGGGTACCTGCCAGAAATGGTGGGGAAAATGGAACTGTAATCATAGTCGTGTCGGCAGTATGTCGCTCTTGAACATGGCACTCTTCTGCTTCGTGTCTGGGTGGGACCATCTCATCTTGTTTTTCACTGGCCTCCGTGGATTTGGGTTATCTTATTCGACCTCTCATCTGCCCATTGCCATTATTACTATACCCTATGCTCATTTGATATCAAATATTGCCAAACCCGCTACAGTGCCGCCGATATGTTCAAGAGAAGTTGACCTCTGCAATAATACAACCTCATCTGCTATCTCACACAAATCATTTTTCCTCTGTCTCGTGTCGATGATGTGGGAATCATTATGGCCCACCTTCAATCAAGGTCGCTTCCTGTCGACTTCAGCTCATTATCCGGGAAGGTGACTTAGAGACTTCCTTCAGGTGCCTTAGAGCCTGCATGCCCTAATGGCAGGTTCTTCGTGTTCGACGCGAGGTTTACATCATTGGCCTCCGATCGAATGATTCCGTGGGTGTTCGACACCAGCTCATTGATTTACATGCTGCGGATTGTACCTATAGTACCTTGAGGGCCATTGTCATTATTGGTGGTACCTCTCGCGTCTGTTAACAGTTTTCATCATTGACTGGTAATCAGACGATGTTCATGCATGTTCGACTTCAACCCATGTATTCACGTGCTTGAACTTGTACTTTGTTCGGATCGGGACAGAGCGCAAGACCCTGGATCCCTGTCTGTTTATGGTCCAGTTGCGATTTTGTGGATGATCATTACATGACTCATTGATGGATGGCTGCGCCCATACCTGAGTCTTCATGGATGGCTGCGACCATACCTTATCATTATTATGGTCTCTTTAGCTGGGTGGCTGCGTCCATTCCACAGACCCTTTTTCGCATGTCTTTTTGGATGGCTGTGCCCATGCCTAGACTGCGTGTATTTGATTATCAGAGATATTTCGGTCCTTCCTGGTGGTGTTCCAGTTCGGCGTGTGTTGTAAAGCATTTCACCCCTCCCACTCTCTCGGTCTTCATGCTTTAGGGGGCATCTGTTACACAGTAATTTGTCACTGCCTTCCTGTCAGTCACCCTGCTGTGCCAATCACTAAGCTTCATGCCTTCTGAACTGGCCCAAAAAACCCATTTTCCTAAAGTTTTATTCACCAGCGCGTCTGTTTGCAAAATACCCGCGATGACTGGCGCTCCATAGTGTATCCCGCGCGCCGCCAACTCGGAAGGACATCACTTTTCCACGCTGGTAGCCAGCGCGCCTTTACCGTGTTCTTCCGCGCTGACATGACTGTCCCAGTTATGTAGACGCGGCGACATCGCGTCAGTTGCCTCATAATCTGCGCTGATCCAGTTTGGGCGAATTTGTTCAAACAGCCAGCCTTCCAGATAACTCCAGGCTTGGTTGTTAGCTTTGTGAATGTCGACTCCCTTCTATGGCATGTCTATTCGACCCTTTGCAACAACTTCCCTTGAAGATAAGCTCATCCTTCCACCCTTTTAGGAGGCTCCTTCTCCTACATATACTTCCACCATTACCATGAGCAGCTAGTTTTGGATAGTTAGACATAGCTTGGATTGTACAGAGCTTATAGTGCTCAGATTGCTGCTACTATAGGTATTTGGTGTGCTAAGTGTGGAAGTGATTGATTGCTTAGGGAAGGTTGTTTTGTGTTGCTTGTATGTGAGAGAGAGAGTTGTTTGTCTTGGGAGAATCATCCTCAAAGGTGAATGCTTGAGATACATGCTGACTGGCCCCTCCTGAGAAGGTTACCGACGTCAGAACATGTGGTTGTACTCTTCTCTATTCTGATTAATAATAGATGACTGCTATTATTGTTCCATTCTCATTTGTCTATGCAATGGTTAAATGTGAATTACATCTTTTCTGACTGATGTATGGTTGCTTTTACTAGATTTCACGCTTGTGTTTGTTTCCCCTTCGTGTGTGCAGGTATCTATTCGCGGAGATCGCGGAGGATTGTGACCAGCCGAAGCGGAGGAGCGAAGGCAACATCTCTTCGTCAAACGACAGCGCAGGAATCCAAGTAGGTGCTCTTTACCTCTTGTTTAATTGTAATTAGGAACATGCGTAGCAGCATTGTGTGATTGTTGCTAGACCCCTGCTGGGCTAGTAGGGATCGCCTCTATCTGTAGAGGGGATTTACCTCTCCAACAACTGACATTTCAGAGGGAGTCCAAACCTCCCTTGAAAGTGTCAGATGTTCTTTATGTGCCAGGGATGAGGAAGAACCTCATATCCGTCTCAACGTTGGAGGACAGAGGATATGAGGCACTGTTCAGGGGAGGACAAGTGTTGATGTATCCCAGGGGCACTCTAGCTGATTCAGCTAGAGTGATAGGTGTACGCCATGCAAAGGTATACAAGTTTGCATTCCAACCCCTTTTGGCATTGAGCAGTAGTACCGACAGTAGAGCTAGCAGTTCTGAGCTGTGTGAGATTTGGCACCACAAGATGGGACATATGTATCATGGAGCCTTGAGGACATTGCGGGAGATCACTACAGGTGTGCCAGATTTCAGTACTGATCACTTTGATACTTGCAGAGGTTGTGCGATGGGCAAGTTTGCCAAATCCCCTTTTCCCAGCAGTGATAGCAGAGCGACTGGGATACTTTATTTGATTCATTTTGATGTGAGTGGTCGGATGTCTCATGTTTCCTTGAGTGGATATGAGTACTATGTTTTATTCATTGATGATCACTCCAGGAGGACTTTGATTTATTTCTTGAAGACCAAGAGTGAGGTCTTCAAGCGGTTTCAGGAGTTCATAGCTCTTGTGGAGACACAGACAGGTCGGAAGATCAAGTCCCTCAGGTCAGAAAATGGAGGAGAGTACACCCTTGGAGAGTTTGTTGATTATTGTGTGGAGGCAGGCATTAGGAGGGAGTTCACGATTCCTTACAACCCCCAACAGAATGGGGTTGCGGAGAGGAAGAATAGATCCATCATAGGGGCTGCTAAAGCCATGTTACATGATCAGGGGTTGCCATTGTTCTTGTGGGAGAGGCCTACAACACAGCTGTTTACTTGCAGAACAAGAGTCCGCATCGTGCCTTGGGGCACATGACTCTGGAGGAGGATTTCTCTGGGAAGAAGCCTGATATTGGTCATCTTCATATCTTTGGATGCATTACGTACTCCTATATACCCAAGGAGAAGAGGACCAAAATAGAGCCCACCACAGAGAAGGGTATCTTTGTGGGCTATAGTGAGACCTCAAAGGCCTTTCGGATTTACATTCCTGCATAGAGGAGAGTTGTTGTCAGACAGGATGTGAAGTTCGAGGAGGACAGGGCCTTTAGGAGGTCACGGGAGTTAGAGTATCTAGATCAGCCAGACCCTCAGCAGTAGTTGAGTCAGTCGCAGGGATCCAGTGGGTAGGGATCAGGAGGATCAGGAGGTACATCTATGAGGATGTCAGGTCCGTCAGTGAGCAATGGCTCACCTAGCCAGAGGGGTGGTGCTCCGGGCAGCATGCAGAGCAGTTCACTAGGGAGTCCACTGATGGACAATTCACATGGTACCTCATCTTCTACAGGTTCAGGTGCAGGTAGGAGGACAACAGATAAATAGTCAGGAGTTCAGGCTCCTGATGATGATGAGGAGGAGGAGTTTCATTCTTTGGTGGGAGAAGTGCACTCAGGGAAGAGGAAGCCCAAGTGGCTTTAGGACACCTTGAGAGATGCCACATCTGTTGCTGAGCCGAAGAGGCCAGTCAAAGAGAGTAGACCACCTGAGAGGTTTTGTAGCTATATGGCGATGGTTACCAGCATCCTTGACTCTGAGCCTTCTAGCTATGAGGAGGCAAATAGCCAGCAGGTCTGGAGAGAGGCCATGCAGGAGGAGTATTCTTCTATCATGAAGAATGATGTTTGGGAGGTGGTGCCGAGGCCTGAGGGCGAATACGTGGTTACTTCCAGATGAATTTACAAGGTAAAGCATGCTGCAGATGACAACATTAAGAAATTCAAAGCAAGGTTTATGGCTAGAGGGTTCTCCCAGGTAGAGGGAGTTGATTATGAGGAGACCTTCGCTCCCGTGGCTCGATATACTTCGATCCGCTCCATTATATCGATAGCAACAGAGATGGGTTGGAAGATCCACCAGATGGATGTGAAGACCACATTTCTCAATGGCTTCATACAAGAGGAGGTGTACATTGAGCAGCCACAGGGCTTTGAGGTGCATGGGAAGGAGTCCCATGTGTGCAGACTGAAGAAGGCCCTTTATGGCCTGAAGCAAGCTCCCAGAGCTTGGTACTCCAAGATAGATACATATTTGCAGAGGATGGGTTTCACAAAGAGTGAGGCAGATCCTAACCTTTACTTTATTGTGATTGGTGAGGAGCCTCTCATTCTAGTGCTGTATGTGGATGACTTGGTCATTACAGGTGCAGAGAGACTCATAGAGCACTGCAAGGGAGATCTTGCGACGGAGTTTGAGATGAAGGACATCGGCTTAATGTATTACTTTTTGGGCTTGGAGGTGTGGCAGGAGGAGGGGCATTTCTTCTTGGGGCAGGGGAAGTATATTGTGGACATCCTTAGCAGATTCCACATGGAGGATTTTAGACCCATGTCGACACCGATGATCACCAACTGGAAGAAGCTTCATGCTTTGGATTCTGAGTTGGTGGATCCCACATTGTACATGCAGCTGATTGGTTCCTTGATGTATTTGGTCAACACTAGACCAGATATCTGTTTTGTAGTCAACGCGATGAGTCAGTTTATGTGTGAGCCTAGGAAGGTTCACTGGGTGGCTGCAAAACACATTTTGCGATACTTGCAGGGGACAGTGGATTATGGTCTGGACTATAGGCAGGGAGATGGAGTGATATTGGCAGGATACACTTATTCTGATTGGGCAGGTTGTGCTTCTGATAGGAAGAGCACTTCAGGGTGTTGTTTTGGGTTGGGTTCAGCAGTAGTGTCATGGTTCAGCCGGAAGCAACAGTGAGTAGCACTGAGTTCAGCGGAAGCAAAGTATATGGCAGTGAGTCTAGCTAGTTGTGAGGCTATCTTGATTCGCAAGATGTTGTTTGGCTTATTTGGTCAGCCGTTGAGACCTTCAGTGATTTTCTGTGATAATCAGAGTTGCATTAAACTCACAGAGAATCCAGTTTTTCATGACAGGTCAAAGCATATTGGGATCAGATATCATTTCATCAGAGACTATGTTCTGAAGGGAGCTGTGAAGCTTGAGTATATTTCCACTGATGAGCAGGTTGCAGATTTTCTTACCAAAGCCTTACCATGGGGCAAACATGTCTACTTCAGAGACAAGATGGGTGTGGTGAGGAACACCTTCCTCGGTAAGAGGGAGTGTTGAAATTTGGTACCGGAGGACAGGTGGTTCCTTAAGGCTTTGATCTTTGGCCTAGGGAAAAGTGTCCAAAAGAATTTAATTTTTCTCGTAAAGTAACTTTATAATTTTTATAAAGTTAAATCTAATTTAAAAGTGACTTTAAGTGATAAAGTTATTAAGTCTAATTTTAAAGTGACTTTTATAAAGTCAATGAAAAATTAGAAAGGAAAAGTGACTTTCGAAATAAATGACTAAGTGGGTATTTATTAAAGTGGGGTGAATTAAAAAATAAAAAGTGAGATTTAAATGAGCATTTAATCTCAGCCTTAAATCTCAATCTATTTCAGCCATTGGATTTAGGGATCACCTAAAAGTCACTTGGGGTTAGATTAAAGGAGGAAAAGGAGGAAAAGGTCATTCATTCTTTCATGAGCAGATTGGGAGAAGGAGAGCAAGAGAGCAAGAGAGATTCCTGAGCAGGGTGGAGAAGGAGACAGCAGCTTGGAACACATTCCAAGGCAGCAGTTGAGCAGATTTGTACAACTGATTCAGAACACAGTGAAAGGCATATTTTGGCACGATTTTTGAGGAGTGGTTTGCACAAAAATTGAGGAGCAATTTGCTGATTTTTCTGCACGCAAAATGAGGGCCGTACAATGCATTTATTGCAGTCCATACAACACATCTAATGCTGGCTGTACAACAGCGTTTAATGCCGAAAGTGGGCACGAAAATCGAGGAGGACATACAACATTTATTGCTGTCATGTTTGCTGTAATTTCTAGTTTGCTGTGAGTCATGGGAAAAGAGATAAGTTGTAAATTTGCTTGCTGATTTTTTGCTGAATATTTCTCACTGTAAAAAGGAAATTTTCAGAAATAAAGAAGAGCTCTCAAACTGGTTTTCCCCAAGAGTTGTAGGGGGTTTTTCCAGGGTCAAGTTGACCAAAAATATCAATGTTTAAATGTGTTTTAATGGCTGTTTATTACTGCTGATTTTTTTCTGCAATTTCCAGCATTCTGTAAAATTTCCAGAATTTGTGTTTTCAACAATATTTATTTTTTTCTGTCAGGCCAGAAGTAACTCCAGTTTGGCAGAAAACTCAGAAAAACTGATTCGTGTATATTCCATAGGTAACCCATTGTTATATACAATAGGGAGTGATTGTTCAGTTCATCTCCCGATGACTGTTCACCTTCCCAATTTATTTATTTACATAAAATTCCCAATCATGAAGATTAGGTGTTAACATTCCCCCCCTCAATCTGAAGGGATGTTGGTGAGTCCAAGCATCATTCTGAATCGTTCAAGCTTTTCCCTTCCAAGTGCTTTGGTGAAGATGTCTGCAATTTGCTCATTTGTGGAACAATGACGGAGATGGATTGTTTTGGCCTCAACATGATGTCGAATCAGATGATATTTAGTATTGATATGCTTTGTTCGATCATGGAACTTTGGGTTCTTAGCCAACTTTATTGCAGAGGTATTATCAATCATGAGTGGAGTTGATTGTACTTGTTTTACTTGCAAATCTTCAAGAATTTTCCTGAGCCACACAATTTCTTTCGTTGCTTCAGCTGCTGCCACATATTCTGCTTCTGTTGTGGAATCTGCTGGAACTGATTTTTTGCGTGATCTCTAGTAGACAGCTCCTGATCCAAGACTCGTAGCATATCCTGAAGTAGATACCCCAGTTTCTTTGTCTCCATCGAAGTCTGAATCAGAGTATCCAATCAAGCTGAAGTCGTCCACCTGTGTATACTTGATTCCAAGGTCTTGAGTTCCCTTCAAGTACCTTAGAACTCTTTTTGCAGCAGACTAATGTCCCTCACAAGGCTTTTGCATGAACCTGGAGAGGATTCCAACAGTAAATGAAATGTCTGGTCGGGTAGTAGTGAGGTAGATGAGACTTCCTACAAGCTGTCTATACTTTGTTGCATCCTCAAATTCCTTTCCTTTAATAGATGTGAGCTTTAAGTTTTGTTCCATTGGAGTAGAAAGAGGATTGCATTCTGCCATGCCAAAACTGTTTAAAAAATTTCCAATGTATTTCTTTTGAGAAAGAAATATGGCTTTTGGATGTTGGGTTACTTCAATGCCAAGATAGTAATGAACATAGCCCAAATCAGTCATTTCAAAACTTTTCCCCAATTCCTTCTTTATGGATGCAATGTAGCTTTCATTGTTCCCTGTCATTAAAAGATCATCTACATATACCACAAGATACACAACTGTTTTGCCAACTTTCTTGACAAACAAAGTTGCATCATCAAGATCAAAATGATTGAAGTTGAGTTTCAGAAGATGCTCAGTTAGTTTTTCATACTAGGCTCGCGGTGCTTGTTTGAGGCCATACAAGGACTTCACAACTTTGCATACTTTATGTTCATGTACTTTCACAGCAAATCCTTCAGGCTGGGACATAAAAACATTCTCTTTTAGATCTCCATTCAAGAATGCAGTTTTTACATCCATTTGATGGACTTTCCAACCGTTCTGAGCTGCTAGTGCAAAGAGTGTCCGGATGGTGGCCCATTTTGCTGTGGGGGCAAAAGTTTCCTCATAATCGACCCCTTCCTTCTGTGCAAAACCTTTTGCCACAAGCCTAGCTTTGTGCTTGTCAAGTGAGCCATCAACTTTGTACTTGTTCTTGTAGACCCACTTGCAACCAATTGGTTTGGTTCCAAATGGAGGATCAACCAGCTTCTAAGTGCCATTCTTTATGAGAGCATCATACTCCTTTTGCATCGCTTCTTTCCATTCATCATGAGAAGCAACTTCTTTAAAGGAAGTTGGTTCAAAATCTGTAGACAAGTTCAATTCACAATCATAAGTAACATCCATATCAACAGGTGAATTGGAGTCATCTACATCACCTCCATTTTGTCGGTTTGAATTTCTGGTTCCTATTTTTCCAATTTCATCAGGATGAACACTTTCAAGTGTCTTTGTTAGCCACTTTGGGGGACCTTTCTGAGATGGTCCAGGCTACTTTGTTGATTGAGCTGGGACTGAATCAAGATTGAGTCTCCCAATTCTATCAATTACATCACTTAAAGCATCATCCGTTGTTGGAGTTTCATGCAGGGGAGATTGTTCTTCAGAAGAAGATCCCACATGTTGATCTAGTATAGGAATCCCCCCTTCAAGATGTGGAATCTGATTATCAAATTCTTGAAATGATTTCGTTTTTGCGAATATATCCAAGCGATCAAGTTGCCGCTCAACAACATTGTCAGATTTGGATGATTCAAGAAAAATGACATCTCTAGATACAACAAACTTTTTATTTACTTCATCATAGAGGCGGTATGCTTTAGAGGTGTTTGAATACCCCAGGAAGATACACTTACGACTTTTAGCACCAAGTTTGTTTCTATGTACCTTTGGTATCAAAGCATAATAGGTGGAACCAAAGATCCTGAGATGTTTTACCGAAGGAACATGTCCATACCACAATTCATAAGGAGTCTTGTTTCTTATAGCATTTGATGGACATCTATTCTTTATATATGCAGCACATAGAACAGCATCAGCCCAAAACATTATCTTTACATTTTTGAAGAAAAGCATGGATCGTACCATATTCAAGATTGTTCTATTCATTCTTTCTGCTACACCATTCTATTGGGGATTATAAGGCACAGTTGTTTGATGTTTGATCCCATGTTGGCGAAGATAGTTTTCAAATTCATTTGATGCATATTCTTTTCCATTATCAGTGAGAATAGACCCAATATGAGTTTGTGCATCATTTCAATCCATTTATGAAAATTCTCGAATGTTTGAAAAGCATCAGATTTGTTCTTCAATAAATAAACCCAACACATTCTGGTGTAATCATCAATAAAAGTCATGATATATTTATTTCCATTTGCAGAAGGAACAGGCATTGGACCACATAAATCTGAATGAATGAGTTCAAGCTTCCTATGTGCTCTTGAATGTGAATCATGAAAAGACTGCTTGCTATGCTTTCCTAGAATGCAAGCATCACATTGCTTATGTTTCCTAGGAATTGTAGGCAAACCAGCAACACCATTTTTCTTCAATAAGCGGAGACTGTCATAGTTTAAATGTCCAAATCTAGCATGTCATAATAAACTTGATGGAAGTGTACCTTCTTCATGATGAGAAATATATGAGAAATGTTGTGCATGAGCAGAGGTTCCTTGCAGTTTGAGAAGTCTTTCTTCTTCTATTACCCTCATGACAAGTGAGTGGTCAGATGCTTTTCTTACCTCAAGCTTGCCATCAAACATATGAATGGAGTGACCTTGCTGGCGGATGTGAAGCAAGGACAGAAAGTTTCTCTTGAGCTGTGGGAGATATAGAACATGATCCAGAAGAAAGTCTGGAAGACCAGGCAGTTTAAGCCTGATTGTGCCAAGCCCTTATGGCTTGATTTTTGACTGATCTGCAAAGTATACTACTCCATCAACATTGTCAGTGAAATCTTCAAAAAAATCTTTCCTATGAGTTATATAACAGGTTGCTCCTGAATCAAGCAACCAATCATTTTTCGAAGAAGCAAGTGAAGCATTAAACAAATCTTCATTTACTCCAATGTTACATTGTGCCTCAATATAGTGAGCGGATTCAGGTGCTTTACCTTTGTCTGTATCATCAGTTTTACCTTTCTGCTGGTTTCTTTTCTGCTCAATTTTGTCCCATGGTAGCTTGCATGTAGAAGCATCATGTGATGCATTTCGTTTGCAGCGAATGCAATGCAGATCTGATTTTTCTCCTTGAGAATGTCTGCCCCCCTGCCTCTGAAGTATCTTCCTCTTCCTCTTCGTCCACCTCTTCCTCTTGTAGAATCTTGAGCAGGATGCTTTTCTTTATGAGCAAGGCAAACAGTCTCTTCAGAAGATTCAGGGACTGTCTTCTTTCCAAAGGCTTTCTCTCTTTCAGCAAACTTTTTCACAAGAGAGTCAAAGGTTATATACTTAAGATTTTTATTTGCTTGTAAAGACTCAAGATAATTGGAGTAGGTAGGATAGAGTGCCTTGAGAAAAGCAATAAGAGGGATATCCAGCTCAACCTTAGTGGATTTAATATCATGCATTATAGACTTTACTTCAGATGCAAGAGCAAGAGGATCATTATTTTTCAGTTCAAGAGTGAAGAGTTTAATCATGAGCTGAAAAACTTCAAGTGCAGAATGTGAGTCGTAGAGTTCTTTCAGTTTTTGTAAAGCTTCAAAGGCAGTTGAATATGATGAAATATGGCGACTTACTTCTTCATTTACAGATGTTGCGATTAATGCATAGGCTTTGCTGTTCTTGTTTTCCCAAATGACGAGCTCTTTGTCTGATGTAGGCTACACTGGGTCATTGTCTCCTTCTCTGACACACACTCCTTTCCACAACTCATTGAAGATAAGGGTGTGTTTTATCATCCGGGACCATTCAGGATAGTTCTCCTTGCCAGTGAGAACTATTCCTACCATAGAGATGATTGAATGCATTCTGTAAAAAATACTTCTACTGATAAAAAAACTTCTGCTGATAAATAACTTCTGTTGATAAATAAAAAAAAAAATTCCTTATGTTACAGCCTTATGCACTATATTTTTTTTTCAAATCCCTCTAATATTTGATAGAAGCATCAACATTTCATTGAAATATTATGTACATATCACTTCAATATTACATATCACTTTAATGCTTTAACTTTTCAACGCAGCATTACCATTCAAATGATAAAAAAACTGTGCAATACTACTATGTCACCTCCACAAATGCTTTGAATGAACAAAACTGTGCAATACCACAAATGCTTTGAATGATATATAAAACTGCGCAATACTATAGGCATTCAAATCAAAGGCTGATGATTTTAAACCCTTTCATCAACATCTCCAAGTCTCAAAAACTATAATCCTCTGAAACAAACGATGTGTAGACAAGCCAGACAAGTCCCTTCTTCACAAACTCCTTATAAAAACTAACAATGCCCTCTCATTTGTGCTTATCAAAACCAACAATGCGCTTTGATATGTGCTTATCAAAACTGAGCCGCTTTCGCACATATTCCAACCTTTTAATCGTTAATATCAAAGTTGAAAGACCTTGACCAAAATAATAAGATATGAAAATAATCACAATGGGATTAATATGATGCAAAAATTAGTAGGAATTTGACTTCCTGAAGAGTGTGTAGCAATACACATTGGTTTCAAAATCCACACATATTGCCGGTCCTAAAGGAGTCCATGTATACAATCCAATTGTATGCACTTCTCAAAAACTTGTGCAGACTCAACCAGAATGAGAACCGACATTCGATGGCCAAAAAACAGGCCCATAATCATCAATCCATGGCAGAAGAGATCCTGGTGGGCTGTGGCGAATCACACAGTCAATGCACTCCGGGATCAATGCTTCACACAGTCAATGCACTCTGGGATCAATGCTTCAGAACGCTGGCGACTCCGCATCTTGAATACCATTGAACGTTGTGGTATCAGGGTTAACGCTAGTGAACGGTTTTACATAAATACAGAACGACTGTGATATCAGGCAGCGTTCACAATCAGGCAGCGTTCAACTGCGGATGCCAGACAGTAAATTGAATTTGAATTTGCAAACAGTAACGTGAATTTGCAGACAAACATAAGAAGAAGCCCACTGAACCTGAATCTTGTGAAACGAAGGAACCCAAATTGAAAATCAAAGTTAAGAAGAGGAACTCCTGGTTGCCCGACCGATCTTGTCGATGGCGTTTTTGCTGCGCATGGAATCCCTCAGAACGGTGAGAGCGTTAGGTGAGAGAACGGTGAGAGCGTTGGGTGAAGGGAGTTACGTTAACAACCATGAGCGTTGGGTGAGCGCGTAATGAGGCACCAACGCATCTCTGGGCATGTCAGACCATCAACAGAGGCAGAGAAGCGCTCAGCACTGAGGCAGTGGCAGAATATTTCAGGACAGAAGCAGTGGCAGAGATGAAGGGAGTTACAAATATTTTTAGGACTGGCTCTGATACCATGTCAGGCCAGGAGTAACTCTAGTTTGGCAGAAAACTTAGAAAAACTGATTTGTGTATATTCCATAGGTAACCCATTGTTATATACAATAGGGAGTGATTGTTCAGTTCATCTCCCGATGACTGTTCACCTTCCCAATTTATTTATTTACATAAAATTCCCAATCATGAAGATTAGGTGTCAACATTTTCAGCTTGTTAAATATATGGTTATGGGAAAGGGAATTTAACTACATGGGAGAAATAAGGTGAAACTGAAAACCGGGGTGGGAAAATAGAAATTTCTACAATTAGGTAAATTAGAGAAATATTAACCAAAGTCTTTAAGCTTGGTTAAATTTGATAAATAAGAATTATAATAGAAGTTGCACAACCTTAGAAAAAAATAAAAATGGGCTTGCTAGACTAAATGCACCCTTAGGATAAATTAAGTGTGTTTTAAAATAATTAATCATGCTTGTAATTAATTAGTGTCATTTAAACACGATTATTTTTTTAAAATAAGATAATGGTTCTAAGTTTTTTATTTGTGATAAAGTTCAAAGGGACAAACTTAATTTGTCGACTTGTGGTATAGTGTGCACATAATCCAACTGCCACAATCTACCCTGCCTGATCGACGACAGGGAATCAATTTCAAACCCCTAGTCCATTCTATCATTATCGCCAGAGGGGGCTTTGAAAAGTGGATCCATTTTCCTTGGCCCCATGCTACATGGAAGGTGCTCAACATTTCGCACCACAACCACCCCCCACTCGAAACCTCTTACCACGTACCCCCCCCCCCCCCCCCCCCGAAAATCTCTTCATCCCACCAACATCTATAATCACCCATCACCTTAGTACCACCTACCACGTATTTTCTCCCCCTCCACTCCTATCATTCCGTGCATCCTCCACGCTCCCGCATACCATTGTGTTTCCATTCTACCACATGTATTTCTTACTATGATACCCATCATTTCTCATTACATCCTATCTGTTATACGATAACGGTTTTCTGTCGAACATGCACCAGATCACACCGGACTTGCTCCATAACGTTCAGACACAATGGGGATTCCCAGTTGCCTATAAAAACCTCACAGTTTTTTAGTTTCCCCCCCTTTCTACTTCCTGTTTACTTCAAAGAATAGGTACATTGGTTTAAAACCCCGTTCTCCTCCACCACATCGCTCTGTCACCCACTATAGATTCCAGATAGTTATTTCCCCGTCAAGTACCTGTTACAACAAGTGGATTATTTAGAAAGAACCCAAATTTTCTAGGGTAAATACCATTGGCTCTTCCACTCTTTTATTAATAATTTTAAAAATGGCACCTAAGGTAAAGTAGAAACCAACCAGTGAAAACCCAATGATTGTTCCTGCCATTGACCTAGACCATATACCCCTGGTTTACCAACAATATAAAATCACAGAGACCAATTGTGAGTTTGACTTGTTTGAACTGCACAATTGGCTCAAGAAAACCTTTTTGGACCAGAGTGATGAAATCAACCTCTAGGAATTTCTCTTCCCACAATTCATGTTTCCCCATACTCACCCGTTTTATGGTGTCAAGCCAGGTATATCCCCGGCCAAAGAGAGAATATGACCTAGAATGGATACATTATGTTTAATATAACCTCAAAGTCAATTAATTAGATGCTTTAAGTCCCCCAGAATGACTCTTTAAGCCCTTTCTTAGTAGATTCCCTCATGGAACTCTACCAAAAGCTAACCTTCCCTCGAAGAGCCAGAATATTTGAAATTTTCTTGCCAGAAGATGTCCAACTTCCAAAGAAGAATCCACCATATCCAACCTCCATGTTTCCAGAAAAGACCAAGAAAATTGTCTCATTAGTATCTTGTCTCCTAGGGTATCAATCAAATCAATGGGTGGATGAACCTATCCTAGGTTTTTTGTCCATCTTTTCCACAGAAGAAAAACCTTCTGTAATGTTTAATTTCAGTCAATTCCTTGCAGATAACATCCATGGCCAAGTTCTCAAGATTACCATAGAAGGAATGTTTAAACATGCATCAATTCTAGTTTATATGTTTCTATTTTACCAGGTAGAAATATTCTCAATTGCTTTGCAGAAACTAGATGAACAAGGAAATGCACAATTAGTCATCCATTGGACCTATTTGATGTGGACGAATTCAAATAATTTCAGTTTCATTGAATTCATAGACTAATTAATTTATATAGTTGCATGCCTTCTTAACAGTACTGTGGAACCTAGAATAGATTGTGAGATACAAATATAATTACACCTTAGTGAACAAGTTAAAACAAGAGACTGGTACTTGTACGAGAACTATGCAAAAATTAGAGTGCATGGCTATGAGATGCCACCATACAAATTACCACAATATGTTCCTATGAGAATTTTCTCATTGGAATATATAAGGAAAAAGATCAATATGGATGACTTACACTTTGTTTCAGCTAAAAAGAAGGCACAGATCAAGATCAAGACATAGGTGGGGCCATTCATATGCAACAACAGAGAAACAAGTAATGAGGCAAATGCACTTCTCAAACAAATGAACATCCAATTAAGCTTTACTTGGTAATATGAACACTTTCACGTCATTTCCAGTTTAAGAGTGGAACATAAAACCACTCCTTACACTCACACTCCCAGGCAATAAATTGAAAAGTTCATGAACCAGGATTAGTGGGAGGAGAAAATTATGCAAGAAGCTAAAGAACAAGTTTTGCCTATAACCAATTCATAGACTCTAGTACCTCAGGAAAAGCAAGACAAAAGGCCAAGAGTAGAATAGTCTCCTGCATTAACAGAAATTGGATTCAAGCAATTCTTGATATATAAAAAGAAGTAGAAAACTAATCAAAAACCAATTTTCGTGCAAGATGATGTAGAACAGTCTACTATAGTTTCGATAGGTCCACATGTTTCTACGAGACGAGAAAATATTTTTGCAGGTACAAGATAAGAAGATATTTTTGTAGGCTCTCCATCCTCCTCAGCTTCCCAAGATCCTCTAGATTCAACACATACAACAAAGTTATCTCAAGGCCAAATAGAGCCAAATACAATCAAGAAGAAAAATGAGATGCTAAAGTCCACCAAATATACACAATTCTGGAAACAAACTGCTTCTTCCCAACACATGCTTCTCTCAGACTTTGATACTAAAAAGGGAAGAATGAAAATGGATTTTCTATAAGCATAGGTTCCAATCCAAAAATCACCAATAGACTACAAGAAGATCCTTTTCTACTTTGACACTAATCAAATCCATCTGATTGATGAGATAGATGTGCAAAAACATACTGGAGATATCTTATACTCCACATTGACTAATACTTCCATGACAGCTTCAAAACTGTAGGCCTCCATCAGCAACATATAGTTGCAATTGAAGCTAGAGAAGTTACCATATCTAGCAAAGGATACTAGAATTAAATCACTAGAGGACTTATTCATTAAGCTAGGTTATGACCCGAGTGATGTAAAGGCGGAAGAGGAGATTGTGAGAAAAAATATTACATATATAACAGCTCTGAGGAAGAAGCTCAAGCTTCCATTTGCAGAGGACCCACAAAACAAGGAAATGGGAGAAATAGAAAACCAAAATGAAGACATGTTCAAGATAATAACTGAACAGAATATCCAGATCACAAAATTGGAGGTGGAACTAGAAACATTTCTCAAGGAGAAAGAGCAGTCCTCACAATTGACTATAGTTCCATTGACTGCAGTGCCTATTTTAGTCGCAAGAACACCAAGGCTTATACATCGACAACAACACCAACACAAACAACAAATTATTTCAATGAATTGATTAAAGCCGTGTGGGAGATGCCCCTTCACATAAAAGAAATTGAGAAGTTAAAAGATCCTCTAAAAAATTACAGGAACAGAAAGATCGACAATTCCTATGTAACAGAATTACAAAAATCTCACAGACTTTCTCAAAGAATAGAGTTTTTAGCGATTGAATATGTAATGGCTCAAGCTTTAGCACAAGCCAAAGAAAATATATGGGTGGATATCAATCAGGACATAATAGAAATTTGGCCATCAATTAAGATAATCTTTGAACAAGAAGAATTGATGCAGAGATGAAAAACAGTGGTAGAGGAGGTAATGGGAGATAAAGTGAGTGAAGCAACAACCTTAATCAAAGTTTTGAATTCTAGAACTAAGGAAAAACGAGAAGAGCTTCAGATTGCAGATAGAACATAAACCACTTTAGAGATAAATAAAGTTTTATACAAGAGGAACCTTATGATACAGATACAGAAAATGTGTCATTCAATGGAAATTGTTGTTCAGAGGTTTCATACCAAGTTCAATTTACTAAATCAGAGAGGGCTACCAGGGTTGGTTGCAATGATTGATTAGTTTGAGTGACTACAACCACAAACTTTTTACTATTTCCCAAGATAAGTCTAAGTTTGCAGAGGTAAAAGGAAGTATCACAGGAAACGCTTTCCTAGAGGCTTTAGATTTTGATTTGATCATTAAACATGAGATCAAACACATTTTCATCAACAAGCCTACATTTGAAAAATATACTGAAAATGATGAAACATACAGAAAGCTAATAAAACTTTCTATCCATATAGAATATCGATGGGATTCCTAAAATATTCCTAAAATCATAAATTTTTATATTATTTATGTAATCATTTTTACAAATTTTAGGATTCTGCCTTGATCTTTTGAAATCAAGATATTTTGTAATTATTTCTATAAATACTTCATAATTTGAAGTAGTAGAGGTTGATGTTTATGTAAAAGAAAAGGACCATTGATGTAAAGTTGTTCCACAAAGTTCTAGTGGAAACATTTTAGTAATACAGAAGCTCTTACAAGATTCTTGTGTCATATTTTTGGTGAAGTGATATTCTCCTTTGTTGTTGTGTTTTCCTTTCTCTGTAATTTCATATGTGTTTTCTAATTTGTTTTGTTCAAAGAAAATTATGAATCTGAATTTGTTTAAGTACACATAGTTCTATCTTTTGAACAATTTCAATGTTTTCTATTGAAGTTAAGAAATAGAATTCTTAATTTCTCTCTACTTAATGGAAACTTGATCATTTCTTCTTTTTCCATCTCATAAAACATATAAGATCCAATAAATTTGCCTACCTTTCCCTGTTAGATATGTCTATTAATGCTAAAATAAATCTATTCAAAGTAAATTGACTCCATTTCCCAATGGTATCTTGTTACATTATCAACCAAGAAACCAAACCAAATCGAAAAACAAACTATTGAACTCTCATAACTACCCTAATATCTCAATATAAACAAATCCAAATATGAAAAAGAGATCCCTCTCTGAAGCTGGCAAGGCTAGAACCTAGCTTCCAAAGTGGTTTTGTGGTTACCTTTGTATTTCTTTCACAGTCTTAGGAAATACATAGTGCTAAGACATCCCTCCCTTGAAATAGAAGAGGTCAAACACATCCTTAAGAAGAGTCCCACGCAAAGTGTGAACAACCTTCCAACTCAGATCGAGTTAGTTCTCGCTCAAATAACCCCTCTGCGAGGACTTGTAACAAACCTATTACCACCTCCTTTGCTCCATATGGATGTCCCAGGTTTCTATTGTACTGTTCAACAACCTCCATTTTTCTATTTTATAAATTTCTTATGAAATATAGTATATTAAAATAGGGACCCTGTAATTTTAAAAAGCCTTTGATTTTTCTAC
The DNA here is from genome assembly GCA_031772625.1 of Pinus tabuliformis. Classification (NCBI taxonomy): domain Eukaryota; kingdom Viridiplantae; phylum Streptophyta; class Pinopsida; order Pinales; family Pinaceae; genus Pinus; species Pinus tabuliformis. The sequence continues at coordinate 1,910,102,354 of CM062817.1, read as the reverse complement.
AATAGAAAAAAAAAGAAAAGTAGAAAAAAGCAACATAAAAGTTGTTAATAAAATCTTATAATCAAAGTTTAATACTTAGTCTTTTTAATTAAGACCCAAGCATTAAACCTTGGTTATCCCAAAAAAAAAAATTAAATAGCCCCTGAGACCCAAACTATACTTAGGCTTAAGTGTTACACAGTAATTTCTCACTGCCTTCCTGTCAGCCACCCTGCTGTGCCCAGATTCCACAATCACCAAGTTCTTGCTCCCTGAACTGGTTAAAAACCCATTTTTCCAAAGTTTTGTTCATCAGCGCGTCTGTCTCTAAAATAACCGCGATGACAGGCGCCTTGTAATGTATGCTGTGCGCTGCCAGCGCGGAAGAACATCACTTTTCCGCGATGGCCTACAGCGCGCCTTTCCCGTGTGCTTCCGCGCTGACATGACTGTCCCAGTTATTGAGATGCGCCGACAGCGCGGCAGTATCCTCATAATCCGCGCTGATCCAGTTTGGGCGAATTTGTTCAAACAACCAGCCTTCCAGATAACTCCAGGCTTGGTTGTTAGCTTTGTGAATGTCGACTCCCTTCTATGGCATGACTGTTCGACCCTTTGCAACCGTTTCCCTCAAAGATAAGCTCATCCTTCCACCCTTTTAGGAGACTCCTTCTCCTACATATACTTCCACCATTACCATGAGCAACTAGTTAGACATAGCTTGGATTGTATAGAGCTTATAGTGCTCAGATTGCTGCTACTATAGGTATTTGGTGTGCTAGGTGTGGAAGTGATTGATTGCTTAGGGAAGGTTGTTTTGTGTTGCTTGTGTGAGAGAGAGAGTTGTTTGTCTTGGGAGAATCATCCTCAAAGGTGAATGCTTGAGATACATGCTGACTGGCCCCTCCTGAGAAGGTTACCGACGTCAGAACATTTGGTTGTACTCTTCTCTATTCTGATTAATAATAGATGACTGCTATTATTGTTCCATTCCCATTTGTACTTGCAATGGTTAAATGTGAATTACATCTTTTCTGACCGATGTATGGTTGCTTTTACTAGATTTCACGCTTGTGTTTGTTTCCTCTTCGTGTGTGCAGGTATCCATTCGCGGGGATCGCGGAAGATTGTGACCAGCCAAAGCGAAGGAGCGAAGGCAACATCTCTTCGCCAAACAACAGCGCTGGAATCCAAGTAGGTGCTCTTTGCCTCTTGTTTAATTGTAATTAGGAACATGCATAGCAGCATTGTTTGATTGTTGCTAGACCCTTGCTGGGCTAGTAGGGATCGCCTCTATCCGTAGAGGGGATTTACCTCTCCAACATTAAGCATTAAACATTATGGGTTATTTAATTAAATAACAAAATAAAGCATAGTTTTTCCCAAAAGTCAAATTTTAACAAACTCTGACTCATCCCACTCCCCTGCATAAAAAATGAACAAATTTCCAAAGGCTCAAGGCCCCTCTGCCAAACTCCATTGCAATTCTGATTAGACCGAACTCGATAGGAAAATATACATCCCAATTCATAAGTCCCCGCATCCATGGAAATCACAAAAGGTTCCAAAGAACTTAAGTCTTAGCCTTAACTGATTGTGATTGCGATTAAGCCGAGACTTGATGGGAAAATCAACTTCACTTCATTAAAATCCCGCATCCGCAGGATCACAAGAACCATTGCCTAAGTCTTGCTACCTATATCTTTTGCAATATGTGATAAATACCAGACTAGCCAGGATTATCAACTGTAATCTATAAAATCCCTGTTGGCTTAGTGGGCCCTGACCAAGTTCAGCGTTAATTAGCCAAACAAATCCCTACACTACTGGCCCTTTTGACATCAATCCGTGAAGCACAGACTAAAGTCTCATCTGAAGTAGTATGGGGGGATGCAGGAACCAAGTTTCCACACCCAGAGATGGTAGTGATGTCGTTTTATACACTAACTCTACCCTCATGAAGATTGATAAGCCTTTTAGGGCTTTTTGATATACCTCCCTTATTCAGTTTCTAGACCTTCACAAAGGTCTACGATCATCTTTTACGGAACCTAAACAGGTGTTTATCTACTTATGTGCGTTCGTAATTATCCTTACCTCTGTATTTACCCATATTGGCTTAGTATTTGATAACTTCAACACTCATTAAGATATTCTTCGCGTAAATAGATATTATTATTTGTGGATAGATAACCATGTAAACATATAGATTCAAGCATCAATATAGCATTAAATCATAAACCCATTATTCATCATAGCATAATTGCATTCATTCATAATAGAAGTAATTAGAGCAAAACACAGATAACTCCAAAATAATCTTCTTTATTAATGCTTCAGATCTTCTTACAGTCTCTAATTACCCTGCGCACTCTATTGCAGGGGTCCGCGCACTCAGCTGCAGACTTCTACCCTAGGCCTCTACACACACAGCTGGAGAGCCTCTCTTCTACTCTAAGACTCTTCACTCTTTTAGTTAATGACCCATTACATTCGTCATCAAAATCTCAACTACCTTAGACTCTTATAAGACTCTCATTTCTATACAATCCCATGGTCTACGGACCATGGGTGGATCTTCTAAAGCCAACACAACTTACATAAACGAAGGGCCAAAACCCTTTATGACACTTTACATCTATGTGCTCCGTGACTACAAATTGTGGAGACTCAACACTTTACATACAAAAACTTTGGCTTTTAACCTGAAAATCAACCCTAGGGGACCCTGTCCCAATAGGAACCCAACACAAATATGGTGACTCGCCCCTGATGTTGTGGGGAAAAATGCCTATTTAGGACGATCCTATCCACCTAAGGTGTGACAGCGCCTTAGAAACAAATGAATACAGCTATTTTGATTCCTTCCTTTATGAAATATGAAAGAGGAGAGATTGGCAGACTTACCATTGTCTTCCGGTTGTCCCTCGATCTAGATCCTCTTCTCTTTGTGTGTCCACAGCTACTTGCCTCCTCGCTTGATCAAGAGAACAACTACTTGAATCCTACGAGATCACAAGAGAACAGCTACCTGTGACAAGAGAACAACTACTTGCAACAAGAGAAGAACACAATACAAAGGCAAATATACATATTCATAAATGATTTAGGATTAGAAGTAAATCAAATATACTAATGCAATTATACAAAATACACCAGCATATAGGAAAGAATCAAGATAGCTTTATTGAAAGTAACGGGGTTCAGGAAGAGATACAACCCATGGGGCTCCAATCCAGCATCTCCTTCCCAGCAGAATGGAATTCCCTCTTCAGCTCCCTTCAAAGCATAACACACCCAATGTTTCTAGCCACAAACCAATAGCAATTCTTTGCAAATACCAAATTCCAGCCCCCTCAGACCTCATGAGAGAGATCTATATATAGGAGTTTTGGAGAGAGGATGAGTCAGCTTGAGGCTGGTATGAAGCTGACTAGTGTCCTCTCCCACTTCAGTTCTTGAGTCCACTTGGAGGTTCTTGCTTCCACTTGGAGATTTGGAACCTCTTACTCATCACCAGTCGAATTCCCTGATCCAAGTGTCATTTTGGAAGCTTCCTGGGCATTGACACCTTGAGAAATGACTCTGCCACTTGTCCAAACTCGCTCAGCGCAGGTAGCCTTCTTTGCAGTTGACATTCAATGCAGGTAGACAATGGAGCAGTTGACATTCAGCGCAGATGCTCAGTGGAGCAGTTGACATGATCCAGAATTGCGTTGTTTTTGAGTGTTTTCAGGTGGAGAACTTTTGTGAATCGCTGTGGTTTGTTGGCCTTGTTCCTCTAGGGGTAGGAACAACATGTTTAGGGACTTTGGATCCCTTGATTATTGACATTTCATGCTCAGTGATGCAAGGCACAAAAATGTCTATAACAGTTGCCCCCTAAAGTATGAGGCCGTTTATCGGGTGAAATGCTTTATCCAGGAGGGTCCGAAGTTCATCCATCTGCTGGGAGGAGACCTGTAATAAAATACAATACAATACATTATGATTCATACTGCTTTCATGATCTAGCTGAGGCGGGCATTCCCATGCTCAACTTTATAAGTTCATTTTTGTACATAGAACAGACGATCGTCTGATGGTAGACTGATAATTTTGGTGAAATTATCATCCTTTGAATAGGATGATCATCTGCTGCAACGATGTACATATCAAATGTCTTTATTTTTCCTGAATATATATCGCAGCCCGGATGGATGAAACTAGATCCGGGGTCTTCAAACTCGTTCGATCTTCACTCTAAGTACAAGTCGATCCATGTGAGAATTGCGCTGAAGTCGAACATGGAAAGACATCGCTTGATTACCGGTCAATGATGTAAACCGTTAACAAGTGCGAGAGGAATCACTGATAATGATAATGACCCTCAAGGTACTGCAGTACAATTCACGTGGTGTGAATAAAGGACTTGGCGTCGAACACCACGCAAAATATTTTGGTCAAAGGTCATTGATGTATACCTATCGCCGGAAGTGAGAAACTTGCCATTGAGGCATGCAAGCTTCAAAGTACTGAAAGGGGTTGTTCCTAGATCAACTCCTTGGATAATGAGCTGATGTCGACAAGGAGCGATCCGTCAAAGGAGGGCCTTAATGAATCCCACATCAGTGACACGGAACGGAGCTAATGATTTTAATGGAGGTGAAAACAATCTGTGACATATGATTCAGGGTGGCGGTCATGAATGGATGAAGGATAATGTATGGCATTGGATGGAACCCAGTTGACTCTTTCTGAATGACTTCTCTTGAACATATGGCGACACTGATGTGATGGATCGGTAGCATTACCCCAAATATGGATGGTATGGCAAGACCATGGTGATGTGACCGGTGAATGAAACAACCCAACCCGAATGTGGTACGGAGGAAAAGTGTCATGTTCAAGAGCGACCTGCTACCATCAAAGTTTTCTTGATTTTTTCCCAATTTTTCCCCAGTCATTGCTGACCAGTACCTCTTTATTTTTGTCAAGCTTGAGGAGGATAACATATGCTTGTTCTATAACCTGCCCTTCGGGCAAGCCCATCGCTATGTTTTAATGAGCCTAGCGATAGGGAAACTCATTCTCGTCTAAAGACGAGTTGTCACTATTTAATCATTTTAACGAGTCTAACGACAAGGATAACTCGGTCATTTTCATTTTTAGAGAGTCTGAAAAGGTACATAAAGTCAACTCCAAAATTCCTTTTTCGTCATCTAATCCCTTAAGTCTGAAAAAGTATAAAACAATACAGAAGGGATGAGTTTTCGATAACTTTAACGAGCCGAATAAAACAAGCGCTCGACCTTTTTGTGCAATAATCCCTCAGGTCCAAAAAGATTAAAATCTAGAGGAGGGATAGCTCTTTCGGTCCTTTAACGAGCTGGAAGGCCAAAACTCGGCAATCTTTTCATATTTTACGAGTCAGTTGAAAAGAGCTTAAAGAAGACTCGTCTTTTGAGGAACGAGTGATAAATAGGGATAGCAACTGATTCCAGGTACAGCTTGGAATTTTCCAATCACGGCAGTGTCACAAGGATGGCTAGGTGAAATCACTCTTCGCAGCTGTTCCTCAAAATGGGTAAACAATCATATGGAGGTGAACGATCGGCCAAATGAAAGATGGAGGTGGCAGGTGCAAACATGACCAAGGTTTTTATGGCTGATAAATTTACGATCACAGTGGTTATTTACCGGGATAGGTTCATTTTTTAGTTAAAAATGAGCTTAAACACTGGAGGAAACTCTGCTCACTGCTTATATTTATTTTTTAACGAGCATGAAGACCGCGTTAAAACTGCTCGGATCTTGCGTTTATTTTTTAACGAGCATGAACTTTATGCTAAAACTGCTCGATTACCCAGTCTTTTGATAAGAGTGTCTCATCAAGATTCTATTTTTTATGGAGCTTCATCTCACTAAGCTTTGCTCCCCCTCCTTTCTTTATGCAAGCTCGGAAACAGCTAATCCTACGCGTTTAAAGGGTTAGACCTACAGGTTTAAAGGGAGGACCTAAAAATTTAAAAAATAAATAGTCGCCCCTTGCTTGCACTCCAAAAGGTTTGCATGCCCCCAGGTATAAAACAGAGTTTCAAGGTTACCTCTACTTCAATTCCATCGAAACTTTCGCTTCACCGAGAGAGGCTTACCTCTTTCAGGTTACCCAAAGATTGTCTCGTTAATCTTTCAAACAAAACACTTCCTCGGCAATGTCTACCGAGCTAGACAAAGGTGAGTGACGACCCCCGCCCTCTCACATAACTTTGACAAGAGAATCTTATTCCAGAACAACCCCTCTTCCAACCACGGACGGGGTACGGACTAGTCATATTCTCCCGCGGAAACCTACCCTATACCCAAAGTTCCCCTGCCGAAGCAGACCAGGATGCATGCCCCCTGGGTTCCAGTCATATCCTCCTGGATTACTCGCGCTCATCAGGAGGAAAGACTGTGGGTTGAGACACTTCTTTCATGAATAGACCATTTAGGGATGGCACATGACTATTTGCGATGTGTGATCCAGGAAACGAAAGTTGGTCCACGAGCTTGACCATTCTTCCTTCATGCGGAAAACACATTACTCTAAAGAGTGAGGAGACTACAGCTCCCATGCAATATATATAGTCTCGTCCAAGGAGTAGGTTATAATCCAAGGGTCCTTGAACGACCATCACGTTCATTTGAACGATCTTCCCTTTCAATGTTATAGGCACATTGGGGAGGATCCCTAAAGGTCGACTGGTTCCTTTATCAAAACCTGATAGATTTCTCATCTCAGGTAAGAGTGCTGGCGAACCAAGCGCTCTCCAAGCAATAGAGGAAAGGATACTCACAGATACCCCCTCATCAATGATAGTGCCAGCCATTACCATTCTGTATATTTGACAAATAATTCTGAATGGCACAATGGCTGGCAACCGGGGTCTTCCTAGTTGGTTCCAATCGAAGGACACAACCAGGTTTCTTGGTGGTGGGACCGAATATACGGCCGAATAGCGCTCTGATGAACTTCCTTCCTGCGACAACGGAATGGTGGCATTGCCCCCTTGATCATCAGAGTCAGTGCTGATGAAGAGAATCTGGATGGTGTCGTCTTGATTCTCCTCTGTGACAGTGTCATTCGAAGATGGAGCCTATGAAGGCAAAACCGGGTCAACTACCGTATCAACCTTTTGACTTTCGTCAGGCATGGATCCAGACGGTTCTTCTTCAATGACAGGTGCTTCGGCTAACCATCTAAGTGGCTCAGCCAGATTCTCAACTAGTGAGGGACTTGGCAGGAGTTTTTGATATCTGGGAGGAAGACTCGCTCGTAAAATTGGGCGATCTTCCAGAACTCTTTTTGCCTCGTCTAAGAAGGGACAACGGTGGATGGCATGATCGCCTTCACACAGTCTGCAGGGAAATTTAACTTTCCCATTCTGTCCTGGAGCTTCACTCCCACTAGTTGACGGTGAGCAGTCGACATGGCTATCAGAGGTCGATGCTCCCGAATTGTGCAAACGGGGGGACCAATCTCTTAGTATCCGTGGGATACAGGGACAATCTCTATGGAGGTGGTCTCCCCTGCATATGACGCATGGCGATTTAGGCCTTACGAGTGCGGTGTGTGGATTTTTGTTAGATGACACTTGTTTGCCCCCAGTCGCCTTAGGCTCCTTATTCTTCTTTTCTTTCTTCTTCTTCTCCTTCTTCTCCTTAGGAACCCGATTTTTTGATCGACCAGTTCCGTCAAGTGAAGAGGAAGGAGGGGAGGAAGATGAAGTGGAATGCTGGGAGGCTACTCTTGTCTGATCTAACTGTTGACTCGACTGTTCAGGAGTGGTGGTATTCTGAACGACATTGATTGAAAAGAGCCAAACTGGTAGGTCAATTGTCAGTCCTGGAAGCGACAATGTGGCCATGTGGGGCGCACCAACATCTCCCCAAGAGGAGAAGGGACTAGGATTTCCACCCAAGGGAACTCCTTGGTTGGTGTGCTCCATCTTTTCAACCTAAAGATCAACGCAGGATTAAAGGGTGATTGTTCCGTTTAAAATAAATTGTTAACGACGCTTTAGACACAACTTGCTTTCTCAGTTTTAAAGAGTCAAGAAAAAGCTAAAGATGACTCTAGTCTCCTTCGATGTTTTAACGAGCCCGAAGTGACAAATTCTCGGATGGACTTTTTCTGTTATAGAGTCTGAAAAAGGCCAAAAGAAACTGCTCTGGAGATCTAGGCAGAGGGTGTGCCAAATTTTTTGCAAAACCATAGAATATGTTTTACGGTACGGGTGGTCGATCTTCGTGAATGCTGTGTTCACTGCATTGCGATCAGTAGGGCGGCCGACACGGCTTCCTAAGGATAAAAGATATATGCCTATAGGGGTCTCCCAATATATACACGACGGTATGTGGGAGCACAATCCGTATTAGCGCCACCGACTCTCAGGAGGAATCACCCACCTTCTTCGAGATCGACAGTCACTATGTTTAACGACGCCAGAACACGTCTCTAGCCTAGACCTCTATGTTGTGCGTTATGTTACAAAGCGTTGTTAGATTCATTCAGTTTATTTTAGGTTGATCTTTTTAAAGTTTGCCTTTCAAGGTTCACCACGAGATGTATGATACAAATTCCTAAATGCAGTCTAAGATGATAAGCAAGCTTTACAATCTTTCAACTTTGAAAATCCTAGCTACTAAGGGAAAAGAGAGCGACTATCTTTTCTCAAAGAGAAATCAGAACACTCTAATGCACTTTCCCTAAATCCAACATGCAAACTTATCAAATGCAAAATGCACAATGCAGGTGTTTGTTTTCACTTTCTTAGTATAAATGACTACAAAGAAAGCTTTTTGCACAACTTTGAATTTGCTTTTACAATGATCAAAATAAAAAAGTTCTCTTTCTTCGAAATCAACAAGGGTAGAAGAGATTACAATCACTTTGCAATTTTCGAAATAAAGACTCGTTTTTGATACTTTGAAAAGAACAAACTCAAAACAATAAGCAAAAGTAAAACTATAATCAATCTGAACAAACAGCCAATGAACTCTCTTCTAAGATCGCTTTCAATCAGATCTGAATCAAAGGCTACAAAAAGACTACTTTACTCATGCAAAGGAAGACTGTAAATGACGCCACAAACACATAAAAACATTCACAATCTTTTTGTACAAAAATGGGGCGGAATTCAGGCAAAGAAAAGGTTTATCAGGCTAGTACCTATGCTGGTTAAAGGCTGCAAAAACAAAGATCAAAACAGGGCAACAAAGGACAAAGAACCTCAGCTGCACAAGGCCACACTGGTTCAGCGCAGGTCCAACACTGTCAGTTTGACATTCAGTGCAGGTAGCCCTTCGGGACCTGCGTTGAAATGCAGACTGCCTTCACAGTGCCTGCGTTGAAGAGAGAAACTCTCGTTTCTCTTGGTTTCTGGGTCACAAAATGCTCAAAAATACACTGTTTTAGGCCAAATCAGAAACACAAGCAAGGTATAAACAGAGGGATGCTTTGATAGGGTACTAAAGACTATCACAAGGATCAATCAAATCGTTTGTGGATCTAGTTTAGATCATAGACAAGTCCAACATACTGGATCAAAGCAGCAACTTTTACTTTGCATCCGGGAAAGATGCAGTTCAAGAATTGCTGTCAAGTCTATGAAGTAAACAAATGACGGAAACACAAATGAAATGAATAAACACGTTCTTCCCCAGTGGAGTCACCAATTTGTTGTGGGGAAAAATGCCTATTTAGGACGATCCTATCGACCTAAGGTGTGACAGCGCCTTAGCAACAAACGAATATAGCTATTATGATTCCTTCCTTTATGAAATATGAAAGAGGAGAGATTGGCAGACTTACCATTGTCTTCCGGTTGTCCCTCGATCTAGATCCTCTTCTCTTTGTGTGTCCACAGCTACTTGCCTCCTCGCTTGATCAAGAGAACAGCTACTTGAATCCCACGAGATCACAAGAGAACAACTACCTGTGACAAGAGAACAACTACTTGCAACAAGAGAAGAACACAATACAAAGGCAAATATACATATTCATAAATGATTTAGGATTAGAAGTAAATCAAATATACTAATGCAATTATACAAAATACACCAGCATATAGGAAAGAATCAAGATAGCTTTATTGAAAGTAACGGGGTTCAGGAAGAGATACAACCCATGGGGCTCCAATCCAGCATCTCCTTCCCAGCAGAATGGAATTCCCTCTTCAGCTCCCTTCAAAGCATAACACACCCAATGTTTCTAGCCACAAACCAACAACAATTCTTTGCAAATACCAAATTCCAGCCCCCTCAGACCTCATGAGAGAGATCTATATATAGGAGTTTTGGAGAGAGGATGAGTCAGCTTGAGGCTGGTATGAAGCTGACTAGTGTCCTCTCCCACTTCAGTTCTTGAGTCCACTTGGAGGTTCTTGCTTCCACTTGGAGATTTGGAACCTCTTACTCATCACCAGTCGAATTCCCTGATCCAAGTGTCTTTTTGGAAGCTTCCTGGGCATTGAAACCTTGAGAAATGACTCTGCCACTTGTCCAAACTCGCTCAGCGCAGGTAGCCTTCTTTGCAGTTGACATTCAACGCAGGTAGATAGTGGAGCAGTTGACATTCAACGCAGATGCTCAGTGGAGCAGTTGACATGATCCAGAATTGCCTTGTTTTTGAGTGTTTTCAGGTGGAGAACTTTTGTGAATTGCTGTGGTTTGATGGCCTTGTTCCTCTAGGGGTAGGAACAACATGTTTAGGGACTTTGGATCCCTTGATTATTGACATTTCATGCTCAGTGATGCAAGGCACAAAAATGTCTATAACACCTCAGTCACTCTGCTGGTGCAAAGATCTTGCTGTGAAGTCCACCCAACTCCACTTCCACCACTGCAACTTCAGTGGTACACTGCATCACTGCCTACTTAACCTTCTCTACGAGTTGCTCTGTTGCTAGTCCTGCGCTATCTGCCTAGATCTTCTGATGTGTTGCCTGTAGGCTAGTCAATGTTTCCTCAATGGTGGTGGTGAGCACATAAGTCTCATCTAGCCAAGGTCCCAATCTGTCCTTGAGTACTGCCTCCCTTCGTCGCGTTGCATTTACCTATTCTTTCAATTCCTTCGCCTCTTGTAGCTTTACCATTTTTTGCGTGATAACGACGGTACACACCACCACTATTGCCTTGTCATACCGCCGCTGCAATTCCCTCACCTTGGTTGCTAACCTCTACAGGTTGGTATCTTCCTGCAGAATGGTAAGTGCCTCTAGTGATTTCTCGAAGAGCGCAGTGCAATTTGCACGCCTTTGCTACCACCGCAACAGTTTGCTCATTCTTATCCTAGACCTTCTTCCAGGTTTCTATCACGGATGTCTCCTTAACAAATAATTGTTCATTGTTAACCTTATTCTCACTGATCACACTCAACATATGCTGCTCTTGGGCCCTCAGCTCCATGATCACACCTACTTGCAGAGTGTGAAGGAATTCGCTTGGGAGCACGACCAAGTTGAGACTAATGTTCCTTAAAGTAGCCCTTATAGCCTCTATCTCTACACTTAAGGCTCCATCAAGTAGCGTAACGGCCCTAGGCAAGGAGCAAACCATCTCCACTGCTCTAGTGGTCCCTAGCTCCAAACTAGTCGACGTCGCGCTGCCCTACCCTACACTGGCCTGCAATTAAGTAGATTGGATCTAAAACTCACGTAGAACCATCTGAATGGCCACCAAGTCTTTTTTCTAATGTTGCTGGAACTGCTACAACAGTTCTGCGGTCACGTCCATAACCTTATTCCCAATGTCATCTAAGTCAGCTTCTGTCAAGATGATCAGGTCAAGCGATGACTTAGACGCATTGGATTTCTTTCGCGACCCTTCTTTCTCCTACTCTTGATTCTGCTTCACCTGAAAGGAGGTGCTATTCTGGTCTCCACCACCCTATTCAGATTGCTCCTCTTCCTCTATCTATGGCAAATGAGACTTCTGACTTCTGTTAGAGTCATGCTCTTCCTCTTGTTCCTTTGCGATGCACTCTGCTTTTTCTCTTTCTTTTTCCTCGATCTCCTTTTTTATTTTTTAGCCAACTGTTGCATTTTCGACCAAGCCTCTTCCTTCTTCTACTTTCCTATGAACTTACTAAACTCAACTGACAAATATGAGGCCACGCGCCACTCGACTGGCCAATGATTGAGGATCACTTCTATGGCATCATCTATCGCAAGGAATGGGAGATCATACCATTTCTGTTCTGGGTCCTTCCGCACCCAGATGGAGATATGGTGAAATTCGGCTTTGAACTCCGCATATCCCAACAATTGCTGAATGATGGTTGGTGGCAATCTTGGCTTGCGGTTGATGGCCATATTGATGCTCATCTCCATCAAAACCTAGAAGACCTTACTCTCACGGACTCGCTCAATGTCCTTCATGGCCCATAGCGAAGAAAACTTCTCTACTTCTGGAAAATCTATCGCGATCGGAGGAAACTGACTATCCTCCAGTAATTTCCACGTGACTAACACAATTGATAAGAACAACCAAGAGTAGTGGAACGTCTTGTTGTGATCCTACGTTTCTCTGCAGTTCACGAGGAAGTCGCTGTAAAGGTATCACACCCAATTGAATTGTACGCCCTTTGTGCACTGGGATGCTAATGAAGCTACTGGTGCCAAAACCTCATCTGCGTGACACTTTTGCATTATCTTCCCAGCCAAGATCTAGGTGGATATCTTGACCATGAGGCCGGTTATGCTTGAAATTGAGTATCTACACGACTTCTTGACAAGCTTAAACTTGTCCTTCATGCGCTTAGCGAGGTCGCACTCCCCACCTTTTTTCCAAATGCCTTGGCTGAATTTAGTCCTAAATGGGGTAGCTAGGTGATCCTATGGATCAACATATCAATTATAGGGATTGGCTCCTCTAAACAAAGGTGTTGAGCCCTAGAACTACCTTTCTTTTACATACTTTCCTAGACCTTTTTCCCACATTAGTGCCTCATAAGATATCAAAGATCGTTACATATTGATTCTAGGAGTGCATTTAAGTGCTTTTCTAACTATATCCTTGTGTGTGCTATTTGATTTAGATTTTTTTCATCAGCTACGGAATGTAGCCACTTTCTGCAGCTGACTCACAATTCTGTAGCTATTTTTATTGTTCTATAGGTTACAGGTGTCAGCAGGTGAAACAAGGCACGTGGGTAGCTCAGAAATGATCTACACATGGACAAGGTCCTATTTGTTCATTCGAATTCATGAAGAAAGGCCTTGGTCAAAGGACAATCAAACAAGGAGTCCTACATCAAATAGGTCTTTGTTTTAGCACGTGAAAGGTCCGAGACCATTCCTAGATTCGTGGATCCCTCTTAATAGTTGTAGGTCATCTCCATGACGCAAATCCAACATCCACCTTTTGTAGATTGAATGATCATGGCAACCAAGAGGCTGAACTTACAGGTTTTGTCTTGTTTACGTGTCCTCTGCTGAATATTTCTCATAGAAAAAATAGTTATCTATTTTATTCCATAAATAAAGTGTTTGCAAATGCAAGTAGTTAGTCTTGATGTTAGCTTTTATGTTGTTGCTTTAGCGTTAGTCCTGTTGTTGTAACGAGAAGACATATCCTCTGTTTTGCAATACAAAAACTCTATTTCTTATGACTGTTTAAAGCGTGATTTTGGGTTGATAGCGTATTAACCAAAGGTCGTGCAGAGGGCCCCTTGTTATAGACATTTTTGTGCCTAACAGCATGGAGAATGAAATGTCAATAATCTGAGGGATCCAAAGTCCCTAAACATGTTGTTCTTACCCTTAGAGGAACAAGGTCTGCAAACCACAGCACTGAAAATCAGTTCTCCACCTGAAAACACTCAAAAACAGGCTATTTCTGGATCATGTCAGTTGCTCCACTGAGCATCTGCGCTGAATGTCAACTGCTCCTCTCTGTACCTGCGCTGAAGGTCAAAATTAATGAAGGCTACCTGCACTGGGCGAGATTGGCCAAGTGGCACAGTCATTCTGCAAGGTGTCAACTGCCCAGGAAGCTTCCAAACTGACACTTGGGTCAAGGAATTCGCCTAGTGATGAGTAAGAGGGTCTTGATCTCCAAGTGGAAGCAAGATTCTCCAAGTGGACTCAAGAACTGAAGATTAACTAAAGTGGGAAAGGACACTAGTCAGCTTTATGCCAGTCTCAAGATGACTCATCCTTTCTCCAAAAACCTATATATAGATCTCTCTCATGAGGTCTAGGGAGGCTGGAATTTTGTGCAAGTAAGGAAGTGTTGTTGGTTTGATTATAGAGCTATTGGGTGTTTTGCTTGAAGGAGGTGAAGAGGAGATTTCTTTCAGCTGGGAGGTGTTGCTGGATTGGGCCTACTGTGGTTGTAACTCTCTCAGAACTTTACTTCTATTATCAATAAAGTATTTGAGGTTCTTCTATATGCATGTATCTTGATGATGAATTGATGCTTTTATATTTGGTTTATGCTAATCCTTAGATCGATTATGGATGCATGCTTCTTGTAGTTTCCTTTTCTTGTGCTTTTACAGGATCTGTGTGTAGCTGGGCCGGTGAAAGGGCAAGGAGCTAGGAGCAAGCAGCAAGGAGTGAAGACTGGATCGACTATTAGCGCAAGATAACGGTTAGTAGATCATCCTTTTCTTCCCTCTCTCATCTCATAAAGAAGAATTCTTGAATAGCTTTGCATTCAGTTGTTGCTGAGGTACTATCACCCTTAGAGTGGGATAGAGGCATTCTGCATTAGATACTTTTCCCCCCAACAAATTGGCGACTCCGCTGGGGACCGTATCTTGTTGGTTGTTTGTGTTTTTTGCTATTCATTTCATAAACAAAGGGAGTACCGAATCGAACTGTGTTTGAATCCATCAAATACAAAGTAGAGGGCAGCTACTCTAGCTCAGTTTCTGGGCAAGTTTATGATTTGAAGAGATGATCCACAAGGAATCTAATAAGCTCTTAGTGATATATTTTCATCCTCCTTTACATCCCTTAGTGTGTCCTTGACTGATAGCTTCTGATTTGAGCAAAAACTGTGAATTTTTGAGCAATCTGTGGCCCGGAAACCAAGACGGACGAAAGTCTCGTTCTTCAGTGCAGGCTGTACAAAGGCTGTCTGCATTTCAGTGCAGTTCCCGAAGGGGCTACCTGCGCTGAAGGTAAAACAGGCAGTGTTACACCTGCGCTGGACCAGTCTTGGCTTGAGCTACTGGGGTTTCCTGCTTTGTCTTGCCTTGTTTTCACTCTTGTTTTTGCTGTTTGTTGCCAGTCAGTGGGCCTATCTGAAACCATCTTCCTTTGTCATTATTCCGCCTCAGTTGTATAAAGAAACTGTATTTGTTCTTTTGTATTTCTTGTGTCATTTACAGTTTCCCATAACGAAAGTGAACCAGTCTTGCATTGACCTCTTAGATCTAGACCTGTGATTAAGTGTCGTTCTGATCTTAAGAGTTAGTTTATTTGTTGTTCATAGCTGATTGAGTTTGTCGCTTTCGTTATATGGTTTGAATTTATATATTTCTAGTGTCGAAACAAGTAAATCTTAAGGTGTCTCTTTTGATTTTGGACAAACTTGTTTGCTTTCGCTTGAAATTGAATTCGAAATTATACAACAGCTTTCTTTTTGTATTTCATCAAACATTAAGGAAGAGAAAAGAAATACTTGCATTTTTGCATTTTGCATTAAGTTTGTATGTTGATTTAGGGAAAAAGTGCATTAGCGAGTGCTCTTTGATCTGTGTGAAAAGGATTTTATCTCTCTTTTCCCTCAGTAGTTAAGATTTTCATAAGTCAAAAAGATTTGAAAAGCTTGCTTCTCATCTTAGACTGCATTTAGGAATTTGTATCAATACATCTCGTGGTGAACCTTGAAAGGCAAACTTTAAAAAGATCAACTTAAAATATATTGAATGAACCTAACAATGCTTTGAAACGTAATGCAAACATCTAGAGCTCTAAGCTAGAGACGTGTTCCGGCGTCGTTAAACATAGTGACTGTCGATCTCGACGAAGGTGGGTGATTCCTCCTAAGAGTCGGTGGCACTAATACGGACTTGTGCTCCCACGTACCGTCGCGTATATATTGGGAGACCCCTATAGGATAAAAGCCTTTATCCATAGGAAACCGTGTCGGCTGCCCTACTGATCGCAATGCAGTGAACACAGCATTCACGAAGATCGACCACTCGTACCGTAAAACGTATTCTGTGGTTTTGCGAAAGGTTTGGCACACCCTTTGCCTAGATCTCCAGAGCAATTTCTTTTGGCCTTTTTCAAACTCTATAACTGAAAAAGTCCAACCAAGCATTTGTCACTTCGGGCTCGTTAATACATCGAAGGAGACTAGAGTCATCTTTAGCTTTTTCTCGACTCTTAAAAAGTGAAAAAGCAAGTTGTGTCTGAAAGCGTCTAATAAAATTCATTCAAATCGGAAACACGAATTTCCCCTTTTAATTTTTGGTTGATTGAGTAATCCGCAATCGTGGAAGAAAGTCAATAGAAAAACCGTCGTTCGCGGAGGCTTGCGAGTCAACCGTCTTTGTCCCCGGAATCGAAAACAGTACGGGCAAAGCGAACTCGTTTAACCGGTTCAAAATCTCCTTTGAAAGTTAGAACAAGTGTTCCTACTACATCCGAGGTTCCGGTTACTCCTAACATTTCTGGAAACCCTGCCTCTATAGAAGAAGTTCAACAGCCACAGAAGGATAGTAATACTGATCCTAGTCTGGGGGCAAACACTCGTGTAACTGAACCAGTTCCATCTGTAACCGGTCCAGAGAGTTTTTCTCCTCAAACAACTGTCGCTGTCGAAGCAACCACTTCTTCGGCACCAGAAATATTTTACAGACCTGACGGTCTTCCTCTTCCACCGGGTTTGATTGCGATAGAGGAAATTGCAGAGGATCCGCAAGCAAGTACTCCAACTCATTTTGGAGTCGGGGTCACTCTATTTCCTTCATCAGAAGTTAATCCACCACAAGTGGAAGTTCCTGTAGAATCGCTAGGCAATCTATTGGATAGACTTAAAATGTCTGAACAACCGTCATCATCTAGGACTGTGTCAAATGACACAGCGACAGCAGAAGCTCCTGCCGTCACTCCGACGATGTTTGCCGGCATACCAGCTGTCCCAACTAGTTCTCAACAGCTAGAAGGAGTCCACCAAGGGACTATTTCGACAGTGTGGTCTGTTCCAGTTTGTTCATCCGGAGTAATACCCGGAAACTCTTATGTTGAGACTCAACAGATTGATCCTCATGGAGGACAATCTGGGCCATCAATCCCTTTTAATTTCGGATTGCTATCGTATAGGGGGCAATATGCCCTTTCATTACCCCCTCCGGGGGGGTATCCATACGTGAGTTCACAACAATGTTCAGGTTATACTGGAATTGCATCAAGTAGTTGGGTACCCATGCTACCTCAACAACCAAGGATTGTATATTCTATGCAACAGTGTGTACCTGTGACGAACATCCCAACCACACTGGCTATTGTAACCGTGTCGCAAGTTCAAGCGATACCTGTTACATGTCAACCTCAGGTTGCAATGCAACAGTCGCTTGACCATGGGTCACAACCACAATCGCCAACTGGTGGGTCGACACATGTACAAACGGGTACAATTACCCCACACCTTGGTCCAATGGTTAGCATGGCGCAACAGAACATGGCGTCACAACCATGGCTTGTACAATACCAACAACCGCAGTTCTAGCAAGTATACCAAGGTTCTGAGCAACAGATCTTTGCGAATAGTGGACAACCGTATATCCAAAACGGTCAAAACCAACCACTTTACAGTGGTCAAGTCCACCAACCGTATCAATCATACCAACATCAATTACATTATGCTGGTATGCAAAGACCCACTGCTCAAGCGATTCCATCGTACCCTGGTTACGCTTCGCCTAACCTGAATCAACAGTTACCATTCGTGGCAACTTTAGAGTTACCTGATTTACATCGGTTAACGAACGATCCGATTGCTTATGCCCCTTGGTGGCCAGCGATTCCTCATAAACTTCCATCTGACATTCCTAAATTCAATGGAAATCCAGGTGAAGACCCGTCGAATCACGTGATGACCTTTCATCTGTGGTGTTCGTCGAACACCCTTAACGATGATTCGATAAGACTTCGCCTTTTTCAGAGGACATTGATAGGTCCAGCGGCTAAATGGTATATTGAATTGCCAAGAGCCTCTTTCGACAACTTTAGTTCCCTAGCCACGACCTTCTTAACCCACTTTCAGTTACCGATAAGGTATGAAACAGGAACAGAAATATTAACCAACTTCAAACAGACAACTGCTACCCATATATCTGATCATATACATGAGTGGCGTCGTCGTCGTAGGATGGTGAAAACATATGTTCCCGATCAGCTATTAGCTGAATGGTTTATAAAGTCGTTACTTCCGGCTATTACGGAAGATGTGGCCAAGGGGGAGTCGTAACAGAGGAGCAAGTTATTGCTCGTGCACAATATTTGGACTTGGTGTATACCCAGTCCGGCACACTCTATGACAAAATACCTGACTCCCCTAGACTGGAATTTTCAATTCCTCCCCCTCCTAAATCAAATAGTGACTCTCATGCCGGTGATGGCGTGATTGGCACCGCAAACACGAAATCAATAAAGGCTTCCACAAAGAAAGCCCGTAAGAATTCGGATCAAAATGCAAAAGCAGATATTCTTGCTTCGGAAGTAAATGCCGTTTCGGAAGATAAAGGCAAAGAAACCAATCAACCAGGAAGCAAGAAGAAAAAACAAAACAAAGGGAAGAAGAAAAAACAAGGTGAATCATCGCCTAAGGATAATTCTTCAAACCCTCCTAGGAAAGGGAAACAAATTTATCCATGTCAGATATGTGATGATGAGGATCATTACACAAAGAATTGCCCATTCAAAGCTGAGTTGAAGAGGTTCTTTAAAAGTTCCCAAACATCAGCTGTGTTAACTGATCCGTTTCCTAACCCAGGTCAAAATCTGGTTGATAGCGGAAATGCTTCCCCGTCGCAAGTACTTATGTTGTCGGTTTCAAAACAGCAGAATGATGCTTTGATTTCGACAAGGAACAAAGATTACGGGAATCCTCAGGTGTCGAACGAAAAAGGTAAAGATCAACCAAGTAGTTCGACAACAACTTCGACAGAAGTTGTACCACCAATTATACCTGAACTGACAATAAAACCGCCAAAGGGTGTAGTACATAAGTCGACATTTAATCCTCGCGCCAGAGCGGCGCAGCATTATAACATAGTGGAAGATTTGGCCCAATCGCCATCCGCTATGTCGACCCTTGAAGTGCTACAAAATTGTCCAACCCAAAGGCAGGCATTGTTATCAGCAATTGGTGGAGTAGATCCTAAGGATTCAAATCTGGTATCCTTTGATCACAAGGGATATGATCCTCAGTTACCGGCTCAATTAGCTTTCCTTATTCAAGTGAAAGCCCTCAACAAAACTATTCACAGAACGATAATTGATGAGGAGGCATCAACATGTATTATGTCGATGAGCTACTGGAAAACTTTAGGATCTCCAACCTTGTCTCGATCATCGACGACATTAAAGGCTTTCGACGGAAGGACTTATACCCCTTACGGTATCCTTAATAACTTGAAAGTTGAACTTGGAGGAAAAACAATAGAAATTGATGTTGAAGTCATTGATGGAAATCTTGATTATAACATCCTACTGGGAAGACCATGGATTTATGCCATGGCAGCTGTCGTGTCGACTTATTTTAGGAAGATCGCATTCCCGTTTGAAGGAGGGATTACGATCGTCGACCAACAGAATTTCCTCCCAAATGGTTCACAAGTTACAGGAAGCATTCCCATGATCCATGAAAGTAACCATTCAATTCAAGATATCGGAGTAGGATTATTGAAAGACCCCATTTTGATGGGAACTTTCGCGCTACCACCTCCTGTTTATTCGGGAAATGTACCGTTTGTAGCAACCTGCAACATGATATCTTCCACGA
Organism: Pinus tabuliformis; assembly: GCA_031772625.1. NCBI lineage: Eukaryota > Viridiplantae > Streptophyta > Pinopsida > Pinales > Pinaceae > Pinus > Pinus tabuliformis. The sequence goes on along the minus strand of CM062817.1, from coordinate 1,910,082,389 downwards.
AGGTCAACATGGATCATGCAATGGTATTGTCCCCAAGCCCTTTGGAAATATTGTAGCAATCAATGTTTCAGGCATGGGAGGCGAGCCCAAATCAACGCTCGTCAAGCGTTTGGGTAGATAGGTCTAGAGAATATGGAACCCCACTAGATCCTTGGTCGAAAGTACATGGGACTGACGAAGGAATCTTACAATCAATGATGATTGAGGGGACACCATGGAATGATCACCACCATCGTTCCCTTCTTCCGGAATATGAAGAAGATACTCAAAGTGACCTTTATCACCCTTCAGTATTTGAATTCATAACAAATACTGTAAATACGGTGGATTCCGAGCGAAACCTATCCAATATTGAAGAGACTATAGCCATAAATATCTCGACCAAAGCAGATGTTGTAGAGAATATTTATGTCGGCAAAGGTTGTTCCCCTTCAGAACTGGAAATATATAACGCTCTTTTTCGCGAATTTAGAGATGTCTTTGCTTGGTCATATGATGAAATGCCAGGCATCGACTCGAGTATAGTTGAACATGAAATTAAAATGTATCCCGATGTCAAACCAGTAAGAAAACGGCTTCGGCAAGTGCACCCGAAGAAAGCCGCTGCCATTAAGGCAGAAGTTGAAAAACTTCTCCATGCTGGATTCATCTACCCGGTTCCTCTAATCGATTGGGTATCGAATATTGTCCCTGTTATGAAGAAACAAGGGACGATTAGAGTGTGTGTCGATTATAGGGATGTAAACCATGCTTGTCCAAAGGACAACTACCCTACACCCTTCATCGACCAGATAATTGATGAATGCGCCGGATGTGAAATCTTTTCATTTATGGATGGATTCTCCGGGTATAATCAAATAAATATCCGCCCACAGGACCAGTCAAAGACTGCATTTATTTGTCCGTGGGGCACATTCGCTTATAAAAAATTACCCTTTGGTTTAAAGAACGCAGGGCGACGTTTCAGAGGGCGATGAATTATGCCTTCCATGACATCAAGAACATTGTTCAACCTTATCTCGACGATCTTCCGGCTCATTCGCGAAAGCGGACTGATCATCCGTAGCATTTAAGAGCGATATTTCTACGTCGCAGACACTACAAGATAAGACTCAACCCACACAAATGTGTGTTTTGCGTCGGTTCTGGTCGTTTACTTGGCTTTGTAGTCTCTAAGGATGGGATTCGTATCGACCCCTGTAAGGTTCAGGCAATCATTAATTTGCCTCCACCTTCAAATTTTCTTCAGATTCAGAAACTCCAAGGGAAAGCAAACTTTCTGAGGAGGTTCATTCCAAATTACGCAGAACTTGCTAAAGGTTATACTCGTCTTTTGAAAAAGGATGTACCTTTTGTCTGGGACCAGGTGGCGCAAGCTTCCTTTGATGCTCTGAAAGATTGTCTAGTAAAAGCATCATTAATGTACGCCCCGGACTATCAAAGAGATTTTAACCTGTATCTGGCTGCAGTGGATACGACCATTGCGATGGTTTTAGTTCAAGAAGTCGATGGAATTGAACATCCTATCTATTATTTAAGTAAAAACTTAAACGATACAGAAAGTAAATATTCTTATGTGGAAAAACTAGCGCTTGCAGCTGTTCAAGCGATTCAAAGGTTTCGACATTATGTCCTCTTTCGGAAAACTACCGTCTTGTCAGATTGCAACCCCATGACTTATATACTGTCGTGACAGTTGCTTGGGGGCAAATATTCAAAATGGATAGCGATCCTTCAAGAGTTTGATCTGGAATTTGTAAAATCCAAATCAAAGAAAGCTCTAGTTTTCGCAGAATTATTATGTGATTTCCCATCGTCGTCCAACGATGAAACATCAGAAGAGTCAATCGTGGACGAAAGTTTGTTTCTCATATCTGCAAGCGATGAATGGTATGGAGATATCATAGTTTATCTCCAAACCCAAAAATTTAGGTCTAATACCTCTCACTCGGAACAAAAACGTATACGATACCAAGCAAAAGACTACATGATCGTCGGTGATACACTTTACCGTCGTGGTGTCGATACAGTTCTGAGGAGGTGCCTTACCCATGAGGAGGCCGAAAAAGCCCTGAATGATTGTCATTCAGGCGCTTGTGGGGGGCATCAGTCTGGATATGCAACAACACTAAGAATCTTACGAGCAGGGTACTTCTGGCCAACCATGTTCAAAGATTGCATAACCGCAGTCAGAAGTTGCCATGCTTGTCAAATCTTTGATAGCAAAACCAGACGACCACCCGCACCTTTACAGCCGATAGTTGCTGTTGGGCCCTTCGCCAAGTGGGGCATCGATTTCATGCAATGTAACCCCACCTCGACCGGGGGGCATGGGTATATAATAGTCGCTGTTGACTATTTTACCAAATGGGCCGAGGCGATGCCTACATTGGATAACACTGGTGAAACAGCTGCCCTTTTCTTTTTCAATCATGTAGTCGCCAGGTTCGGCGTACCACAAGCTATAGTTACAGATCATGGATCGCATTTTCGCAATCACATGATGGTCGAATTAGCTGCCAAGCTAGGGCTATCTCACGACAGCTCTACCCCATATTATCCGCAAGCCAACGGACAAGTTGAGGCAATCAACAAGGTCCTGAAACGTATGTTGCAAAGGATGATCGGGGTTCATAAAAGAAGATGGCACCTAATCCTGTACTCAGCTTTGTGGGCTTACCGGACCTCGGTAAAGAACGCAACCGGGTTCACGCCTTTTCAATTGGTGTATGGCCTGGAAGCAGTCTTGCCAATCCAGTGCGAAATTTCGTCGCTTAAACTCGCGATCGACCTCCTCCCCGGAACTTCAGAGGAAGAGGCTCGTTTCTTGGAATTAATCTAGTTGGATGAAACCCGTCGTGATGCCGCTTTGGCTAACGAGGCCCATAAGAAACGAGTCAAGGCTCAGTTCGACAAAAATGTCAAACCCCGTGTCTTCTCAGAAGGTGATTTGGTCTTGCTTTATGATCAAGAATCCGATAAATTGGGAGCAGGTAAATTCAAGTCCTTATGGATGGGCCCCTATATTGTTAAAAGGGTGTTAGCAAAAGGAGCCTATGAGTTAATGGATTACGATGGAATTCCACTGGCGCAGCCCCGCAACGGGTTGTACCTCAAGCGTTACTATGCTTAAATAGTAACCTACATGCTTTTGTTGTATTTTGTTTTCGCTAAAGTATTTGTTCTGGTCGAGTGATCCACCTTTTTCATTCATGGCAGATGCCAAACCTTATGGAGACATGTGTTGGATATGCCGACGGAGCGAGTCGTAGTTCGCGGAACCTGTCTTCCGCAGCCTGGGCCATTTTTGATCCAAGCGATGAGTTAGTAAGTTTCAGAGGTGTATGTATTGGGCAATCAACGAATAACATCGCTGAGTATAGCGCGTTGGTAGAACTACTCTCTGATGCCATCACACGTGGCATACGCCGGCTAATTGTCAGGTTAGACTCACAGCTCGTAATACTACAACTCAATGGTATATATTCTGTTCGCAATCTAGCTATTTATCGCATGTTCCTAAGGGTTAAGATCTTGGAAAGGCGATTTGATTCAATTCAATATCAACATATTTCAAGAAATTTAAACACATTAACCGAATCATTAGCAAACTATGTGTTAGATAGACATTTGCAACATTTATAAAAAGGACACATCATCAAAGATTGTACATATGGATCACGTAGATCAACCAGAATAAAATCTGAAAATCAAAATATATAAGCTGTTTATATAAGTTCATACATAATGTTCTGGAACCAAGACAAAATTGGCCATATGACCTAAAAACTCAAAAAGATGCTAGGGGGCACCCTAGCCTAGTGGTGCTCATGATAGTACGTCACGGCCTGTGCAATCATGCGCAAAAGACGAGTCCATCGTCTAGGCACGCCAATGGTATGACGCTGCATCTGTAAAGGTAACTCGTCGATCTGTACATCCGGAAGGCCACGAGTAAGGCTCTCAACCTGCTCCTGCACAGCTGTAAGGGTCTCGGTGTCGTCAAGATCGCGGATAACAACTCTCCTAGCAGGTTCCCCTGCTGGGGCAGCAGCTGGCGATCTCAGACGAACTGCTGGACGAACAGGACCAATATCTACATGCACCCAAGAGTACAATTAAAAGTCTTGATAGAATAAAACACAACAACGTTATGAATAAGAACAATAAACAGTAATGTGGTCAAAGAGTTTACCAATGGCACCCCACTGCTCGCCATCCGGTAGAACCAAATCCGGATCGCCTCGGAAATCCATACCCACATATGGATACTCAGAAAACGCCATCTCCTGACGCTCGAACCACCTAAAGAAGGCCTCAGTGAAAGTAATCTGAGGTTGACCTGCGTGCCTAGACATGTGGTCAACCCACCTCTGCATGCGTGGCTCGGTCGGAGAAGGCAAGTCAAGTATGATGTACTGAGGCTGCATCAGTGGGATTTTCTCCAAGGCAAAGGCAGTCAGAATAGAACCAAATCCAAAGTTCTTTAGCTTCCCGTCCTTTATCTTGGTCAATTGACTTTTCATCTGAACAAGTACTGCATCACACCAGTTGAATACATTCGGTTGGAGACACTCCAGGGCATGCTGCATATAGGACATGTTGGCAACATGTAAAGCTGCGCTGCCGGCCATCCTACCAATAGTAAACAGAATGGACCTGAGAGCCCGATCAGTAATCTCACAGATAACAATCTTGCCGTCTCTGCTCGGCTGAGAACCTTCCCTGCAATACTGGCGGACATAATCTCTGGTGGAATCAGTCCCCCGGGCCGTACCTGATAAGGAAACGAAGGCACCACGTCTTGACAACCCAGTCAAGAAGTACATGTCCTCTATGGTCAAGGGGATGGGCTTCCCCCTAATCTGGAATACTTGGTTAACAGGATCCCAAGCATCAAGCATATACTGCTGTAAAGAAATCTGTGCTCTCATACTAGAGATCCGGAAGAACTTCAGCAGGCCACAGTTCCGCAGCGCGTTCACTGTGACCGGGTCATGGAGGGCAATCATGTCCTCCTCTTCATGTTCTCGTTCTCGCCATGTAAGGGAAATTTTGCTCAAGTCACCCTGCAAAGCAAACAAGAGAGAGAATGAGTTCCTGTTTTGGTGAAAAACTGGCGAAAAAATCATCAAAAATAAAACTCAGTCTTTTTGAGCCCAGCGCAGGCAGGAAGTCTCCCACTTGCGCTGAGGGTCAGGCTGCCTTAAGGCAGCTTGACCTTCAGCGCAGGTTTCGAAAGGGAAACCTGCGCTGATCCTAGGGTGCCCTGGCAAAACCCCAGGGGCTCAGAAAGACCGGAAAACAGGCAAAAAACAGGAAAAGGAAACCATGAAAAGAAAGAGCTAGGGTTTAGCTCCTACCTGGTCCAGACGGCGCCGAAAATCGTCCGCAGAATCTCCCGGAATCAGCTGGTGAAAATCAAGGGGGAAGAGGCACCTCCAGAGCTCCAACAAACCAAATGCAAATGAAATGGTAAATGAGAGGTAAAAACACCTTTTAATGGCTTTTTACATAGTACAAAGTGAAATATTAGGGTTATAATCTCATTTTCATGCAAATATTATCCATTTCTAACATAGTTTGTTGCAGCAATTGAAAAATACAGTACTATATTTGAAAAGAGAAAAGCTAGTAATGGTAAAAAATCAAAAATTTGACCACAAATCGAGCAGTTTTAGCATAAATTTCATGCTCGTTAAAAAATAAACGCAAGATCCGAGCAGTTTTAACGCGGTCTTCATGCTCGTTAAAAAATAAATAAAAGCAGTGAGCAATGTTTCCTCCAGAGTTTAAGCTCATTTTTATCTAAAAAAAGAACCTATTCCGGTAAATAACCATTGTGGTCGTAAATTTATTAGCCATAAAAGCCTTGGTTGTGTTTGCACCCGCCACCTCCATTTCATTTGGCCAATCGTTCACCTCCATATGATTGTTTACCTTTTTTGAGGGATAGCTGCGAAGAGTGATTTCACTTAGCCATCCTTGTGACACTGCCGTGATTGGAAAATTCCAACCTGTACCTGGAATCCGCTGCTATCCCTGTTTATCACTCGTTCCTCAAAAAACGAGTCTTCTTTGAGCTCTTTTCATCTGACTTGTAAAATATGAAAAGTTTGCCGAGTTTTGGCCTTCCAGCTCGTTAAAAAGGACCGGAAGAGCTATCCCTCCTCTAGATTTTAATCTTTTTGGACCTGAGGGATTATTGCACAAAAAGGTCGAGCGCTTGTTTTATTCGGCTCGTTAAAGTTATCGAAAATTCATCCCTTTTGTATTGTTTTATACTTTTTCGGACTTAAGGGATTAGATGACGAAAAAGGAATTTTGGAGTTAACTTTCTGTACCTTTTCAGACTCTCTAAAAATGAAAAGGACCGAGTTGTCTTTGTCGCTAGACTCGTTAAAATGATTAAATAGTGACAAACTTGTCTTTAGACGAGAACGAGTTTCCCTATCGCTAGGCTCGTTAAAACATAGCGATGGGCTTGCCCGAAGGGCAGGTTATAGAACAAGCATATGTTATCCTCCTCAAGCTTGACAAAAATAAAGAGGTACTGGTCAGAAATGACTGGGGAAAAATTGGGAGAACCTCAAAGCTTTTATGGTAGCAAGTCGCTCTTGAACATGACACTTTGTCCTCCGTACCACATTGGGTTGGGTTGTTTCATTCACCGGTCTCATCACCATGGTCTTCGCCAAACCATCCGTATTTGGGGTAATGCTACCAATCCATCACATCAGTGTCGTTATATGTTCAAGAGATGTGTTCAGAAAGAGTCAACCGTGTCCCATCCACTGCCATACATTATCCTTCATCCACCCATGATCGCCACCCTGAATCATATCTCACAGATTGTTTTCACCTCCACTAAAATCATTAGCTCCGTTCCGCGTCACTGATGTGGGATTCATTAAGGCCCTCCTTTGACGGATTGCTTCTTGTCGACTTCAGCTCATTATCCAAGAAGTTGATCTAGGAACACCCCCCCAGTACTTTGAAGCTTGCATGCCTCAATGGCAAGTTTCTCACTTCCGGCGACAGGTATACATCAATGACCTTCGACCAGAAGATTTTGCGTGGTGTTCGACGCCAAGTCCTTTATTCACACCACGTGAATTGTACTGCAGTACCTTGAGGGTCATTGTCATTATTGGTGATTCCTCTCGCGCTTGTTAACGGTTTACATTATTGACCGGTAATCAAGCGATGTCTTTCCATGTTCGACTTCAGCACAATTCTCACATGGATCGACTTGTACTTAGAGTGAAGATCGAACGAGATTGAAGACCCCGGATCTAGTTTCATCCATCCGGGCTGCGATATATATTCAGGAAATATAAAGACATTTGATATGTACATCGTTGCAGCAGATGATCATCCTATTCAAAGGATGATAATTTCAGCAAAGAATTATCAGTCTATCATCAGACGGTCATCTGTAATATGTACCAAAATGAATTTATAAAGCTGAGCATGGGAATGCCCGCCTCAGCTAGATCATGAAAGCAGAATGAAAAATAATGTATTGTATTGTATTTTATTGCAGGGCACCTCTCAGCGATTGAATGAACTTCGGATCCTCCTGATAAAGCATTTCACCCGATAAACGACCTCATACTTTAGGGGGCAACTGTTATAGACATTTTTGTGCCTAACAGCATGGAGCATGAAATGTCAATAATCTGAGGGATCCAAAGTCCCTAAACATGTTGTTCTTACCCTTAGAGGAACAAGGTCTGCAAACCACAGCACTGAAAATCAGTTCTCCACCTGAAAACACTCAAAAACAGGCTATTTCTGGATCATGTCAGCTGCTCCACTGAGCATCTGCGCTGAATGTCAACTGCTCCTCTCTGTACCTGCGCTGAAGGTCAAAATTAATGAAGGCTACCTGTGCTGGGCGAGATTGGCCAAGTGGCACAGTCATTCTGCAAGGTGTCAACTGCCCAGGAAGCTTCCAAACTGACACTTGGGTCAAGGAATTCGCCTAGTGATGAGTAAGAGGGTCTTGATCTCCAAGTGGAAGCAAGATTCTCCAAGTGGACTCAAGAACTGAAGATTAAATAAAGTGGGAAAGGACACTAGTCAGCTTTATGCCAGTCTCAAGATGACTCATCCTTTCTCCAAAAACCTATATATAGATCTCTCTCATGAGGTCTAGGGAGGCTGGAATTTTGTGCAAGTAAGGAAGTGCCGTTGGTTTGAGTATAGAGCTATTGGGTGTTTTGCTTGAAGGAGGTGAAGAGGAGATTTCTTTCAGCTGGGAGGTGTTGCTGGATTGGGCCTACTGTGGTTGTAACTCTCTCAAAACTTTACTTCTATTATCAATAAAGTATTTGAGGTTCTTCTATATGCATGTATCTTGATGATGAATTGATGCTTGTATATTTGGTTTATGCTAATCCTTAGATCGATTATGGATGCATGCTTCTTGTAGTTTCCTTTTCTTGTGCTTTTACAGGATCTGTGTGTAGCTGGGCCGGTGAAAGGGCAAGGAGCTAGGAGCAAGCAACAAGGAGTGAAGACTGGATCGACTATTAGCGCAAGATAACTGTTAGTAGATCATCCTTTTCTTCCCTCTCTCATCTCATAAAGAAGAATTCTTGAATAGCTTTGCATTCAGTTGTTGCTGAGGTACTATCACCCTTAGAGTGGGATAGAGGCATTCTGCATTAGATACTTTTCCCCCCAACACCCCTGGTGGCTGAGGTTTTGCTTTTCATTTTTGTAAAGTTTTTCATGCATCTTTTCTCTTACTTCCACTGTATATTTTTCATAATTTGTTTATGGTGTTAATCTTTTATTCCTGTACATGATTTTGTAGCATTGCATACTTTTTACTAACAATGATCAGTGTGTTTCAGGATAGGTTATGCTCAAACTTTTTCATATAATTTTGCGTCAAATAGTGACATGAGATTTTCTTCTCTGCTGAACTTTTTTTTAAGCTTTTCAATTCCATTTATGCTTTGATTTCAGTGATATTTGTTTGTTGTTGTTAGCTAGTTTAGATATCAAGTTCGTCATGTTATTTGATGTTATCTCCGGTGCCATGGCTTAACCCGAGAAGCTACTTGGCGAGCTATCGGATTATAAGTGAAGTAATTTGATTTTGCTTTCATTAATCTGCAATTAGGTATTTTAGATATCAAGTTTTTCATGTTATTTGACGTTATCTCCAGTGCCATGGCTTAACCCGAGAAGCTACTTGGTGAGCTATCGGATTATAAGTGAAGTAATTTGATTTTGCTTTCATTAATCTGCAAGTAGATAGTTTAGATATCAATCTTCATGTTATTTGACATTATCTCCGGTGCCATGGCTTAACCCGAGAAGCTACTTGGCGAGCTATTGGATTATAAGTGAAGTAAATTGATCTTTCTTTCATTAGTATGCAATTTTTGGTTTTTTTGAGTGCAATAGTTTAGACTTTATTTCTGTAATTAGATGAGAAATAGAGACAGTGACTTCATGATCAGTATTTTGTCTTTTGTTTGATTTAAGTAGTTGCATATTTACATTCCTGTTCAAGTTCTAATTTTATCAATAGCATGTTTTGAGATCTTTTGAAGTGCTAAGTTTTGGAAATTATCATAAGAGACATAAACTTTGTCTTAAATCTACATCCATACTTGCCCTCTAAAAGTATTCTTAAGACCTAGGAATAGGACTTCCATTTTCATTAGGAGACCAACAAGGAAAAAAACCCAAAAACAAAATAAAATTGAAAACAATAAAACTAAGAAAGAGGTTGTCTTGCTCATACAGTGCGCCACACTTCATCAATTTACGACTCCCAGATTGATAATTAATGTAGCAATTTAGGACGTACTAAATTGACTAAACATTTTGGTGCCATTTCCGGGGAAGTGTAACTAGGTAGCCTATCTCTTACATTCAAAAAAAGAAAAAAGGGGAAAAATAGATAACTTCTTGAAGTATGCTCTCCTCTTGCACCTAGTGTGATCTGGAGGATCAGAAAAGAGAATTATTAGTTTAATAATTTCTTAAGTATGCTCTCTTCTTGCACCTAGGGTGATCTGGAAGATAAGAAAAAGGATTATTAGCCCGACTTAAAAAATATTAAAAAAAAATGACATGCATAGAGCAAGAGATTCTAGGGGAAGGTTTATAGCTAGGGCCAAAAGTTTGATTTTTAAAACTCCAACTACTTCAAGGCATAGAAAAGATACACCTCCATCCTAGATTCATACTCCCAGCCTTAGGATTCCTGGAATTCAAGGGGCAGCAACTGAATTAGAAGATTCTGCCACACTATCTACTAAATCTGATCTAGGAGAAGAACTCGTCTTCACTTCTATAGGGGAACATATTGCAATTGAAGAAGTAGAATCACCTGGAGAAGAAGGAAAGGGAGAGACTTTCTCTCATCAACCATTAATAGAAGAACCAGAAGACCCTAAGGAAAGTATCATGGTAGAAGAAGTACTAGATGGAGAATATTCTCTATTTGGAGGAGGGGGTAGAGGTATAGGTAGAGGATATAATGGAGGTGGTGGCAAAGGAAACACTGGAGGTAACAATGGAGGAGGTAGAGGTAATAATGGGGGAAATAGGGAAGGAGATAACTCATTTGGATTCCCTATAGTTGATGAGGAAACCAATACAATAATGAAAAATGTTTCACCATCTGTCCTCCAAAAATTTTATGGGTTGCAAAGTGAGGATCCTAAAACATTTCTATTTGAGTTTGAAGTCTTGTGCCGAACCTATGACTATATGGAAGACTCTCAAAAACTCAAACTGTTTCCTTCAACATTGAAAGGAGCTGGTTTGAAATGGTTCATGGGATTAGTCACTCAATCTATTAGGACTTGGAATGATATGAAGCAAACATTTTTGGATAGATATCTAGATTATTGTATGCCCACTAATAATAAGGATGAGGTATTTAAAATGATGCAAAAAGAAGATGAGAACTTGGAGGATTTACTTGAAATATTTCAATACAACTTAAAGAGAGCAAAAATGAGCAATTTAGACGAGGAAACTTTGAAAGCCCTTCTATTGAAAGCCATTAGAGATGGATAGATATTTTAAACATGATGGGGAAGGGAGATGTTTCTCAACTTCCACTACATGACATAGAAGAACTATGTGTCCATCTCTCAAGGGGGAAATCTAAAACTAGAAAAGGACCTAGAGATCCTTCTCTTATTACAGCAAACAAATCTGCAACTTGACCAGTAAGTAGAGCAGAGATTGTCAATATGCTTGATGAGTTCAAAACTGACATTCTAGGGAGCCTTAGTGAACAACTAGACACCATTAAAATTCAAAATAAGAAGAAAATAGAAGCTGATGCCTTAGCCATCTTTTGCCCAAAATGTAGAAAGAAACATGCTCTAAGGGAATGCCCCTTGGATGCAAAAATTGTAGAAACATGTATTATTTTCTCAGAAAGTCATGAGACCAAGGATTGTCCTTCAATTCATGGGCTCAAAGCTATCTTTCAGGAAGATCCAAATTCAGTAGAATCCCTTTTTTTTGTTTCAATAAGACCTTGGAAAGGGCAACAAAATCAAGGATTTAACAATCCTATGAATTTTCAACTCCCACCAAATTGGAATTCTTGGCAACAACCTTGGCCCCAACCTCAAAATCCGTATCAATCATGGGCACAAGGGGTACAAAATCCTTATGGGAGATTTTCTCAATTTTATCAATATCCTCCATCTTTTCAAAATCAACAACAAAATCCACAACTTCCAAATCAAAATCCACAACTTTCATTTCCATTTCCACAACAAAAACCTTCTCAACAAAATCAAAATTCTCAACTCTTGCTTCCATTTCAACAAAAGCCAAATCAACTACCAGCCCAGCCATTACCAAATCCCAACAACAAAAATCCTCAAAATGCTTACATGGTAGAAGGACAACAATTTCCTACCTATATGATTGTTCCTCTTAATGATGTTCAACTTAGATCTGGTAGAATTTTAGAAAAGGAAAAACCTTCTATAGATGTTCAAGAGCAAGATGCCTCTGAGGAGGATTCTCTTAAAATCAATAAAGGTTCTGAGGAAGCATCCCTTCAAAACCCAATCATTCAAAAAAAAAAAAAAGAGTCAACCCCCACAGCTCCTATAGTTAAGCAACCTGCATCTTCATCCACACCTCCCTTCCCTGAAAGATTACAAATTGACAAAGGGGTGTAAAAACAAACTGTGTTGCTTGACTATGATTTCCAAGATGAATTAAACAATTTCTGTATCAAGATTCCCTTGCTACAAGCCATTAGGGAGATTCATATTCTAGCAAAAACAATAAAGGAGTTGAGTTTCAAAAGACCAGGTAGGAAACCAAGAGATACAAAAAGAATCCACCTGGTAGGAAAAATTGTAGATATCGTGATGGGAAAGATTACCATGCAGAAATATGTGGATCTAGGTAGTCCAATTATCAAGACACACATAAATGGGATAGAAATTCCAAATACATTGATTAACTTAGGGGCTGCTATAAACATTATGAGTAGACAAACTATGGAACAACTTAAACTTCCTAATCTTCTTTTTACACCCGCCTTACTGCAACTTGCAGATAGATCAGTAATCAAACCAGATGGTGTATTAGAAGATATTTCAGTCTCCTTAGATTCTTGGGAATATCCAATAGATTTCATGATTTTGACTCCCAAGAGTAATCTAGGAGGGCACCCACTCATCTTAGGAAGACCTTGGCTAGCCACAACTGATGCTTTCATTAGTTGTAGATCTGGGGATATGTACATTTCTGATGGTAGTTCAACAAAGAAATTCAATTTGTATCCTCCACCAAAAGCAATTGCGGAAGTAGGAGACAGTGAATGGGTCAATGATGAAGATATTATACAACTGTCTTTACTATCTCTGAAGTTAGTGAAGATAGTCAAATTTTGAACACATTAGAAAATTTTGAAACATCTTCAGAATATGACCACACACAATTTCAGTTAGATTCAGATGTTGAATATTTGTCATCAAGGCAAATGTCTCTTTACTCTATGGAAGAGTTTGGTAGTTCTGCAGTTGAAATTTTTCCAAGTAAAACATTGAATATCAATTTTTTTTTGGAAAAGTTACAACAGGAAGATCTAATCAGAATCTTGCAAAAACATTCCGTTGCATTTGCATGGAAGTATACTGATATGAAGGGTATTGACCCTAAGACTTGTATCCATCATATCTATATCGAGGAAAATAGTATACCAAACAGACAACCTCAGAGAAAGATGAATCCAAATCTTAGGGAGATTGTGAAAGAAGAGCTCCAAAAACTACTCAATGTAAACTTCATTTACCCAATTTCAGATAGTCGATGGGTTTCTCCCTTGGTTATAGTACCCAAAAAGAATGGTAAATGGAGGGTGTGCATTGATTACAGGGAATTGAATAAAGCAACTTTGAAGGATCACTTTCCTTTGCCCTTTATCAATCAAGTATTAGATACATTAGCAGGCAAAAAGTACTTTTCATTTCTGGATGGTTTTAGTGGTTATAATCAAATTCAGGTAGCACTTGAGGATCAGGATAAAACCACATTTACCTATCCATGGGGAACTTTTGCTTACCGAGTGCTTCCTTTTGGATTATGTAATGCACCCGCAACATTCCAAAGAGCAGTACTAGGAATTTTTTCTGATCTAATCCATGATTGTGTAGAGGTATATATGGATGATTTTACAGTTTATGGTAATACATTTGAAGAGGCATTAGAAAATTTGGAAAAAGTCCTTATAAGATGTAAAGAAACAAACCTTTCATTAAGCCATGAAAAATGATTTATGATGTTTACTGAAGGTATTGTTTTAGGACATCATATTTCAGGGGATGGGATTAAAGTTGATAAATCAAAGGTTGAAGTCATCTCCAAGTTACCTATTCCAAATTGTCAAAAAGATGTTAGAAGTTTTCTGGGATTTACTGGATATTATAGAAGATTTATAGAAAACTTCACCAAAATAGCATCTCCACTCTTTAAACTACTTACAAAAGACTGTGAATTCAAATGGAGTCCTGATTGCCAATCAACATTTGAAACTTTGAAAACAAGAATATCTGAAGTTCCTATCTTGAGAGGACAAAATTGGAAACTTCCTTTCCATATTTCTACAAATGCTTCAGATACAACTCTAGGGGCTGTGTTGGGACAAAAAGACTTAGTTCCTTATGCCATTTACTATACTAGTAAAAATTTAACTCCCATTGAGTTGAATTATATTGTGACTGAAAAGGAGTTCTTAGTTGTTGTTCATGCAATCAATAAGTTCAAACATTATATAATAGGCTATGAAACTTTTATTCATACTGATCATTCTGCAATTAGATATCTAATGAAAAAACCCATTACTAATGGCGCAGTTACAAGGCGGCTCCTACTTTTACAAGAATGCAATATTACTGTGTTAGATAGACTAGGGAAACAAAACACAGTAGTTGATTTCTTGTCTAGGATTCAGAATACGAAAGAAGATTCTCCTATAGAGGACAAGTTTCCTGATGAATATTTATTTGTGGTAACTACTAAGACTCCTTGGTATGCAGATATGGCTAGCTATTTGGTTACATGGAAACTACCTCCACATTTATTTCCTAGTGAAAGAAGAAAGATTATTCAGGAGAGTTCAAAATATTCATGGATTTCTAATGAATTGTTTAAAACAGGGCCAAACCTTGCAATCAGAAGATGTGTCAGGGAAGATGAAATGCCTGATATTCTCAAAGCATGTCATGATGAACCGTGTGGTGGACGCTTTGCTGACAAAATGACAGCCTATAAAATCGTTTCTTTAGGATATTATTGTCTGTCCCTCTTCAAATATGCAAAACAATATGTCAAAAGGTGTGGCAGCTACTAAAGAGTAGGGAAACCTACCCCCTCAAATGAGATGCCATTACAACCGCAGGTACTCATCGAACCCTTTGAAAAATGGGCTTTAGAATTTATTGGACCTATTAATCCACCATCTAAACAAAAAAAGTATATATTGGTATGTACTGATTATGTCACTAAATGGGTAGAAGCCAAAGAATTACTTTTTTCTACTGAGAATTCAGTTGTTATTTTCCTGTATGAGGATACTTTTACTCGCTTTGGTGTTCCAAGAGAAATTGTGACAAATCAGGGAGGTAAATTCACATCCAAACGGGTGGAGAAGTTGATGGAAGAGTACAAAGTCAATCACAAAAAATCCACTCCTTACCATCTGCAAGCAAATGGTCAAGTAGAGTCCACAAACAAAGTAATTGAAGGCATCATTACCACGACTGTTCATTTACACAGAAGAGATTGGGCAGAAAGGCTCCCTAAAGCCTTATGGGCCTATAGAACCACATGGAGGAACACAACAGGACATTCTCCCTATGAACTTGTTTATGGGAAAGAAGTTTTGCTCCCCATTGAGTTCCAAGTTAACACCTTCAAGATGGTAGTTCAATTGGGAATGGATCTATCAGAAGCTCAAAAGCATAGAATGGAGCAGTTGAATGAACTAGATGAGATCAGACAAGAAGCAATCCTAAGAACTGATCTAGTTCAATATCAAAGAGCTAAGTGGCATGACAAATACATCAAGGAGAAAAAGTTTCAAGAAGGGGATTGGGCATTGCTATTTGATTCCAAGTTCAAAGATTTCAAAGTTAAATTTCAGACTCATTGGCTTGGGCCATATGAGATTGAAAACGTTTTTAGCAATGGAGCGGTAAGAATCAAAACCATTGATAAGTATCAAACTCCTCTCATTGTGAATGTTCACAAATTGAAGATCTATCATAAGCCACTCTCAAAGGAGGAATTTGTCAAAATCTTTCAAGATAATTTTGCAATAAGGCTGGTGAAGAAGAATCCTTCTTCTCCACCAGCCTAGTCTTTGTTCTTTTCAATGTTTCTTAAAAATAATAATAATAATAATAATAATAATAAATTTTATAACCCTGAAAGCCAATCACTGATTGGCAGTCTTATACAGAAAATACAGGGCGAAAATCAAAAACTTTTGACGCCCTATATTTTCCAAAAAAAACCTCTCTCATTTCATTCATAGTTGTTCCATTTCATGTCATTTCACTTCACTTCATTTCATTCCATTTCACCATCACATTCCACCAATAAAATTCCTTTCATGTCCATTTTTCATATATCATTCATTCAGTCATCATTCATTTCCATCCATCTCCATTCACTTCGCCAAGTCATATATTCACTATGTCAGTTTCCGCAGCCAAATTCTGATTCCGCAGCTGAATACTAATTCCGCAGCTGATTGATGATTCCACAGCTAATACTCTATTACTCTGCAGTGACAGTCAAATGTTAGCCAAGTAATGATGAAAACCAGATGCAGGTATGGAAGAGGAAAATATTTTGAAGATGTTAGCACCTAAAGCACCAACAAGAAGCAGCCAATCAAAAGTTAGTGAATGGAAGTGGTAAGATTCTAAGGTATGAGCAAAATTAATTTCAAATAGCATTTTAAAACACATAATTTGTATAGTTGTAAAACCACCAGCTCCATCATGTGTAATGATTCAAATTGATAGCTTCCTTAACTCCTCCATGGCCTTTGCATAACTCCACCACGAACTCCGCATCAAATTCCAACGACCTCATGATCCTCTTTGGAATCTAACTCGTACTTAATTGTACATCTGCATTACACTTGTTGATCCAGTTAATCATGAAGACATAAGACAATTGACCACGGTTGTCCTCTAATGCACCACTTCGCAACCATTTTATGAAATTGCTAACGTCCACTCTACAACCTTTTATTTCAAAATTCTACCAAACTCACTCTGTTTCCATATTCTCACATTGAGTTTACGATTGCTAGTTCAGGTTTGTTTATACAAACCTCTGCTTCGTGAACTCATTTTCATTGCACGTTCTGTATTTTTTCCATTTTGTAACTACTGGTTTTCTCCACAATCCTCCTCCATCTTTCGCTCATACAACTCTTCTACCTCCGTCAAACCATCACTTACAGTCCATCACTTACAAAGGTATTTTCAAAGCAAGAGGAAGGAATGGGCCTTCTGGTAAGAATAGAGCCGGATGGGCCTAAATTCATGGAGGGTTATCCACAGTTAAAGAGCACGTTAAGGAAAGCAAGGTGGCTTCAGTTTATCCAGAAATTTAGGGGTCAGAATAAAGAAGTCACAAAGACATTTGCAAGGTCCTTCAATGACATGAAAGTTGAGGTTGGGGATATCAAATTTTCGGTAACAGAGGCATCCATTGTAGCAACAACGGAGCTCCCACAGGAAGGAGAATGATGGTTCAAAAACAAAGACTTCGATGAGAGAGCCTGGAGAATCATTTTGCGTAACCTAGGTATGGATATAACTGTTTTTTAAATGTGGAATTCCTATTTCTGCCCTAAAGAAAAAACGAACTAGTTTGTTGTTGATAATTCAGAAGTTCATTACGTGTGAAGGAAGGTTTGGGTCCATGTACATGTACCATATAAGGTTATTAATGAATTTTTTGGAGAATAAAACCATCAAGCTGCCTTATTTCTTGTTGAGTAGCTTGAAAAAGATGTCCACCACTATACAAAAGAATCTGGATGATGTAGAGCCTCATCTTTATCATCACGGCCTTGTTAAAATTCTGATTGAAAAACAATTGAAGGAAAGAAAGGACACATGGGAAAAATTCTTGAGTAGAAATTTCTTTCAAGACACACCTAAAACACCTGAAGTTAGCTCAACAAGAAAAAGTAGGAGAAGAAAAATAAGTGTAAACATTCAAGATACTCCTACTAGCATAACTAAAGAAACTAGTAAGGAAGAAATGATGTCTGAAACTTTGACTGAGGTTAGGAAACAAGTGAAACAGAAGGGGAAAAGAAATGTTGAAGATGTTTATCAAACCCCATAACCTTCCTTGGAAGAGGAACAGATACTTTCTGAAAGACTAATTCATCTTAAAGAATAATCAGCTAAGGCAAAAGAAAAAGGAAAGGAAAAACAGAGTGTAGAAAAGGGAGATACTAGCTCACAGAATTTAAGAAGGAGCTCAAGACTTAAAGGAAAATTGAAGAAAGTGCAAATCAAAGGGGCTCACTTCATAGACTTAGGAGGGGAAACTCCAGAACAATCACCAGCAATCACTCCTCCTGACCATAGTCCACAACATTCTCCTTTTCTTCAACCAGATTTTGAAATCAGTCCAAGAAAGGCTACACCAGAAATAGATCCAACTCAGCAACATATGTATGATTTTATTGAATCATTGGAAAAGACTGCAACAGACCAGGGTACTTCATCTAATCAGCCTGATACAACTCAGGAATTTTTGATCCAATCATTAAAATAGGAAATTTTTGAACTAGAAGTCCTGAATAGACACATCAAAAGGGAAAATGAAACATTGAAAGAACAGAGCAGGTTGGATAAAATTATCCATGAAAACACCATGTTGC
This sequence comes from Pinus tabuliformis, assembly GCA_031772625.1. NCBI lineage: Eukaryota > Viridiplantae > Streptophyta > Pinopsida > Pinales > Pinaceae > Pinus > Pinus tabuliformis. Next base: position 1,910,063,959 of record CM062817.1, on the reverse strand, counting down.
ATCTTGGATTGTGGCACAAGAAAAATAGGAAATTGAAGAAAAATAATAGGAGGTTGAGAAGAGCCCTCACCAACCTCAAATACAGGTGCCTAATGATGAAGCCCAGGATGACAATGACACCAAGGAAGAAGAAAAAAAGGCTAGATGTATTAGTAGAAGTCTCAAAGAAGATGAATTTAAGGAAGGATAGTCACAGTTTTGGTTGCATGAGGACATGCAACATCTTCATAGTGGGGGTATGTTGAGCCCTAGAACTAGCTCTCTTCTACATACTTTCTTAGACCTTTTTCCCACATCAGTGCCTCATAAGCTATTAAAGATCATTACATATTGATTCTAGGAGTGCATTTAAGTGGTTTTCTAACTATATCATTGTGTGTGCTATTTGATTTAGATTTTGTTCATCAACGACGGAATGTAGCGACTTTCCACAGCTAACTCACAATTCCACAGCTATTTTTATTGTTCTATAGGTTATGGGTGTCGGCTGGTGAAACGAGGCATGTGGGGAGCTCAGAAATGATCTACACATGGACAAGGTCCTATTTGTTTAGTCGAATTCATGAAGAAAGGCCTTGGTCAAAAGACGGTCAAACAAGGAGTCCTACATCAAATAGGTCTCTGTTTCAGCACGTGAAAGGTCCAAGACCATTCCTAGATTCGTGGATCCCTCTTGACAGTTGCAGGCTATCTCCATGATGCAAATCCAACATCCACCTTTTGTAGATTGAAAGATCATGACAACCAAGAGGCTAAACTTACGGGTTCTGTCCTGTTTACGTGTCCTTTGCTGAAGATTTCTCAAAGAAAAAATAGTTATCTTTTTTCTTCTATAAATAACGCGTTTGCAAACGCAAGTAGTTAGCCTTGATGTTAGCTTTTATGTTGTTGTTGTAGCGTTAGTCCTGTTGTTGTTTCGAGAAGGCATATCCTCTGTTTTGCAATACAAAAACTCTGTTTCTTATGACTTTTTAAAGCGTGATTTTGGGTTAGCAATGTATTAACCAAAGGCCATGCAGAGGGCCCCTACTGGTTGAGGTTTTGCTTTTCACTTTTGTAAAGTTTTTCATGCATCTTTTCTCTTATTTCCATTGTATATTTTTCATAATTTGTTTATGGTGTTAATCTTTTATTCCTATACATGATTTTGAGCATTGCATACTTTTTACTAACGCTGATCAGTGTGTTTCAGGATAGGTTATGCTCAAGTTTTTTCATATAATTTTTGCATCAAATAGTGACATGAGATTTTCTTCTCTGCTAAACTTTTTTTTAAGCTTTTCAATTTTATTTATGCTTTGATTTCAATGATATTTGTTTGCTGCTGTTAGCTAGTTTAGATATCAAGATCTTCATGTTACTTGACGTTATCTCTGGTGCCATGGCTTAACCCTAGAAGCTACTTGGTGAGCTATCCGATTATATGTGAAGTAACTTGATTTTTCTTTCATTAATATGCAAGTATGTAGTTTAGATATCAAGTTCTTCATGTTATTTGATGTTATCTCTGGTGCCATGGCTTAACCTGAGAATCTACTTGGCGAGCTATCGGATTATAAGTGAAGTAATTTGATTTTGCTTTCAGTAATTTGCAAGTAGATAGTTTAGATATCAATTATTCATGTTATTTGACATTATCTCCGGTGCCATGGCTTAACCCGAGAAGCTACTTGGCGAGCTATCGGATTATAAGTGAAGTAAATTGATCTTGCTTTCATTAGTCTGCAATTTTTGGTTTTTTTGAGTGCAATAGTTTAGATTTTATTTCTATAATTAGATGGGTAGTAGAGACAGTGACTTCACGATCAGTGTTTCGTCTTTTGTTTGATTTAAGTAGCTGCATATTTACATTCCTGTTCAAGTACTAATTTTATCAATAGCATGTTTTGAGATCTTTTGAAGTGCTAAGTTCTGGAAATTATCATAAGAGACATAAACCTTGTCTTAAATCTACATCCATACTTTCCCTCTAAAAGTATTCTTAAAACCTAGGAATAGGATTTCCATTTGCATTAGGAGACCAACAAGGACAAAACCCCAAAAACAAAATAAAATTGAAAACAATAAAAGTAAGAAAGAGGTTGTCTTGCACATACAGTGCGTCACGCTTCATCAGTTTACAACTCCCATATTGATAATTAATGTATCAATTTAGGACATACTAAATTGACTAAACAAAAGGCACCCATCATGCACCAAGCACAACAATTGTTTGATAACTATTAAATTTATGGGCATCTAGTGGTAATGCGACACCCATAGCAGGTTCAACAATCTTGCCTTCTCCACCCCATGAATCCAATTCATCGGCTCCAACGTAGTGACACCCGAATCCTTATAGAATACCCTCTGCATGAAACTATCAGTAGCCAGGTGGGGGAGCCACTCCATTTCTTCCAAGTCCCAATCTTCAAGTTTTAGGTGGGGGACGCATGCCAAGTGCAGTATTTCAAAGGCGATCTTTTCTGGCAACAGGAGTGTATTAAGCATAAACTTTCCCTCGTTTCGGTCCTTTGGGATATTCACCTTACCCCGACGTGGAGGAATGTATTATGGTGGCTTTCAGATAGGGCCTACACCCTCAATGTCAATGTCCTCTACGCCCATACCAGTTTCTTCGGCACCCTCGTCGATTCTAGGTTCACCACCTTGCCTTTCTCCTACGCGGTGGGCTTCTCTTTCTTTTGGTGCTTCCTTGGCGTCTCGCACATTGGATGTGTAACTTTATGTTTGTCCTTCTTCGTCTTGGAAGCCTCTCCTACCGATGTAGGCTTCAGCCTAGGTGACCTTGGTGATTTTGTCATTGCGGTGGGCATCTCCACACTTACGACCTCAGGGACATCTCCCTCAGAGGCCATTGATCATCCAGCACTTGCAGTTTCCACGAGCGCTGACATTAGGCTATTAAGGAGGGCCTGGGTTTCCTTAGGCAACCTATCAAACACTGAACTGGCCATCAAAGCCTCAAAACTTGCATGGTTCATGCGCAACCGATAGCTCAACACCGCAACTCTTAGAATGCAACGTGTTTTTTGTTGGGCGACCATCTGTAATTTATAGGAAAATTTGAATTCATATCCGATTGTTCCCCGTGAAATCCATTCATAAATGCTATATTGGAGGCATATTTTTAAAGATCTCACATTTAAATTTCGTCTTAAATGCACACCCTACTCCTCTTAGCCATTTTCTTACTGTCAAATCATGAACAGTGACCGTAACAGTCACTTTTTGGATGCCCTACGTGGTCTCTCCTCCTATATCGCAACTCCCTTCACGCTTCTATTGATGTTGTGACATTCTTCCATCCTGCGTAGTCCCCCAGTTGCGCAGTTCTACAACCCAGGCAGTGCAGTTTACAGTCCTACACCTCCTTTTAACTGCCTGGAGTGCTAAGACTATGCTTCAATCATATAGTCATCTAGCCGAATCCCTGGTGTATGGCTTCAGTCAGCTGCCATTTACCTTTCCGGGGAATGGATCTCCATTCAATTTCACTAGTTGAACTGCTCCATCATCGGTAATCTCTTTGATGACATATGGCCCCAACCAATGCATCTGAAATTTTCCTGGAAATTTATCAAACTTGCTGTCATATAATAAAACCAAATCGTTTACCTTGAAGGTGCATAGTTTGATGTGTCGATCGTGCCATGCCTTTTCACACTCCTTCTGAACTTGTTGATGGAATCCTACCAAGAACCTATCTTCTTCAAGCTCTATCATCTGCATGAGCCTCTCTTCTAGGGCTCAGTGATCCGCCATTCCCGTGAACGTTGGTATCCATAGACTGGGTATAATATACTCCATTGACATCACAACTTCTATGCCATAAACCAGCCTGAAGGGTGTCTTTCTAGTTAGTTTCTTACAAGTAGTTCTGTAAGTCCATATGTTGGGAGCGGGATCCCCCAAGGACAGTTTTGGGGCTAAAATCCCATGTTTTGGTTAAATTTTGTAATAAACTTGTAAAGACTCAACATTTTGTGGTCACAGAGCGCGAAGGTGTCATAATTCATAAGGGGTTGTCCACCCTTAGTTTTGTAAAGTAAATTCGGTTGTAAGAGATCTACCCATGGTCCACAGACCATGGGATTGTATAAAAAGAGCTAACCTCTAAGTAGTTAGAATCAATCAATCATGTAAGAGAGTCATAGCTATGAAGTAAGAAGTCTAAGTTTCGGGTCATAGTGTAGGTGGAGGCTCTGCATATGAGTGCACGGACCCTTGCAGTTATGTACGCATGGTGGATAGAGTTTGTAATCACTTGGAAGATATCAATAAAGAGAAATATTCTACAATTTCTATGCCTTTGTTTTGTTGATGCATCTTAATATGTTATGTATGAATTCCCTTTATTATGCTTATATGATTCCCGAATGAAAGTAATTACATTGGAAAACTGAATGCAATTAAGGATATCTGTTTACGCAGTGTTAACTATAATTGTTTGATAATATAAGTAAGTCACTTAGACTAATTTAGGAATCTACATGGTACGCTTTTATAGTAGCGCGAAAGTACTTGAGCCGTCGGTTAGGGCTGTGTGAAGGTCGATCGTACCATTTCGCAAAGGTATTGAAGGGCAGGATAAGGGTTTAGTCTGGAAAGCCCTAGAGCTAACCGACCTACACGAAGGAAGGAATAAGAGGAATAAACTGACATCATGACCATCTCAAGGTGTGGAAACTTGGTTCTAGCATCCCCCCATACTACTTCGGGTGAGATTTTAGTCTGTACTCTGTGGGCTAATGCCGAAAGTGCCAATAGTGTAGGGATTTGTTTGGCTAATTAACGTTGATCCCAATTCCATGGAAAAAAGTCAGCAAATTGGAGGAATCCCGGTCAATCTCTCCTCAAAGTATGTGATATCTATCTTGAACCTAGGTCAGGCCCCCTCAAGCCAAAAAATGGTTCTGTTGTCGGGACTAGAATTTGCATAAGAGATGTGTGATGTCGTATCACTGGAATCCAACTAAGAAGGAGATCGAAGATTGGTTGGATAGGAAGATCCATGAATTCGTGGCGTAGGAGAACAGAAATTGGCGACTGACAAATGAACAATGGTTGGATAGATACCTATATACAAAGATCCACGAAATCTTTTTCTGCTCCTTTCCTATTGAACACAAGTGGATCATGAAGCTAGCAGATAGCCAATGAAGGTGGAAAATTGACATTCCTATTGTTTGGACCCTGGAGCTAATACAGAAATTGGAAGCATTTGAGGACAAGATCACCCACATTGTCGATCATTGGCTTGATCGCGTCATAGGAGGATTTGTGATTGAATTCATGGTCGACACCTCAGTTAGCTACAGTGAGGCGGAGTGGCACTTTTTCAAAGGACCGCGAGGTAAGTACATGAAATATTTGAATACCTGGATTAAAATGCTATTGTGCGAAAAACGGGTTATGCAACTACCTTGATGTTCGAAACTATGCAAAGCGAAAAAATTACAGGAACGAAGGAAAAAGGGTCCTGAATATAGTCCATTGATTTCACCTCCACGAGGTGACGAAGAAGGGATATCATAGGTTTCTATGTAAAGTGTTATTCAGTTAATAAGACAAGGATTCCCGCGAATACCATCTCCACCCACACTACTGCCAACTTCACCACCATCACTCGCGACTTCACCTATACCACCTCCACCTCCATGGCAATTCAGTATGGAAAATTTCATGAAGCTTCCTTTGTTCAAAAGCTTAGTGATTGAGGACTTGGACCAATTCTAGTTCATTGTGAAAGATGTATGGGAAGCTTAGGGCGTTACAGATGATCACATAAAGAAGGCGACGTTGGTTAGTGCTCTAAAAGATCACACGCTAACCTGGTATATCAAGTACTCTAATGATAACCTGAATGCTGGAGTGGCAGACATCTAGACAACACTAAATAGAGAATTAAATAGGCCTAAATATGAGGCACAGTCGATTGTGGGATTCAAAGAAATCGTGATGCAACCAGGCGAGATGCCTTAGGAACTAGATCAGAAGTTGAAGTGTAAAATCCATGAAGAAATAATTTGACAGACAAACAACATCGCAAGTGGTTTGTGGCTTCGCCACTACCACACTTAAGGGTTGCATTATCATAGCAGAATATAACAACTTAGGTAGAGGCCTTGGAGATTGCAATGAGATTGCATGAAACACCGATGCAAGATCCAAATCTGGGGGTTCAGCAGATCCATGCGTAGTTGAAGAATCTGTGCCCTGAGATGCAAAGTCTAAAGTAGGATAGAATGGTATGACCAAAGGTGCGCGAAGAGGTATGGTGCTTGAAATGCAAGAGTCAGGGGCATGACAAGGACCATTGCCCAGTCTTTCTAAACTATATTTCAGGAGGAGGACCAATGCCTTTAAGGCCATAAGCTTAAGCAAGACTTAGCATGGGGCCTGCATTGTGGTGCACTATATGTCAAGTAGTAGGAAAACATGTGACAGATAATTGTAATTTGTTGCAGAAGTTCATACAGACACTGCAATAGCTGTTCTGTAACTTTTGTAGGCCGGTAGGGCATGATGAAAATAATTGTAGGAGTTATGAATTGATGATGAATAGAAATCCTGCCCATAGGGTTCAGGCAGAAATGCGGCCCCCTGACTAAAATGTGGGGATGGTGTAGACAGGATTTCAGGGGCGTGGATGAGGCTGAGGTGGAGGAGGACCTAACAGAGGTTGGGGACAGTTGATCTCCTACAATTGTAGAGGACCAGGACACTATGCCCATGATTGCACTAACCTAACATGTCCATCGTGCAAGTATTGCACTCTGTTTGATCATGAAACGGAAGATTATCCTACGCTGATAGCTAGGATACGTGACAAAGGGGCGCTACCACCTTATTCGACTCAGAACATACTGATTATGAGGTTTGAGCCACACGAAGAGGATCCAAACATAAATATAGTACTCGAAAGTGGAATCACAATAGGAGATGACAAGGGGAAACATCTAGAAGACAGTACATGGGTTCTCAAAGCTCTGGCGAAGGAGGAAGAGTTTGATTTGGAGCACACACGTGAAACCTTCATGGAAGTGAAGAAGAGCGTCGTTGAGGCCTCCACCTCAAGAAGCAAAGATAAGCCTGATCAGAAGATGGACCCTCTTATGCTCAAAACCTTCCTGGAGACCTGCATGAAGTTACTGCATAATATTAAGGTTGTGAAGGGTTTACAAGAGCTCATTAATAGATGCACTAGAACTGCTCCGGGTGAGTCGCGCGTGGTACGAAATATTGGCCAGCATAAAACAAGGACAAGATGGAATATGAGGCTGGCCTCGCAGATAGGAGAGTATGAAATGGATCAGGTTATTTTGGACCTGAGGTCAGATGCGAATGTCTTACCAAAGCAGAATTGGGAACGGATGGGGAGACATGTGCTGCAATGGTCTCCGATTCAGATAAGGATGGAAAATTAGTAGAATATCATCCCCATGGGGCGGCTGCAGGAGTGACTGTGGATATTGAAGGTGCAAGAGCGCTGACTAAATTTGAAGTAATAGAGATAGTCAATGAAAACAACCCCTATCCTGCACTCCTGGGAAATGATTAGGCTATTGATATGAATGGGGTAATCAATGTAAAGAAGTGAAGAATGATATTTGAGAATAAATTGCTACGCGTAATAGTAACCCTAGATCTTGCTGAAGGATCACGTTATACAAAACCAGTCCGCGATTATGAGAGTGATGACGATCTGGACTACATCTATAAGATAACAACGTGAGACCAAAATTGGGTAAATCCCACTGCAGATGGATGAATTACATGGGATCGTGAGAGTTCCTACACCTCAGACTCCGATGAGGAGTTAGAGCATTGGAAGAATCAGTTACATGAAGTGACTACGCTCAACTGAAACATGATGACCTGTTCGCTATGATGTGTGTGCTTAGAGGTAAGAATTATGCCTACTTATGATGGTCTGAATGAGGTAGATTGAAGAAGAATCACATAGCCATAAAACCATATGCACATCAAATTAACTCAAAAAAATAAACTGGTGGAAGAGGCTATAGATTTTAACCCTGTACAAAAATCACTTGCATACGAATTCTAAAACACATAAAATAAAAATGCGAGAGCATAACACATAAAACACATATAAACAAAGATTTACCCTTGGATCCCAAAACTAGGACTACCAGCTTGATTTTTCATTATATTCCTTTCAATGTTATAATACATATTTATATATGTTGAAGCATCCAATACCATGGATCAAAAACCATCGCGTCCAAAACCATGTGCAAAAATCATGCACAAAACCATAGGTAGGTCCACCCAACCTAAAATAGGGTCCAAAACCAAAATTTTCCAGGGCGCTGCCCCGGACCCCATAGAGTGGGGTTACTTGCACCCCTCAAACCCCCTGTGACCCCCCCGCTATGCAAACGATGCAACGAAGGGGGTTTGTGCCCCCCCTCTAACCCCCCAATTAACTACATGGACTAGTCGTGGAAATAATATAACACAAACCAACAAAGGCAAAGAGCCATCATGTGTCCTCTCATACGAATGTAATTATCTCTTTTATTCAAATAATTTAATAATGCATTTAAATACATGAATAAGTGGTCTTAATATAGTGTGTCTATCTTAGACTCACTTGGTTGAGACAATTTCTCAACTTACACACTAATTTAGGAGAGCTAGTTGGAGAGAATCTCTCAGCCAAACTAGAATCCTTAGTTTGAGGAATTTTGATGATTTTATTTATTTAATTTAATAATTGGGTTTATTATTGATTTTTAAGAGAGTGAGGCTAACATTCCCCTGTTATAGACATTTTTGTGCCTTGCATCACTGAGCATGAAATGTCAATAATCAAGGGATCCAAAGTCCCTAAACATGTTGTTCCTACCCCTAAAGGAACAAGGCCAGCAAACCACAGCACTTAATAAAAGTTCTCCACCTGAAAACACTCAAAAACAAGGCAATTCTGGATCATGTCAACTGCTCCACTGAGCATCTGCGCTGAATGTCAACTGCTCCACTGTCTACCTGCGTTGAATGTCAACTGCAAAGAAGGCTACCTGCGCTGAGCGAGTTTGGACAAGTGGCAGAGTCATTCCTCAAGGTGTCAATGCCCAGGAAGCTTCCAAAATGACACTTGGATCAAGGAATTCGACTGGTGATGAGTAAGAGGTTCCAAATCTCCAAGTGGAAGCAAGAACCTCCAAGTGGACTCAAGAACTGAAGTGGGAGAGGACACTAGTCAGCTTCATACCAGCATTAAGCTGACTCATCCTTTCTCCAAAACTCTTATATATAGATCTCTCTCATTAGGTCTAGGGAGGCTGGAATTTAGTATTTGCAAAGAATTGTTGTTGGTTTGTGGCTAGAAACATTGGGTGTGTTATGCTTTGAAAGGAGCTGAAGAAGGAAGTCCATTCTGCTGGGAAGGAGATGCTGGTTTGGAGCCCTATGGGTTGTATCTCTTCCTGAACACTGTTACTTTCAATAAAGCTATCTTGATTCTTTCCTATATACTGGTGTATTTTGTGTAATTGCATTAGTATATTTGATTTACTTCTAATCCTGAATCATTTATGAATATGTATATTTGTCTTTGTATTGTGTTCTTCTCTTGTTGCAAGTAGCTGTTCTCTTGTCACAGGTAGTTGTTCTCTTGTGATCTCGCGGGATTCAAGTAGTTGTTCTCTTGATCGAGCGAGGAGGCAAGTAGCTGTGGACACACAAAGAGAAGAGGATCTAATTCGAGGGACAACCGGAAGATAACGGTAAGTCTGCCGATTTCCTCTCTTTCATATTTCATAAAGGAAGAAATAATGATAGCTGCATTCGTTTGTTGCTAAGGTGCTATCACACCTTAGGTGGATAGGATCGTCCTAAATAGGCATTTTTCCCCACAACAAATTGGCGACCATACTGGGGAAAATTTGGGAAAAAATCCCATGACTTATATACTGTCGCGACAGTTGCTGGGGGGCAAATATTCAAAATGGATAACGATCCTTCAAGAGTTTGATCTGGAATTTGTAAAATCCAAATCAAAGAAAGCTCTAGTTTTCGCAGAATTATTGTGTGATCTCCCATCGTCGTCCAACGATGAAACATCAGAAGAGTCAATCGTGGACCAACTTTCGTTTCCCGGATCACACATCGCAAATAGTCATGCGCCATCCCTAAATGGTCTATTCATGCAAGAAGTGTCTCAACCCACGGTTCGTCCTCCTGATGAGCGCGAGTAATCCGGGAGGATATGACCGGAACCCAGGGGGCATGCATCCTGGCCTGCTTCGGCAGGGAAACTTTTGGGTGTAGGGTAGGTTTTCGCGGGAGAATATGACTAGTCCGTACCCCGTCCGTGGATGGAAGAGGGGTTGTTCTAGAATAAGATTCTTTTGTCAAAGTTACGTGTTTGACAATGGTCATTCACCCTTGTCTATTTCGGTAGACATTGCCGAGGAAGTGTTCTGTTGAAAAAATAACAGGACAATCTTTGGGTAACCTGAAAGAGGTAGGTCTCTCCCGGTAAAACAAATGTTTTATCTGCAAATTGAGGGGTAACTTTGAAATCGTACTTTATACCTGGGGGCATGCAACCTTTTGGAGTGCAAGCAAGGGGCGACTATTTATTTTTTAAATTTTTAGGTCCTCCCTTTAAACCTGTAGGTCTAACCCTTTAAACTCGTAGGATTAGCCGTTTCTGAACTTGCATAAAGAAAGGAGAGTGAGCATAGCTTTGGTAAGGCGCAAGCTCTATAAAAAAATGCGATCTTTCATGAGACACTCTTATCAAAAGACTGGGTAATCGAGCAGTTTTACCGCGGAATTTATGCTCGTTAAAAAATAGAAAAGCGAGATTCGAGCAGTTTTAGCACATAGTTCATGCTCATTAAAAAATAAACATAAGATTGAGCAGTGTTTTGGCGCATTCAAGCTCGTTAAAAAATGAACCCATCCCGGTAAATAACCATTAAGAATGTAACCTGATCAACCATAAAAGCCTTGGTCGTGTTTGTGCACCGTCACCTCCACTTTTCATTTGGCCGATCGTTTACCTCCATATGATTGTTTACCCATTTTGAGGAACAGCTGTGAAGAGTGATTTCACCTAGCCATCCTTGTGACACTGCCGTGATTGGAAAATTCCAACCTGTACCTGGAATCAGTTGCTATCCCTGTTTTTCACTCGTTCCTCAAAAGACGAGTCTTCTTTAAGCTCTTTTCAACTGACTCGTAAAATATGAAAAGATTGCCGAGTTTTGGCCTTCCAACTCGCTAAAGGACAGGAAGAGCTATCCCTCCTCTAGATTTTAATCTTTTTGGACCTGAGGGATTATTGCACAAAAAGGTTGAGCGCTTGTTTTATTCGGCTCGTTAAAGTTATTGAAAACTCATCCCTTCTGTATTGTTTTATACTTTTTCGGACTTAAGGGATTAGATGACGAAAAAGGAATTTTGGAGTTAACTTTATGTACCTTTTCAGACTCTCTAAAAATGAAAAGGACTGAGTTATCCTTGTCGTTAGACTCGTTAAAATGATTAAATAGCGACAAACTTGTCTTTAGACGAGAACGAGTTTCCCTATCGCTAGGCTCGTTAAAACATAGCGATGGGCTTGCCCGAAGGGCAGGTTATAGAACAAGCATATGTTATCCTCCTCAAGATTGACAAAAATAAAGAGGTACTGGTCAGTAATGACTGGGGGAAAATTGGGAAAAAATCAAGAAAACTTTGATGGTAGCAGGTCGCTCTTGAACATGACACTTTTCCTCCGTACCACATTCGGGTTGGGTTGTTTCATTCACCGGTCACATCACCATGGTCTCGCCATACCATCCATTTTTGGGGTAATGCTACCAATCCATACTATCAGGATGATAGTTTCGCCAGAACTATCAGTCTACCATCAGACGATCGTCTGTCCTATGTACAAAAAATGAATTTATAAAGCTGAGCATGGGAATGTCCGCCTCAGCTAGATCATGAAAGCAGTATGAATCATAATGTATTGTATTGTATTTTATTACAGGTCTCCTCCCAGCAGATGGATGAACTTCGGACCCTCCTGGATAAAGCATTTCACCCGATAAATGGCCTCATACTTTAGGGGGCAACTGTTATAGACATTTTTGTGCCTTGCATCACTGAGCATGAAATGTCAATAATCAAGGGATCCAAAGTCCCTAAACATGTTGTTCCTACCCCTAAAGGAACAAGGCCAGCAAACCACAGCACTTAATAAAAGTTCTCCACCTAAAAACACTCAAAAACAAGGCAATTCTGGATCATGTCAACTGCTCCACTGAGCATCTGCGCTGAATGTCAACTGCTCCACTGTCTACCTGCGTTGAATGTCAACTGCAAAGAAGGCTACCTGCGCTGAGCGAGTTTGGACAAGTGGCAGAGTCATTCCTCAAGGTATCAATGCCCAGGAAGCTTCCAAAATGACACTTGGATCAAGGAATTCGACTGGTGATGAGTAAGAGGTTCCAAATCTCCAAGTGGAAGCAAGAACCTCCAAGTGGACTCAAGAACTGAAGTGGGAGAGGACACTAGTCAGCTTCATACCAGCATCAAGCTGACTCATCCTTTCTCCAAAACTCCTATATATAGATCTCTCTCATGAGGTCTAGGGAGGCTGGAATTTAGTATTTGCAAAGAATTGTTGTTGGTTTGTGGCTAGAAACATTGGGTGTGTTATGCTTTGAAAGGAGCTGAAGAAGGAAGTCCATTCTGCTGGGAAGGAGATGCTGGGTTGGAGCCCTATGGGTTGTATCTCTTCCTGAACACTGTTACTTTCAATAAAGCTATCTTGATTCTTTCCTATATGCTGGTGTATTTTGTGTAATTGCATTAGTATATTTGATTTACTTCTAATCCTGAATCATTTATGAATATGTATATTTGCCTTTGTATTGTGTTCTTCTCTTGTTGCAAGTAGCTGTTCTCTTGTCACAGGTAGCTGTTCTCTTGTGATCTCGCGGGATTCAAGTAGTTGTTCTCTTGATCGAGCGAGGAGGCAAGTAGTTGTGGACACACAAAGAGAATAGGATCTAATTCGAGGGACAACCGGAAGATAACGGTAAGTCTGCCGATTTCCTCTCTTTCATATTTCATAAAGGAAGAAATCATGATAGCTGCATTCGTTTGTTGCTAAGGCGCTATCACACCTTAGGTGGATAGGATCGTCCTAAATAGGAATTTTTCCCCACAACATCCCCCCATCAATGATAAATCCGAAACGAACAAGGAACCATCTTCCAAGTTCTCAAGTTGATCCTCAAAAACATTTGTCTGAAAAACCACCAAAGCTGGATGCTGAAAAAAACTCAAATCTGAAGAGAACATGAATCAGTTGCATGTCTGATTCATCTCTGAATGTCGCTTGACAACTCCATCACATGCCAAGCTGCAAAAGGATCCATCTGTCCTTTGCTTGAAATCAACATCTTGTGTCCATTGACAAAATATGATGAACGCCCACTGGCGCATTTGCTAATGATGATCGCCCACTGGCTGATGAAGATACCCATTGGCTGCTTCACTAATGTTGTCGAGACTTTCAGCCTCGCAACCACTTGTCAATTTCATTGAAATTTCCCCCCTTTGTCAGCTGAAAGGAGGGGCAATCTTCTCCTAAAGATATCTAAACTCCCCCCCTATATGTGGAGGAGTATTTCACTGGTGTACTCCCCCGTTCAACTACACGAGAGTACCATATTCATTTGACTGTTGGCTACAATATGTGTGAGTGAATCCGATTGTAAAACTTGTGCAATATTTTGGTTGTGGATGACCATTCCCAAGGATCAATCCATGAATAATTTATCTTCAATCTGGCTGGTTGGTCTTGTTTGCAGCATTTCTCTGATGAATGATTCTTCTTGCCACAATGGCGACAAGGATGGAGATCAAAACATTGATCTTCCAGATGACTAGTTCTTTGACAATGAGAACATTTCGGTTTGCCTACAACTTGAGTTTTCATGCATTTCTATTTATCTGCACTTTCAGTTTGTGTACATTGATGTTTGTTTGTAACTTGTAGAGAACTTGTTGAGGTGACATGTTCAAGTAATCCGGCACTGACGAACTGAATAGGCTTTGAATAATCAGGGATATGTAATTTGTCGTCATCTTTGACATATCCTAAGCCACGTCAATTTCGATTACTTTGGATTTCTTCCCATGGCTTAATGATGGGTTTGGAAGAAAGTTGCACTGGAACAACTTCAACAGTTGAAGCTAGTTAGATGAATGAGTTCGAATGATCAGTTGCCTCTGGATTGGTCAAAGACTTGGAAACAACATGCTTCTCTTGCAAATCATTTCTTTGCAGTTGCGACTCCAGTTGAAGGAACTCAATCGTTTCATGTGCATGTTGAATATGCACTTGAATGTCAGCAAGAGTGGTTTTGTTGATGTACACCATGTCATCGGCTGAAGATAACATTAAATTGTGAAGAAATTGGGATAGCTGAATGTGTGTTGCCATGTTGTCTTGCTTACTTTGAAGTCAGGCTCTTTTGGTGTAGAAGTCATGCTTGAAAATTGTGCACTTGTGTTGATCACTGAAATGATAGGCTCGCTTGTACTGTTTGTTGATTGATGATGCTTTAAACACTTGCTTGAATTGTTGACTTGACGCTCGCTTGATGACGATCACTTAGCTTGAAAGGAACTTTATGAATGTTGTAATGAACTTTATGAATATTGTAGTGAATGTTGTAATGAACTGAAATGATAGGCTCGCTTGTTGTGCGTTGAACTATCGCACTTGATTTGGTTACTTGACACACTCACTTGATATTAGTGCACTTACTGTAGACACATTCTTGTTTTGATGCTTACTTGAAGATTAGAAGTCACGCTCGTTTGATGCTGATTGCTTGCTTGATTATTTTATGAACACGCTCGCTTGCTTGATTGTTTTTACTTGAAATACTTGTTTGTTTGATTGTCTTTAATGACATGCTCACTTGTTTATTATCATTTTACTTACTTTAAACACCTGTTGTCTTGAACGCTTGGGTGATTGCTGCACTTAGTGATGCACTGAATGTGGTGAAAAATTATGGGTGTCGAACACTGTCGAAAATGCACCCAAATGACAAATGATAAATTCAATGTTCAAATAACAAATGACTTGAATTAATGATGCACTTTAACAAATCAAATGAGGATGTCAGTTACAACCGAAAATGCACCTGGATAATTCCGTTAAAACATTGCAAGTGATACAGAAAGTGTTCATAACTTTGATGTCGTTTGGACTTGAAATGCTTGTGTGTAGCATCCTTAACTTGATGGCGTGAAATAGTTGTTGTGAAATGTTGTTGGAGAGTATTACTTTTATCAAGTTGATGATGTGACGCTTTGTGCTTATGAACTTAATTGATAATGGGAGCTTTAATTTCAAGAGCTTGATCGATGACTTGTATATGTAAACTTCTTATGCACATGTAGGTGTTTTGTTTAAGCATAATAAAGAGAGTGTTTTACAATTTCGACTCAAATCATGCAAGCACATTCACGACACAAAGTGTACCTATGATCTCATTAAATTTCGAACGAATCTAGGACACGAACACCACAAAAAGATATGTGTTTATTAATCTTCAAGATACATCATCAAAACAATGTATTCAGTGAGGCATCTCAAGCATAGATTGAGAACGCCTTGGCGTCAAATTGTCTTCAAAAAGATGACTCACCCACTTTCTTTAACAAAATATGAAAATGACCTCCTTGACAAATACACCTTATCACTCCATTACAAGGAAATAATCCCTTACTTTATAAAAAAAATCACTCGTCACTCCACACTTTAAAAAAATGCACACTTATTGCTCCAAAATTACAAAAATAACTTTACCTTATCTCTCCATTACAAAAACTTCATTATCACACATGTGTGATTTCTAAAAATTCACACTACACCACTCTTTTGTCTCCCACTTTCTTATGAAATACCTACGTAAATCTTGGAAACAACCACACTAAGTGTCAAACATTTATTTATAAATATTAATGAAGGATATTCAAGCATAAGAGAAGTCTTAAATTCTAAGAAATGTGCAGACCCACGCTAAGTTTTAAACAAATAATCCAAGTTATTGTCAGTACTGATTCCAGTTTGCAAGCAGTAGTGGCCAGAAACTTGAGTTGTGAAATATCATACCATTCACAAGCAACATCATACAAAAGCTTGCATTGATTTCTACCTTTACTGCAACACTACCCAATTCCTTATTTTGTGTTCTAAAGACCTGCTTTCTGGATCAGGCAGGTCCTCTTAAGAGGATGAATTAATCAGAACTCTAGGTTCAAACATTCAATTGAGCTCAAAGCGCACATAAACATTTTGTCAAAATCACTCATAGTGGGCACGCTGATTGAAATAAAAAGAAAAAAAGTGAACTAACCCATAAACATACCTCTCGTGTTTGACCATTAGCACTGCAATGCAACAAATTTTTAACCTAAAGTTTTCATTATATCAATGCACTCTATGCTCTATATTGGGAAGCGATGTCCAAAACATAAATAAAAAAAATTGGTCTCAAGCTTTCAGAGGACTGAATTGAGATAATAAGAACTTGCAGAGTCATGTTTATCTCTCCAGACAAACCTTATGCAGCATTCAAATACTCAAGAATCTCCCCTATTACACTGATCGACCCTCCACACTTCCACTGCATGTTGGAAAATGTTGGGCTTGTGGCACCACCAATCTCAACCTTGTGATTCTCTAAAGGAACCCCTCAATGGAAACACAACAATGGCTCCACAGGGTCTTAGCTCTTTGCACAAATTTGAACTCACAGGCATTTGTAACTCGCAATTAAAACTCTAGTTGTCAAATGAGATGCCTCATGATCCTAAGTTAGCCTCTCTACACAAAAATTATATACCCAATAGAAAATACAGAGATGGCTTTCCTCAATCGCTCAATGATCTCTCATGCAACAACAATGGATCACAAAGAAAATTCAACTCCAGCTTAGCTCCCACAAGATGCAAGAGAGCGTAATATACGTTCACACCTCCTTGGATTGACAATTGCACACCATTTCCTCCCCACCATTCGAAATCAACCAAATTGGTGCGTGTCTCCTAATGCAATAGGCTCTTCTCGAGGTGAAACACTTGCTCAACAACCCATGATTGATGGGTGTGATTTTCTTGGAAAGTACACCCTTCCACAATATTTTATTCTTGCAAAAATGTTGTTGATCAAGACAAGACATAAAATATTTGAGTATAGCAAGATCTATAATGATTCAGAAAGAAGAATTTCATGGTGGGTATCTCGTCTGCTATTGGTTCAGATATAGTAGTGGCATCTAATCTAGAAACAAGCATTGAAGAACATGCATATGGTCATATTGATCATGCAAAGCAACTTTTTAAATATGCAGAAAAAACATGTGCATTGAAACTTTCTGTTACTCGTGCACTTGGATTCAGAACAGTTCATCAAAAAGAAGAAAAGGCTCAAATGGATCTTGTAGCAACTTCCTTGAAAAACAAAGATCAAAAGGGAAAAAGACAGGAGGTCTGTCAACTAGTTTCTAGCAATATTGTGATTTTACTCTAAAAAATTAGAGGGTCTAAACCATTTCCATTGTCATGATAGTGGAGGTGAGAATGGAAAATTTAGATGAGAATCAAAAACACCGTCAAAAAATATCGGATATTTCTCATGTTTTATTTTCTGTTCTGGGTGTTTCTTCACTTTAAACCATAACTATGTTAGGCTTCTGTAGTTGTGATTCACTCGTCCTCATCATGGCTTTGGTTTCAACCTCTTTTAGAAATACAACAGGATTCACAAACAACCGAGATGTGAACATCACGCTGTCACTGCAACAACAATGGGAGCGATTTCTAGGTAGTTATTTCTTCACGCAGGCTTCCACACACAATTTCATTATATTTCATGAGCTTAACCATATATTTCCTAATATAGTGTCATCACGATTATAGTACATAAACAATTCATAAAAGGAAACTCTAGTTTCCACAAACCTATCATACCTTGGTCGACAATCAACCTAGAATGTTCAATGATAAATGAAGTACGCAGAGAAATCCTCCACAAAAAAAAATCACTAATTAATCCACTCAACATGATTCAATCCAATACAAAGACATTGAATATCACATTGAATTCAATTCATTCATTTTATTATGCACATTTATTGAAAACCCCCCTGCCTGATCTACTCCATTTGCCTCGAAGAATAGGTCTGAGACTACCACCCGTGGCATTTAGGCTAGTGGTGTAACCAATCTAGAGAGGATTGCCAATATTGGTTCACGAAAAAAAATGTCCACGGCATGTTGTTACAGTTGGTATTTTTCACTCAGTCAATCGATGAGGGTAACGAAAGAACGATATTTTCAAGAAAAAACAATAATCCTTCAATAAACCTCACTTGTATTCTCCAAATGTGACAACAAAAGGATGTTATCAGCTCTAACTAATCTCACCGCAACTCTGATACCACATGAAGAAGAATCACATAGCCATAAAACCATATGCACAACAAATTAACTCACAGAACAATAAATTGGCGGAAAAGGCAGAGATCCATCATGTGGCCTCTCATACTCATATAATTCTCTCTTTTATTCAAATAATTTAATAATATATTTAAATACATGAGTAAGTGGTCTTAAGATAGTGCATCTATCTTAGAATCACTTGGTTGAGACAATTTCTCAAATTACACACTAATTTAGGAGAGCTGGTTGGAGAGAATCTCTCATCCAAACTAGAATCCTTAGTTTGAGGAATTATAATGATTTTATTTATTTAATTTAATAATTGGATTTATTATTGATTTTTAAGAGAGTGAGGCTAACATAGATATCTTTTTGGATTCATTTGAAATGGAGGTACCAGAAAATGAGTGCTTCCAGGAATTGTACTGGGCACTGCGTGCTACACCCGCAAGATGGTGGGGTATGCACAAGGGAAGCTTTCATGATTGGTACAAATGTAGGAGGATGATGAGAACATGATTTGGGAAGCCTAAGAAGAGAATGACAGACAAGTATGATGGGCAGGATGATCTGCGTGCGCATTTGGCCAAATGGGCCCAGGCTTATGGAGAGAAGCCCCATCCTGAATGGGTGCACTTATTTTGTCACACCCTTGACATCATCCTGACGAACTGATACGTAGAAATAGAGCTTCTCCATGGTACAGGTGAATGGGATATTTTGCGTGAGGGCTTCATAATGACATTCAGTTTCGAAGACGGGTTTGACTGTATTGATGAGGCGCTATAAGAGGTAAAGGCAACAATCTTTAGGATACCATAGGATCCTTTGGACCTGATTCATCCTAAGTGGGCTGCTCAGCTAAGTCTTGCATTGGAATGCTATAACATGATCGCTGAAGAAGAAAATGAGGATCCGCAGAAGATTAACATTCCGGAAATAGACAGCCACTGTGAGGTTGAAGGACCGCCGATTTAGAACTTGATATAACCGCATCGTTGAAAACATAACAAGTAAACATTGGTATGGTGGAAGAACCTAAATTCAAAAAGATTGGAGATTACTGGGATGAATCGACATTGGATAAGGTTATTGAATTGCTCTGCGAGTACCAGGATTTATTCCCTACCAAGTTTACAGATCTGAAGGGGATAATCAGGGACCTGGATGTTATGAAGATCACGTTGAAACCTGATGCGAAGCTAGTTAAGAAAAGACCTTACCATCTCAATCCAAAGTATAAGGAGAAGGTCCCCTTAGAGCTAGACAAGATGCTTGTTGCAGGCATCATTGAACCTATGGAAGAATCTGGTTGGGTAAGACTGATGGTGGTACAAGAGAAGTAGAAGGATGAAATAAGGATATGTGTGGATCTTAGAAAGCTAAATGACGCTTGTGTACATGATCCTTTCCCGACTCCATTCACTGATGAAGTGTTGGACAATGTAGGTGGCCAAGAAGCATATTCCTTCACTGATGGGTTCTCGGGGTACCACCAGATCAAAATTGTGTCGGAGGAGCAAGACAACCTTCACGATTGAGTGGGGTTGTTTTCAGTACACTGTAATGCCATTTGGATTGAAGAATGCGTCTGCAATCTTCTCACACGTAGTTGTTTCGGCGTTCACGGAATTTATTCATAAGTTCCTGGAGGTATACTTTGATGACTGGACTATGTTTGAGTTGGTAAAATTCCATGTAGCAAGATTGCACCTGTTGTTGGATTCTTGTCGAAGATACCAAATCACGCTCAATCTAAAGAAGTGTCTGTTTTGTGTTCCTTTTGGGACCTTGTTGGGTCATGTGGTTTGTAGACAGGGACTGATGGTCGATCCCACGAAGATAGTAGTGATACTAAACTTGTAAGCGCTGAGGAGTATGAAGCAGCTGTGCACTACCTTGGGACATATGGGTATTACAGAAATTTTATCAAAGGTTATGCCTAGATCACCACGCCTATGGAGAATTTGTTGAAAATGGATGTCACATTTTGTTGGAACGAGGACTGTAAGAAGAGCTTGGATATATTGAAAGAAAATTGGTCACCGTGTCGATTCTAGTCCTCTTGGATTGGAAGAAGGAGTTTCATGTACATGTCGACGCGTCATGTATAGAACTGGGACCAGTACTGACATAGGTTCGTGGAGGAGACTTGGACCATTCTATCATGCTCGCAAGCCGAAGACTATCGAAAGAAGAGAAGAACTATTCTACCACTGAGCGCGAAGGGTTAGCCATGGTGTATGACTTGCTGAGAGGCCATTTTAAGATGTATACAGATTACTCTGCGCTGAATTACCTGGTCCATAAGCCTATGTTTGGGGGGAGAATCTATAGGTGGCTCTTATTCTTCTAGGAGTATGATTTTGAAGTTATTGTGAAGCCTAGATGACTAAATGCGGGACCAGACCATCTTTCGCGCATTGAAACAGGGGAAGAGCCCACTAATTTGGAAGAAGGATTTCTTGACGCATAACTATTTGCAGTGCACGTCATGAATGGTCATTTTGAGGATATAATACACTTCCTAACAATGGGAACTGCCTCGGAAGGATACACTATCTAGCAGAGGAAGCAATTAGTGGTGTGTGCGACAGATTTTTCTATCATTGTTGGGCATCTGTACAAAATGGAGTCTAATGAGATATTTGACAAAATGTACTTGAGTTTGAAAGAAGCAATATCCTCACGGACGCTCATGGGGGTGTCATGGGGGGACATTATGCAGGGAGAGCAACTGCACAAAAGATTCTACAAGCAGGGTTGTGGTGGTCAAACCTCCATCAGGACTCAAAAGCGTATTGTAAGGCATGTGATGTGTGTCAAAGGACTGGCAGGCCATCGCAGAGGGATGAGATGCCTTTGAATCCACAGATGACGTTGCAACCCTTTGAGAAATGGGCGATAGATTTTGTGGGACCCATTCAGCCCCAAGGAAAGATGGGAGCAAGGTACATTATCACTACGACGGATTATTTGACTCGTTGGGTGAAGGCATAGCCTGTGAAGGATTTCACAGGCGTGGCTACTACAGAATTCGTCTTTGAGTATGTACTGACACGATTTGGATGTCCAAATATCTTGATGAGTGATAGCGGTACGCACTTTCTGAATGAGATGATTAGCGTGCTGACGGAGAAATTTCAGGTATACCATAAGAAGAGCACACCTTATCACCCATGGGTAATGGGACGGTGGAAGCGTTCAAAAAAGTGCTCAAAAATGTGTTGACCAAGGTTTGCAATGTTTAATGAAGTGATTAAGACCTACGCATACCTGCAGTACTATGGGCTTATTGAATGACATGTAAGAAGTTGATTGGAAAAACCGCATTTAGGCTTGTCTATGGTGTTAAAGTGATAATGCCTATGGAATATATTGTGCCTAGTATGCCCATAGCGGCGCTCATAGGTATGACGGATCACGGAGCCCTAGAGGAAAGGCTCACACAACTAGATGAGCTCAAGGAAGAGATGTTTTTAGCTAGATTCCACCAACAAGTCCAAAAGCAACACGAAAAGGCATGGCATGATCGACACATTAAGTTGCCCACCTTTAAGGTAAATGACTTGGTTTTGTTATATGATAGTAAGTTTGATAAATTTCGAGGAAAATTCAGAATGCACTGGTTAGGGCCTTATGTCATTAAGGAAGTTACCGATGGAGGAGCGGTACAGCTGGTCAAATTGAAGGAAAAACCCTTCCCATGAAAGGTGAATGGGAGTTGCTTGAAGCCATACACCAGTGGTTTGTCCATGTGACTAGATGACGGTAGCACAATCTTAGTGCTCAAGGAAGCTGAAAGGAGGTGTGGGACTATAAACTACATTACCTGGGTTGGGGAGTTACGTGATTGGAGGATAGTGCAAATAAAGTAAGTGTCATAGGTTTCGCGACAACGCGGAGGGAGCTGCGCTACCTAGGGAGAAGTCATGCAGGTCGACCGGAAAGTGACCACTAAAGTCACTATTCATGATTTAACGGTCAGAGTGTGGCCAAATGGAGCGAGCGACTGACAATTAAGAGGAAATTTATGGCTAAGATCCTTCAAAATCTGCTACCAATCCGACATTAATGAACCAAAATTTGGGGGAACAGTTGGATATGAATTCAAAAGGCCCTATAAATTACAAGTGGCTATCCAGCGAAAAACACTTTCCATTTTGAGAATTGAGTTATTGAGATCTCAGGCACCCATGAACCAAGAATTATTCAAGGCTTTCAAAGAGACTCCCACATTTGCAAACTTGCCAGAGACGTTGCGAGCACTGTTAGAAAGTGATGTCAGCACCCACAAAAATTATAAATATTGAATAAGTAGTAGAGGAGCTGGCACAGGAAATGGAAATAGAGGTAGAAGTAACTGACCCAGATGTGGCCGAAGTATTGGCAGAGGTCCCTAAATCGCCGAGGATGCTGAGACCAAAGCCGACCCCAACCAAGGAAACTGTGAATGACAAGAAGGGAAAGCAACCTGCCATACTGGTGCGCACATTGCTAAGGAGAATCCCACTAGAGACCACTGCACAGGATAAAGGCAAGGCCATAAAATTAGAACTAGAGGAGGAAGACATTGAAGACATCCTGATGAATGGTGAGGATGTGGGAGCTAAGGTGGAGGAGGTTGAAGCCCAGCGTGTGGACCCTATTACTCGGTTGTTAAATTATGTCCCTCCGTGAAAGCCTGAGACCAAGATACCAAATGACATCAATGAGAGAAAGACTCCCCTGCAAACCCCTCTACTGCTGGACGAAATTGTTTTCAACGGTCTGCACTTGGCACGAGTGCCGCTGCTAAAACTTGAAGACTGGGACTTGGCGGCCCACGAGAATTTCCCACACCTAGCGACTGAGTAGCTGATGTGCCGCGTCATTGATAAAAATATGGGAATGACCGCATTAGAGCCAGGGCGGTAGCTCAAGGGAGTAGAAAAAGCAGGGTTTCTTAACCTGCTCTAGGTGTTGCACTACAACCGTACCCCCGTGATAGTTTTGGTCATCAAGTAGCTGTTGTGCTTGGTGCATGATGGGTGTATGTGGCTGGAGGAGATGATACCCATCATAGATAGGTTGATTCACCAGATAACACGACTTCCATATACAAGAGAGAATTTGGCCATGATCTTTGGCGAAAAAGGTGGTGAGCAGGCTCTTGCAGAATCAATTAAAGAAAAATTTAAACTAGTGAAGAAGCCATGCAGATATGCTATATCCTACATCTATGAGCCCACTATGAAGGTAGCCACATAGATCTTAGTGGGGAAGGTGATGAGGAAGTGTCGTTTTGATGAGGTGTTGGGTCTTGTCGTCACGCTCGTAGCATAGTGTGTTGAAGGAGTCCATTTCAACTAGTCAGACTACCTTCGTGGAGAGTCCCTTGCGAACTTCCGTGAAGCACAAGAACTTAGCAAGACATTCCACTATGTGTGGCTCTTGCTATCAATTGTCCTGGTAGCATGGGAGCTGCCAGAGGATAACCAGTTCCCTTCGGTCACGCCAAACCTCCTAGAAGCAGCAAAGTATGCTTCGCTGTGGGCGACCAAGGATGTGTAGTGAGTCAGGGACAATAATATCTTTTGGATCCTGATGGAGATGAACATCCGGATGGCCATCAATCACAAATAGCAATTGTCACCTACAATGTACACCAACCTAAGGGCTACGCCGAATTCAAAGCTGACTTCCATCGAGTATCTATTAGGACACAAAAGGACCCTATGTAGAAATGGTACGACTTGCCCTATCTGGAAATGGATGACGCCATTGATGCGGTGCTTGATCAATGGTCGGAGAAGTGGCACACTAACATAAACTTGGCAGTGGGCGGGAGCAATTCCGCTGCGCAGAAGAAGGAGGAGGCCAAGCTTAAGATGGCATAGCTGGTCGAGAAGAGGAAAAAGGAAGCTGCTGATAAGTCCCAGGTAGAACGTGAGGCTGCGTAGTAGACAGGGAAGCCGACAGGTGGGATAGAGCAGGGCTTTGACAAGGACATGAGGTCACCTTCACCTGAGACAGAGGAAGAAACAAAACAACACGGCGCGGACCCTTAGGAGATGTCCACCTACATCAAGTGCCCAAGGGAGCTGGAGAAGGGAAGGTCTAGGAAGAAATCAAAGGTGACCGACCTCCCTGGACCCCATCACATTAATAGAGGGATATTTACATGATATCGGTGACATAGTCAGGGATGTCACCGTGGAGGCCCTGCAACAATTTCAACAACAATAGAAGATCATCCTGGGGGCCATCCAGACAAGGTTATAGGAGCTGCAGACCTGCACATCACAGGATGGCATGGTGTCTATCAGCGTGACTATCGGCACTTTATAGGCTATCAATATGCTGCACATGAAGGCTTCTAATGTGATAATTCTGCCAGATGGAGCACTAACCATAGATAATGAGGCTGACAGGCCCACTGTTAGCGCCCTAAAGGGAGTAGGGTTGAACCTGGCAGCACTCCCGTGTGAAGCACTCCACCTCTTGTAGGATGGAGTAATTGAAGAACTGAGGGCTCGAGAGCACCACACCCTCTAGGTGATCAGTGAAGAAAAAATCAACAACGAGCAGATGGCCCTTTAGAGAAATGTTTCCATCAGCGCTAAGACCGAGGCAACCAATCAGAGTAAGAATATTATGCAGGTCGTTGAGGAGGCATGTTGAATGGTCCCAGAGTTGGCCATTCTAGAGGAGGATCCAGTCGAGGTACGCATCCACAAGTTGGCCACAGGGGTGCATGACAGTCGGACTGAGATGGCACAGGTTCAGTTGGAGTTGAACCTGAAAATTACAGAGTTACAGTTGAGGGCCCAACCTTCAACTCTGCTAGAAGTAAAGGAACAGTGGGCGATTACTATCACAGAAGCAGTAGCGGCAGTGGATAGTGTAGTAGTAGACTGCACGCAATTGTTTGAGCAGTCATTTTAGGTCATAACAAGCTTGCAGGAGGACCACAATGTAGAAATTTCTGTATAGATTAGCTAGCTCTGATACCATGTAGAATTTCCTGCAAATTCTCTACAAATCTACCTCTGAGATCTATGTAGAAAATTTGACTGTAGATTAACTCGATAAT
The DNA here is from genome assembly GCA_031772625.1 of Pinus tabuliformis. NCBI lineage: Eukaryota > Viridiplantae > Streptophyta > Pinopsida > Pinales > Pinaceae > Pinus > Pinus tabuliformis. The sequence goes on along the minus strand of CM062817.1, from coordinate 1,910,038,389 downwards.
GCAATATACCAAAGCAAAATACTATAATCTACTTCTACTATCAAACTTGTGGAAGCTTAAAGATTGAGGTGAATCAGATCTGAACACATATAACTAGAAGAAGAATCAATGCACATGAAACACAAAAGAATTCTTGGGGGAAAGCCTTAGCTAAAAACTCCACTATCTTTATTATCATACAAGGTGGAAATATCTAAGAATTACACAAAGCCTTAGCTCCCACAGCTAGCCAGCTCTCAGTACAATCCTCTTGGATGCTCACAGGCAAACAAGGCTTCTCACAAACCTTCTCTTTTGCCCTCCAAGCCTTATACTTCCTTGCACTGTTTCTCCTAGGTGATCCTACTATTAACAAGTGTAACACTAATCACTCAAACTGATCTCACACCCTGTAAAACTGTGCAATCCTCAAGGAACCTTGTTCCTTCTGCATGTATGAGTTTCCTTTATAGGAAAACTAGGTCTTTCTCTGAATAGACATGCATGAGTTAATGATGAGAGAATCTTCAGTTATCTGGAGTACACTAGTTGGATGCATGCATGCATTAATTGACTAAACTCACAATTAGTTCCTCAAACATTTTGGAACTAATTTAACTGGACTTAACTCAGTAAACTGAGCTAACTAATTAAAACTCTAATACAATTCAATCTTATCTCCTTAATTAAGGGATAATCTCCTTAATTTAAGGGATAATTGTTGCATGACTTCAAAGAGACTTCTAACTTAAATTTCTCCAACTAATTAACTCAAGATGAATTAATTGATTATTTTTCAAGCAACTAGTGAGACTAAATTCGAATTTTAATTCTCAATTTTAATTAAAGGAAAAATTAAAATTGGAATATACTGGATTCTACTTTTATCATTTCTTGTTTCTATTTTTAACACTCCCTCTCAACAAGAAAGGAATTCAACTTGATCCCGATCCTGAACCTTTGGAATGTTTTTCATGCAACACTTCTCTCTAGTGTTGTTGCTCCAACAACTCTAGAAACAAAAAAAACATCCAACCTGAATCAATATGATGCATCTGTCATCAAAGTCTTTGACTGTTATTGCCTCTGCCAACTGAATACTTTGCACTTCTGCTGACTCAGCCTTTCTGCATTGTTGTCAATCCTTCTCTATGATCTTCAGTATATAACTGATCTAGCCTCTATCACTTTGATCTCTGACTACATCAATCCCACTACTATGTACTTTGGGCTCCCGTAGCAAGGTACTATCCATGAGATAAAACCTCTCAATGGACCCTGCCCAATTTCAACCTTCTTAGGACTATCACTTCACATCACCCCACCTCACACCTAGAGGTCTAGCTGCATGTGATCCCTCTGCTGACTCTAATTGTGGCTCCTCCACAATTGTTTGAGAGTTCTTCTGGGACTGCATGTTGAGAGGCAATTTACTCTCCCTCTCAACCACCGAGTCTCTAATATTTGCCTTGCTCCTCAAGGCTTTGCATGCATCTTGAACCTTAAGAGCATACAAGGTCTTGACTCGTGAACCGATCTGATTCACCTGTCTCGTGGTGATGTGTCTAAGGAAAACCTTTCCCTTACTGAAGACAACATCGTAGCCTTTGTCCTCCAACGTCATGACCGATACCAAGTTCTTCTTCAGTCCAGGCACATACTTCACATCTGTCAAGGTGATAAGAGCTTCATGCTCCATCTGAAAAGCAACCGTGCCCACTCTTGAAGCACTATATCTTTCATCATCACCCATCTCTATGCACATCTTGAAGTCTTTCTCCTCCAAGGTACTGAATAAAATTTTATCGCCGGTCATGTGGAATGAGGCTCCACTGTCAAGATACCAACCACAACCCATCACCGATGACACCATGCATGCAATGAGGGTGAAGTCCATTTCAAACTGGGAGGCTAATGCCTCACCTTTCGATCGTTCTGAGGATCCCTTCTTGGACTTATTCGATGGGCAATTAGTCGCATAATGCCCCATCTCATGACAATTAAAGCATATCACTTTAGACTTGTCAACCTTCTTCCCTCCATGAGAAGAATTTGATTCAGAATGGGACGCCTTCCCCTTCCCTTTCCTTGCCTTACTTGCTAAGGCTAGATTTTATTCATCATCCTTGGATGAAGAACCATCTCGTGTGCTCCTCCTGATCTCCTCCTGCATGAGATCCGACCATAGTCATTCCCAATCCAATGGTTTATCCCTTCCATTCACAGAGTCCTCGTAGCTATTCTAGCTCTTTGGAAGGCCAAGGAGAGCGAGGCTCACCATATCATCATTAGAAGAAATTATTCCCACACTACTAAGCTCATCTCTGCAAGTGGTGAGATTGTTCAGATATGTGGAAATAGTATCGGAGTTCTCCATCTTGATTCTTTGAAGCTTATCCTTGAGTGCCAATTTCCTTTGGTCGCTACTGTTCTCGTAGAGGTCCTTCAATGTCTTCCACATTGAATATGGAGTATCCTTCCCATGGAGACTTGAGACAATATGGTCTCGAAATCCCTTAAGGATGATCTATCTCGCCCTCGCCACACATTTCTTCCATTCAGCCAACTCGTGTGCATTAGTTGAAGCTGGCTTTTGGATTCCTTGATCAATGAAATCCTTCAAGCCATTTTCTTCTAATACAACCTCCATGCGATCTTTCCTTGCTATGTAATTTGAGTTGCCATCCAAGGCATACTCAAGTCTCAAGCCATAGAAAGCCATTGACCAACCTTGAAGTATGAAAAGAATTCAATTTTCACTTGCAACCCCAAAATTCAAACTTCGAATTCTCTTCTCAGTATACTATTCACAGCTCCGATAACTTGGGTTTGATACCATGTATAAATTTCTCTATAGATCAACTAGCTCTCATACCATGTAGAATTTCCTGGAAATTCTCTACAAATCTACCTCTGAGATCTATGTAGAAAATCTGACTGTAGATTAACTCGATAATGCAATATACCAAAGAAAAATAATATAACCTACTTCTATTATCAAACTTGCGGAATCTTAAAGATAGAGATGAATCAGAGTTGAACACAAATAATGAGAAGAAGAATAAATGCACATGAAACACAGAAGAATACTCAGGGGAAAGCCTCAGCTAAAAACCCCACTAATTGTATTATCATACAAGGTGAAAATATCTCAGAATTACACAAAGCCTTAGCTCCCACAACTAGCCAGCTCTCAGTACAATCCTCCTAGATGCTCATAGGAAAATAAGGCTTCTCACAAACCTTCTCCTCTACCCTCCAAGCCTCCTATTTCCTTGCGTTATTTCTCCTGGGTGATCCTATTGTTACCAAGTGTAACACTAATCACTCACACTGATCTCACACCCTGTAAAACTGTGCAATCCTCAAGGAATCTTGTTCCTTCTGCATCGATGAGTTTCCTTTATAGGAAAACTCATGCAACTGATAGTAACCTATCCTTAACATTTAGCTCAATCGTTTCTTTCTCTGAATAAACATGCATGAGTTAATGATGAGAGAATCTTCAATTATTATGGAGTACACTAGTTGGATGCATGCATGCATTAACTGACTCAACTTGTAATTAGTTCCTCAAACAATTTGGAACTAATTTAACTGGACTTAACTCAGTAAATTGAGCTAACTAATTACAACTCAAATACAACACAATCTTATCTCCTTAATTAAGGGATAATCCCCTTAATTTAATGGATAATTGTTGCATGACTTCAGAAAGACTTCTAACTTGAATTTCTCCAACTAATTAACTCAAGATGAATTAATTAATTATTTTTCAAGCAGCTGGTGAGACTAAATTCGAATTTTAATTCAAGGACAAATTAAAATTGGAATATACTAGATTCTATTTTTATCATTTCTTGTTGCTATTTTTAACACATAATATACAAAGGCTAGAGGCAGAAGTGCACGAGCTATAACTGTGCTACGATGAGGTTAAGGGCATAGCGCAAACCGACACGCCGACCTAGAGACTAGCCAAGCTGCAGGAGGCCAAGCAGCTGAAGGAATAGGTGGATGCTACACTGCACAAGGAAGCAGTGTTGAATGCAAGACTGAAGCCCTAGCTAGAGGATGCTTCCATAGTGATAGGATCTATTGAAGGCAAGCTTGCAACTCTGCAAGTGATGCAACAAAAGCTTCAAGATGATAGCGTAGGAGTCGTGACTGAGCAGACAGTGGAAGATGCGAAGCAAGCAACATCTCAGTGCATAGTCGAGGTTGCGGTCATACGGGTTGAGCTAGAAGGGCTTCGCACAAAGATAATCGTTCCTACCGAGTGACTCGAGGGTGAGTCAAGATGTTTGTGTTGGGGGCCTGTTGGGAGCGAGATCCCCCAAGGACAGGTTTGGGGCTAAAAGCCCATGTTTTGTTTAAATTTTGTAATAAAATTGTAAAGACTAAGCATTTTGTGGTCACGGAGCGTGAAGGTGTCATAAGTCATAAAGGGTTGTCCGGCCTTGGTTTTGTAAAGTAAAGTCGGCTGTAAGAGATCTACCCATGGTCTGCAGACCATGGGATTGTATAAAAAGAGCTAAGCTCTAAGTAGTTAGAATCAATCAATCATGTAAGAGAGTCATAGCTCTAAAGTAAGAAGTCTAAGTTTCAGGTCATAGCGTAGGTGGAGGCTTTGCAATTGAGTGCGCATAAGCATAGGGTAGAAGTCCGCAGCTGAGTGTGCGGACCCCTGCAGTTGTGTGTGCGGGGTGGAAAGAGTTTGTAATCACTTGGAAGATATCAATAAAGAGAAATATTCTGCAATTTCTGTATCTTTGTTCTGTTGATGCATCTTGATATGTTATGTATGAATTCCCTTTATTATGCTTATATGATGCACAAATGAATGTAATTACGTTGGAAAAACAAACGCAATTAAAGATATCTGTTTACACGGTGTTAACTATAATTGTTTGAGAAGATAAGAAAGACACTTAGACTAATTTGGGAATTTGCATGGTACGCTGCTATAGCAGCATGAAATTACCTCAGCCACTGGTTAGGGTTGCACGAAGGTCAATCGTACCCTTTCGCGGATGTATTGAAGGGCGAGATAACGGGTTAGTCTGGTAAGCCCTAGATCTAAGTGACCTACGCGAAGGAAGGAATAAGAGGAATAAACCGATATCACGACCATCTTAGGGTGCGGATACTTGGTTCCACCATCCCCCCATACTACTTCGGGTGAGACTTCAAGCCGTGCTCCACAGACTGATGTCAAAAGGGACAGTAGTGTAGGGATTTGTTTGGCTAATTAACGCGGAACCTGGGTCAAGGCCCCTCAAGACAACACCATAGCACAGCGGGTATGCACACATCCCAATCATTCCTTTATGTATTGCAAACCTTCATCAACACATTCTCTAATATGTTATTAAATGCTTCACTTGTCCCATTAACCTATGGGTGATACAACGTTATCTTTTGATGATAAACTTGGAATTCCTCTATCAACGCGCTGATCATTTCATTAAGGAAATGTGTACCACAGTCGCTCATCAAAATATTAGGGTATCCAAACCTAGCCAGTACATATTCAAAGAGGAACTTTGCTATTGTTACCCCTATATAGTATTTCACGGGCTGCGCCTCTGCCCATCTGGTCAAATAATTCGTCGTAGTGATGATATACCATGCACCCATCTTCTTTCCTGGAGGTTGAATCGGGCCTAGAAAATCAATGGCCCATTTCTTGAATGGTTGTAATGACACTTGCAGATTTAGAGGCATCTCATCCCTCTGCGACGATCTACCATCCTCTGACATGCATCGCGTGCCTTACAGTAAGCCTTAGAATCCTTATGCAATGTCAGCCACCATAACCTAGTGCATAAAATCTTCTACATTGTTGGTTTTCCCATAGACGCATCTCCTCCATGAGCTTCAGTTTACGATGTTGTTCCGTTCAAAGTCATGTACACAACATCACAAAATTTCATATGAGCCCATTTGATATAAATGTCCTGCAATGACAGAAAAGTCGGTCTTACACACCACCAACTCCTTTTGTTGACTACTATACCCTTCTAGAGACGTCCCCGTTGTCAAGAAGTGTATGATATCTGCAAAGTGATTGTCATCTACGCACACCGTAAAGAGTTGCACGTCAAGAAATCCGCCCTCCGAATCAGTAGGATCCTCTCTTGTTTCAATGTGTGATAGATGATCAGGTCCTGCATTCAATCATCCTGTCTTCACAATGACTTCAAAATCATATTCCTGAAACAACAGCAACCATCTACATATCTTCCCCCCCAACACAGGCTTGTTAACCAAGTACTTCAATGCAAAATGGTTTATATACATCTTAAAGTGTCCGCCTAGCAAGTAGTGTTTGAACTTCTGGAGCGCGTATACCATAGCCAAACCTTCACACTCTGTCATTGAATAGTTCTTCTCATCTTTAGACAACTTCCTACTTGCAAATGCTATAGGGTGATCCAACTCTCCCTCACTGACATGTGTCAGTACTGCTCCGAGTGCAATACATGACGCATCCACATGCACATGAAATTCCTTCTTCCAATCTGGGAAGACTAGGATTGATGCGGTGACCATCTTTTCCTTTAACACATCTAAGCTTCACTAACATTCTTCATTCCAACAAAATGTAGGATCCTTCTTTAGCAGCTTCTCCATCAGCATGGTAATCTGGGCATAACTCTTGATGAACTTTCTATAGTATCTCGTATGCCCCAACATTGCACATAGTTGTTTCACACTTCTTGGCACCTCCAAATTAATTATCACTGTTATCCTAGGTGGTTCGATCATTAATCCTTGTATGCACACCACATGGCCCAACAAGTTTCTGAAAGGAACAGAAAACAAACATTTCTTCAAATTGAGCACGATATGATACCTTCGGCATGTATCCAACATCAAGCGTAAGTCGGCTACATGGAATTTCACCAGCCCAAATACCGTCCAATCGTCAAAATATACCTCCAGAAACTTGTGAATGAAGTCCTTGAATGTCGCGATGACTACACATGAAAAGATCGCCGAAGCATTCTTCAGTCCAAAAGGAATTACAATATACTAAAATCATCCCCACTTGGTTGTGTAGGTTGTCTTACTTCTATCCTCCAGCGTGATGTTGATCTGATGATACCCTAAGAAACCATCAGTGAATGAATATGCTTCATGTCCTCCTACATTATCCAACACTTCATCGATGAACGAAGTTGGAAAAGGATCATGCATGCAAGTGTCATTCAACTTCCTGAGATCTACGCATATCCTTATTTCATCCTTTTGCTTCTTTTCCTAAACTAATATTGGGCTCATCCAATCAAATTCGTCCACTAGTTCAATAATACCTTCCGCAATAATTTTATCCAACTCTAAATGGACCTTTTCCTTGTACTTTGGATTGAGGCGGTAAGGCCTTTGCTTGATCGCCTTCGTGTCCAGTTTCAACGTAATTTTCATAACTACTAGGTCCCCTACTATCCCCTTTAAGTCTAAGAACCTTGTAGGGAATAAGTCCTGGAATTCGTGGAGCAAACCAATGACCTTATCCACCATAGCATCATTCTATTAGTCCCCTATCTTTGCAAAATTTGGCTCCGCCTCTATCCCGATGTTCACTTGTCTTATTTTCAGCAGCATGGTGATATCTGGGAGTTCTATCTGCAACCCCTCAACTTCGCAGTGTCCTTCTATTCCCCAATATTAATGTTCCTCGGATCCTCATATTCTTCTTTAGAAGTCACATTTTAGCACTCCAGCACATGGCACAGCTGGGTGGTCCAATCCGGTTGAATCAAATCCAAGGGATCCTACGGTATTATGAAGATCACTGCTTTGGCCTCCTAAAGTGCTTCATAAATGCACTCAAATCCATATTCAAAGTTGAATGTCATCAAGAATACCTGTCTCAAAATATCCCATTCTTTCGTTCCATGGCAGAGTTCAATCTCCAAGTACCAATTCATAGGTATCACATCCAAGGTGTGACAGAACAGATGCACCCACTCCAGTTGCGGTTCTAATCAATAAGAATTAGTCCATTTGGTTAAGTGATCATGCGAATCAATCCTTCCATCATATTTCTCTGTCAACCATACCTTTGGGCGACCAAACCGCACCCTCATCATTCTTCTATATTCACGTCATCCATCGATGTTGTCTTTATGCATACCCCACCATCTTGTAGGTGTAGTGCACAACACAAAGTCCAAGGCTTGGAAGTGATGCTTCTCTGGCACTTCACTTTCAAATGCATCCATAAATTTATCAATGTCAGTTAAACCATCATAGTAAGACATACTTCTTACCTCCGATGATATGCAGCGCAACGATTTGGTCATCATATTGCATCATAGCGTAGATACTTTGTGCAATCTATTCTTCCATTGTTCCAATTCCTCATTTGAGTTGGACGTGTAGGAGATTTTGCAGTCCCATGCAAGACATCCATCAGCTGTCGGATTCACCAATCTTGTTCTCATTCCGTTATCTTATAAATATGGTCCAAATCATCATCACTTTCGTAATTGTAGACTAGTTTAGTGTAGCGCGATCCTTCTGCAAGGTTAAGCGATACTACTAGGCGGAGAGATTTTCTTTCAAATTACATTGTCTACTTCTTCAAATTAATCACCCCGTTCATGTCGATAGCCCATTCAACCCCAAGGAGCGTAGGGTAGGGATTTTTTTCATCCACAATCTCTATCACTTCAAAATTAGCCAACGTGCTCGCACCTTTGACATCGACTATCACTCCTTGTAATCTTCCCATGGGAATAATATTTTTCTGATTCGCCATCCTCAGTTGAATAGGATACCACTACAACGCATGTCTCCCCATTCTCTCCCATGCATGTTTAGGAAAAACATTTGCATCGGACCCTAGATCCAGAATAACTTGGTCCATTTCATATTCTCCTACCTGTGCGATGAGTCTCATCTCTCACCCTGTTCTTACCTTATGCTTACCAATCTTCTTGACTACATGTAGGCCATTAGGAGTATTACAAACGCATTTATTGATCAACTCCTGCAATCCCTTTACAGCCTTGCTATCTCGAAGCAGCTTCATACAGGTCTCCAATAATGCAGTAAGCATGGATGGGACCATTTTTTTAGACTGCTTATCCTCACTTCCTGAGGTAGAAGCCTTAGCGCAACTTTTATTTGCTTCCATGAAGGTTTCCTTCACGTGCTCCAAATCAAAGCCAACCTCCTCTTCTGGAGCTTTGAGGACCCATTCACCTTCTTCAAGCTTCTTTCCCTTTTTGTGGTGTCTATACAAATTTCTACAGTAGCTGACAATTTTGTCACATCTTTTCCAGCCACCTGACAGATAGAACACCATAGTGTGGGCCTTGTACTTGGACCTTCTTGAGCTTTCGGCCTCAGGGGCATTGGCCCTCCTGCTGCAACATAATTCATAAATACTAGGCAGTGATCTTTTTCATGCCCTTGTGTTATAGACATTTTTGTGCCTTACAGCATTGAGCATGAAATGTCCATAATCTAAGGGATCCAAAGTCCCTAAACATGTTGTTCCTACCCCTAGAGGAACAAGGCTAACAAACCACAGCAATTCACACAAGTTCTCCACCAAAAACTGCTCAAAAACAAGTCAATTCAGGATCATTTCAGTGGCTACACTAGCTGTCTGCGCTGAATGTCAAAGCCAACACTGGCTACCTGCATTGAATGTCAACTGGAACACTAGCTACCTGCGCTGAACGAGAGTCGACATGTGGCAGGCTCATTTCTCAAGGTGTCAAAACCCAGGAAGCTTCCAAAATGACACTTGCCTCAGGGAATTCGACTGGTGATGAGTAAGAGGTTCCAAATCTCCAAGTGGAAGCAAGAACCTCCAAGTGGACTCAAGAACTGACGGAGGGAGAGGATACTAGTCAGATCTCAAGCTGACTCATCCTCTCTCCAAACATCTATATATGGATCTCTCCTCCATGAGATCTGGGGGGCTGGATTTTTGTTATTGCAAAGAATTGCTGTTGGTTTGAGATTGGAATCATTGGGTGCTTAATGCTTTGAAAGGGATGAAGATAGGAATTCCATTTGCTGGGAAGGAGATGCTGGATTGGAGCCCTCTGGGTTGTATCTCTTCTTGAACCTTGTTATTCATCAATAAAGCTATCTTGGTTTCTCCTATATGCTGGTGTATTTTTGATGTATGAATGCATTAGTATGTTTAGTTTATTTCTAATCCTAAAATAGTTATGAATGTGAATATCTGTCTTTGTGTAGTGTTCTTCTCTTGTCGCAAGTGGTGGGCTCCAGTATTGTAGCAATAATGCTACAACTCCTGGGGCTCCCTATCTCTAATTTTATCAACCCGGTAGTTCGTACAAACTTGGAAGTGACGGTGCTGTATGCACAAGTACTAGCTCTTGTCGCAGCTGTCACTTGGTCAGCTGGCACAAGTCCACTAGGGCTCAAGCCAAGTTCTATATGCTCTTCAGAAGAAGCTTTCTAAATGATGGACGAAGGCTATCTCGAGGGGAAATTGATCTACTTTGCAAAAGTGAACTGAAAGCCAACCAAAACATGGAAACCCTAGTAAACCCTAATCTGACTAGTTTAACCTCTATGATGCAATAGTGAGACTGCAAATGTCTAAAAAGGATGCCATTACTTCTACTGATGTGAAATGCATGAACTCAAACTACTTCCATTAAAAAGAACATTGTTTTTGTATTTTTGCTTAAGTGGTTGGAGTGATTACAGTTTTGTTTCCTATTAGGGTTTGGCTGTGCAGAGGTGGTGCGAAGGGAGAGAAAGCTTGGGAAAGGTCAGGATGGCTAGGAGAGGTCCCAGAGGGTCCCTAGCATTAGTCCACAGAGGTCTACAACGTTCGGATGCTCGGCAACCAAGTTTGCAGGCTTCTACAGGATGTCTGCAGGGGATCCTACAGGAAACTAAGGAATTCTACAGGAAGTGTGCTAACTTCTACAGGATGAGCTGTAAGTGGAAGTTTTGGGTGATGGTGAAGTGATGGGATGGTTTGGGTGGATAGGTAAGGTGGAGATGGAACTTGTGATGACTCAGGGGTAGAGGAATAAGATGGAGAGAGAGTGCATGGAGTTGATTGGGGGATAGAAGGATGGCAGCAACGAAATGTCAAAAAGATGAAGCTACGTGGTAATGGATGAGTTGGAAGGTGAACGAGCTGAACAGAGGTCGAGTAGGTGGCTTGAGGAGAGGTGAAGAAGAAGAAGAAGGGAGTATAATGATATGGAGCAGTGTAAATAAAACAAATTATTTATGTCTTGTACCAAAAACGAGAATTCATTAACCGGTGCTACCTGTGCTATTAAATCAATAAATAGTGATGTAAACCATGAAGAAAAGTCGTGCATGGAATTGCAATGACGAAGTATGGCTCAAGAGCGAAAGTGCATGGGAGGATCCACGATTAAACCGACTGTGTTGCAACTTGCATGAGAGTAGAAAAGACTGCGTTTTTTTGGTGGTTGGTATAGACTGCACCCCAATCCCTAAACAGAGATGGCAGTGATCTCTAACAACCTTTTCTTGGAGCTCCTGTGTATTACAAACCTCCTATCGAATCTAAGCAGCTGAAAGTAATTTAACCATAAACCAATCCTACTCAATCCTATTAAAGAAATCAAATCAGCAAACTGTGTTCTTGAAATGCATATCAAAACAAGTAAACAAAGTGCTGGAAAGAAAGGTAAATAACACTACAAGAAGAGGAGATCTATTGCTCTCAGGTTGGGCCCTAACCTGAGAGCTATAGCTCCCTTAAAAACTCAGAATTAGATCCAAATCTGCTTGCCTTTATTCATAATCAAAAGTCTGATGTCATGCCAAAACTGGCTTACAAAAACAAAACCCGAGTTATGCTCCAAAAATTACAATATCAGTCCAAAAGTTCAAAAAGCTCCTAACAAAGGCTACGGCCTTCATATTTATACAAAATGAAGATCAAGCTAGCTTCCTTCACTCATGGAGCTTGGCTGTCCAACTGAAAGTCAAACTGCTGTAAAACTGTTGATCCTGTAGAACGTGTTGGCTGCCTTTAAGCTCGGTGGGGAGAGCTGTTAGAGCTAGGAGTGAAGGTGATAATCACGAGGAGGGTCATCAAGACTGTGGACAACCTCCCTATGAACCCGCAATGTCACCTTTGCTGTCTCCTTGTCTCCTTTTGCGTGGTCTTTTTCTCTCTTTAATGCCAAGAACCTGAAATCATCATGTATTAGTCACATAGATATAATGCCTGCCCTTCTTCCTACAAACAACACGAATATACTAAGAAATGAATGCATAAGTGGTAAAATGTGAATGGTTGAGCAAGGTAAGTAGGCCAATATGAGCCCAAATTGTACCAAAAATTGGGGCTCATCATCACCCCCCAGCTAAACTATTTGCTCATCCTTGAGCAACTTTGCTCCGGCTCCTCGTCCTTCATTGCTTTCACTGCTTCCCTTGCATCCCAAGGCTCTGTGGTAGTGTCCTCTTTGTGGATATGAAACCCTGCTTTCCTTTTCACCTCTTCCCATTGTTGACTGTCATCCTCCTCTATATTGCCTTCAGTCAACCCTAGCAGTAGTGGTGGGCTGAGTTTAAGGCCAATCCAGCTGGCTTGGAGGCTTTGCATGGATTTCTTGTAAAGGTCAACCCTTGCCAAAGCTTCCCTCATCTGAATGGGGGTATGGTACTCTCGGATTTTCAAGCTGTGTGCCAAGGTATTCCATCTGCGTGTACATGCTTGGGCAGCACTTTCTCCTAACAACCTTTCCATGTCTTCAAAGTGAGCTATGGCTTGGGCCTGTTGGTCCATAAATCTCAAGGAAGCTGTGGGATCCGTAGCCAACTGTTGGTGGGCTGAGATGAGTGCCACCGGATCCTCTAGTTCTGCTCAAATGAACAGTGGCTCGCTCACTTCTCGGTTCATGACCGATTTTGCTTCAGCTGCTCTTTGATCCTCATGGTTTAACCATGAGGCGAACGCCATCAATTGCATATCACCCAAGGCAATATTGGGATCCCGGGAGACTTCATTAGGCAAAGCCAAATTGTGGAGGTAAAACTCTGCTAATTTGGCTTTGTCTTCTGACGAACTAGTACTACACAATTCAGAAAATTGTTGTGGGTTTTGGATATGTGAAATACCTCTTTGTGGCAAGGTGTTTATTTGGAACTGCAGCCATTGATCTTTTAAGAACAATCCATAGGATTTTGCAGGTTGTCTGCACTAAATTGCCTCCATGGCCCAACTGGCCATTCAGGCCAATTGTGCTTCCTTTTGTTGCAGCTGTTCTTTTAGGGCTTGCACTTCAATTTTTGTTTGTTGTTCTGCTTCCTGTAGAAGTGTCATTGGCTCTTCAAGACCGGTGGTCAACTCCTTTTTTCTTTGTTGTTCTTTTGTGATGTCTTTGGAGGATGTTCCTGCCCCTGCCCTTAGTTCCTGTAGCTGCAATCTCAGCTTCTGATTTTCTTCCTGTAGAAGCACACGTTGGCAATTAGCCACATGTTTAGCCATGGTGAATTCACTCCTGACCTCCTTGAGTTGCTCTTGTAAAGGGCCTATGTCCGCCACACCCTTTGATTTGGCGACCTGCATCCATGTGTAGGAACAGACTCTTTCTTCCTCTAATGCAAAAAATAAGGGTACAGTAAATTTCTGCGGTATGATTTTGCCCGCCTCTAAAAAGGTGTAGTATGAACTCAGACTAGGCTAAGGGCTGGGCTCTGGTATATGTACTTCTTCTGCCTCTTCAGGTGGCTCTACCTCACCCCCCTTTGGTGGTGATGAGGGTCCTTCTCCTTCCCTCTTCTCTGTTTCCTGTAGCCGGGCTAGAGTGTCCTGTAGAACATTTTTAGCTTCCTGTAGCCGAGTTTTTTCAGTCAACAGGTCTAACCTTTCTTACCACGTATTTTTCTTTGGACTCCCCTTCTCGTAGGTGACTGTGATCCTGGAGGGTGACCTTTCCTTGGGAGAAACAGGTGTATCTTCGATGAAAATCGGGCGGCTTTACGGAGGCTGTGGCTTGCCCGTCTTTATCCTAACACTTCTTCGAGCTTTAAAGTATAGAGGGGTCTCCCTCTTCCTCTTTTCTTTCGGCTTTGGAGGTGTACTGAGGGCGGCCAGCGCAGCTGCTAACTCCTTTTCGAGAATACCAGCCTTCTCTTCCTTGCGTTTTGATTTCTCAGAGCTCCTTGTAGAGGGCCCCTTCTTTTCAGTTTTCGGGCTTCCTGTAGAAGACCCTGCTTTGCCCACTTCCGGGCCTTCTGTAGAAGATCCTTTCTTTACCAATTTTGGGCTTCCTGTAGAAGACCCGGTTTTAGCCACTCTCAGGCTTCCTGTAGAAGCCCCTGCTTTGGTAATTTACGGGCTTCCTGTGGAAAACCCTTTCTCTGTCTTCGGGCTTCCTATAGAAGCCTGTTTCTCAATGATTTTCGGGCTTCCTGTAGAAGCCTTTGTCTCTGTTTTCGGGCTTCCTGTAGAAGCCTGTTTCTGCTTTCCTGTAGACACGGGTGTCACCACCTTTTCTTGCTTAGCCACATGGGTTTTGCTTTTTGCTTTGGTTGCAGGTGCTGATGAGGTACTTGGGCTGACGTGGACTACCTCAGCTTTGTCCATTCTGCTCTTCAACCTATTTTCTCTTGCTGACAAGATGGGTGTGCCACCTTTTTCTTTGTCATCCTTTTCCTCCTGCTTCTTCTTTTGTTCTTTCTTCTGCACTGTGGTCGGGGTCTTCTGGCCTTTTTCTCTCTTTCCCTCAGCCACTGCTTCTTGTTCCTCACTGCTGGAGGAACCCGTTTCTTCAATCAACATTTTAATGTCTCCATCTCTTGTCAAATTCCGGAAGGATTCCCATGAGAGGGGAACCTTATATGAATGCAGCGCATCCTCCATAAGAAGCTTGATCAACCCATGGTGGGCTATCTGATCTGGTATGCCCTATTTTAGCTTTGTGGCACACTCAATTAGAGACTGCAACAGGAAATAAGGGATGCTCAGTTTTTGTTCTACAGGAAGATCAATCCGGTGCCTCAATTCAGTGAGCAACCGAAAGTGATATGCATACACGATGCTAAAACGGGCTTCACAAGTTATATATTTCATGATTTGCAAGCTGACTTCATTCCATGGTGGCAGCAAGCTGGTTCTTCGCACCCCATTTTTGTCCTCTGAGAATTCCTCTTCAGGTGGAAAGAATTCCTCCTTGGCTTGCTGGCTCAACTTTCTTTCTTCCTTATCCCATGGCAAACCCATTGGAAGTTCAGTGATCCGACTGATATATTGCGGGGTGAGCTTGAGGCTTAGACCTCTGAAGTTCACTGTGGCCAGTGTCTTGGATTTCGACTTCAGAGCCTGCAAAAATTCTTCTGCCACTTCATCATCGTACCCCTGCAATTTTTCACAAAAAGATATCCATTGAACCCGTGTGAAGAGCTCTACCACTTCCTGGTTTTCCCTTAATTTGGTTGAATCAGTGGGTTCTCGTCTTATAAAACCACCCGGCATGATAAAACAAGTTTCTTAACCAGAGGTGGTGATTGTGGAAGAGATTTTGGTTTACTGAGACAGAGCGTAGAATGTCATGCACATAACCCACAAAACTTATCCCTGAGGAACTCAACACAGTTTAATTACTCGACATCCTGTAGAATGACAGTATAGGCACAACAGACAACAATTTCACCGTTTTTCTATGACTGGACTGTGGACGACAATCTTGCCACCTTTACTAACCAGTTGCATGAAGAGTTCAGGGTTACCTCTTTAATTGGCCACCTTTTTACGTGAGGCACCCGCTTTCCTGTAGAAAACTGCGTTCCTGTAGGATGACAACGTTCCTGTAGAATGCAGCGTTCCTGTAGAATGACAGCGTTCCTGTAGAATGACAGTGTTCCTGTAGAATGCAGCGCGCGGATTTCGGGAGAGATTGCAGTCGGTCTGCGCCTTGGGCGTGCTTCTCAATCGCTCTGATAGCCAAAAGCTCGGCGTATCACACTGCAGAAGGATCAGGATAGCCGCTCGAGTTCAAACCGGTGGGTGATAAATGCATGAATGCGATCGAGCCGATTAGATTTCAAATTCGGCAGAATCCATGGCGCGGGGGGTGAGCTGTCCCCGCCGGACCATTGGGTGACGTCACCCCATCATTCAACTGTGCGTTCACTTGTTGCCGCATCAATTCCCGTGGATCTGCCGCTGCCTCTTCTGTTGAACTCATTTCCTCGACGGGATTTCTCTCACGTGCGTGCTGCCCATTCTTTTTGTCACGGCCGCCACCCATACATCCAACTAGACCATTAACTGGCCGACGTGGCCGGCCAACTGACCATACTGCCGCTCAACCCATTCACCTTTACACCTAAGCAATCAATCAAAGTAACATTCATGCAATCTGATGGAAGGAAGGGTCGAGACACTTACCTGCGTGGCTGCACACGATGTCTCGGCTCTTTGGACGCTGATGAGTCGATTTACCTGCTGCTGGCGGACTTACATAGGCCCGGAGGTCCATGTTCATGAGCTGCCGTCGATGGATGGGACGCTTCAGTTGCATGCACCCACGTTTCCCTTCATATGGCCTACGCGGTGAATGGTATCCACTCTAGCAGGCTTAACTGTTACAGGAATCCCGCGGGATGTCTTGGAACAGTTCTTCCTCCTTGGGTGCATGCTGCACGACGATGGATGGCCTCACGATCATGCTCTCGGAGCCTCGGGCTGACTGTGATGAATATGGTGTGAGATCTCTAGCGCTTTTTCCATTTACAAGTTGCTTTTTTCTCGAGACTCATCGATCTGCTTTGCTGGTGCAGGTACTTGTTGCATGTCGACAAGGATGGTGGAACAAGATAACAGGAATGTGCATGGTTAACAACAGTGGCATGCATGCGTCCCAACCGATCCTTAGCCGTTAGATCTCCTTATGAAATGAATTTTGGCCCGTTCTGAGCTTCTACAGGAAGCTTCCTATAGAAATACAGCGCTTCCTGTAGAAAGGATACGTTCCTGTAGATAGTCTGCACCTTCCTGTAGAAGATCTGCATCTTCCTGTAGAAACTCTGCATTTTCCTGTAGAAAATCTGCGTCTTCCTGTAGAAGACTCAAGCTGAAATAAAATTGCACATACCTTGGAGAAAATGAGTATTCTTGGAGGAGGTACTGGTGAGGTGTCCTGGCTACATGATGAGGACCCTTGGCTTTGAGTTGAGAGGCTTCCTCTCCTCCATAGAACACCTGCATGCAATTTTACATAATGAACTTGTTGACTTTGTTTTTCTTTTGTTTTTTTTTCTTTTTTTTTTTTTTTTGAAAGATAACAGGGGCGCCTCATTGAGGTTTTCACCCTTGCCATCTGCCTTGAGCACCTCAAAGAGGTTTTCGCTCAAGGATCTTTTTCCAATCTCCTTTTTTTTTTTTTTTTGAAAAGACAATAGGGGCGCCTCAATGAGGTTTTCACCCCTATTACCTGCCTTGGGTGCCTCAGAAAGGTTTTCACCCAAGGATCTTTATTGTTATTATTATTATTATTATTATTTTAGATTCTTCAGGGTATGCCCAAAGCAGAGGCAAAGCCCTTCTCTATGACCAACACTGCCTTCTCCATAGTTTTGATGAACTCTTGTCTTGAGGGAGGCTTCCTGTAGATCTTCAATCGATGCCCATTGACAAGCATGGGGATGGCTTCCTCATCAATGGTCCTAATAAGCATAGATCCATTGTCATGACATTTTTCCACTGAATATGGCCCTAGCCATCTGGTTCTCAGCTTCCCTTTGAAATATTTGTATCTGGAGTCATACAACAAAGCCCAATCTCCCGGCTGAAATTGCTTGTCATGGAGATGTTGGTCATGCCACACCTTTCTCTGAAGTTGAACCACTTCTGAGTGAAGGAGGGCCTGCATTCGGTGCTCATCCAGGCCATTCAGCTGCAATAGCCTTTCTTGTTGTGCATGGCTGAGATCTAGGTCCAGCTGAGCTGCCATCCTCAAAGTGTTGTATTCAAACTCAATGGACAACAAAGCTTTCTTCCCATAGACCAGCTCATAAGGTGTGAAGCCGGTGGTGGTCTTCCAAGTGGTGTTGTAAGCCCATGTGGCTTCAACCAGGCGATCTGCCCAGTCCTTTCTGCTGCTGCTCACCACCTTAGTCAAGATCCCTTCTAATGCTCTATTGGTGACTTCCACCTACCCATTTTCTTGAGGGTGATAAAGGGCGGAAGTCCTATGCTTGATCTTGTGATGAGCTAGTAGATCTTCAACCAGGTTGGAGGTGAACTGGCTCCCTTGATCGGTGACCAGCTCTCTTGGATAGCCAAACTTATAGAAGATGTTTTCCCTTAGGAACTCGGCCACCTTTTCTTCTGTTGCTGCTTTGATTACTTTGGTCTCTGTCCACTTTGTCAGGTAGTCAGTACACACAATGATGTAAGACCTTTGCCTCAAAGGAGGGTTGATTGGACCCACAAAGTCCATACCCCACTTCTCAAATGGCTCAAGAGTCACCTGAGGTTGGAGAGGCATCTCATCCTTTTGGGTCGGTTTCCCCATTCTTTGGCATTGGTCACACTGGCTGACATATTTTCTGACATCTTGATGGAGTGTGGGCCAATAGTAGCCTACCTGCAGGATTTTGAAGGCAGTTCTCTTTGCTGCAAAATGTCCTCCACAAGGCCCATCATGACAAGCGAGGAGGATATCAAAGACTTCCTCCTCCCTTACACAACGCCTTAAGATTTGATCGGGGTCAAGCTTCAACAGATTGCCCCCGATCCAAGTAAATGAGGCACTTTTTCTGATGATTCTGCTCTTCTCTCTGGAAGATAGGTGCGGGGGGAACTGTGTTGAAACAAGGTAGTTTGCTATATCAGCAAACCATGGAGAGACTACTGAAATAGCAAACAGATGTTCATCGGGCATCTGGTCATCCACCGTTCCATCCTCATCTGCAGACAAATCCAATCTAGATAAAAAGTCAGCAACAACATTTTCTTTACCTGGTTTGTCAACAATGGTCAAATCAAACTGCTGTAATAAAAGTAACCATCTAATAATACGAGCATTCACATCTGGTTTATTCATTAAATATCTAATTGCAGCATGGTCTGTATGTACAAAGGTTTGATAGCTAGTAATATAATGTCGGAACTTGTTCAGTGCATGGACCACAGCCAAGAATTCTTTCTCGGTTACAGTGTAATTCAGCTCAGCTTTGGACAAGTTTTTGCTAACAAAGTAAATGGCATATGGAAGTTTTTGCTCAACCTGTCCTAAAGCTGCACCTATGGCTTTGTTCGAGGCATCAGTGTGGATGTGGAAAGGTAGGGCCCAGTTTGGACCTCTCAGGATTGGGGCTGACACCAACTTGTCCTTCAATTCATTTAAATCCCTCGGACAATCGTCAGTCCATTTAAACTCCACATCTTTTGCCAACAAGCCAAACAATGGCGAGGCTAGCTTGCTGAAATCTTTAATGAATCTCCGGTAGTATCCTGCTAATCCCAAGAAACTCCGAACATCCCTTACCTTTTGAGGAGGTGGAACTCTCTTGATGAGAGCAATTTTGTTAGGATCCACCTGCAACCCTTGGCAAGAAATGGTATGGCCTAGCACGGTCCCTTCAGTCATTAGGAATTCACATTTTTCAGGACTAAGGGACAAGTTCATCTCGATGCATTTGGTTAGGACTTTTCCCAGATTGGACAATGCTTCCTGAAAGTTGGCCCCATAAGGAGTGAAGTCATCCATATAGATTTCCACTGCATCATGGACCAGCTCCGAGAAGATGCTCAAAATAGCTCTCTGGAAGGTAGCAGGAGCATTGCATAGCCCAAAGGGAAGGACTCGGTAGGCAAAGGTACCCCAAGGGCAAGTGAAGGTGGTCTTATCTTGGTCTTCCGGGCTGATTTGGATTTGGTTGTACCCGCTAAACCCATCCAGGAAAGAGAAGAACTTCTTTCCTGCCAGTCCATCCAACACTTGATCTATGAAAGGTAGAGGGAAATGGTCTTTCTTGGTAGCTTTGTTCAGTTCTCAGTAGTCCACACAGATTCTCCATTTCCCATTTTTCTTGGGAACCAACACCAGAGGGGACACCCATTCACTATCTGAGATGGGGTACATGAATCCGGCATCCAACAGTTTTTGCAATTCTTCCTTGACAATGTCCTTAAGGGCTGGATTCATTCTCCTCTGGGGTTGCCTAACTGGCTTACAATCCTCTTTGATGTATATGTGATGGGTACAAACCGAAGGATGGACTCCTTTCATCTCCTTATAGCTCCAAGCAAAAGCATCTAGGTGACTGGCCAACAGGCTACACAAATCCTTTTCCTGGGAAGGAGATAGAGAGGAGTTGATCTTCAACGTTCTCTCAGGGCTGAACTCCACATTCTTGACTCTGGGAGTGACAGGGTTGGTTGTACAAAGATCCACTAAGGTGCTAGCTTGGGCATCCTCCACCAATTCCTCTAAGGATAGTGCACTGGAAGGTGGATTCTGGATCAAGGTCTCAATCAAGTCATCCTCGGTTGGGGGGTCTCTTCTAGTGGTCTCTAAGGTGCACAGAGGTGTTGAGTACACCTCGTCTTCCTCTCCTTCTTCTAACCAGAGTGGTAAGTCATGCTCTAAGGAGGGTTGGGCAGGAGGGTATAGGACTAGCTGTTTGGACATAGGACCATTTTTGATGGTCATATTTCCTGCACGACAACTTATGTAAGCATCTGCAGTGGCTAACCAAGGCCTTCCCAAAATCAGAGGATATCCAGTAAGCTTTGCCTTGGGTTGCAGAACCAAGAAATCTACAGGATATTCCCAAGAGTCGATAGAGACCAAGACATCCTCCACAATCCCTTCGGGACTCACAGTGGAGCGATCTGCTAATTGCAGCACTGTCGAGGTCTTCCTCAAGGAACCCTGAAGATTGATTTTGAGCATGGTATCCCTGGTCATCACATTAATGGCAGCCCCCAGATCAATCAAGGTGTGAGGTATGATGGTGCCATTGATGTGGACATCTACTACAGGACTTCCAGGATCTAGGTACTTTGGGCAGATGACTTGTCCTAACATAAGGTCATATAGTTGTCCTATGACATTGATGGTTGAAGCATCTTTCTTCTGCCTGCCTGGGTGTTTGAAACACTTTTCCTTAACCAGCTTGTTGTATATTGGCACATCCTTGATGGCTTGGAGAAGTGGTATTTTTACACGCAACTGCTTGAGCTCACCCATAAGCTCATCCTCCTCTGGGTTGGGTTGTGTGGTGGCTGTTAGTCTCTCAGGAAAGGGTGGAATAGCCTTTGGTTCACTTTCCTGTTTATCTTCCTCATCCTCTGGGGGAGGAGGTTGGCGATCTGGTAGAGTCTTTCCAGATTGAAGGTTGATCTCCTGGATCTCCACAGCATAGGTAGGGCATGAGGTTTACCCAGTGTATACCTTTTGGGCCTATCTATTGTTGGGGTTCGGGTTCGGTTGAGCAGGCATTTGAGGTTGCCTTGGAGGAGCAGGAGGTAATGGCTGAGGTTGAACCAGTGGTGGAGGCAAAATGGCAGGAGGAGTGTTGTACTGGGGCCTCCACCCCGACTGAGGTGCATTCCACTGAGGTTGTGGCTGGGCATGTGAATGATATGAATGAGAAGTAGGTTGAGTGGGGTATTGAGGTGGATAAGACCATGGAGGAGGCATGGACCAGGAAGGATGAGCAGGGGGACCCCAGGAAGGCATAGGAGTCGATTGGTTGGGGCTGTAATAAGCTTGAGGTGCCCCTTGCATCCCCTGCTGATAAGGTCTAGATCCTTGTGGCCTCCTTTGGTTGAGGTAATAGAGAGGTTCAGTGGGAGCTTCTGTCCCTTGGTACATGGCTTTAAACCCAGGTAAGGTTGGACACTGATTCATGGGATGGTCCTCCTCACAAACGAAACATACTTCAACCGAATGCAATGGGCATTCGTTCTTAGGGTGTCTCCTTGTGCACCTAGGGCAGAAGACAGCCAAGGCTCTCTCAGCTTCTTCTTTCTTCTGCTGGATTCTGAATGTGTCCAGCTGCATGGAAATGGTCTGTCTCACCTCACTCTTAAGATCTTCTAATTGATTTGCAAGCTCATGTTTGCAGAAAGGGACACTAGTTGAGAGGAGGTTTCCCCTACCTCGTTTCCTAGCTGCCCTGGAGTGGTTTCTAAACACAGTCTTGATGTCCTCATAAGGCAGTTGGTAAATGTCCCCCCCAGCTAACATGTGAAGGGTATCTAAGAGGTCTTCAGGGACTCCTCGGAGCAGGACCAACTTGAGGGATTCAGGGTCAAGTGTGCACCTGGCCCGCTTATAGCTTAGTTGGAACCTCTCCTCATAATCCTCTAAGGACTCATCATTTCCCATGGTCATCCGAAAGATTTCTCCCTTGGTTTCCTTAGACCTACAATAATCCCTGTACTTGGTATTGAAAGCTTGCTGCATCTGAGCCCAAGTGGTGATACTATTCCCAGGTAAGCCCATGAACCAGCGTAATGTTGCATCCTTAAGAGTTGAAGGGAAGAGTTTAAGCTTTTGCTCATCTTCAGTATAGTCATAGGTTCTACAAAGGACAGCAAACTCAAACAGGAAGGTATCAGGATCTTCAGTAGTCAGTCCATGGAAGTGAGGTAAGGCGGAGGGGCTAATGTTCTTCATTTTCATTTCTCCATTGGTCTCTCGGATGGGGAAGGCACCTTCTATTCTCTCATCTTCTCTTCTATTGTCAGCCATAGCTTCAGATGGAGTGGTCTCTAACTCTTCTTCTACTATAGGATCTTTGTATATCTCTGGATGTTCACCTATAGGTTCTTCTGGGTCACTGTCACCAAAGAAGAGAGAAGGGTGACTCAGTGATGTGGTGGGGGTGTTGGGTAGGAATTTGCCTGATTTATCTCGGTTCCTACGAGGCATGAAATGGAAAATACTTTCTTCTTGTATTGTTTTTGATTTTTTCTTTTGTACCTGCAAAACTGAAACAGATTGATCTACAGCTAACTAGAAAGATGCAGAATTAAACTGAAAGCAGGAAAGAACTAATCTACTTTTCTCAAATGAAATTGCAGGAATGGAAATGCTAGTCTACGCTTGCAGAAATGAAATGCTAATCTATGAAAGAAGGAAATGCTAATCTATGAAAGCAGGAAATGCTAATCTATGAAAGCAGGAAATGCTAATCTATGAAAGCAGGAAATGTTAATCTATGAAAGCAGGAAATGTCTATGCTACTTTTGCAGAATGGAAATGAAATAAACTACTTAGCAGAAGGCAAGAGTAAGAAAATAGAAGAAAAGCAACAATTACTAATACTCTGACGCTTCCCCAGCAACGGCGCCAAAAAGATGGTGGGCTCCAGTATTGTAGCAATAATGCTACAACTCCTGGGGCTCCCTATCTCTAATTTTATCAACCCGGTAGTTCGTACAAGCTTGGAAGCGACGGTGCTGTATGCACAAGTACTAGCTCTTGTTGCAGCTGTCACTTGGTCAGCTGGCACAAGTCCACTAGGGCTCAAGCCAACTTCTATATGCTCTTCAGAAGAAGCTTTCTAAATGATGGACGAAGGCTATCTCGAGGGGAAATTGATCTACTTTGCAAAAGTGAACTGAAAGCCAACCAAAACATGGAAACCCTAGTAAACCCTAATATGACTAGTTTAACCTCTATGATGCAATAGTAAGAGTGAAAATGTCTAAAAAGGATGTCATTACTTCTACTGATGTGAAATGCATGAACTCAAACTACTTCCATTAAAAAGAACATTGTTTTTGTATTTTTGCTTAAGTGGTTGGAGTGATTACGGTTTTGTTTCTTATTAGGGTTTGGCTGTGCAGAGGTGGTGCGAAGGGAGAGAAAGCTTGGGAAAGGTCAAGATGGCTAGGAGAGGTCCCAGAGGGTCCCTAGCATTACTCCACAGAGGTCTACAACGTTCAGATGCTTGGCAACCAAGTTTGCAGGCTTCTACAGGATGTCTGCAGGGGATCCTACAGGAAACTAAGGAATTCTACAGGAAGTGTGCTAACTTCTACAGGATGAGCTGTAAGTGGAAGTTTTGGGTGATGGTGAAGTGATGGGATGGTTTGGGTGGATAGGTAAGGTGGAGATGGAACTTGTGATGACTCAGGGGCAGAGGAATAAGATGGAGAGAGAGTGCATGGAGTTGATTGGGGGATAGAAGGATGGCAGCAACGAAAGGTCAAAAAGATGAAGCTACGTGGTAATGGATGAGTTGGAAGGTGAACGAGCTGAACAGAGGTCGAGTAGGTGGCTTGAGGAGAGGTGAAGAAGAAGAAGAAGGGAGTAGAATGATATGGAGCAGTGTAAATAAAACAAATGATTTATGTCTTGTACCAAAAACAAGAATTCATTAACCGGTGCTACCTGTGCTATTAAATCAATAAAAAGTGATGTAAACCATGAAGAAAAGTCGTGCATGGAATTGCAATGACGAAGTATGGCTCTAGAGCGAAAGTGCATGGGAGGATCCACGATTAAACCGACTGTGTTGCAGCTTGCACGAGAGTAGAAAAGACTGCATTTTTTTGGTGGTTGGTATAGACTGCACCCCAATCCCTAAACAGAGATGGCAGTGATCTCTAACAACCTTTTCTTGGAGCTCCTGTGTATTACAAACCTCCTATCGAATCTAAGCAGCTGAAAGTAATTTAACCATAAACCAATCCTACTCAATCCTATTAAAGAAATCAAATCAGCAAACTGTGTTCTTGAAATGCATATCAAAACAAGTAAACAAAGTGCTGGAAAGAAAGGTAAATAACACTACAAGAAGAGGAGATCTATTGCTATTAGGTTGGGCCCTAACCTGAGAGCTATAGCTCCCTTAAAAGCTCAGAATTAGATCCAAATCTGCTTGCCTTTATTCATAATCAAAAGTCTGATGTCATGCCAAAACTGGCTTACAAAAACAAAACTCGAGCTATGCTCCAAAAATTACAATATCAGTCCAAAAGTTCAAAAAGCTCCTAACAAAGGCTACAGCCTTCATATTTATACAAAATGAAGATCAAGCTGGCTTCCTTCACTCGTGGAGCTTGGCTGTCCAACTGAAAGTCAAATTGCTGTAAAACTGCTGATCCTGTAGAACGTGTTGGCTGCCTTTAAGCTCGGTGGGGAGAGCTGTTAGAGCTCGGAGTGAAGGTGATAATCACGAGGAGGGTCATCAAGACTGTGGACAACCTCCCTATGAACCTGCAATGTCACCTTTGTTGTCTCCTTGTCTCCTTTTGCGTGGTCTTTTGCTCTCTTTAATGCCAAGAACCTGAAATCATCATGTATTAGTCAGATAGATATAATGCCTGCCCTTCTTCCTACAAACAACACGAATATACTAAGAAATGAATGCATAAGTGGTAAAATGTGAATGGTTGAGCAAGGTAAGTAGGCTAATATGAGCCCAAATTGTACCAAAAATTGGGGCTCATCAGCAAGTAGCTGTTCTCTTGTCGCAAGTAGCTGTTCTCTTATGATCTTGCAGGAAGTTGAAGCTAGATAAGCAAGAAGGCAAGTAGCTATGAACTCCCAAAGAGAAGAGAGACCGGATCGAGGGACAAACGGAAGACACCGGTAAGTCTATTGATCTCTCTTCTTTCACATTTCATAAAGGAAGAAACCAGAATAGCTGTACTCGTTTGTTGCTAAGGCACTGTCACACCTTAGGTGGATAGGATCGTCCTGCATAGGCATTTTTCCCCACAACAAATTGGCGACTCCGTTGGGGAGATTTGTTTAGTCATTTTATTTGTATTTCTATCATTGCTTGTTTCGTAGACTTGACAGCAACAATCTAACTGCATCTTTCCCGGATGCAAAGTAGACAGTTGCTGCCTTGATCCAATTGCTGGACTTGTCTATGATCTGAACAATGGACTCACAAATGATTTGATGATCCTTGTGATAGATCTTAGTAGCCTTTCAAAGCATCCCTTTGATTACACCTTGCTTGTTGCTTTTATTTGGCCTAAAACAGTGAATTAAATAGCAATTTGTGACCCAGAACCTGTGGGAAACGAGAGTTTCTCCTTCAGCGCAGACCCAGTGAAGGGATTCTGCATTTCAACACAGGTCCCGTGAAGGCTACCTACGCTGAATGTCAAAACCCCTGTGTTGAGGTTGCGCTGAACCAATTTTTCCTTGTGCAGCTGGGGTTCTCTCCTCTGTTTTGCCTTGTTTTGATCTCTGATTTTTGCAGCCTGTAACCAGCATAGGTACCAGTCTCATAACTCCTTTTCTCTGCTTAGATTCCGCCTCCTTTTGTACAAAAATACTGTGAGTGTTTTTATGTGTTTGTGGCATCATTTACAGTTTTCCTTTGCATGAGTGAAATAGTCATCCTGTAGCCCTTGATTCAGATCTGTTGATCGTGATCTTAGAAGAGAGTTCATTGGCTGTTTGCAGATTGATTATACATTTGCTTTTGCTTATTGGTTTGAATTTTTCTCTTTTAAGTGTCAAAACAAGTCTTCATTTCGGAAATCGTTAAGTGTTGTAATCTCTTCTACCCTCTCTGATTTCGAAAAAGTAAACTTGTTTGTATTGATCATTTAAAAGCAAATTCAAAGTTGTACAAAAAGCTTTCTTTGTAGGCATCAATACTAAGAAAACGGAAAACAAACACCTGCATTATGCATTTGCATTTTTGATAGTTTGCATGTTGGATTTAGGAAAAGTGCATTAGAGTGTGCTGATTTCTCTTTGAGAAAAGATGGTGTCTTTCTTTTCCCTTAGTAGCTAGGATTTTCAAAGTTGAAAAGATATAAAGCTTGCTTATCATCTTTAGACTGCATTTAGGAATTTGTATCATACATCTCGTGGTGAACCTTGAAAGGAAAACTTTAAAAAGATCAACCTAAAATAAATTGAATGAACTTAACAACGCTTTGCAACATAACGCACAACATAGAGGTCTAGGCTAGAGACGTGTTCCGGCGTCGTTAAGCCTGGTGACTGTCGATCTCGTGGATGGTGGGTGATTCCTCCTAAGGGACGATAGCGCCAGTACGGATTGTGCTCCCACGTACCGTCGTGTATATATTGGGAGACCCCTATAGGCATAAAACCTTTATCCTTAGGAAGCCGTGTCGGCCGCCCTACTAATCGCAATGCACTGAACACAGCATTCAGGAAGATCGACCGCCCGTACCCTAAAAAGTATTCTGCGGTTTTGCGAAAAGTTTGGCACACCCTCTGCCTAGAACTCCAGAGTAGTTCCTTTTGGCCTTTTTCAGACTCTATAATGGAAAAATTCCATCCGAGCATTTGTCACTTCGGGCTCGTTAAAACATCGAAGGAGACTAGAGTCATCTTTAGCTTTTTCTCGACTCTTTAAAAGTGAAAAAACAAGTTGTGTCTAAAAGCGTCTAAAAAATTCATTTAATTCGGAAACACACTTTCCCCTTTTGTATTTTGGTTGATCGAGTAATCCGCAATTGTGGAAGAAAGTCGATTGAAACCCCGTCATTCGCGGAGGCTTACGAGTCAACCGTCTTTGTCTCCGGAATCGAAAACAGTACGGACAAAGCGAACTCGTTTAACTAGTTCAAAATCTCCTATCAAAGTTAGAACAAGTGTTCCAACAACATCTGAGATTCCGGTTACTCCAAACATCTCTGGAAACCCTGCCTCTATAGAAGAAGCTCAACAGCCACAGAAGGACAGTAACACTGATCCTAGTCTGGGAGCAAATACTTGCGTTACTGAACCAGTTCCATCTGTAACCAGTTCGGAGAGTCTTGCTCCTCAAACAACTGTCGCTGTCGATTCAACCCCTTCTTTGGCACCAGAAATATTTTACGGACCTGACGGTCTTCCTCTTCCACCAGGTTTGATTGCGATAGAGGAAATTGTAGAGGATCCGCAAGCAAGTACTCCAACCCATTTTGGAGTCGGGGTCACTCTATTTCCTTCATCAGAAGTTAGTCCACCACAAGTGGAAGTTCCTGTAGAATCGCTAGGCAATCTATTGGATAGACTCAAAATGTCTGAACAACCATCAACATCTAGGACTGTGTCGAACGACACAGCGACAGCAGAAGCCCCTGCCGTCACTCCGACAATGTTTTCCGGCATACCATCTGTCCCGACTAGCTCGCAACTGCTAGAAGGAGTCCACCAAGGGACTATTTCGACAGTGTGGTCCATTCCAGTTTTTTCATCCGGAATAATATCCGGCAACTCTTATGTTGAGACTCGCCAGGTTGATCCATTTGGAGGTCAATTTGGGCAATCCAGTCCCCAAGGGAAAACAATCCCCTTGAGTTCCGGATTGCTACCGTATGGGGGGCAGTATGCCCTTTCATTACCCCCTCTGGGAGGGTATCCATACGGGAGTTCACAATAGTATTCAGGATATACTGGATTACATCAAGTGGTTGGGTACCTATGCTACCTCAACAACCAAGGGTTGTGTATTCTATGTAACAGTGTGTACCTATGTCGAACATCCCGACCACACCGGCTATTGTAACAGTGTCACAAGTTCAAGCGATAACTGTTGTATGTCAGCCTCAGATTTCTCAGGTTGTAATGCAACAGCCCCTTGAACCTGGGACACAACCACAATCGCCAACGGGTGGGGCGACACAGGTCCAAACGGGTACAATTACCCCACACCTTGGTCCAGCAGTTAGTATAGCACAACAGAACATGGCTTCACAACCGTGGCTGGTGCAATACCAACAACCACAATTCCAGCAAGTGTACCAAGGTTCTGAGCAGCAGATCTTTGCGAACAGTGGACAACCGTATATTCAAAATGGTCAAAACCAACCGCTTTACAGTGGTCAAGTTCACCAACCGTATCAGTCATACCAACATCAATTACATTATGATGGTATGCAAAGGCCCACTGCTCAGACGATTCCATCGTACCCTGGGTACGCTTCACCTAACCTGAATCAACAGTTACCATTCGTGGCAACTTTAGAGTTACCCGATTTACACCGGTTAACCAACGATCCGATTGCTTACGCCCCTTGGTGGCCAGCGATTCCTCACAAACTTCCATCTGATATTCCTAAATTCAATGGAAATCCAGGTGAAGACCCATCGAATCACGTGATGACTTTTCATCTGTGGTGTTCATCAAACACCCTAAACGATGATTCGATAAGGCTTCGCCTTTTCCAGAGGACGTTAACGGGTCCAGCGGCAAAATGGTATATTGAATTACCTAGAGCCTCGTTCGACAATTTCAGCTCCCTAGCCACGACTTTCTTAACCCACTTTCAATTACCGATAAGGTATGAAACGGGAACGGAAATATTAACCAACTTCAAGCAGACAACTGCCACTCATATATCAGATCATATACATGAATGGCGTCGTCGTCGTAGGATGGTGAAAACATATGTTCCAGATCAGCTGTTAGCTGAATGGTTTATAAAGTCGTTACTTCCTGCTATAACAGAAGATGTGGCAAAAGGGGGAGTCGTAACAGAGGAGCAAGTTATTGCTCGTGCACAATATCTAGACTTAGTATATACTCAGTCTGGCACGCTCTACGACAAAATACCTGACGCCCCTAGACCAGAATTCTCAATTCCTCCTCCTCCTAAATCAAATAGTGACTCTCATGCTGGCGATGGCGTGATTGGCACGGCAAACACGAAATCGACAAAGGCTTCGTCTAAGAAAGTCCGTAAGAATTCGGATCAAAATTCAAAAGAAGAAATTCTTGCTTTGGAAGTAAATGCAGTATCAACAGATAAGGGCAAAGAAACCAAACAACCAGGGAGCAAGAAGAAGCAAAACAAAGGGAAGAAGAAGAAACAGGGTGAGTCATCCCCTGGAAAAACCTCTTCAGACCCTCCTGGAAATAGGAAATATCCATGTCAAATATGCGATGAGGATCACTGGACAAGGGATTGTCCATACAAAGCTGAGCTAAAAAGGTTCTTCAAAAGTTCGCAAACCTCAGCTGTGTTAACTGATCCATTTCCCAATCCAGGCCAAAATCTGGTTGATAGTGGAAATGCTTCCCCGTCACAAGTGCTCATGTTGTCGGTTTCAAAACAGCAGAATGATGCTTTGATTTCGACAAGGAACAAAGATTACGGGAATCCGCAGCTGTCGAACGACAAAGGTAAAGATCAACCAAGCAGTTCGACAACAACTTCGACAGAAGTTGTACAGCCCATCATTCCTGAATTAACAATGAAACCGCCAAAGGGAGTAGTACACAAGTCGACATTTAATCCTCGCGCCAAAGCGGCACAACATTATAACATAGTGGAAGATTTGGCCCAATCGCCATCCGCTATGTCAACTCTTGAAGTACTACAAAATTGCCCATCCCAAAGGCAGGCTTTGTTATCGGCTATTGGTGGGGTCGATCCCAAGGATTCCAATCTTGTATCCTTTGATCACAAAGGATACGATCCTCAGTTACCAGCTCAACTAGCTTTCCTTATTCAAGTGAAAGCCCTCAACAAAACTGTTCACCGAACAATTATTGATGAGGGGGCATCTACATGTATTATGTCGATGAGTTGCTGGAAAACTTTAGGGTCTCCGACCTTGTCGCGATCTTCGACGACATTGAAAGCATTCGACGGAAGGACTTATACCCCGTGTGGTATCCTTAATAACTTGAAAGTTGAACTAGGAGGAAAAACAGTAGAAATAGATGTTGAAGTCATCGATGGGAATCTTGACTACAACATCCTACTGGGAAGACCGTGGATATATGCCATGGCAGCTGTAGTGTCGACTTATTTTAGGAAGATCGCATTCCCTTTTCAAGGATGGATTACGATCGTCGACCAACAAGACTTCCTACCTAATGGTTCACAAATTACAGGAAGCATTCCCATGATCCATGGAAGCAACCATTCACTTCAAGACATCGGAGTAGGCCTACTGAAAGACCCCACATTAATGGGAACTTTCACACTTCCACCTCCATTCTATATAGGGGAAGTAGCATTGGTAAGAGCCTGCAACATGATATCTTCCACAAAGATCTTAGAAGACGATATCGACATGGATCATGCAATGGTCTTCCCCCCAAGCCCTATAGAAATATTGTAGCAATCAATGTTTCGGGCACGGGAGGCCAACCCAAATCAACGCTCGTCAAGCGTTTGGGTAGATAGGTCTAGAGAATATGGTACCCCATTAGATCCTTGGTCGAAAGTACATGGGACTGACGAAGGAATTCTACAATCAATGTTGATTGAAGAGACACCATGGAATGATTGCCACCATCGTTCCCTTCTTCCGGAATATGAAGAAGATACTCAGCATGACCTTTATCGCCCTTCAGTTTTTGAATTCCTATCAAATACTGTAAATATGGTGGATTTCGAGTGAAACTTATCCAATATTGAAGAGACTATAGCCATAAATATCTCGACTAAGACAAATGTTGTAGAGAATATTTATGTCGGCAAAGGTTGTTCTCCTCCAGAACTGGAAATATATAACGCTCTTTTTCGCGAGTTCAGAGATGTCTTTGCTTGGTCATATGATGAAATGCTAGGCATTGACTCAAGTATCATTGAACATGAAATCAAGATGTATCCTGATGTCAAACCAGTAAGACAACGGCTTCGGCAGGTGCACCCTAAGAAAGCCGCTGCAATTAAAGCAGAAGTTGAAAAGCTCCTCCATGCTGGTTTCATTTACCCGGTTCCTCTAACCGATTGGGTATCGAATATTGTCCCTGTGATGAAGAAACAAGGGAAAATTAGAGTGTGCGTCGATTATAGGGATGTAAACCAAGCTTGTCCGAAGGACAACTACCCTACACCCTTCATCGACCAGATAATTGATGAATGCGCCGGATGTGAAATCTTTTCATTTATGGATGGATTTTCCGGGTATAATCAAATAAATATCCGCCCACAGGACCAGTCAAAGATTGCATTCATTTTTCCGTGGGGTACATTCGCTTATCGAAAATTACCCTTTGGTTTAAAGAACGCAGGGGCGACATTTCAGAGGGCAATGAATTATGCCTTCCATGACATCAAGAACATCGTTCAACCATATCTCGACGACCTTCCGGCTCATTCGTGAAAGCGGACTGATCATCCGCAGCATTTAAGAGCGATATTTCTACTTTGCCGACACTACAAGATAAGACTCAATCCGCACAAATGTGTATTTTGCGTCGGTTCTGGTTGTTTACTTGGCTTTGTAGTCTCTAAGGATGGGATTCGTCTCGACCCTTGCAAGGTTTAGGCAATCATTAATTTTCCTCCACCTTCAAATTTGCTTCAGATTCAGAAACTCCAAGGGAAAGCAAACTTTCTGAGGAGGTTCATTCCAAATTACGCAGAACTTGCTAAAGGTTATACTCGTCTTTTGAAAAAGGATGTACCTTTTGTCTGGGATCAGGTGGCACAAGCTTCTTTTGATGCTCTGAAAGATTCTCTAGTAAAAGCATCATTAATGTATGCCTCGGACTATCAAAGAGATTTTAACCTGTATCTGGCTGCAGCAGATACGACCATTGCGATGGTTTTAGTTCAAGAAGTTGATGGAATTGAACATCCTATATATTATTTAAGTAAAAACTTGAATGAAACAGAAAGCAAATATTCTTATATTGAAAAGCTAGCACTTGCTGCTGTTCAAGCGATACAAAGATTTCGACATTATGTCCTCTTTCGGAAAACTACCATTCTATCAGATTGCAACCCCATGACTTATATATTGTCGCGACAGTTGCTGGGGGGCAAGTATTCAAAATGGATAGCAATCCTTCAAGAGTTTGATCTGGAATTTGTAAAATCCAAATCAAAGAAAGCTTTAGTTTTCGCAGAATCATTGTGCGATCTCCCATCGTCGTCCAACGATGAAACATCAGAAGAGTCAATCGTGGATGAAAGTTTGTTCTTGATATCTGCAAGCAATGAGTGGTATGGAGATATAATAATTTATCTCCAAACCAAAAAATTCAGGCCTGACACCTCTCACTCAGAACAGAAATGTATACGATACCAAGCGAAAGACTACATGATTGTCGGTGATACACTTTACCGTCGTGGTATCGATACAGTTCTGAGGAGGTGCCTCACCCATGAAGAGGCCGAAAAAGCCCTGAATGAGTGTCATTCAGGCGCGTGTGGGGGGCATCAATCTGGATATGCTGTAGCACAGAAAATCTTACGAGCAGGATACTTCTGGCCAACCATGTTTAAAGATTGCATAACCGCAGTCAGAAGTTGCCATGCTTTTCAAATTTTCGATAGCAAAACCAGAAGACCACCCGCACCTTTACAGCTAATAGTTTCTGTTGGGCCTTTCGCCAAATGGGGCATCGATTTCATGCAATGTAACCCCACCTCGACCGGGGGGCATGGGTATATTATAGTCACCGTTGACTATTTTAGCAAATGGGTCGAGGCGATGCCTACATTAGATAACACTGGTGAAACAGCTGCCCTTTTCTTTTTCAATCATGTAGTCGCCAGGTTCGGCGTACCACAGGCCATAGTTACAGATCATGGGTCGCATTTTCGCAATCACATGATGGTCGAATTAGCTGCCAAGCTAGGGCTATCTCACGAAATCTCTACCCCATATTATCTGCAAGCCAACGGACAAGTTGAAGCAATCAACAAGGTCCTGAAGCGTATGTTGCAAAGGATGATCGGGGTTCACAAAATAAGGTGGCACCTAATCCTGTACTCAGCCTTGTGGGCTTACTGAACGTCGGTAAAGAACGCGACCGGGTTCACACCTTTCCAACTGGTGTATGGCCTGGAAGCAGTCTTGCCAATCCAGTGTGAAATCTCGTCTCTTAAACTCGCAATTGATCTCCTCCCCGGAACTTCGGAAGAAGAGGCTCGTTTCTTGGAATTAATCCAATTGGATGAAACCCGTCGTGATGCCGCTCTGGCTAATGAAGCCCATAAGAAACGAGTCAAGGCGCAGTTCGACAAAAATGTCAAACCTCGTGTATTCTCAGAAGGTGACTTGGTCTTGCTTTACGACCAAGAATCCGATAAATTGGGAGTAGGTAAATTTAATTCTTTATGGATGAGCCCCTATATTGTTAAACGAGTGTTAGAAAAAGGAGCCTACGAGTTAATGGATTATGACGGAATTCCGCTGGCGCAACCCCGTAATGGGTTGTACCTCAAGCGTTACTATGCTTAAATAGTAACCTGTATGTTTTTGTTGTATTTTGTTTTCGCTAAAGTATTTGTTTTGGTCGAGTGATCCACCTTTTTACATTTATTGCAGATTTCAAACCTTCTAGAGACATGTGTTGGATATGCCGACGAAGCGAGTCGTAGTTCGCGGAACCTGTCCTCCGTAGCCTAGGCCATTTTTTATCCAAGCGGCGAGTTAGTAAGTTTTAGAGGTGTGTGTATTGGGCAATCAACGAATAACATCGCTGAGTATAACGCGTTGATAGAACTACTCTCTGATGCCATCACCCATGGTATACGCCGACTAATTGTCAGGCTAGACTCACAACTCGTAATACTACAACTCAATGGTATATATTCCGTTCGCAATCCAGCTATTTATCGCATGTTCCTAAGGGTTAAGATTTTGGAAAGATAATTTGATTCAATTCAATACCAGCATATTTCCAGAAACTTAAACACATTAACCGACTCATTAGCGAACTATGTGTTAGATAGACATTTGCGGCATTTATAAAAAGAGACACATCATCAATGTTGTACATATGGATCATGTAACTCAACCAGAATAAAACTCGAAAATCAAAATGGATATAAAAGTTGTTTATCGTTCATACATAATGTTCTGTAACCAAGACAAAAATCGGTCATATGACCCAAAAACTAAAAAATTCTAGGGTGCACCCTAGCCTAGTGATGCTCATGATAGCACGTCACGGCCTGTGCAATCATGCGCAAGAGACGATTCCATCGTCTAGGCACGCCAGTAGTATGCCGCTGCAACTGTAAAGGTAACTCATCAATCCTCACATCAGGAATGCCAAGAGTAAGGCTCTCAACCTACTCCTGCATAGCTGTAAGGGTCTCGGCTACGTCAAGGTCGCGGAGAATAACTCTCCCAGTAGTCTCCCCTACTGGGGCAGCGACTGGCGCTCTCGGGCGAACTGCTGGACGAACAGGACCAACATCTGCATGCACACATGAGTTTGATTAAAGTCTTGATAGAATAAAGCACAAGGACATTATGAATAAGAACAGTAAACAATAATATGGTCGAAGATGTTACTAATAGCACCCCACTGTTCTCCATCCGGCAGTACCAAGTCCGGATCACCTCGGAAATCCATACCAACATATGGATACTCGGAATAGACCATCTCCTGACGCTCGAACCACCTGAAGAAGGTATCAGTGAAAGAAATCTGAGATTGACCAGCATGCCTAGACATGTGATCAACCCATCTCTGCATGCGTGGCTCGGTAGGAGAAGGCAAGTCGAGTGCGATATACTGAGGCTGCATCAGTGGTATTTTCTCCAAGGCAAAGGCAATCAGAATAGAACCAAATCCAAAGTTCTTCAGCTTCCCGTCCTTTACCTTGTTCAACTGACTTTTCATCTGAAGAAGTACTGCATCACACCAGTTGAATACTTTCGGTTGGAGACACTCCAAGGCGTGCTGCACATAAGATCTGTTGGCAACATGA
This sequence comes from Pinus tabuliformis, assembly GCA_031772625.1. Taxonomy (NCBI): domain Eukaryota; kingdom Viridiplantae; phylum Streptophyta; class Pinopsida; order Pinales; family Pinaceae; genus Pinus; species Pinus tabuliformis. The sequence continues at coordinate 1,910,002,829 of CM062817.1, read as the reverse complement.
AGAGATGCGCTACCAGCCATCCTACCAATAGTATACAGAATGGACCTGAGAGACCTGTCAGTAATCTCACGGATAACAACCTTGCTGTCTCTACTCGGATGGGATCCCTCCCTGCAATACTGGCGGACATAATCTCTCACAGAGTCATTCCCTCGGGCCGAACCTGACAAAGAAATGGGGGCACCCCGCCTCGACAAACCAGTCAAGAAGTAAATGTCTACCACGGTCAAAGGGATGGATTTGCTCCTGATCTGAAATAGTTGGTTAATAGGATCCCAAGCATCAAGCATATACTGCAGTAAAGAGATCTGTGCTCTCATACTAGAGATACAGAAGAACTTCAACAGGCCATAGTTCCGCAGCGCGTTCACCGTGACAGGGTCATGGAGGGCAATCATGTCCTCTTCTTCATGTTCTCGTTCTCGCCATGTAAGGGTCATTTTGCTCAAGAGTCCCTGCAAAACAAACAAGAGAAAGAGTAAGATCCTGGATTTGATGAGAAACTGGCAAAATTTTCATCAAAAACTGTGCAACAGAACTGTTTTTTCATGCTCAACGCAACTGGCTAGTGTCCCACCTGCATTGAAGGTCAAACTGCCTTCATACAGCTTGACATTCAACGCAGGTTTCGAATGGACTGCCTGTGCTGATGGCAGAGCGCCCTAGCAAAACCCCAAGGGCTCATGGGAACAGGAAAACAGGCACAGAATGGAAAAAGGAAACCATGAAAAGAAAGAGCTAGAGTTTAGCTCCTACCTGGTCCAGACAGCGCCGAAAATCATCCGCACAATCTCCCGGAATCAGCTGGTGAAAATCAAGGGGGAAGAGGCACCTCCAAAGCTCCAACAAACCAAGTTCAAATGAAATGGTAAAATGAGAGGTAGAAACACCTTTTAGTGGCTTTTTACGTAGTTCAAAGCGAAATATTAGGTTTATAATCTCATTTTCATGCAAATGTTGTTCATTTCTAACTAGTTTGATGCAGCAATTGAGGATACAGTACTATATTTGAAAAGGGCAAAGCTAGTGATGGTAAAAATCAGAAATTTGACCATATAATATCGAGCAGTTTTAGCACACAGTTCATGCTCGTTAAAAAATAAACGCAAGATCCGAGCAGTTTTAGCACATAGTTCATGCTCGTTAAAAAATAAACATAAGACCGAGCAAATGTTTCCACCCGCGTTTAAGCTCGTTAAAAAATGAACTATCTCGGTAAATAACCACTGTGAATGTAATATCATCAGCCATTAAAGCCTTGGTCGTGTTTGCACCGTCACCTCCACTTTTCCATTGGCCGATCGTTCACCTCCATATGTTTGTTTACCCATTTTGAGGAACAGCTGCGAAGAGTGATTTCACCTAGCCATCCTTGTGACACTGCCGTGATTGGAAAATTCCAACCTGTACCTGGAATCAGCTGCTAACCCTATTTATCACTCGTTTTCCTCAAAAGATGAGTCTTCTTTAAGCTCTTTTCATCTGACTCGTAAAATATGAAAAGATTGCCGAGTCCTTGGCCTTCCAACTCGTTAAAGGGACAGGAAGTGCTATCCCTCCTCTAGATTTTAATCTTTTTGGACCTGAGGGATTATTGCACAAAAAGATCGAGCGCTTGTTTTATTCGGCTCGTTAAAACTATCGAAAACTCATCCCTTCTGTATTGTTTTATACATTTTCGGACTTATGGGATTAGATGACGAAAAAGGACTTTTGGAGTTAACTTTATGTACCTTTTCAGACTCTCTAAAAATGAAAAGGACCGAGTTATCCTTGTCGTTAGACTCGTTAAAATCATCAAATAGCGACAAACTTGTCTTTAGACGATAACGAGTTTCACTATCGCTAGGCTCGTTAAAACATAGCGATGGGCTTGCCCGAAGGGCAAGTTATAGAACAAGCATATGTTATCCTCCTCAAGCTTGACAAAAATAAAGAGGTACTGGTCAGCAATGACTGGGGAAAAATTGGGAGAACTAAAGAAAACTTTGATGGTAGCAAGTCGGTCTTGAACATGACACTTTTCCTCCGTACCACAATCGGGTTGGGTTGTTTTCATTCACCGGTCACATCCATGGTCTCGCCATACCATCCATATTTGGGGTAATGCTACCGATCCATCGCATCAATGTCGCCATATGTTCAAGAGAAGTCGTTTAGAAAAGTCAACCGTGCCCCATCCACTGCCATACATTATCCTTCATCCTTTCATGACCGCCACCCTGAATCATATGTCACAGATCGTTTTCACCTCCATTAAAATTATTAGCTCCGTTCCGCGTGACTGATGTTGTTGAAATTTGGTACCGGAGGACAGGTGGTTCCCTTAGGCTTTGATCTTTGGCCTAGGGAAAAGTGTCCAAAAGAATTTAATTTTTCTCCTAAAGTGACTTTATAATTTTATAAAGTTAAATCTAATTTAAAAGTGACTTTAAGTGATAAAGTTATTAAGTCTAATTTTAAAGTGACTTTTATAAAGTCAATGAAAAATTAGAAAGGAAAAGTGACTTTGGAAATAAATGACTAAGTGGGTCTTTATTAAAGTGGGGTGAATTAAAAAATAGAAAGTGAGATTTAAATGAGCATTTAATCTCAACCATTGATCTAAATCTATTTCCGCCATTGGATTTAGAGATCACCCAAAAGTCACTTGGATCACCCAAAAGTCACTTGGAGTTATATTAAAGGAGGAAAAGGAGGAAAAGGTCATTCATTCTTTCATGAGCAGATTGGGAGAAGGAGAGCAAGAGAGCAAGAGAGATTTCTGAGCAGGGAGGAGAAGGAGACAGCAGCTTGGCACACATTCCAAGGCAGCAGTTGAGCAGATTTGTACAGCTGATTCAGCACATAGTGAAAGGCAGATTTTTGCACAAAAATCGAGGAGCAGTTTGTTGATTTTTCTGCACACAAAACGGAGGTCGTACAACATTTATTGATGTCCTGTTTGCAGTAATTTCCAGATTGCTGTGAGGCACGGGAAAGGAGATAAGTTGTAAATTTGCTTGCTGAATTTTTGCTGAATAATTCTCACTGTAAAAAGACAATTTTCAGAAATAAAGAAGAGCTCTCAAACTGGTTTTCCCCAAGAGTTGTAGGGGGTTTTTCTAGGGTCAAGTTGACCAAAAATATCATTGTTTTAATGTGTTTTAATGGCTGTTTTTAATTGCTGATTTTTAATTCTGCAATTTCCAGCATTCTGAAAAATTTCCAGAATTTGTGTTTTCAGCAATATTTATTTTTTTTTCAGTCTGTTAAATGTATGGTTATGGGAATGAGCATTTAACTACATGGGAGAAATAAGGAGAAACTGAAAACCGGGGTGGGAAAACAGAAATTTTTACATGGTATCAGAGCTTGAGTGCTGAAGGGCAGTTTGGGACAACAAAAGGAAAAATTACAGTTGCTGATTTTTCACTCAGAAAATTCCAGCAAGCTAATTTTTTCATAAACAGCAGTTTTATCTTTACTACAGCAGTGCTATTTTTCGGTTTTAGGACAACAGGATGTCATTGGGATTGAGGGTGGAGGATAGGCTGGATGGGCATATAAATTACAGTGTTTGGAAGGAGAGAATGCAGAGTATCTTTGAGGAGGCAGAAGTCTGGGATATCATGGTGCATACCGCACAGAACCCTGTTGTTGTGCCCACTGATGTTACTCAGTTGGCTGCGTATAAAAAGAAGAACAATAAGGGTAAGAGGCTGATTCTAGACGGAATCAAAGACCATTGCATTCCTCATGTGAGAGGAAAGAGCAATGCCCATGCGATGTGGACAGCATTGTCCAATCTCTACCAGAGTACTAATGAGAACCGGAAGATGGTCCTGAAGGAGAAGCTGAAGAACATTAAGATGGGGAATGATAGTGCAGCTGGATATCTCACAAAGATTACCAATGTGAGAGATGAGTTGGCAGCGATTGGAGAGGCCATTCCATCCACTGAGTTGGTGCGTATTGCAGTGAATGGCCTCCCCCGTTCATGGTTGAACTTTGCTAATGGGGTTTGTGCACGTGAGACCCTTCCCACATGGGAGAGGTTTTGGGATGATTGTATTCAGACAGAGATCAGGAAAGGACAGCTTGGGGCAGCCAAGCCAGTTGAGCAGGATGAGGACGTAGCACTGGTGGCAGGAGGCAAGAAAGGCAAAGGGAAGAAGCAGGCTTCCACAAGCAGTGGTGGGGGCAAAGACAAAGGTAAAGGTAAACAGGGTAACTCACAGAAGGACTATTCCAAGGTGAAGTGTTGGAATTGTCAAAAGATGGGACACTATGCAGTTGTGTGTCCGGAGAAGAAGAAGAAGAAGGGGAAGAACCAGGACGTGGCAGCTTCAGCAGAGATTGAGGACTTTGCTGGTCGTTTTGACCGAGAGTTTGCGTTCACTACGTGTGAGTCCTCTAGTACAGGATCACCTGCCACACAGGTTCAGAGGGAGCATGCTTTTCCCTCGATTAGCGGAGCATATTCAGGTATCTGGTATGTGGACAGTGGGGCTTCACGTCACATGACAGGAGTCCGGGAGTACTTCTCAGAGCTTTCAGAGAGTGGCACTGATATTGAGGTAGTACTCGGTGATGACAGAGTTGTTAGAGCAGTCGGGGTGGGGAAAGTGACATTTCAGAGGGAGTCCAAACCTCCCTTGAAGGTGTCAGAGGTTCTTTATGTGCCAGGGATGAGGAAGAACCTCATATCCGTCTCAGCTTTGGAGGACAGAGGATATGAGGTACTGTTCAGGGGAGGACAGGTGTTGATGTATCCCAGGGACGCTCCAGCTGATTCAGCTAGAGTGATAGGTGTACGCCATGCAAAGGTGCACAAGTTTGCATTCCAGCCCCTTTTGGCATTGAGCAGTAGTACCGACAGCAGAGCTAGCAATTCTGAGCTGTGTGAGATTTGGCACCGCAGGATGGGACACATGTATCATGGAGCCTTGAGGACATTGCGGGAGATCACTACAGGTGTGCCAGATTTCAGTACTGATCACTTTGATACTTGCAGAGGTTGTGTGATGGGCAAGTTTGCCAAATCCCCTTTTCCCAGCAGTGACAGCAGAGCAACGGGGATACTTGATTTGATTCATTCCGATGTGAGCGGTCGGATGTCTCATGTTTCCTTGAGTGGATATGAGTACTATGTGTTATTCATTGATGATCACTCCAAGAGGACCTGGATTTATTTTTTGAAGACCAAGAGTGAGGTCTTCAAGCGGTTTCAGGAGTTCAGAGCTCTTGTGGAGACTCAGACAGGTCGAAAGATCAAGTCCTTGAGGTCGGACAATGGAGGAGAGTACACCCTTGGAGAGTTTGTTGATTATTGTGCGGAGGCAGGCATTAGGAGGGAGTTCACTATTCCTTACAACCCCCAGCAGAACGGGGTTGCGGAGAGGAAGAACAGATCCATCATAGGGGCTGCCAAAGCCATGATATATGATCAGGGGTTGCCATTGTTCTTGTGGGCAGAGGCCTGCAACACAACTGTTTACTTGCAGAACAGGAGTCTGCATCGTGCCTTGGGGCACATGACCCCGGAGGAGGCTTTCTCTGGGAAGAAACCTGATCTTGGTCATCTTCATATCTTTGGATGCATTACATACTCCTATATACCCAAGGAGGAGAGGACCAAACTAGAGCCCACCGCAGAGAAGGGTATCTTTGTGGGCTACAGTGAGACCTCAAAGGCCTTTCGGATTTACATTCCTGCACAGAGGAGAGTTGTTGTCAGACGGGATGTGAAGTTCGAGGAGGACAGGACCTTTAGGAGGTCACGAGAGTTAGAGTATCTGGATCAGCCAGACCCTCAGCAGCAGTTGAGTCAGTCGCAGGGATCCAGTGGGCAGGGATCAGGAGGATCCAGAGGTACATCTATGAGGATGTCAGGTCCATCAGTGAGCAGTGGCTCGCCGAGCCAGAGGGGTGGTGCTCCGGGCAGCATGCAGAGCAGTTCACAGAGCAGTTCACTAGGGAGTCCACTGATGGATAGTTCACACGGTACCTCAGCTTCTACAGGTTCAGGTGCAGGCAGGAGGACAGCAGACAGACAGTCAGGAGTTCAGGCTACTGATGGTGATGAGGAGGAGGAGTTTCATTCTCCTATGGGAGAAGCATGCTCAGGGAAGAGGAAGCCCAAGTGGCTTCAGGACACCTTGAGAGATGCCACATCTATTGCTGAGCCGAAGAGGCCGGTCAGAGAGAGTAGACCACCTGAGAGGTTTTGTAGTTATATGGTGATGGTTACCAGCATCCTTGACTCTGAGCCTTCTAGCTATGAGGAGGCAGCTAGCCAGCAGGTCTGGAGAGAGGCCATGCAGGAGGAGTATTCTTCTATCATGAAGAATGATGTTTGGGAGGTGGTGCCGAGGCCTGAGGGCAAATCCGTGGTTACTTCCAGATGGCTTTACAAGGTAAAGCATGCTGCAGATGGCAGCATTGAGAAATTCAAAGCGAGGTTTGTGGCTAGAGGGTTCTCCCAGGTAGAAGGAGTTGATTATGAGGAGACCTTCGCTCCCGTGGCTCGATATACTTCGATCCGCTCCATTATATCGATAGCAGCAGAGATGGGTTGGAAGATCCACCAGATGGATGTGAAGACCACATTTCTCAATGGCTTCATACAGGAGGAGGTGTACATTGAGCAGCCACAGGGCTTTGAGGTGCATGGGAAGGAGTCCCATGTGTGCAGATTGAAGAAGGCCCTTTATGGCCTGAAGCAAGCTCCCAGAGCTTGGTACTCCAGGATAGATGCATACTTGCAGGGGATGGGTTTCACAAAGAGTGAGGCAGATCCAAACCTTTACTTTATTGTGATTGGTGAGGAGCCTCTCATTCAGGTGCTGTATGTGGATGACTTGATCATTATAGGTGCAGAGAGACTCATAGAGCACTGTAAGAGAGATCTTGCGGCAGAGTTTGAGATGAAGGACATAGGCTTGATGCATTACTTTTTGGGTTTGGAGGTGTGGCAGGAGGAGGGGCATCTCTTCCTGGGGCAGGGGAAGTATATTGTGGACATCCTTAGCAGATTCCACATGGAGGATTGTAGACCCATGTCGACACCGATGATCACCAACTGGAAGAAGCTTCATGCTTCGGATTCCGAGTTGGTGGATCCCACATTGTACAGGCCGCTGATTGGTTCCTTGATGTATTTGGTCAACACTAGACCAGATATCTGTTTTTCAGTCAACACGACGAGTCAGTTTATGTGTGAGCCTAGGAAGGTTCACTGGGTGGCTGCAAAACACATTTTGCGGTACTTGCAGGGGACAGTGGATTATGGTCTGGACTACAGGCAAGGAGATGGAGTGAGATTGGCAGGATACACTGATTCTGATTGGGCAGGTTGTGCTTCTGATAGGAAGAGCACTGTTACACAGTAATTTGTCACCATTCCCTGTTACTCCTCTTGTCGTACCTTAGAGGACTCATTCCGGGAGTTATAAGAAGTGACAAGGGCTAAAAACACTTGCATTATGTTCCCCTGAGTATGTACTCCATGTTCCCTGAAGACACCTTCTGCAGATCATCCCTAAAAAATGCTCTTTTTCCATTGGCGCAAGTCCACAGTATCCTACCCGCGCCAATGATGGAGATCCTCAAAAGAGGTCACGACCATTGGCGCTCTATCTTAGAGCAACAGTCGCGCCAACCAAATTTAGTCGTGCTTTTTGCCTTAATGCACATCCGACTGTTGTTTCCTTCATTACATGGAGCTTTTCTGAGGATAGAAAATCAGTTTTTTGTCGAGCTTTATCCATCTTTATGGCTTTTGCTAATTCCACGAAAGGTGTCCCGGTTCATCCCATCCTCCTCCCTTCTTCATCTATATAAGCTTGTCATTATGCATTGGACAAGCTAGAGAGAGTGTTGGTGTTAGTGTTATACTAGTGATTTGGTGATTGAGTGATAGTAGTGATGATTATTGGTCATGGAGTGTTAGATGTTGAGTTCTTGGAGGAATGCTAGTGAGTGCTAGAGAGGTTATGCTGCCGGAGAAGAGATGCATGTCAAGACACATATAGTTACTCGCCCAGCCAGGAGAAGGGTTGACGTCAGGACAATGGTTGTAACTTTTCCTGTTTATTAATTGATGAGCGACTGCTATTATAGTTCCAATCTCATTATCTATCATGGTGATATGTTGATTTATTTCCTTTCTGACTGAAATATAGTTGTGCCTTGGTAGTTTTTATGTTGGTATCTGTCTCTTCCGTTGCATGTGCAGGTATTCGTTATGATCTGTTGGAGCAAGGGAGCGAGGATATCAACTCTGCTTCAATCATAGCGTTGGACTCCAGGTTAGTCTTCTTGATTCACCTTTGATGCATAACTAGGAACTTGCGTAGCAGCGTGGTTTGTTTGTGGCTAGTTCTGTGATAGGCTAGTGGGATCGCCTCTGTCCGCAGAGGGGATTTACCTTACCAACAAATTGGCGACTCCGCTGGGGAGTAACTCTTTGATTTCTGTCTTGCATGTTAATTTTCTTCTGCTTGCTTGAGTGCATGAGCTTCCTGAGTCAGTTTTGAGTTGATTCTTTACTGTTTGACCCATCTGAGCACTGTCAACCCGACCTGAGGTCGTATCATTTATCTTTTTAGTTGGAAAGCTTAATTGGTGCGGTTATTTCTCTGACAGTCGCGCCAATTGGCGCACGTTGCTCAAAAGCAACTCGCGCCAATTCTGTTGTAGCGCAAGTTGCAGGCTAACAGTCGCGCCAGCTCTGTAAATTTTGCCTGTGTGTGGGTGGAAAGCTCATTCAGTCTCTTTATATATCTCTTTCAGCCTCTGGAACTGTGTTGAACCTCTGCTTGACTGGTCTTAGCCTGTATCCCTCAGCTGTTTGCTTATTTCCAGTGACTTTGCATGTCTAGCCTTCTGTGGGAAGTTTCGGTCTCTTGATCATCCAGTCAGCATGTTGATTGTTCTACACCTATCCAGTGCTTTGTTAAAGCTTGATCTTCTATACTCTGAATACATCACTTCTAGCCTCTTTTTAGTTCACTAGTTTTTGTGTTTTTCCTTGCTTGCATGGTTCATTTTGTGTTTTAGAATTGGTTCTATTTCATTGACTGAACTTGGATTGTGCATATCTCTTAGAATTTGTTTACATGCATCATGCCATCTTAAAGGAAAGAAAAACAAAAAATCTCTTGCATTATAGTAGTTAGCATTTATTGTTATTTGTTGCTATTGAAAAGAAAAAGACAAAATTTCGTTTCTTGTTATTATCTGCATTAGGATCTTTGTTCTTTGTTGAAGTGATCATTTCGTTTGTGAAAAAGATCTCAGCCCTCCTGTAGATAGAATTCATCGAATCAAATGATTTAATTTCGGCATATAGTTTGCATGTAAGAAGTTTTCGAGATATCACATACGGTAGGACCAAAAAACTGAAACATAATCAAAGATAAACTTTAAAATGAACTCAATGAACATAACAACGCATTGGAACATAACGCAAACACTCTAGAGGTCTAGGTTAGAGACGTGTTCTGGCGTCGTTAAACCTGGTAGTTTATCGTCGAGTGGTTGGGTGATTCCTCCACGGTGAAACGGTAGCTGCCAATACGGACTGTGCTCCCACGTACCGTCGAGTATATATTGGGAGACCCCTATAGGAATAAAGCCTTTATCCATAGGAAGCCGTGTCAGCCGCCCTACGATTCGCAATGCAGTGAACACAGCATTCATGAAGATCGACCACCCATACCCTAAAAAGTATTCTATGGTTTTGCGAAAAGTTTGGCACACCCTCTACCTAGAATTCCAGAGCAGTCACTTTTGATCCTTTTCGGACTCCCTAAACGAAAAGGTGCCTATGAGCGTCTTGTCACTTCGTGCTCATTAAATATTCGAAGGAGACTAGAGTCATCTTTTACCCTTTTCTCGACTCTTAAAAAATGAAAAGGTTAAGTTCAGTGTCTTAAAATTTATTGGCCACGATAACATCTACCCAATTAGCTTTCGTTTGTATCAGTCCGAAGTAGGAGTTATCTCGATAAACTTCTCAAGTTTCATCCTGGCAGAATTACTAGTTTCGTCTTCTACCGAAACACCGGTGGTGAGTCTTCCTGTGGTTTTAAGTATACCACTTAGTTCTCGTGCCCCGGGTGACGAGACTTACCAGTATCATTGGAACCCTACGTGGGAACCTTTTGAGGACGGTATCCCTTTTTGGGACCATCCTTCCCCTCGTGGGTCAGTCCCACAAGTTTCATCCGACATGGATGAATTATCCCCTACTACAACCGATGAGTCCGTTGCAACGAGCGGTGAAATTCCCACCTCAACGGACCCTATACATGTTAGTAGTATGCCTACTACTACAAATTTACCACTGGGTTACAAAGCTTTGAGAGATGCTACGCCTTCTGGAACTCCGTTCACAGGTCCCATGTGGTCATCACACACTTTTCCTGCTACGGAGCCTTTTACTCCACAAAGTCGTGGTCTATCTGTTACCTCCGTCACAACCGCTCCAACGGTATGTGCAGCCCCCTTGACTTCTATTTATAGTCATCCCTCAGCTTCTTTGTTTGGAGTCTTTGACCCCATGACAAATGTCTCAATGCAGGAGCCATATGATCCATATTTGTCATCTCAACCGGTTGTTGAGGTATCGGTCCCATTGTCAATTGATTGGACCTCCACCTCTTTCCATGGTGGTCAAGTTTTATTTGCGCAATCTCCAATACAACCCCCCCAAGACCAACTAGGGCAATCCATTTATGGAAACCCTTTCGTTACTGCTGCTCCTTTTTCCTCTTTGCAACCTTCTGGTAACTCAGGTCAGTCGTCTTTTCAACAAGTCCAACCTGGTATCCAGCAAGGCTATCCCGCTGGACAAAGTGGTCAACAAACTGTTAACCCGAACCAATCCAATGTCCAGTATAGTCCAATGTCTGGACAAGGTACTCAACCACTCGGTCAACCTACTGTCCAGTATTCACAACCCTCTAGGCAGATTGGTCAGCCCCAAACACAGTTGGGCCAACCAACTGCCCAATCTCCTCAACCATCTAGTCTGCTAGGACAACCTTCAACTGCGCAACAACCGTTCCAGCAGGTAGGCCAACCTCAGTATCAGCAGGTCCAACCTTCTGGATAGATCGGCCAACCTCACCATCAACAAGGTTTTCCTTCTGGCCAGATAGCCCAACCTACAGGACAGTTCATTGGTACTGCTCAGTCTGGTCCATGGCCCCAAATGGGACCCCAACACCCATCTGGCCTTCAAATGCAGGCTGGGTCTCAATCACAAACTTTTCATCCAACCCAGCCTGGTCCTTCAACTCAATTCGGAGCCCCACCACTGTATGGCTACCAACAACCTCAAGGGCAATTTCCGTTTGCCCCGTACCAGAATTACCAACAACCGCAAGCAAATCCCTCACAAACTTACCAATAGCAATACGGCACGCCTGCAGCATCATTTGGTAATCCTTATGCTGGGGGGCACTATACAAATCCTTACGGCCAATCCACTATGGGGCCAAATCCTTCCGGACAAACTCTATGGGGGCAACCACCACTTGGGTGGAACCCTGGTGCTCCACCCTACCAACAACCCCAAATGCCTTTCAATCCTCAATTACCATTCTTAGCGACTTTAGAATTACCAGATGTATCCAAATTAACCAATGATCCTATCCTTCATAATCCTTATTGGCCTCCAGTTCCAACTAAAATACCTGGTGACTGTCCAAAATTCGATGGTAAAGCCAATGAAGACCCACAAGCCCATATTATGACCTATCATTTGTGGTGTTCATCTAATTCATGGCTTGACGATTCAATTTGGCTTCGCCTTTTTCAAAGGACTCTCACTGGCTCTGCCGCTAAGTGGTATATCGAACTTCATCGCGGGTCCTTTCAAGATTTCAATTCCTTGGCTATGGCGTTTCTCACTCACTTCCAGTTGCCCATTCGATACGAAATGGGTACGCACCTCCTCACTTCCTTAAGACAAACGACAGCTACGCATATCTCTGATCATATTCATGAATGGAGACGGCGTAGACGTATGATCAAATTTTGGATTCCCGACCAGCTTCTTACCGATTGGTTTACGACTTCGTTCGTACCTCCAATAGCTCGGGATATCGCCATGGGGGCGTGTGTCACTGAAGAGCAAGCTATTTCTCGAGCTCAGTACCTTGACTTGGTTTATTCTCAGTCAGGTACGTTATATGATTATCTGCCTGATGTCCCAAGACAAGGAACATCTAAAGCCCCGCCAACACCCACTGTTGACGGTATCATCGGTTCGGTTAATTCACCCTCTAAGAAAAATACGAACCTTGCAAATCAAAAAACATCTGCTTCGAATGGACAACCTTCCCAGGCATCGTCTGGTTCGAATGTTACTTCTGAGGTTAATGCCGTCCAATCTAATACGGCAAGCAAGGCTTCGAAAGAGAAGAAAAGAGGGAAAGCGAAAAATAAGACGGAGCAACCTAAGCAGGAAACCCCAAAACCTCAACCTGAGGACGGCACTAAACGCAAACCCAGATATCCTTGTCTTATTTGCGATGAAAATCACTTTACCAAGGATTGCCCGAGGCGGTCCGAAGTTAGTCGTTTATTAAAAGGCACCTCTGGGACTCCTGCGGTGCTCAAGGAGCCCTTTCCCACCCAACACACTCAAAAAACTCAAATGGTGGCTGACCCTACTCAGCCTCCCTCTTCCTTTGGTTCTCAAGTGTTTATGGCTGGTACAATACCCATTAATATCAGTACTCGAACGAAGGATTATTCGTCATCTGCCGGGAAAGAGCCTGAGGTTCCCCCAAGTGCTCCCCCGTTCAGTTCCGGTCCACTCCACATTGAGAGACCTACCACCGAAACGCCTCTTCGACCCCCTCCAAAAGGAGTACTCCGTAAATCCTCGTATAATCCGAATGCTCGTGCTGCACAGCACTACAACATCGTTGAGGACTTAGCACAGACTCCGTCGGCTATGTCCGCTTTAGAGGTTCTCCAGAGCTGCCCTTCTCAGAGGAAGTCCATGCTATCTGCCATTGGTGGCATAGATCCGGCCGATTCGGATTTAATAACTTTTGACTTAGAACGCCACACTCTAAGACTACCTCCTCAAATCGCCTTCCTCATACAGGTAATTATTGATTCCAAGACAATTCATCGTACAGTTATTGATGAAGGTGCCTCAACTTGCATCATGTCCGTTGCCTGTTGGAAAGCGATTGGATCTCCGGCGTTGAGCCAATCTCCCACCACCTTGGAAGCTTTTGATGGAAGAGCGTCCCGTCCTTACGGTATACTCCAATGTTTACCAATCTCTTTGGAAGGGAAGACGGTCGAGATGGAAGTTGAAGTTGTTGATGCTACTCTAACCTACAACCTCCTTCTCGGACGTAGCTGGATATACGCAATGCAAGCTGTTGCTTCATCTTTCTTCCGAATTATTCATTTTCCTCATCAAGGGAAGATCGTTACCATTGACCAGCTCTCCTTTTTTGCTTCTTCTTCCGAAGGCACCATCCCGTTCGTGGACCATACTTCCAAATTACCTAAGACTCTGGGAGCTGGACTTTTCAAAGATCCTGATCTTATGGGTGTTTTTCCACTCCCTCCTATAAATGTCGCCTCTGTCAATATGATCGCTACTGGCTCTGATCCGTGGCTCGTACCCCCTACAGACCAAGTAGATTCCTGGGGCGACCAGATGCCGTTGAGTCCTGCCGAGTTTAATTATGTTGAAATCATTGCTGCCTCGGCTCCCTCTTCTGCGCTTACTCCATCCTCAGGACTTCTAGATGAGGCTTCTTCGGATTCTCTAGGAGAAATATTCCTCTCCGACGAAGCTATTATTGAGACCATGTCTCCAGAGGAACCTCCCTGGTACAGTTCTCACCATCGTTCCTCATTTCTCCCTGCCTCGCAGCATTTCCTGACATGCCTCGAGCGATTCGCTCCTTGTCTCCCATCACAAATCCTTCAAACGCCTATTCAAATTGATCAGGTTTTTTCTGAAGGAAATATGGCAAACATTACACGAACCCAACCCCTCGACATCTCTGTTAAACCCGGGATAGTCGAGCATCTTCATATCGGAGTCACTTGTACTCCAGAGGAGATTCAACTTTATTCTGAACTTTTTCGCGAATTTCGTGATGTTTTCGCTTGGTCCTATGAAGAAATGCCTGGCATTGATTCTAGTATAGTGATGCATGAAATAATCACGTACCCAGATGCTAAGCCTGTTCGTCAACGTCTACGCCCTGTACATCCTAGGAAGGCTGCGGCGATTAAGGCCGAAGTAGAAAAGCTTCTTAACGCCGGTTTTATTTACCCTATTCCTCTTACGGATTGGGTATCTAACATTGTCCCTGTAACTAAAAAACAAGGTACAATCCGGGTTTGTGTCGATTACCGTGATATAAACAAAGCCTGTCCTAAAGATAATTTTCCCACACCATTCATTGATCAGATCATTGACGAGTGTGCCGGCAGTGAAATGTATTCTTTTATGGACGGTTTCTTCGGTTATAACCAGATCAATATTGCTCCTGTTGATCAACACAAAACGGCCTTTATTTGCCCATGGGGGACTTTTGCCTATAAAAAGCTCCCTTTCGGTCTTAAAAATGCCGGTGCTACCTTCCAGCGCGCAATGTCGTATGCATTTCATGACATTCGGCATATTGTGCAACCTTATCTGGATGATCTTCCTGCTCATTCAGCTAAACGTCAGGACCACCCTAAACACCTTCGCGAAATCTTTCTTCGCTGTCGGTACTACCGAATCCGGCTAAATCCCCACAAATGTGTCTTCTGCGTTGAATCTGGAAGACTTCTCGGTTTTATCGTTTCTAAAGAAGGCATCCGTTTGGATCCCCTTAAAGTCGAAGCTATCGTCAATCTCCCTCCCCCAAATTCTTTGCATCAGTTACAAAGTTTGCAGGGGAAAGCCAATTTTTTACGCCGTTTTGTTCCCAACTATGCCGAAGTAGCTAAAGGTTTTACGCGATTACTGAAGCGTGATATCCCTTTCCATTGGGATACCACAGCTCAGGAATCTTTTGAACGTCTCAAGAGTTTACTTGTTTCTGCTCCATTGCTTCGTCCTCCGAATTATTATCGCGACTACACCTTGTATTTGGCTGCCGCCGATACCACTATCGGCATGGTTCTTGTCCAAACCGATGATGATAACACTGAACATGTTATTTACTATCTCAGTCGCAACCTGTTAGACACGGAAACTCGATATGCTTATATCGAAAAGTTGGCACTAGCCGCAGTTTGTGCTGTACAACGCTTCCGTCATTATATTCTTCTGCGTACTACTACTGTGATTTCTGATTGCAACCCCATGACGTATATATTGTCACGCCAGTTACTAGGGGGCAAATACTCAAAGTGGATTGTTATCCTCCAAGAGTTTGACTTGGAATTTACCACTGCCAAGTCTAAGAAATCTCTTGTGTTCGCTGAGTTAATTTGTTCTTTGCCATCGTCTTCCTCGACCTCGCCAGCAGAAGACCAAATACCAGATGAAACCCTGTTCCTAATTAGCACCCTCGATCCATGGTACGGAGATATAATCACATATCTGCAAACGTCCTCCTTCCGTCCGGGTGTGTCTAAAGACGCTCGGCGGAGGATTCGTCATCAATCTCAACCCTACCGTATCATCGGAGATACATTATATCGTCTTGGTGCAGACTCCGTTCTTCGCCGTTGTCTTACTCTAGAGGAAGCTGAACGGGTTCTCAATGACTGCCACGCTGGCGCTTGTGGCGGACATATGTCCGGATATGCTACAGCCCAAAAAATCCTTCGTGCTGGCTATTTTTGGCCCTCTATTTTCAAGGATTGCATTCTTGCCGTCCGGTCTTGTCATGAGTGCCAGATATACCAGCGGAAAATGCGAGCGCCTTCTGCTCCGTTGCACCCTGTGGTTTCCGTCGGCCCTTTTGCAAAATGGGGAATTGATTATATGACCTGTAACCCTCGCTCGGCCGGGGGGCATGGGTTTATCATCGTTGCCGTCGATTACTTTACTAAATGGGCCGAGGCGATGCCTACATTAACTGAAGACGGTCACACTGCGGCGCAATTTTTATTCAATCATGTTATTTCACGATTCGGTGTCCCTCAAGCCATTGTCACTGATCACGGAAAGCATTTCCGTAATCATATGATGTCGGAGTTAACAACCCAGCTAGGCTTGCAACACGATAGTTCAACTCCATACTACCCTCAGTCCAATGGTCAAGTTGAAGCTGTCAATAAAATCTTGGTCACAATGCTTCAACGTATCGTTGGTGTGCATAAATCTAACTGGCATTTGATGTTATTCCCTGCCTTATGGGCTTACCGAACTGCCGTGAAGGATGCCACTGGTTTCACTCCATTTCAACTAGTTTATGGACTAGAGGCTACCCTTCCAATTGAATGTGAAATCCCTTCATTGAAATTAGCCATCGAACTGCTTCCCAACACTACCCCGTTAGAAGAACGCCTTCTTTACCTAGAACGGTTAGATGAGACTCGTCGCCTGGCCTCTTTGGCCATCGAAACACAAAAGAAGCGAGTCAAGACTCACTTCGATCAGACCGTCCATCCGCGTTCTTTTGTTGAGGGAGACTTGGTCCTACTCTATGATCAAGCGAAAGATAAGCTAGGCGCAGGAAAACTCGAGTCTATGTGGCTAGGCCCTTATATTGTCAAGAGAGTCCTGCAGAAAGGGGCCTACGAGCTGATTGATTATGAAGGAAACCCTCTTGGGAAGCCCCGAAATGGGCTTTACTTGAAAAAGTACTATGCGTGATGCTGGTACATTTTATTATGTACATACATGTACTTTGGTGTGTTGTGTGTCGGTTTTCGAGACATAGCTGCCACTTATTGTGTTTTTCGCTTCTTGTGCAGATGCCGGATGCACCTTATGTTGGTTTCGCTGATGGTGCCTACCGCAGTACCCGCAGTTTGTCTTCTGCGGCATGGGTAATCTACGATCCTCATAACGAGCTAATAGATTGCCAGGGTGTGTGTTTAGGCCATACTACTAACAATGTTGCCGAATACTGTGCTGTAATCGAGTTACTTGCTAGAGCAATTAATTTCGGTATTCACGCATTGATAGTAAACCTGGACTCTCAACTTGTTGTCCACCAGCTCAACAGGCAATATTCCGTCAGAAACCATCATATACTAAGGTTGTATTTACGTGTAAGGTTGTTGGAAAGACATTTTGATTTTATTACATATCAACATGTTCCGAGACAATTAAACACATTATCTGATGCATTGGCCAATCATGTATTAGATAGACATCTGCATAATTTGTAATTAAAACATTATGTAAGCAAGCACATGAAAACACAATAATGAACCATGAACATATGTATATATATATACGTGAGTGTCAAAATGTTTGCGCCCCGCGCATTACATAATCCAAAAAATAATACATGTCCAAAACTCATACAGCCGTCGACAACATGTCTCTCAAAAAACGTGCAAAAAATGAAACCTAGGCGTCTAATCGCGGTGATGCTCATGATAGCATGTCACCGCCCGCACCACACGTCTCAACAGACGATGGACGCGAGTAGACACTCCCACCGTATGCCTCTGGTACACTCTAGGCACGTCCGCCAGTCTGCCATAATCTGGGATCCCTCGAGTAAGTGCCTCGAGGTTCTGTACTAGGTCATCATCGTCACCCTCTGCCTGAGGGTCCGCTGCAGGTTGTACTCTCCGTACGTTGTGAGGCAAGTCGGCTGGTCGTTCTGCACCAACGTCTGCATACATATATAGATGTTGTAAGAAACAGACATAAATTATAAAAACTCGAATATGCTAAAGTATTGAAAACATAAAAGGTCCTTACCTAGCTCCTCGTCCCAGTCCTCTCCCTCAGGCAACGGGAGGTCTGGATCTCCAGTAAAATCAGTGCCCGCATAGGGCCAGTCCTCCACGACGATCAACTGGTGTTGGAGCCAAATGAAGAACTCGGGCCTCCAGGACATCTGCTGGCCCCCACCTCCTCTGGGCATAAGTGGTGCCCATCGAGCCAATCTCGGCTCCCGTGGCACTGGATCTGCCACTATACCTCCTGGGATCCGGAATATCGGTAGCCGCTCCAGAAAAAATGATACTATGATGGATCCATATCCGAACTGTTTATTTCCATCACGCTTACATTTGGTAAGCTGCCTCTTTATATTTGTTGTTACTGCTGTGTCCCAATCAAATAATGTAGGGTGTAGGCACTCAGTTTCCAGCAGCAAATGATTCTTGCTGGCCTCGTGGGGTGCCTGTACCCCAGCCGTCTGAGTGATAGTGAATAGTACCACTCGTAGCACCAAATCTGGGATAGTGACAATGTCCACTTTGGCACTATTGGATCCAAAATGGGCCCCAGGACAAACTCTGGCCATTACCTCCCCCATCTTTTCCCCAGAAGGTCTACTACCGGTCAAGATGGGCCATGCACCCCGCCGAGATAGTCCAGTAATAAAATAAACATCAGAGACATCCAACTCCAATGTCTGGTCTTTCAGGCGAAATACCTGATCCTCAATATCCCAGGCATCCACAATAAACCTTAGTAATTCGGGCTGTGCACGTAGATATGAGGTAAGGAAGAATTTTTTCAAACCACAATCTTGCAAAGCATCCATGCATGCGTCATCTTCCAATGCCAAAGCATCTATGGCCTCATGTTCCCTTTCTCTCCATTCTATAGCCATTTTGACCAATTCCTGCAACCAAAACACCAAAATGTCATCATAAGATCAATGGTGGAACCAAAAATCAAAGAAAATTGCATTTTCAACGGTCAAAATTATGTGTAAATTGGTTCGCGCAATTGGCGCGACTGTTTTACAAACAGTCGCGAAAATGGCGCGACCCCTTTTAGAAAAACAACCCATTGGCGCGAACCCGCGTGGGAAACTCGCGCCAATGGGCGCAACCCTATTTTTTGCAATACCCCTTACAGAGGATAATTCTGTGGATAGAAAACTGAAAGAATGGAATAAAAATGAAGCTAAGGATGAGGCCTCTTACCTGTTTCAAACGGCGGCTCGAATGGTCTCCTGGATTGGTCGCAATCAACAGTTGAAATTTGCACCCAAAACCCTCCAACGGTAAACTCACAAGGTAAAAAGTGAAAAGTAATTTTATTTTTTACTATTTTACTATTTATAACTTCTTTTGGCTTAAAAAACACATTAAAATCATATTTTTGTGAATATTTTTATGTCAAAGTAGGATTTTACGCTGTTTTTGTGTGTTGACAAGGATTAGTGCCACTCGAGCAACATAATGAACTTTTTTTTTCGGTTTTTGAGCTCGATAAAACACGAGAAAAGGTTACTTCAAGGTCCGCTTTCAGCTCTTTTCTGACCATTTAAAGAGGAAAAGATTGTCGAGTCCCTCCTCTTGACTCGTTAAATGGTGATAAGGGGCGATCGTTTTAAGTTCTTTTTGTCGACCGTTAAAACATAAAAAGATTACCGGGTTTTTGTCGTTTCAAACTCGTTAGTGGTTACGAAACGACGTGGTTTTGACCACTTTTTTACTTTTTCAGGTCGAAGTCACTAATCATGAAAAGTACTCCTCGATCGTAATGATCGGGCGGTTCTTTCGGGTATTATTTTATACTTTTTCGGGCCCGAGAGACACAACTTTACGAAAAAGGACATCCCTGGAGTTTCCTTTTCTGCTGTCTTTTCAAACTCTCTAAACAAGAAAAGACGCCGAGTTCTTCCTTTGTCAGACTCGTTAAAACTTAATGACATCAGATTTTGTCACAACACAAGCATATGCTATCCCCATCAAGCTTGTTAAAAATAACTGGGGTACTCGCCAGAAATGGTGGGGGAAAATAAAATTTTTTGAACCATAATTATTACCGTAACGGCAGTATGTCGCTCTTGAACATGGCACTTTTTGCTTTCGTGTCCAGGGTGGGGATATTTCATCTCATATCTTTCACTTGCTTCCATGGATTTGGGTACCCTATTTGACCTCTCATTCACTCATTGCCTCATCATAATGACCTTTGATACATTGATGTCAAATACTGCCAATTCCGTTAATGTGCCGCCGATATGTTCAAGAGAAGTTGACCTCTACAAATAAACAACCTCCCTCTGATAGTTCGCACAATCTTGATTCACGACATTATCTCTCTGTCTCGTGTCGATGATGTGGGAAACATTATGGCCCACCTTCGATCAAGGTCACTCCCTGTCGACTTCAGCTCATTATCCAGAAAGTTGACCTAGAGACTCCCTTCCGGTGCCTTGGAGCCTGCATGCCTCAATGGCAGGTTCTTCGTGTTCGACGTGAGGTTTTCATCATTGGCCTTCGATCGAATGATTCTACGGGTGTTCGACTTCAGCTCATTAATTCACACGCCGTAGATTGTACCTATAGTACCTTGAGGGCCATTGTCATTATTGGTGGTACCTCTCGCGTCTGTTAACAGTTTCCATTATTGACTGGTAATCAGGCGATGTTCATGCATGTTCGACTTCAGCTCATATATTCACATGCTTGGACTTGTACTCTTGTTCGGGTCGAGATGGAGCGCAAGACCCTGGATTGTGTCTGTTGTAATCCAGGCGTGATTCTTGGTACTTGACTCATTCACTGGATGGTTGCGACCATACTTGAGTCAGTTCATTGATCCTAACCAGATGGCTGCGTCCATACTATGGATCCAGATTATTTATGTACTCTCTTATGGATGGCTGCGACCATGCCACGTACATCATGTAATTGAACTATCAGTCATGTCTCTTAATACAGCTCCTCGGCGGCAGTAACTATATGTGCTCTTGTGTGCTCTTATGTGCGTTCTGGTAAAGCATTTCACCCCTCTCCACCTCTCGGACTTCATGCTTTAGGGGGCATCTGTTACACAGTAATTTGTCACCATCCCTGTTACTCCTCTTGTCGTACCTTAGAGGACTCATTCCGGGAGTTATAAGAAGTGACAAGGGCTAAAAACACTTGCATTATGTTCCCCTGAGTATGTACTCCATGTTCCCTGAAGACACCTTCTGCAGATCATCCCTAAAAAATGCTCTTTTTCCATTAGCGCAAGTCCATAGTATCCTAACCACGCCAATGATGGAGATCCTCAAAAGAGGGCGCGACCATTGGTGCTCTATCTTAGAGCAACAGTCGCGCCAACCAAATTTAGTCGTGCTTTTTGCCTTAATGCACGTCCAACTGTTGTTTCCTTCATTACATGGAGCTTTTCTGAGGATAGAAAATCAGTTTTTTGTCGAGCTTTATCCATCTTTATGGCTTTTGCTAATTCCACGAAAGGTGTCCCGGTTCATCGCATCCTCCTCCCTTCTTCATCTATATAAGCTTGTCATTATGCATTGGACAAGCTAGAGAGAGTGTTGGTGTTAGTGTTATACTAGTGATTTGGTGATTGAGTGATAGTAATGATGATTATTGGTCATGGAGTGTTAGATGTTGAGTTCTTGGAGGAATGCTAGTGAGTGCTAGAGAGGTTATGCTGCCGGAGAAGAGATGCATGTCAAGACACATATAGTTACTCGCCCAGCCAGGAGAAGGGTCGACGTCAGGACAATGGTTGTAACTTTTCTTGTTTATTAATTGATGAGCGACTGCTATTATAGTTCCAATCTCATTATCTATCATGGTGATATGTTGATTTATTTCCTTTCTGACTGAAATATAGTTGTGCCTTGGTAGTTTTTATGTTGGTATCTGTCTCTTCCGTTGCATGTGCAGGTATTCGTTATGATCTGTTGGAGCAAGGGAGCGAGGATATCAACTCTGCTTCAATCATAGCGTTGGACTCCAGGTTAGTCTTCTTGATTCACCTTTGATGCATAACTAGGAACTTGCGTAGTAGCGTGGTTTGTTTGTGGCTAGTTCTGTGATAGGCTAGTGGGATCGCCTTTGTCCGCAGAGGGGATTTACCTTACCAACAAGCACTTCAGGGTGTTGTTTTGGGTTGGGTTCAGCAGTAGTGTCATGGTTTAGCCGGAAGCAGCAGTCAGTAGCACTGAGTTCAGCGGAAGCAGAGTATATGGCAGCCAGTCTAGCTAGTTGTGAGGCTATCTGGCTTCGCAAGATGTTGTTTGGCTTATTTGGTCAGTCGTTGAGACCTTCAGTGATTTACTGTGATAATCAGAGTTGCATTAAACTCACGGAGAATCCAGTATTTCATGACAGGTCAAAGCATATCGGGATCAGATATCATTTCATCAGAGACTATGTTCAGAAGGGAGCTGTGAAGCTTGAGTATATTTCCACTGATGAGCAGGTTGCAGATATCCTTACCAAAGCCTTACCACGGGGCAAGCATGTCTACTTCAGAGACAAGATGGGTGTGGTGAGGAACACCTTCCTCGGTAAGAGGGAGTGTTGAAATTTGGTACCGGAGGACAGGTGGTTCCCTTAGGCTTTGATCTTTGGCCTAGGGAAAAGTGTCCAAAAGAATTTAATTTTTCTCCTAAAGTGACTTTATAATTTTATAAAGTTAAATATAATTTAAAAGTGACTTTAAGTGATAAAGTTATTAAATCTAATTTTAAAGTGACTTTTATAAAGTCAATGAAAAATTAGAAAGGAAAAGTGACTTTGGAAATAAATGACTAAGTGGGTCTTTATTAAAGTGGGGTGAATTAAAAAATAGAAAGTGAGATTTAAATGAGCATTTAATCTCAACCATTGATCTAAATCTATTTCAGCCATTGGATTTAGAGATCACCCAAAAGTCACTTGGAGTTATATTAAAGGAGGAAAAGGAGGAAAAGGTCATTCATTCTTTCATGAGCAGATTGGGAGAAGGAGAGCAAGAGAGCAAGAGAGATTTCTGAGCAGGGAGGAGAAGGAGACAGCAGCTTGGCACACATTCCAAGGCAGCAGTTGAGCAGATTTGTACAGCTGATTCAGTACATAGTGAAAGGCAAATTTTTGCACAAAAATCGAGGAGCAGTTTGCTGATTTTTCTGCACACAAAACGGAGGTCGTACAGCATTTATTGTTGTCCTATTTGTTGTAATTTCCAGATTGCTGTGAGGCACGGGAAAGGAGATAAGTTGTAAATTTGCTTGCTGATTTTTTGCTGAATAATTCTCACTGTAAAAAGACAATTTTCAGAAATAAAGAAGAGCTCTCAAACTGGTTTTCCCCAAGAGTTGTAGGGGGTTTTCCAGGGTCAAGTTGACCAAAAATATCAGTGTTTTAATGTGTTTTAATGGCTGTTTTTAATTGC
The DNA here is from genome assembly GCA_031772625.1 of Pinus tabuliformis. Lineage (NCBI taxonomy): Eukaryota > Viridiplantae > Streptophyta > Pinopsida > Pinales > Pinaceae > Pinus > Pinus tabuliformis. The sequence continues at coordinate 1,909,979,590 of CM062817.1, read as the reverse complement.
TGATTTTTAATTCTGCAATTTCCAGCATTCTGAAAAATTTCCAGAATTTGTGTTTTCAGCAATATTTATTTTTTTCAGTCTGTTAAATGTATGGTTATGGGAATGGGCATTTAACTACATGGGAGAAATAAGGAGAAACTGAAAACCAGGGTGGGAAAACAGAAATTTTTACATATGTGGGATTCATTAAGGCCCTCCTTTGACGGATCGCTTCTTGTCGACATCAGCTCATTATCCAAGAAGTTGATCTAGGAACAACCCTTTCAGTACTTTGAAGCTTGCATGCCTCAATGGCAAGTTTCTCACTTCCGACGACAGGTATACATCAATGACCTTCGACCGAAAGATTTTGCGTGGTGTTCGACGCCAAATCCTTTATTCATACCACGTGAATTGTACTGCAGTACCTTGAGGGTCATTATCATTATCGGTGATTCCTCTCGTGCTTGTTAACGGTTTACATCATTGACCGGTAATCAAGCGATGTCTTTCCATGTTCGACTTCAGAACATTTCTCACATGGATCGATTTGTACTTAGAGTGAAGATTGAACGAGTTTGAAGACCCTGGATCTAGTTTCATCCATCCGGGCTGCGATATATATTCAGGAAAGATAAAGACATTGACATGTACATCATTGCAGCAGATAATCATCCTACTCAAAGGATGATAATTCCATCAAAATTATCAGTCTACCATCAGACGATTGTCTATTCTATGTACAGAAAAATGAATTTATAAAGCTGAGCATGGGAATGCCCACCTCAGCTAGATCATCAAAGCAGTATGAAAAATAATGTATTGTATTGTATCTTATTACAGGTCTCCTCTCAGCATTGGATGAACTTCGGATCCCCCTGATAAAGCATTTCACCCGATAAACAGCCTCATACTTTAGGGGGCAACTGTTATAGACATTTTTGTGCCTTACAGCATTGAGCATGAAATTTCCATAATCTAAGGGATCCAAAGTCCCTAAACATGTTGTTCCTACCCCTAGAGGAACAAGGCTAACAAACCACAACAATTAACAAAAGTTCTCCACCAAAAACTGCTCAAAAACAAGTCAATTCAGGATCATTTCAGTGGCTACACTAGCTGTCTACGCTGAATGTCAAAGCCAACACTGGCTACCTGCATTGAATGTCAACTGGAACACTAGCTACCTGCGCTGAACGAGAGTGGACATGTGGCAGGCTCATTTCTCAAGGTGTCAAAACCCAGGAAGCTTCCAAAATGACACTTGCCTCAGGGAATTCGACTGGTGATGAGTAAGAGGTTCCAAATCTCCAAGTGGAAGCAAGAACCTCCAAGTGGACTCAAGAACTGACGGAGGGAGAGGACACTAGTCATATCTCAAGCTGACTCATCCTCTCTCCAAACATCTATATATGGATCTCTCCTCCATGAGATCTGGGGGGCTGGAATTTTGTTATTGCAAAGAATTGTTGTTGGTTTGAGATTGGAATCATTGGGTGCTTAATGCTTTGAAAGGGGTGAAAATAGGAATTCCATTTGCTGGGAAGGAGATGCTGGATTGGAGCCCTCTGGGTTTTATCTCTTCTTGAACCTTGTTATTCATCAATAAAGCTATCTTGGTTTCTCCTATATGCTGGTGTATTTTTGATGTATGAATGCATTAGTATGTTTAGTTTATTTCTAATCCTAAACTAGTTATGAATGTGAATATCTGTCTTTGTGTAGTGTTCTTCTCTTGTCGCAAGTAGCTGTTCTCTTGTGATCTTGCAGGAAGTTGAAGCTAGATAAGCAAGAAGGCAAGTAGCTGTGAACTCCCAAAGAGAAGAGAGACCGGATCGAGGGACAAACAGAAGACACCGGTAAGTCTATTGATCTCTCTTCTTTCACATTTCATAAAGGAAGAAACCAGAATAGCTGTACTCGTTTGTTGCTAAGGCACTGTCACACCTTAGGTGGATAGGATCGTCCTGCATAGGCATTTTTCCCCACAACACCTTGGATTTTGCATTTCAAGCACCAAACTTCTTCACGCACCTTTGGCCGAACTGATATATCCTTCTTCAGACTTTGAAACTCTAGGCAAAGGTTCTGCAACTGTGCGTGGATCTGCTGAACTCCTAAATTAACATCTTGCATCAGCGTCTCATGTAATCTCATTACAATCTCCAGGGCTTCCGCCTGGGTCCCAATATTTTGTTGCGATAAAGGAACCCTTAGATGAGGCAAGAGCGAAGCCACAAACCATTCGCGGTGTTTCCCATCCGTAAGATTCATGTTGGCTTCGCGGATCGTGCACTTCAATCTCTGATCCAGATCCTAGGTTGTCTCACCATGCTTCATCATGATATCCTTGAATCCCATAATTGATTGAGCTTCAGACTTAGGCCTACTGAACTCCTTATTCAGTGCAGTCTAAATATTTGTTAACAAAGCCATCGGGTTATCATTGCAGTACTTAATGTACCATGTCAGCATGCGCTCTTGTAAAGAAGTGACCAACATTGCTTTCTTCATATGATTTTCCGTTATACATTGTGCCTCCCATATGACCTTTGCAACAAACCAAAACTGGTCTGGGTCCTCAGTTCTCAACCCCTTGAAAACAAGCAACTTTACTGCATTTGCCATATTGAATGAGGATGGAGGTGGTGGTGTGTGGGCGAAGGTGTATGCTGTGGAGGTGAATGTGGAGGAAGGGTAGGTCGATGGTATATTCGTGGGAACTCTTGTTTTATTAATTGAACAATAGGATGCGATGAAGCTTGTGTTGTTTCCTCATTGTCACTCAGAGGAGGTTCGATCAGTGGGATATATTCAGGGCCTATTCTTCCTCCATCCCTAAATATCTATCCACTTTGCGTAGCTCCAAACATCAAGGTAACTACATAACCCACTTTTCACACAAGATCCTCTTAATCCAATAATTTAAAGACCTTAAATACTTACCTCACGGTCCCTTGAAGAAGTGGCGCTCTGCTTCGTTGTAACTGACCAAAGTATCAACCACAAACTCTGTCACAAATCCTCTTATGATATGATCGAGCCAGTGATCGACAACATGTGCGATCTTATCTTCCGAGGCTTCCAATTTCTGAACTAACTCCGGGGTCCACACTATTGTACCATCAAGCCTCCACCTTTCTTGGATATCTTCCAATTTAGCGATCCACTCGTATAATTCAACTGGGAAAGAACAAAAGAAGATTTCATGTATCTTTGTGTATAGATATCTATCCAACCACTATTCTTTTGTCAATCGCGGAATTATATTTTCTTTCTCGTGAATTCGTGGATATTCCTATCCAACCAGTCTTCAATTTCCTTCTTAGTCATATTCCAGTGATGCAACATCACACATCTCTTTATGAAGATCCCAGTCCTGGAAAAAGAACCATTTTTTTTGGCTTAGTGGGCCCTGACTCAGGTTCAGTGTTAATTAGCCAAAAAAAATCCCTACACTATTGGCCCTTTCGGCATCAATCCACGGAGCACGGACTAAAGTCTCACCCAAAGCAGTATGGGGGGATGCAGGAACCAATTTTTCGCACCCAAAGATGGTAGTGATGTCATTTTATACCCTAACTCTTCCCTCATGCAGATCGATAAGCCTTTTAGGGCTTATCACTATACCTATCTTATTCCGTTTCTAGACCTTAGCGAAAGTCTATGATCGTCTTTCACGGACCCTAAACAAGTGGTTTATCTACTTATGAGCTTTTGTAATTACCCTTACCTCTGTATTTACCCAGATCGGCTTAGTATATGATAACTTCAACATGCATTAAGATATTCTTTGCGTAAACATATATTATTATTTACGGACAGATAACAATGTAAACATATAGATTCACCATCAATATAACATTAAATCATAAACCCTTATTCAGCATAACATAACAACATTCATTCATAATAGAATTAATTAGATCAAAACACAGATAACTCCATAATAATCTTCTTTATTAATGCTTCAGATCCTCTTACAGACTCTATCTACCCTGCGCACTCAGCTGCAGGGGTTCGCACACTCAGTTGCGCATTTATACCCTAGGCCTCTATGCACACAGCCGCAGAGCCTCTCTTCTACTCTAAGACTCTTTTCTCTTTTCGCTAATGACCCATTACATTCATCATCCAAATCTCAACTGCCTTAGACTCTTCTAAGACTCTCCTTTTTATACAATCCCATGGTCCACAAACCATGGTTGGATCTTCTAAAGCCGAAACAACTTACATAAACAAAGGGTGGAAACCCTTTATGACACTTTACATCTACGCGCTCTGCGACCACAAATTATGGAGACTTTACACTTTGTTGAGCATTAGAAAAGGTATGTAATTGCCACTTATTTTGTTATCTTTTCCTTTAATTCATAACTTCTTTACATTATGAGATGGGCATATGATGAAAGATTATGATAAAGTTTAAGAAGATTTGTAAGTAACCTAAAATGACTAATTATTACCTTTTTCTATGCAGAAAATGAAGAAAATGGAAGATCGCCATCTCAAAGGAAAAGAAAAGGCAAAACTGATTGTTGTCCCTTTGATAGGGAACCACATCCAGACAAGATAATCCAGATCGGAGCACATGAGCCAGGAAAAGGAAGAAGAAATACCATATCTGTGCAAGAGGATGAAGAGATAACTGAAGGATAATGATATGGTGAATCCGTCAGGATCCTTTGATCCTGAGGGATCGCTACCTTTAGAATATCTATATCTTTGGTATTTCCACCTGGCCGCTATAAAAAGGGACAACACTGCTAGCCCAAGGGGGAGATTATTGTTGTTTTATGAAACTTGTTGTTGCAAATCGAACTTTGATCATCGACTCTCTTTAAAGAGTGATTACTGTAACTCTGTTTTCATGATTAATATATAAATCGTGTTGTTGTTCCATCTTTGATTCTGGAGTAACCGCAACAGTGAGTCCCTGGAGGCTAAGGTCCCGGCCCTAGTGGATCACTTGCTTCCTGTACCATTATTTTCCAATTCCAAGTCATGTGTGGTTTGGTTTCTCTTACTTGTCTCATTCAGTAATCTGTTGTTCTTTGTTATTTCGTTACTGGATCTGTTATATTTAATTCGCATTTGAATAGTAAGGTTATCTTCTGCAACTGAAATGTTATGCTGTTCATTCTGAAATTGTATCACATTGTTGTTCCTTTATAGATTGATATTACTGTGTAACATTCCTGTTCCTTTACAGATTAACATTACTGTTCATTGACAAAGTAACATTGTTGTGCATTCACAGATCGGTATTGTTGTTCATTTAGCTACGGTTTAAGAGTGATTGTTGTTCTTTTGTATTGTCATTCCATCGCAACTGTAATTGCTGTTTCTGTATAACTGTGGTTAATATTGATTATGCTAAACTCAAATTACTGATTTCATCATTATAGATTTGCCTGTGTGTTAACATTTGATTTAGGTCACTGTGTGTTTACATTTGATTCAGTTTGCTGTTCAATATTTCTTAGACTTATTTAAGCTTTCTATTCCATTCTTGGTTTGCTGTTCATTTACTAGTTAAAGTTGTTGCTCGATTCCTTTAGATTACGATTGTTGCTTAATTCATTCTTGTATGTTAAAGCTTTGTTGTTCAATCTTTTCAATAGATTAGTTGTTGTTCCATTTTTTTTGTTAGTTGAACTATCATTTCAAATAATTGCTTTGGTGTGAATAGAACGATGTACAACTGTAGTGAACATTGACTATTTGTTGTCTGGTTCCCAGATTGGAGATCTTCTCTTTGATTGCTTTTCATTTGCATCAGTTTATAAAGGGAAGAGTTATCATTACTGCACCCTTGACTGATGAATGTTGTAGTTTCTTAAATGAATGATTTACTTACCAAGCATTTCAATTTCTTTCCATTACATTCAAAGTTTGTTTCCAGCATTTATTTACTTTTGTGAAAGCACTGTACTACTATCATTACTCTTGACAAGTGACTGCCTCAAATTGAGCACACTCTTGAGATAACAAGTTGTACCTGGATTGATAATTAATGTAGGGTAAATAGAGGTTAAAAAGACCCTTTTTACTGCTCAACACACTTTACATGCAAAAGCCTGGGTTTTCTTCCCCAAAAGTTGGGATTTTAACCCCAAAATCGACCCTAGGGGACCCTGTCCCAACAATCCCGCATCCGCAGGCCATTGTAAATTTCATTAGGCCAAGCACTCTGCCCCTACCCTTTTGCGATATGTGATTAAGCATAGACCCGATGGGATTATCCATTTTAATTCATAAATTCCCTATGTTTGTGTCTATTGCAAAAGGCTCCAAAAATCTTAAATCCATACTCCGCTCCCTTTCCCGATTGTGATATGCGATAAGGCCCGGACCCAACGAGATTATCCATTGTAATTCAATAAAATATCGCGTCTGCACAATCACAAAGTTCCAAAGAGTTAAGCCTTATACCAAGTGTGATTACAATATGAGCTTTCATGATAGATTGTGATACGACATCATCAATGACGTCAGATCCACATCATCGCCATGCCACTTTCCTTGTCATCTGCCATGTCACCATGAAGTCATCCCGCATATCACAAATTGAAAGTCTTTTAGCCACTTCTTATAGTTGTAACACTGATTTGTGATTGTGATAAATCATGTGTATTGCAATATGCAATAAGCCCAAGACCCTATAGGATTATACACTGTAATTTATAAAAACCCTACATTCGTGGCTATCGCAAATAAAAAAAGATCACCGTTTCACTGTCTCATGCCCATTCTAATTTCGTTTGTAGTTTTATTTGAAAAGGACCCTTTGGGATCTTGTATGAAATACTCCTGATCTAAACCGATTACAATTTTTCTAAGTTCTTCCCCTGATTCTAATCCAATTGCAATTGTTTTATGATCTGCCCCAAACTCTGATTTCCAATTGCGATAAGCTGTAAAGTCCACCTCCTCACTCTGCATTCCTCTTCGTGATGTTTGTGTTGGGATTTATTACGCTCTACATTTTTCCTAATTTCCTGCAAAATGTGATTTGTTTCAAATAAAATTCGCTTATCATATCATTTATGTTTATCTTATCGATTCATGTTTTTTGTGTTCAGGTTCATGACAGAGGAGGACAATTGTGTTGATAAGTGGCAAATCAGTTCAAACATACATACAAACATCCAGAGATTTGAATGGAACAAACAAAGCTGATGATGACAGCAAATCATTTTCAGAAATTACTACCAAAAAATTGTTTTCCTTTAAGCATTGTTGAAGGGATCTATTTAAATGCCCTCAGTGCTCTGCACAATATATTCATTTTGTTTTATGCTATTTCAGCTTACTTTTTCTATGAAATAGAGGTCCTGAATTTTATGAATAGAACGACTGGAACATTGTTTAGGAAATTTCATAAGGAATTTTGAGAAGTTGCATTACTGTACTCCTGGAATCATCTTTGTGAGAAGGAATAAACTATTGCTATTTATTTTATGAGCTGAGAAACATGCATCTGGTATTTCTATCATTGTATCTATGTTTTCCTTGTAAATAAATAGTAAAATTATCTTTTCAGATTTCTTATTACTTGATATTAAAGAACAATGTTACATGTATTCACTACTGATCATGTTGCCATTGATATTTTTATACATGTTAAGCTAATTTCTTTGATATTCTAAATGTGATATGAGTTTACACATTATGTTGATTAACTATTTAATCAAATTGGTCATCTTTAAATAGTTTCATTTCCATTGGTGCTTGAGAAATCTATATTGTCATTTACTAAGGAAAACCATTATAGATCACATCTAGATATAAGTTAAACAATCCCAGGTTATAGAGTAGAATACTGTATATATTTTTCCATTTAATTAATTACTGAAAATCCATCTATTTCACTTCACTATAAGCATTACACACTCATTCAATCACCTTTCATTGGGAAACTGGTCCCATACAATCTATTCGGAGCCACTACGTAAATGGAAAAGGAGTTGTTTTAAGGTCTGGATTGGGTGGTTTTCCCCCTATGTTGAAGCAATGATTTTCGAGGCCTCAAAACTTTCCTCTTATAAAAATATGCTACATTGGACTTTCCTCACCCCTTGAATGGTATGCCACAAGACTATCTCAAGCTCTTGCCAAGATTCATAGGAGAAGATGATATTACAACTCAAAGGAAATGAACCAACCAGAAAAACAAAGAAATGAACCCACAACACCATGGCTATCTAGGAAATGGAAAGGCTAGGAAAATACATTAGCGATCCAGGTAATTTTCCATGCCAGTGAAAAATCATGATCAATAAACCACATGCATATGCCATGCATGCCAAAACTAGTGAGGAAAACATACATGCAACTCAGTACCTACAAGAAAAAATCATTGTAGTTGTTGATCCTGATGTCCTCTTGCACTTTATTTCTCTTCCCTGCCTTCTTTCTCCAAAACTCCAAGAGTGCTCCAATAAAACTCTAATTGTCCAAGAGTATGAGAGAGAGAGAATAGAGACAGAGCTCCAAAACTGAATGGACAAAAGTCTGTGTATTGATCCTCAGAAGCCTTTTTATTAATCAGGCCTCTATTTTCTTCATTTTCCATTATTTTCCTTCATTTTCCTCATTACATGCTACCTCTGACCTTTCGCCTCCCTTTTATCCTAATTTCCACTATTTTCATAAACAAATGTGCCAAAATGACATTTTTCTTTTCCAAAGCCTTTGCCATTGCCTTTGCCAATTTCCTTAGCCATTAATCAATCACCAATGATCCCCATCACTGTGATTTTTCCCAACATTCAACTTGGAATAAGTGTCCCATCAAACGTATTTTGCCTTTATTAACTTTTATTACATGGAATTTTCACCAGGGTTGTTACATTTTACTTTTTTTTAATAAGTAGAGGATATCTTTTTGTTGTAAAGATGGTTTTTTTTTTGTTTCCTTTCTTTGTAGAGAAGATGAAATGATTCACTTCTTGCGAATCTTGGTCATCATATGGTAGTTTTTTTTAAGAGAGGATGACTACCTAGAAGAAAAAAAGAAGGGGAGTAGAAGAGAAAACTCATTGCTTTCTCTATGAAATTACAGTTCTATACGTTTCAAATCGTTGTACTTTACTTCTATGTGAACAGGGAAGTGTTTTCTATGTGAATGGCATAAATGAATGGCCAACAAGACTATAATTTGATGTGGTTTTGAATTCAATCGTGACAGGCCTGGAGGTAACTCCTCAAACTAAATTGTGATTTTGCATTGAAGCTGATCATAAATATATACATGGAGGGAGAGACTCTTGGGCTTCATCTCCCAGTGTCTCTTCATATTCCAACTCTCCTTATTTTCTATTTACATTATTTTATGCATACTTACCCAATCCCAATGATTAGGTGTCAACATTCCCCCCATTAATATGAAGGGATGTTAGTGAGTCCAAGCATCATTCTGAATCTTTCGAACTTTTCTCTTCCAAGCACTTTAGTGAAGATGTCTGTGATCTACTCAGTTGTGGAACAATGGTGTAGATGGATTGTCTTGGCCTCAACATGATGTTGAATCAGATGGTGTTTTGTATTGATATGCTTCCATTGATCATGGAACTTTGGGTTCTTAGCCAACCTTATTGCAGAAGTATTGTCAATTATGAGTGGAGTTGAATGCACTTGTTTCACCTACAAATCTTCTAGAATTTTCCTGAGCCACACAATTTCCTTTGTTTATTCTTTTGTTGCAACATATTTTTCCTCTATTGTGGAATCGGCTAGAACTGATTGTTTGAGTGGCCTCGAGGAGACAGTTCCTGATCCAAGACTCATAGCATAACCTGAAGTAGATATCCTAGTTTATTTATCTCTATCGAAGTCTGAATTAGAGTATCCAATCAAGATGAAGTAGCCCACCTGTGTATACTTAGGTCCAATGTCTTGAGTTCCCTTCATGTGCTTTAGAACTCTTTTTGCAGCAACCCAATGTCCCTCACAAGGGTTTTTCATAAACTTGGAGAGGATTCCAATGAAAAATTAAATGTTTGGTCTGGTAGTATTCATGTAGTTGAGACTTCCTACAAGCTGTCTATACTTTGTTGCATCCTAAAATTATTTGTCTTCGGTGGATATGAGCTTTAAGTTCTATTCCATTGGAGTAGTCAAAGGATTGCACTCAACCATGCCAACCTTGTTCAAAAAATATCCAATGTAGTTCTTCTGAGAGAGGAATAAAAACTTCAGATGTTGAATTACTTCAATAACAAGATAGTAGTGAACATACTCCAAGTCTGACATTTCAAAACCTTTCCTTAATTCATTCTTTATGGATGCAATATAGCTCTCATTTGTTGGGTTTTGTTATACTCTTTCAATAACCAACCCACATAGTTAGCCAGGGGGTTAGAAGGGGGGTGTAACCCCCCCTTCATTCTGCTAATTGCGTAGCGGGGGGAGTCACAGGGGGCTTGAGGGGTGCAGACAACCCCACTCTATGGGATCTAGGGCAGCACCCTGGAAAATTTGGGTTTTGGACTCTATGTTAGGTTGGGTGGACCTACCTATGGTTTTGTGTATGATTTTCGCACAAGGTTTTGGACGCGATGGTTTTCGATCCATGGTTTTGGACGCGGTGGTTTTCGATCCATGGTTTTGGATGCGATGGTTTTTGGTCCATGGTATTGGATGCTTTGGCATGTATAAATCTGTATTGTAACATTGAAAGGAACATAATGAAAAATCAAGCCGATAGTCCCGGTTTTGGGATCTAGGGAAAAATCTATGTGTATATGTATTTTATGTGTTATGCTTTCACATTTTTTATTTTGTGTTTTAGAATTCGTATGCAGGTAATTCCTTTACGGGGTTAAAACCTACATTTGGTATCAGAGCTGTTTTCGCTTCAAGGGGATGCCTTTGTTGCTAAGGGGTTTCGCTCGGGCCTGTGGTATACCCTGTTCAGTGGGAGATCTGCGAGATTGATTCTGGTGGTGAAAGAATATGGTGAGCAGTGGAAAGATAGAGATCGATAAATTTAATGGTGAGAGTTTTGAGTTGTGGAAACTCAAGATGGAGGATCTGTTGGTCGTGGAAAAGTAAAGTTGAAGTTTCAAGGTGGAAGGGTTAGAACACTTCTGGATGTTCTACATATTCCTGCATTGGCCAAAAATCTATTTTTTGTAAGCAAACTGGATGATGTAGGTGTAAAAACAGTGTTTTAGAAGGATACTTACAAGATGGTTTGGGGAGCACTGGTATTGATGCGGGGAGTTCGCATTGGAACTCTGTACAAGCTGCAAGGTATCACTGTTGTTGATGGATGCAATAGCTCTGTGGTTCCCGACTGTTGTTGATGGATGCAATAGTTCTGTGGTTCCCGAAGTAGAAAATCTAGTGGTCTTTGGAGAGAAGACCATGTTGTGGCATCAAAGGCTTGGACACATTGGAGAGAAGGGCCTTCAAATACTTCATGGTAAAGGTATGGTAGAAGGTATGAGTAATAGCTCTCTGGATTTTGATTTATGTGAAAATTGTGTATATGGGAAGCAAAATCGAGTGAGTTTCCCCTATGGTGGTAAGAGGGCGAAACAGATATTAGAGTTTGTGCACAGTGATGTGTTTGGACCTATGAAGGTTACATCACTGGGTAAGTCTGTGTATTACGTATCATTTATTGATGACTTATCAAGGAATACATGGATATATTTCCTTAAGAAGAAATCTGAAGTCTTTGACAGGTTTAAAGGATTTAAGGCTCTGGTGGAAAATCAGACAGAGAAGAAGATAAAGGTACTGAGAACAGATAATGGTGGAGATTTTTGCAGTAAGGAATTTGAAGAATTCTATAAGAAGTGTGGTATAGCACGGAAGAAGACTACTCCATATACACCTCAGAAAAATGGAGTTGCAAAAATAATGAACAAGACATTGATGGAAAGGGTAAGAAACATGCTCAGTGGTGTCGGGTTAGGGTAGGAATTCTGGGTAGAGGCAGTGGAGACAACATGTTACCTGGTCAACAAATCACCTTCATCAGCATTGGATGATAAGACTCCACAAGAGTTATGGAATGGTAAGAAACCTTCTCTTTCACATCTGAAGGTATTTGGATGTGATGCATCTGTACATGTTCCAAAAGAGAAAAGAACCAAGTTGGATAGTAAATCTGAAAAGTGCATCTTTATTGGGTATAAGGATGGTTTAAAGGTTTATAAGCTTTGGAACCTAGTAACAAGGAATGTTGTGTACAATAGGGATGTGGTGTTGAGAGAGGTGAAAGATGTTATTAAACATGAAGTCCAACCAAAGGAACCCGAGAAGATAGAGTTTGAGCTAAAGGAGGAAGAATCAAACTCTACAACAGAGGAGGAATCAGAAGATGAAGAGCCACAAACTCCGAGTGTGAGAAAATCAGTATGAGAAAGAAGGCAACCAGAAAGGTATAGTCTATCTGCTTTCTGTTCAAATTTTTCTTTATCTATTACTAATGATGATCCCAGAACTATGAAGGAAGTAGTAGATTCAAAGGATGGAAAACTCTAGAAAGAGGCCATGGTTGATGAAATGGTATCTTTGCATAAAAATGAGGCTTGGGATCTGGTGGAGTTGTCGGCTGGAAGGAAACCCATTGGCAGCAAATGGATGTTCAAGAAGAAGACAAATGTAGAAGGAAAGGTGGAGAAATAGAAAGCTTGGTTGGTAGAAAAAGGTTATTCTGAGGTGTCGGGAAATGATTTTGGTGATATTTTTTCTCCTGTTGACAAGGTAGCTTCTATTAGATTACTTTTATCTGTTGTTGTGGGTTTTGATTTTGAGGTAGAACAGATAGATGTGAAGACAACATTTCTTCATGGGGATTTGGAAGAGGAGATCTACATGAAGCAACCTGAAGGCTTTGCAGTGAAGGGTAAGAAATAATTGGTATGCAAGTTAAAGAAGTCTTTGTATGGGTTAAAACAATCACCAAGGATGTGGTATTAGAAATTTGATACATTTATACACGGACTTTGCTTCACCAGAATCAAAGAAAATCACTTTGTGTATTTCAAATTAAATGGTGACCGTGTTATTTATCTGGTCTTGTATGTGGATGATATGTTGCTGGTTGGAAATGACAAAGAAATTATCCAGGATTTGAAGACCCATTTGTCCTCCAAATTCGACATGAAAGATCTTGGTGTTGCAAACTATATTTTGGGCATGGAAATTAAAAGAGATCGGAAAAAGAGGAAGCTCTGGTTAAACCAGAGGAAGTATGTCGAGATAATATTGTAGAGGTTTAATATGCAGGATAGTAAACTAGTGAAGGTTCTTATTCTTGTAGGTGTAAAGTTATCTGCTGAACAGTGTCCCAACACAAGAAGAGGAAGAGAACATGTCCCGTGTTCCATATGCAAGTGTAGTCGGTAGCCTCATGTATGCGATGGTCTGTACTAGATCAGAAATTGCACATGCAGTGGTATTATTAAGCAAGTTTATGTCAAAACCAGGGAAGGAGCACTGAACAACAGTGAAGCGGGTTTTTAGGTATTTGCGTGGCACTAGTGATTATGGTTTGTGCTACCAAGGAAGACTAGGATTGGACAAAGTGTTGGATATTCATGGCTTTGTTGATGCAGACTGGGCTGGAGATATGGATCAAAGAAGATCTACAAGTGGGTATGTGTTTAACCTATTTGAAGGTGCAATCAGTTGGATGAGTAAGAAACAATCTGTAGTGGCACTATCAACTACAGAGGTAGAATGCATGGCAGCCACTCATGCAAGCAAGGAAGAAGTTTGGTTGCAGAGATTGTGTTCAAGTATGAAGTTAGTACAGGGAGCTATAAGGATAAATTGTGACAGCCAAAGTTCAATTTTGTTGGCAAAGAACCCTGCATATCATTCAAATACAAAGCACAATGATGTTCAGTATCACTTTGTGAGGGATATGATAGAAGACAAAAAGGTGTTGCTAGTAAAGGTGGACACTTTGAAGAATACTGCAGATCCATTGAAAAAATCTATGAGCTTTGAGAAGTTCTCTTGGTGTAGAGAAACAACGGGCATTATAGGGCTGGATAAATGACTAAGCTCTCTTGTGGACCCCTGTGTAAAGAAAACAACAAGTGGGAGAATGTTGGGTTGTGTTATATTCTTTCCACGACCATCCCACGTAGTTAACCGGGGGGTTAGAAGGGGGGTGGAACGCCCCCTTCGTTGCACTGATTGCGTAGCGGGGGGAGTCACAGGGGGCTTGAGGGGTGCAGGTAACCCCACTCTATGGGGTCCTATGTTAGGTTGGGCATACCTACCTATGGTTTTGTGCATGATTTTCACACATGGTTTTGGACACGATGGTTTTTGGTCCATGGTTTTGGACGCGATGGTTTTCGGTCCATGGTATTGGATGCTTCGGCATGTATAAATATGTATTGTAAAATTGAAAGGAACATAATGAAAAATCAAGCTGGTAGTCCTAGTTTTGGGATCCATGGGAAGATGTTTGTCTATATGTGTTTTATGTATTATGCTTTCACATTGTTCATTTTCTGTGTTTTAGAATTTGTATGCAGGTAATTTCTGTACGGGTTAAAACCTACATCATTGTTACCTGTCATCAAAAGATCATATACATACACTACAAGATATATAACTGCTTTTCCAACTTTCTTGACAAACAAAGATCAAGATCATAATGTTTGAAGTTAAATTTCATAAGATGCTCTGTTAACATATCGTTCTGGGCTCGCGGTGCTTCCTTGAGGCCATACAAAGATTTTACAAGATTGCGTATTTTATGTTCTTGACCCTTACCCCAAATCCTTTTGGATGGGACATAAAAACATTCTCTTTCAGATGTCCAATCAAGAAATCAATTTTTACATCCACTTGATGGAGTTTCCAACCGTTCTGAGTTTCCAAGGAAAAGAGTGTCCGAATGGTAGCCCATTTTGTTGCAGGGGAAAAATTATCCTCATAGTCGAACCCTTCCTTCAGTGAAAAACTTTTTGCCATAATCCTGGCTTTGTGCTTGACACAAGTGAGCCATCAAATTTATATTTTTTCTTGTAGACTCACTTGCAACCTGTTGGTTTGGTTGGTTCCCAATGGAGGATCAACCAGCTTCCAAGTGCCACTATTTATCAAGGAACCATACTCCTTTTTCATAAATTATTTCCATTCATCATGAGATGCGACTTATTTGAAGGAAGTTGGTTCAAAATATAAAGACAACTTTAGTTCACAATCATAAGAAACATCCATATCAATAGGTGAATCAGAATCATCTACATCACCTCCATTTTTCCCGGTTGAATTAATTTTTCCTGTCTTTATAACCTTTAGGATGAACACTTTCAAGTGTCTTTGTCAACCATTTTGGAGGACCTTTATAATATGGCCCAGGCTTCTTAGTTAACTAAGATGGGGCAATATCAAGATTGAGTCTCTCAATTATGTCAATCACATCACTTGAAGTGTCATCAGTGGTTGGAGCTTCATGTGCGGGAGTGAGTGCTTCAGACGAAGATTCCATAGATTGATCTAGTATAGGAACCCCCTCCGCCCCGCTTAAGATGTGGTGTGTCATTATCAAATTCTTGAAAATAATTTCCATGTATGAATCTATCCAAGCAGTTAAGTTGTCGCTCAACAACATTGTCAGCCTCGGAGTATTCAAGAAAATCAAATCTCTAGACACTACAAAATTCTTATTAACTTCATCATAGAGATGTTATTCTTTGGGAGTATTTGAATACCCCAAGAAGATACACTTACGACTCCTTGCACCAAGTTTTTTTCTTTGTTCCTTAGGTATCACAACATAACAAGTGAAATCAAAGACCCTGAGATGCTTTACCGAAGGAATGTGTCCATACCATATTTCATAAGGAGTCTCATTTCTAATAGCATTAGTTGGACACCTATTCTTTATATACACAACACACAAAACTACAGCAGCCCAAAACATCAATTTAACATTCTTGAAAAACATCATGGAACATACCATATTAAAGATTTTCATGTTCATTATTTTAGCTACTCCGTTCTTTTGGGGGTTATAGGGCACAATTGTTTGATGTTTGATTCCATGCTGGTAAAAATAGTTTTCAAATGAATTTGAAGTGCATTCTTTTCCATTATGAATGCAAATAGAGCCAATATGGGATTGTGCATCATTTTCAATCCATGCATAAAAGTTCTTGAATGTTTGAAAAGAATCATATTTGTTCTTCAATAAATAAACCCAACACATTCTGGTTTACTAATTAATAAATGTCATCATATATTTATTTCCATTTGCAGAAGGAATAGGCATTGGGCCACATAAGTTTGAATGAATGAGTTCAACTTTTCTATGTTCTCTGGAATGAGAATCATGAAAAGGCTATTTGCTATGCTTTCTTAGAATACAAGCATCACATTTCTTAAGTTTCCTAGGAATTGTAGGCACACAAATAACACCACTTTTCTTCAACATACGAAGGGTGTCATAATTCAAGTGTCAAAATCTAGCATGCCATAAAAGACTAGATGCAAATGTACCTTCATCATAATGAGAACTATATGAGAAGTTTTGTGCATGAGCAAAGGTACCTTGCAACTTCAGAAGTCTTTCTTCTACTATCCCATTCATGACGAGTGAGAGATTTGACACCTTTCTAACCTCAACCTTGCCGTCAAACATATGAATGGAGTGTCCTTAGTGGAGGATGTGGACCAAAGATAACAAGCTTCTCCTCAGCTCTGGGATATATATAAAATAATGCAAAAGAAAGTTTGGAAGACGAGCCAGTTTGAGCATGATTGTGCCAAGCCCTGATGGCTTGAGTTTTGACTTATCTAGAAAGTGAAATGTGCCATTGACATTGTCAGTAAATTCTTCAAAAAACTCTCTTCTAAAATTCATGTGCCAAGTTTCCCCTGAATCAAGCAACCAATCATTTTTCCAAGAAGCAAGTGAAGCATTAAATAAGTCTTTAGTTACTCCAATATTGAAATGTGCCACAACATAGTGATCGAATTCGGGTGCTCTACCTTTCCCTTTGTCATTGACTTTAGCTTTGGCTTCATTTCCCTCCTGCTCAATTCTGTCCGAAGGCAACTTCCATGTGGATGCATCGTGGCCATCTATATTGCAAAGTATGCAATGAAGATTAGACTTTTCTCCTTGGAACTAGCTACCCCCCATGCCTCTAAAATTCCTTCTTCCTCTTCCTCTTCGACCACCTCTTCCTCTAGAAGAATCCTGTACAGGATTCTTCTCTTTATGTACAAGACACACAACTTCTTCAAAAGACTAAGGAGTTGTCTTCTTCTCAAAATCCTTCTCTCTCTTAACAAACTTCTTCTGAAGGGAGTCAAAGGTAATCGCCTTGAGGTTTCCACTTGCTTGCAATGAATCAAGATAATTTGAATAAGTGGGATATAGTGCCTTGAAATAAGCTATCAGAGGAATTTTGTTTTTAACACGAGTGGTTTTTGTATCATGCATAAGGATCTAACTTATGATGCTAAAGCAAGAGGGTGATAATTTTTCATTTCAAGATTGAACAAATTAATCGTCAATTGGACAAATTCAAGTTCAGAGTGTGAGTCATACAGTTCCTTCAAATTCTGTGAGGCTTCAAAAGCATTTGAGAATGGTGAAATATGCGCACTCACCTCTTCATTTACAGATGCTACAATCAAGGCATAGGCCTTGTTGTTGTTATTTTCCCAGATGGAAATATCCTTACCTGAGGTGGGATTTGCAAGTTCATTATCTCCATATCCTACACAAACTCCTTTCCACATCTCATTGCAATAAGAGTGTGTTTGATCTTCCTTGACCATTCAAGATAGGTCTCTTTTCCTGAGAGAAATACTCCAACAATAGATATCTTTGAATGCCTTAAAAATAGGTGTATTGTGTAAAATGTACTCTACTACCTAAAAAAAAAATTCGCTTATGGTGGTAAAAATACAATTTTTATATATAGATAGCAGAGGTATATTTGGGGGAGGTGGTATATGGGGAGGGTGTATATGAGGAAGGTAGTAGGGGAGGGGAGGATTTCATTACAAAAAAATCACAAATGAGCTGTTGTATATGTTATAAAAAGAAGGTGTCAGACCAACGTACTAATTGGAAAACCAATGTACTAACTGTGATATGGAGAGATGTATGAACTGTGATATGGAAAGCGGTATGAACTAGCATGGTTTTTAATATTGTGACGAGGGGAGGAGATTGCGCTGTTATATTATATGAACCAGTGGTAGAGGACTATGGTATGCTAGGTTATACCATAATTATATTAAAAAACATTGCACGGAGTATTGCCAATAATATTCAATGGACAATGCTTAATGTAATAAATGGGAGCGAAAGTGTATCAGAGTATGGAGAAGGGGTTAAGTGGAGCAGGTATTAAAAAGCCAGAAGTGAAGGTGTGCAATAAGCACACGACGCATGATTCAATGTATAACCAGCGAGATTCAACGTCTAACCAACAGTTATATATTATAACCGGTGGAAGGTGTGGAGTGGTATCACAGTGGCACCACAATGGTATCAAGCGATATATATTATGGGCGGTATGTAACATAAAACAACATTCAACAAATGTAACAGGACCAACCAAACTGGGAGCGGGATATGGATGTGGAGTCGAAAAAGTTTGGGAGGAGAAACCTTAGGTGTTATATATCGTGCAGAGTATGGGATAAACCCCATGGTAACTACAGTCAATGCAGCAGAGAGGTGTGGTGTAAACCATTCAAAAATGTGGGGTATAAACCATTCAACAACGTAACCATGACTGAACTCAATGAAATACAAACCCATTCAAAACAGTAACACACCAAGATATCATTCCAGCGTATCACTAACATAGTCACATTCACGCTTGCACCATTCTATCAATTAGAAACAAAATAAAATCCAAGCTTACCACTCTTCCACTTCACAATAGTCCTGATACAACATAGTGCTTCTAAGCAACGCAACAACTAGTAATTCTTGCTCGCTAGTCTCCCGGAACAACAAAGACAACCGCAAAAAATCCAAAGAGGGAGTTACCTGGGAAGGAAAAAATCCAAAAAGGGAGTTACATGGGAAGGAGGGAGTTACAAGAGCAAGAAGGGAGCCAAAAATAGTGGTTTGGACCTGAGCTCTTATACCATGTTAGGCCAGGAGTTAACTCCTCAAATTGATTTGTGTTGCATTGAGGCTGATTATAGATATATACATGGAGGGAGAGAGTCTTGGGATTCATCTGCCAATGTCTCTTCATATTCCAACTCTCCTTATTTTCTATTTACATTATTTTACACATATTCACCCAACTCTCCTTATTTTCTATTTACATTATTTTACACAAATTCACCCAATCCAGAGGATTAGGTGTCACAAATCAAATTCCAATGTTTGAATCAAATCGCTATTTGCTTATGAATTGTTGTTAAAAAAAAAATATTCCCGTGTGTTGTTATCTCTAAAAGTTTGTACTTATTCCATTGAATTACATTAGGGATCGGAGAATTGAAGCCCTAGTTGTTGTGATTTGTTCATATATTTTGTATATCCTTGTTGAAATGGTCTCATAGCCTGCTAGTGGAATTTTTCACGGTGTTCAGGAGTGGAATCATGATGTAGTTACTGTGAATTGAGCATTGAAAAAGAGTACCCCTGTTTCAAATATTATCACATCATTTAGATTGGATTCTAGCTATTAGCTTTGAGCTAGCATGCAATCCTTGACGAATAAAGGCTAGTGGGATCATTTCCTATGTCCAGAAGTAAGTCTAGGACGTGAAGAGTTGGTAGCGAAAAGAAGTAGAGTGGTTTCATCTTCCCTGAAACTATAATACAAACCGTAATACATCAATTTAATGGGCGCTACGAAATAATTCTATAGCTACTACAAAATAATTTCGTTGCAGCTGCACAATACTTTTTTGGATTGCTTCATGGTATCCAAGTCTCCTTTTGGCCTGCTTGTTACACCACTATGAAATTATTTATGTGAGATAAAATTGTTATATGATTAGATATGATGGTGATGTTTCCCTCATGGAAGTCATGAAGAGTTGGTTGATTATAAACTTCATAAATGATAGAGAAAGGAGCCAAAGGCTCCCATTGAGGATGCATTAACACATTTCTATCCAATTTTTCCTTACTGGAACTCGAGAGATAGCTACAAATTTAGATATTTGAATAATATAAAGAGATTAAATATAATATTGGGTTTATAATATAATTTTTTTAATATTAATATATTTTTAAATTAATATGATTAAATTTAATAACCCTATATTGATATAATATAAACTTTAATATAATATAGATTCAATATATAATATAGATTCAATATATGTGTAGCATTCATGAGCTATTGTAGCCCAATGGAATCAACTCTTCATTTTCATACAAAATTATATGCTTCTTTCCTGAGTTTGACGTGAATTGTTTGCCCCTTGGAAAGACAATCTTTCAAGATTCTTATGAGAGACATTGGAAAACAAGTAGAAAATAACGAATTTGAAGAAAAACCATCTTTCAAGATTCTTATGAGAGACATTGGAAAATAGGTAGAAAATAACAAATTTGAAGAAAAACAATCTTTCAGGGTTCTTATGAGAGCCACCAGAAAACAAGTAGAAATAACAAAAATAGATCTTAGGCCCGCTTTTATAATAACTTTTTTTACTTCCTTTTATTTTTTTATATATTGTTGATATGATATGAATGGAAATGGTTGAACAATTACAAAATATCAATATTAATATTAATATGAATATTTTAATTTTGATATTAATAATAGATATTTTTATGTCGTACTTCCCTAAAAGCTACCTGTCATCTCTCTGAGCCATTAGATTATTTGTTAAACAATTGGAGGATTGTCAATTGTTCAATTACACAAAGGTAGTTGGGTGGTTGGAACCGTTTATTATGATGCTTGTGCAGTTAAAGATGGTTATGGCCATTAAGCCCTTTCTGGAGCATTCGATTTACAAAAACGTCAGATCTGTGTTTAAGGTAAGGGAGGTAGATAGCGTGTTCTGAATTGCAGATTTTGGGTGGGCAATGAGTATGAATACTTTGTAGCAAGAACGATCTGGTCTCTCGGTTCCACAGATTATTTTCTCATGCAGTTAACCATCCAATTCATCCTCTTCTGCCTAGGTTTTCTCCTGGACATAATGCTAACTAATTTAAATTATACATATTTGCATAAGAGGGGTTTTTCATCTACATTCAGGCATTTTCGCATGGTCATTGGTTTTCTCTTGACAAGTAGACAATCTCCACTACTTTCTTGCAGTGTTATAGGTAAAGAGGTCCTCTTACCATTATTGGTGTTTTCAGGTTGCATCCCTTTCCCATAAGGTTATTGATTACAGTCTCTCGTGTAAGTAAGGGTTTCTATATTCGCCTTCCCAATTTGTTTGTTTACTTCAGGTTCAAGTCTAACCAGCTTTCTGTTGTTGCACACGAGGTATCGATTCAGCTGATTCCTGTGTGCGATATTCATTTCTCGTTTAATCTAGGTACTTCTCAATGGTTTTACTATCCCTTAGAGAAGAATTTTCGTAAAAATAAGGGTTACATTCTTCATGAGTTGAATGGATGCCAGTTTCTGCACTTATTCGAACTATCACCAGGGCTCTTCCTTAATATTGTGATTTAACAAGAAAAGAAACACTGTCCCCTGCAAAAAACGATTAACATCCCTGAAAGTTTAACTCAAGCATAATCTTTCTTAACCATCAACCAATGAAATAAATTGTTGTAAATTGCTAGATTGACTTGTCTAGTGAAGAAAGGAAACGATAAGCTTGAATGAATCGACTTTCTCTACAAATAAAATTCCATTGCAATGGAATCAACATGAGCAGAGGAGAAGTAAATGGATGAAGAAAATTATCATGGACAGAGGAGCAAACAACTAACTTGAATTGGGATTCCTCTTATTGAAGAAAGAAATCAATTTAGCACAAGCGAATTGATCTGAACTCCCTTCAAATATGTCTATCTATAAATCAAAAGTTTGTAGCTAACAAGAGATGTTGAGCGGTAAACCAGAGCGATGCCATATTTTGGACATTGTAAAGTTAGAAAGGCATACCAAGATTTGAAGTCAAGTGGAGTTTTGAGGACAAGGAAAGACTAGGGAATGCTTCTAGATTTTCCAGGAGTTGCAGAATGGAGAAGAGTTACAAGCTACTAACCATCAACAACTCGAATGCTCTATAAGAGTGTTTCTTGAAAACTGAACTGGAATTATCATTAGAGAGGTTAAGCACAAAGTCCAACACAGAATTCATTTGACCTCTTGCACAAAAAAAAATATGTAGCTACTTGCGAAATGGCATCAAGGTCCTTAGCTCATTTACCCAGTGTATTGTTCTGGGCAAGATGAACCTAACTTAGATCGATTGATCCAAAAGAACAAGAGTTTCACCAACAAAAATGAAAGAGATCATCACCAAGTAGTTAAGACGATGAACCTAACTTAGATCGATTGATCCAAAAGAACAAGAGTTTCACCAACAAAAATGAAAGACATCATCACCAAGTAGTTGAGACAAATCATGTAGTCTGCATTTTCTAAATTCATGAAATTCATGAAGAGCTGAGTAACCCTTCTATTGTTGTTGGTTTTCCAGCATTTATTTTGAAGGGTAAATTTTTGTCTCTGTGAAGTGTGTGACGTGTGTTATTGTTGTCTTTATTGCACTGTATTTTTGTTTTGACACATAGTAGCATTGAGATATTAAAGCATAATCATAGCTAATTACATAACAGAAACAAAAATATAGACAGTAAGTGACAATTTGTTTTTATCACATACTCCATATTTGTCAATCATATTGGCCACAATATGGTTATAGATTGTTAAGGCCCTATACTACTAGTGTAACCCCTTATTGTTATTAGTACAACCCTCTTATTATATTGTTTTACCCATGTAGTCCCCATATTGTTACTATTGTGCCCCATAGAAGCCCACTATTGTTATTATTGTGCCCTTACATTATTATTGTTATGTCGGATCTGATTATATTATGAACCCTTAGACTCCTATATATAGAAAGGAGGTCTTGTCATTTGTATCATCCAAGAATTGTTCTTTTGTGTAATGTAAAGGAGGTTTCCCCCTCGAAGAGGCTAAATTCTAAGGCGTTCAACTATCTTTTCTATCTTTTTGTGAGCTGGTTTCATAACATTTGGTATGAGAGCTTTGGATTCTAGGGTTTTGCTTCTCCTAATAGGTCATCATGGAATTTTCGCTATAACTTTTTTTCTGCGACGTTTCAGAAGAAAAAAAAAAAACCATTTGAGACGAAATCGCACTGAACCTCCGGTCCTAATTTCAAAGCCTTTCGCTCTATATTTGTAGAGATGTGATTTGAGAAATTTGGTCTTTTTGCAGACTCCTGAATTACATTCCAAATAGGCGACCTAGGGAAAATCATAATAACTTTCTCTCTGAGCATCGGATGGAAATTTCGTAAGAAGGTACAGACATAGGATGGACTTTAGTTTCTTGTGTATATTTTTTAGAGCCATATGTCGAAACAGTGACACGTGGCATGTCGTACAAGTTCGTTGTATTGAACTAGTCTATAATCAGGTCACTGTGGGAGATTTGACATAACTCTTCCTTGGAGAATCCAATTTGGATCAGAGTGGTGGCATTGGAAAGAGGACGCAGAGGGCTACTGCAGATCACAATTTCAGAACTTAAAGATCCGAAAGTACAGAGTTACAGTCATTTCAAGATCGAGCTCCTAAAATCAAGAAAAAGCAAGATGAGGAAGTTTGATGGCAAGGATCCAATAAATTGGATACTTCAGATGGAGCAGTATTTTGATCT
The DNA here is from genome assembly GCA_031772625.1 of Pinus tabuliformis. NCBI lineage: Eukaryota > Viridiplantae > Streptophyta > Pinopsida > Pinales > Pinaceae > Pinus > Pinus tabuliformis. Next base: position 1,909,955,801 of record CM062817.1, on the reverse strand, counting down.
ACATGGTGTACCATTGTTACAAAAGGTATGTATTGCATCTTCATATTTAGAAACAGATCAATTTTTATGGTAGAAAGGGCTTTGTTCTCGTAAACAACTTGTTATGTGGTCAATTTTCACAGAGGAAATGATAGCACATTATGATGATACAAAGAGCAACACCTTCTTGAGAGAAACACCAAAACAGTTGGAAAGTGTAAAAGGGCTTTGTTACATAGTGGAAAGTAAAATTATGGCAACAAGAAAGTCTACCCCTCACAACTATAAAGATGGAAGTGTTGTTTCTTCTAGCCTTCCACAACCTACAAGGGTTACACCACAACAATTGGAAGAAAAAAGAGAAAAAGAGCTTTGTTACAATTGTGATAGAAAATGCACTAAAGGTCATAAGTGTGCTGAGAAGAAATTATTTTACATAGATTATGAAGAGGAGGAAGAAAAGGATCAAGAAACATCAAAATAAGAGGATATACGCTAGGACCCAACCCCCCAGAAAAAGAAGAAATGAATCAGACAATATCTTGTAAAACATTGGCAAGAATTACCACTCCTCAAACTCTCAAGATAGAAGGACATATCAAGAAGAAAAAGGTGCAAGAAGTGAAAGATCACATCGAGAAAGAAGAAATGAATCCAACCATATCTTGTAATTCATTGGTTGGAATTACCACTCCTCAAACTATCAAGATAGAAGGGCATATCAAGAAGAAAAATGTTCAAGAAGTGAAAGATCACATCGAGCATCAAGAAATGAATCCTACCATCTTGTAAAGGATTAGAAGAAATTACCACTCCTCAAACTCTAAATATAGAAGGACATATCAAGAAGAAAAAGGTTCAAGCAGTGAAAGATCACATCGAGCATCAACAACAAGTTCTCCAACTTTTAAAGGATAACGCCACTTTGGTGCAAAATCGAATGAAACAATAAGTAGATCAACATCGTAGTGAAAAATGTTTTGATGTACTAGGTGATTGGGTATTTTTACTACTACATCTCAAGCAAGCTATTTATGAGAAGGAAATGCTTGCAATACTATATGCACTTAAGAAATGGTGACCTTACCGAATGGGAAGACACTTCAAGGTAAAAATGGATCATCATAGTCTTAAATACTTTTTAGAACAACTATTATCTTTGGAAGAACAAAAAAAATGGGTCACAAATATGTTACGTTATGACTTTAACATCATCTATAGAGAAGGGAAGCAAAATTTTGTTGCAAATGCACTCTCAAGAAAGGATGAGGATGTGGAAGCATTGTTTTGTGCTATTTCTATTATCCAACTAGATTGGATAAACGAAGAAAGGGATGAATGGAAGAAGGACGAAGAAGTATGGTCACCCATTCAAAAGTTGTTGAAGATCCCAATTCAAACAATATTTCCAGAACTTGAAGAGGAAGGAAAAATCATATCGGAACGTGGAGTAGTCACAGAAACAAGAACCTGGCAGCTACAAAATCGATGAATTTTAGAGTATCTCATCAAGTGGAAGAACTTACCTGCTGAAGATTCCACATGGGAGGATAAGAATTTTAGAAAGAAGCATCAAGAACTACTCAAGCGTTGAGGACAACACTTTTTGAAGGAGAGGGGCATGTTAGGCCCCTATACTACTAGTGTAACCCCTTATTGTTATTAGTACAACCCTCTTATTATATTGTTTTACCCATGTAGTCCCCATATTGTTACTATTGTGCCCCATAGAAGCCCACTATTGTTATTATTGTGCCCTTACATTATTATTGTTATGTCAGCTCTGATTATATTATGATCCCTTAGACTCCTATATATAGAAAGGAGGTCTTGTCATTTGTATCATCCAAGAATTGTTCTTTTGTGTAATGTAAAGGAGGTTGCCCCCTCGAAGAGGCTGAATTCTAAGGTGTTCAATTATCCTTTCTATCTTTTTGTGAGCTAGTTTCATAACATAGATCATCAAGCATATGTATAATAATATTAATCTTTATAATAATGTATTTTTTAGATGGTGTATTCATTTAATGAAATAAATATTGTATTGCTCAAAATGGTCAGTTAAAAGTATCGGCCAATTCAGGATTTAAGCTTCAATTTAAGCTTAAACTGCCACAACAATCTCAACATTTCCTTGGATGATTTTGAGAGATGTGAGTTAGAAGGCTGCATAGCTATTGTCGTGCCATGTGTATGCAATTGGTGAAAATATTTATTGTATTTTATGCTATGGCAAAACAATGCAGATCAAGATACAAAATATCAAGCAAACTTTCTGCCTCCCCCAAACCCACTCTTCCAAATGCACTAACTTATTTGTATCTTATTTCACCCATGAAAATGAATTCATATTTAGCATATGGTTCTCTTGCTACCATTCTTATCATAGAAAAGGTATAATGTTCTTGCTTTATATATGGTCTTACAAAAATATGCATCCTTTTATCCTCATTATTGAAATTAAAAATGAATGAGAACTTGAATATTGTTTGTTTATGCGCCTCAAGTGGAATGTCTACTTGAGTTACTTAACCATGGAACTAAAAGGGTTAGCACTCAAGGAAACATGACAAGATACCCACATGGAATAAATCATACTTGGATCATAACGACCCTTGATCAATACTCTACTTCATCCAATCCTTTTAGAAAATCAAAATCAATCCTCATGGAACAAAAAAGGCCCATGCTCAATATGTCCATCAACCTCCTAAAATCTTATCAAAGTATCAAATGGTCAACATGCAATAAGATTGCCTCCAACCTTTGAATTTTTCATTGAAATCGAGTGTTTAAATCTCGTTTCACTATCTCAAGTTGATCTTAACTTATGTTAATTGAAAGTTGAAACACCCTTTCTCTCTTATTGAAAGGCATGATGTCATCTCCTATGCTTAGGCCAGTAACACAAATGGGCATCTAGGCTTTATGCAATGATCAATTGTTACATTATTTTTCTTTGTACACTTTACTACCTAGTATCAAAAATGAAAACAATATGTTAAAACACAATCATATGGCACATGTTAGTAGTTTTTTGAATTAGTATCACCAATAATCCCCACAATTACATATTCCATCCTTAAATGATGGAAACGAATGGTGTCCCTCAAAATAATTTAGTAGTAGTGAGACAATCACCCCAAACATGAAGTTCCATGCATAATGTTTGCAGGTAATTGAGCTCAAACATTTTCTATGTCAAGTACTTCGATAACAATCATAACTATTTCTTTGAATTTCATATAAACAAGGTACTACTTTTATAAAGGGATCTCCATATTTATGTGGATATAAAAAACAAACTGCAATGAAGCTATCAAGAAATATACATTTTGTCAATATAATTCTTAATTTACTAAATTATAAACTATAAATAAATACATTTTTCCAACATAGTTGATAATTTACTCAATGAAATGATCTCCATAAGATTTTAAAATAAAATGTCTTAAAAAATATCAATCCAAAGACAAGAACACAGTGTTTCATTTGAGGTGTAAATTCTTTAAACTACTTATGAAAGTATAATCTAAAACTTGAGTGGATACGTAAACCATCTTAAGTACCTTAAAAAGAAATTGGCATTAACACTATAGGTCAAAGAATCACTCAATAGGTTGTTGCCCTCGTTACTTTTCTTGCATCTTTCTTCGAAAAAGACCGTAGTCATCTTAATAATTCAATTAAGCTGAGTGTTGAAAAGGTTTATGCATCCATATTGCAAAATTATCAATCACGTGAACGTGATTACATCCATATCACAAACTACTAATGCACAAGGGGATAAAGATGTAGTACAAGGAGTTTGCTGACATTGAAAAAACTATGATCCATATTCACTTAACTACATTTCAAAAAATGTTCTTTACATAGTCTCAATGAAGATAGATGTCCCAACACTATATATTAACAATGTCTCCCAAAAATGATATGTTAAGGAAGTGAATAAATCTTTCCCTATCCTATTTTTCATTGTGAGATTGAACCATCAAATGTTCATCCCGAAACCCTACAACACAATGCCAAGATCTCGAATCTATCTCCCTTTAAAGATTTTGTTGCTTTTGCCTATTGACCTATAATGTTCAAGACCTCGGCACATCCAACATTGGTGGATCCAAGTATAAATAATCCTCCAGATAAAATTGTTGGTTGTCTTCAATCTTTTGCCTCGAGTGGTCGCACAAATACTCAAGGGAATTGCTATAAAATCACCTCATTGTTATATCCACAATTGCTAATTCCAACGAACGAGGACTCCTCCTTGTGAATGTAAAGTTGAGGTGATTTCTAGCAATGCCCTAATCAGGATGTAATGATTTTCCACAATATTTTCCCATATTTAAAAAACTCAATCATCATAGCCCTTGCTTACTTTGTTGCAAGAAAAGGGTTTACCTTGGTGCTATCAATGTCCCATTTGATTTATTACAGGATTTCCAAGGAGAAAAAGAATAATCCCGCAGTATAATCAATGGATGTTGTCAATTGGTTTTTACCTCCATTGGCCATAGGACTACTTGTCGATATAAGGTTGAGATGATTTTCTAGCAGTGCCCTCATCGGACATAATGTTTTTTCATGATGTTTTTCACATTTTTAGAAAACATAATTGTCAAAATATTGGCTTCCTTTGTTGCATGTTGTTGCATGAAAGTAGTCTAGATGTGTTCTATCAATCCCCATTCACTTTGGTAAATCAATACCCATTCGCTTTGTTGAAGGGTTTCTAGCAAGTTGAAGAATAAATTATCCTCTTGGTAAAATCGCCGCATGACTGTTCCTTTCACAGGTTATTTTCAAGTAATGCTCTAGGAAGGGAATACATATTTTTCACCATATTTTTCACATTTTTTAAAAACCCAGTCATCACATCCCTAACTTCTGTTGTTACATGAAATGAGTCCACCTCGGAGTGATCGAGCCCGAGCTATCAATCTCCTTTCAATTTATTACAATATTCTCAAAAAGTTATTTTGCTCAGCCTCCAATTGGTCTCCTACATGAATAGGATTTGGGGCAGAGGTAAGGCATCGATCGAAGGTTAAGGTTATTGGTAACAACTTATATCCAAGACCATTTTTTGAAAGGATGATGATCCTTGAAATTTGTGTCTTTATTGTTGTCTTGAGAAAGCATAAATATTTTGGTCTTTTAAGATCTTGTTTGAAAACAAGAATGTACATTCGAGGTGTCAATGAATGAGAAATGAATAAGCGAGAGTTCACTCTCCTGGTGGATAATGTTGTTGATTGAAAAATGAAATGGTTTTGATTACATTGGATGCAGAATGAAAATGATGGTTTGTATTTGATATTTGTGCCCGTGTAGGAAAATCTTGAGTTATATGAGAATTATGTTCTTGTTTGTATCTAGATATATATAAAATGCAGTCAACTATTACTTAGTGTTGATGATGTAACAAGGAGTCTCTGCCTTGAACTATTATCTAGTCAATTGGGTTAATTACCTTGGACAAAGATATAATTTGGTTAATTGGCATGGCTTGGAATCTGAAATGGAGATTTCATATGTTTCCATCATAATAGGAAGGCAAGGCCAATCATGCACCATGACTTGGAAGCCCAAGGGGAAAAATTGGGTATCAAACAAGTCCTTGACACTAATAACCGTGGAGATCTACAGAAATATGAGCTGTAAAGGAGCATGCAAAGCTAGCATAGGGTCAAATCGACCATTAGAAGTGATTGATAATGCCCCAAGATATTTGATATTGTGGGCATGGATATTTCTATACAAAATGGCATTCTTGTTGGTGTATGCAATTGTTTTTCTGTGGGCTTTTGTCTAGTGTCATGGGGCATGCAGGTATAGCAAAAATTAGTCTATTTTGTATTGTGATGGTTCCCTCCTCTTCCCTCTGATCCATTAGGTCACTTTTCTCATATTGTTAGACAAGGATTAATGACATGCTCCACATTGTATAATATTTTAGAATATGAGAAAAGTAGCCCAGAAAAGCTCTCGATCCTTATGGGTTAAGAAACTTTAAACATCACTAATAATAAATCTATTTTAGTAAGCAGCAGTTCCTTTTCTAACATTGCTTTCTTTTTTTGAATTCCTTTCAAGGTGTGGAATTCCTCCACCACCATCATGGATTGCTCAATCGCACCATTCTCAGCTTGAGCTTCAGCCACTAGTTGAAAGTTAACGAATGGCTCTGAGACTGGATTTGGTTTCATTGGATCTTTCATCAAAGAGATTACAATGTTTTATAGAGCTTTGAAGTAAAAAGAACCTCAAAATTTTATTTTTTGAATATGGCCATGAGATCTTGAGAATCAAATATATTTTGATGGATTTTAGGATGACAGATGTGCTCATATCTTATCAATTATCTCACTACCATGAAATTTCTAAAACATAGCTCGTTCTTGCCTCTTTTCTGACTAGGTTTTTGAATAACACATCAACAATCCATCCATTCACGCAATCTAAAAAAAGGGTTGCAAAGAACCAAAAAAATCTCCCAGAAAATTCACAATTTGAGGAAAATGCTTGTGTGGAGCCTAAATGGGATCGTTTTGCAAAAAACCCTTATTTTATTTTTTTGAAATTCATTTTCATTTCCTCAAAAATAACATCCGAAGTTAGCTAGTCAAAACTTCTATGTTTTTCCTTGGATCTCATGCTCGAGGTTCACATATGTGAGTTGGGTGAGCTTTTCCCAAGAAAAATCCATATTGGAACTTTTAGAAACAAAGTCCATTTGCTTACTTTAATTCTGAATGGTGCTAATAACTCGACCATGTAGATGGCTATTGAAACTTAGACTGAGCTAAAAAAAACTAAATATGTCAAATTTTCATTAGTAAACCAAGAAAAATCCTAATTAATTCATTAAAAGTAAAGAAAATGTATAAAAATCACCCAGTTTAAACATTGGAAATGTTTGTGATGTTTTTTGCAGAAATTGTGAAAAATAGGGGTAATCAACATGAAATAATGATACAAATGGTTAAAATGATGACCATTCATGAAAATATCCTGCTAAAGATTATTTAAAAAAAAAAAAATCTTTTTTTTCTTAAGTAAAAATTATCTCGCTGCCATGAATTTTCTAAAACATAGCTTGTTCTTGCCTCTTTTTTGACTATGTTTTTGAAGGACACATCAAAAGTCCATCCATTCACGTAATCTAAAAAATAAGTTTCAAAGAACCAAAAAATTATCCCAGAAACTTCACAATTTGAGGATATGCTCGTGTGGAGCCTAAATGGGCTCCTTTTGCAAAAAAACCATATTTTGTTCTTTCAAAATTAATTTTTGTTTCCTCAAAAATCACATCCGACCATGGAGATGGCTATTGAAACTTAGACTGAGCTACAAAAACTAAATATGTCAAATTGTCATGAGTAAACCAAGAAAAATCCTAATTAATTCCTTAAAAGTAAAGAAAATGTATAAAAATTAACCACTTTAAGCATTGGAAATGTTTGTGATGTTTTTTGGAGAAATTGTGAAAAATAGGGTAATCAACATGAAATAATGGCACAAATAATTAAAGTGATGACTATAAATTATGGTGAAATGTAAACAAATCAATGGCCTAATATCTTTCCCACACTAAGAGCTTTGGATGTCCTCATGGAAATGAAGGAAACTAACAAAACTAATCAAAATATTTGCTTTACAAAGTATTCTTATTTCTTTTGTGATTAAGTTAGCTCACTTATGCCATTTCTTAACAAACTTGAATAGTAACTGGTATGCCATGTCATTTGGATCTATTGTGTACTCTATCAATAGCTCACCCTATTGAGCTAAGGCAAGGGTGTGTTTCAATAAATTTGATATGTTGTGCTAACTTTGAAATTGGGAATTAAGATCTTTTATCATGTTGGATTGATGACTCTATCATGGCCTTCTTGGAGCTACATAAAAGAGTTGTCCCCGTGTTTGATTTTCTCCTATTGCCTCATGGAAAATTTCCTTCAACCTTGGTAATGATACATATTTCACAAATTTTCTCCTATTGCCTCATGGCAAGTTTCCTTCAACCTTGGTGGTAATACATATTTCACAAATGAAAAGAAATAAGGCCTCAGAGAAGTTTATTATAAAGTAGCTGGCTTAATTATACATATTTCATGAATGGAAGTAAATAAGACCAGAGTCTATTATAATCACTCTAACAAAACCCAAGTTTATTATAACCAACTTAATTATATGAGATAAAAATATATGTATTACCAAACTAACCTATGAACAAATATTTACATATATACATATTCAATTACCACAATATCACAAAACAAACAGAAATATCACAATAAAAAAAACACATGCACTACCCACCCAATTCCTCAAAACATAAACATAAAATTTATCCGGTTTTAAAATTTAATTTTTTTAGTTTACATATCATTCATTTAATTATATTATAAAATTTATTTAACTAATTACTTATCATTCATTGTAATTATGTTATAAAATTTATTTAACTAATTATAAATTTTTAAGAAGCAAAAATACTAAAATTACTTTTAAATCAACAGATTTATAAACTATAAACCAAAAAAGGACACTGTTTTATACGACTATTAAACCAAAAAAATAGCATACACCTATCCATTTGATAAATAATTTAATTACTCTTAAAATTATAAAATTAATATAAATATGAATGAAAGATAATATATAATGAAAAGAGAAATGATAAGAGTAAATATTGACAATGCACCACATACAAATAAATATGACGAGAATGTGAAAACCCCATATAGATCGCAAGCGTGGAGATCTTTGACTAAGAGTAAATAGATACAAGTGCAGTTTGGACTGAAGACGTTTCTGCAAATTCTACAAAACCAAAATAAGATCCACCTCCTTGCCTACTCCTAACTTGAACGCCAGAAGGTTTTGTTGCCCCATACTTCTTCAGGCCTGGGGAGGAGTAATATTGACAGGCAAGTTGTTGACAAAAATAGAGCACCCACTTCTTTCTGCAATGCTGCTAGCTGGGCTGGCGTATTGACAGGAGTGGAATTTTGTGAAGAAGAAATGGAAGCAGTTGATGAACATGGAGCAGAATTTGGTTCAGCCCTGGTTCTCACCAGAGGTGGTTTCTTATGTGCAAGAGTGGGTTTTGCTGCATTTATTTTAAGAATTGAAGCATAGAACTCTTTGGATTCATGCTGAACAGCAACTGGAGTTTCTTGAGCATGATTAAGAGCCCCTCCATTCTGTTAATCCCCTCCATTCTGAGCATGTTCTTGAACTGCAACTGGACTTTCTTGAGCATGACTAGGAGGCCCCCCATTCTGAGCATGTTCTTGAACTGCAACTGGAGTTTTTTTTAGCATGACTAGGAGGCCCTCCATTCTGAGCATGTACTTTTTTTTCTTGAACTACAGAGGTTGTTTCTTAATTGCAACAGTCCGTGGCTGTTGTGCTAAATTTTTATTAAGAATTGAAGCATAAGACACTTTGGGTGCTTGTTGAACAGCATCTAGAGCTTCTTGAGCATGATTAGGATGCCCTCCATTCTGAGCATGTTCTTGAACTACAACTGGAGTTTCTTGAGCATGACTAGGAGGCCCTCCATTCTAAGCATGTTCTTGAACTGCAACTGGAGTTTCTTGAGCATGATTAGCAGCCCCTCCATTCTGAGCATGTTCTTGAACTGCAACTGGAGTTTTTTTAGCATGACTAAGAGGCCCTCCATTCTGAGCATGTTCTTGAACTGCAGCTGGAGTTTTTTTTCAGCATGACTAGGAGGCTCTCCATTCTGAGCATGTACTCTTTCTTGAACTACACGGGGTGGTTTCTTAATTGCAACAGTCGCTGGTTGTTGTGTTTTATTTTTCTTAAGAATTGAAGCATAGGACTCTTTGGGTGCTGGTTGAACAACATCTATAGCTTCTTGAGCATGACTATGAGGCCCTCCATTCTGAGCATGTTCTTGAACTGCAACTGGACTTTCTTGAGCATGACTAGGAGGCCCTCCATTCTGAGCATGTTCTTGAACTGCAACTAGAGTTTTTTTAGCATGACTAGGAGGCCCTCCATTTTGAGAGTGTACATTTTTTTCTTGAACTACACGAGGTAGTTTCTTAATTGCAACAGTCTGTTGCTGTTGTGCTACATGTTTCTTAAGAATTGAAGCAGAAGACTCTTTGGGTGCTTGTTGAACAACATCTAGAGCTTCTTGAGCATGATTAGGAGGCCCTCCATTCTGAGCATGTTCTTGAACTGCAACTGGAGTTTCTTGAGCATGATTAGGAGGCCCTCCATGCTGAGCATGTTCTTGAACTGCAACTGGAGTTCTTGAGCATGATTAGGAGCCCCTCCACTCTGAACATGTTCTTGAACTGCAACTGGAGTTTTTTTAGCATGACTAAGAGGCCCCCCATTCTGCGCATGTTCTTGAACTACAACTGGAGATTTTTTAGCATGACTAGGAGGCCCTCCATTCTGAGCATGTGCTTCTTCTCGAATTACAATAGTTGGTTTCTTAGTTGCAACAGTCGGTGGTTGTTGTGCTGCATTTTTCTTAAGAATTGAAGCATAGGACTCTTTGGGTGCTTGTTCAACAGCATCTAGAGCTTCTTGAGCATGACTAGGGGGCCCTCCATTCTGAGCATGTCCTTGAACTGCAACTGGGGTTTTTTAGCATGACTAGGAGGCCCTCCATTCTGAACATGTTCAATTGTCGATTTGTTTTGGTCAGCTGAAACTTGTGGGACTCCGCTCTGCTGCATCTCATTGTCGTGAACCCCACCTGCAACAGGAACAATCTCCTCCACCACCGTCGTGGATTGTTCAAACGCACCATTCTCATCTTGAGCTTCAGCCACTGGTTGAACAACTGGCTCTGAGACTTGAACTTCTTCAAGACTTTGATTTTCTTGCTGTGATTCTTCATCAAAAGACCTAACCATATCGTTCAATACAAAGTATCCCCCTTCCTGAGGAGCCAGGAAAAAGGACTGACTGAACGTTCGTGTTCCACTGTTCTTAAATGTAATTGATCCAATTACACAAACTAGTACTTGATTGTTATAAGAGGTGGTGTTTGACACAAAGATCTCTATTTAATTGGCCTATGTGCTCCAATCCTTCGATTCGAACAATTTACCTTCATTGTGATAATTCTCTGTCGGAGGAATGGCCACCCAACAAGATGTAATAGCTGTTGCTTTCGATGTACGAGCCTTTGGGGATGTGTTTGTGGACAGTTATTATAGAGTTCTTGATTGCAGCACAGTTGGTCGCCCAGACTCCAATGGAAAATTGCTCTCAGTAACAACTGTGGAGGCTATCAATCACCTGATAACGTCTACGGACTACAGTGCGTTAAATGTGGAGATCAAGGCAGTTGACTCACGAGCCTCTTATAACAATGGATTACTAGTTTGTGTAATTGGATGAATTATCTTTAAGAACAGTGGAACATGAACGTTCAGTCAGTCCTTTTTCCTGGCTCCTCAGGAAAGGGGGGGATACTTTGTATTGAACGTATGGTTAGGTACTTTTATGAAGAATCACAGCAAGAAAATCAAAGTCTTGCAGAAGTTCAAGTCTCAGAGCCAGTTGTTCAACCAGTGGCTGAAGCTCAAGATGAGAATGGTGCGTTTGAGCAATCCACGACAGTGGTGGAGGAGATTGTTCCTGTTGCAGGTGGGGTTCACGAAAATGAGATGCAGCAGAGAGAAGTCCCACAAGTTTCAGCTGACCAAAACGAATCGGCAATTGAACATGTTCAGAATGGAGGGCCTCCTAGCCATGCTAAAAAAACTCCAGTTGCAGTTCAAGAACATGCTCAGAATGGAGGGCCTCCTAGTCATGCTCAAGAAGCTCTAGATGCTGTTCAACAAGCACCCAAAGAGTCCTATGCTTCAATTCTTGAGAAACATGCAGCACAAAAACCACCGACTGTTGCAATTAAGAAACCACCTCTTGTAGTTCAAGAAGAAGCACATGCTCAGAATGGAGGGCCTCCTAGTCATGCTAAAAGAAACTCTAGTTGCAATTCAAGAACATGCTCAGAATGGAGGGCCTTTTAGTCATGCTAGAAAAACTCCAGTTGCAGTTCAAGAACATGTTCAGAATGGAGGGGCTCCTAATCATGCTTAAGAAACTCCAGTTGCAGTTCAAGAACATGCTCAGAATGGAGGGCCTCCTAGTCATGCTCAGGAAGCTATAGATGTTGCTCAACAAGCACCCAAAGAGTCCTATGCTTCAATTCTTAAGAAAAATGCAGCACAACAACCGACTGTTGCAATTAAGAAACCACCTCGTGTAGTTCAAGAACGAGTACATGCTCAGAATGGAGGACCTCCTAGTCATGTTGAAAAAAAAAAACTCCAGCTGTTCAAGAACATGCTTAGAATGGAGGGCCTCTTAGTCATGCTAAAGAAATACAGTTGCAGTTCAAGAACATGCTTAGAATGGAGGGGCTCCTAATCATTCTCAAGAAAGTTCAAGAACATGCTCAGAATGGAAGGCCTCCTAATCATGCTCAAGAAACTCCAGTTGCAGTTCAAGAACATGCTCATAATGGAGGGCCTCCTAATCATGCTCAAGAAGCTCTAGATGTTGTTCACCTCCATTTTTCTTAGTTGAATTATTTTTTCGTGTCTTTGCAACTTCATCACGATGAACACTTTCAAGTGTCTTTGTCAGTGATTTTGGAGGACCTTTATAAGATGGCCCAAGCTTCTTAGTTAACTAAGATGGGACAATATCAAGATTGAGTCTCCCAATTATGTCAATCATATCACTTAAAGTGTCATCAGTGGTTGGAGCTTCATGTGCGGGAGTGAGTGCTTCACATGAAGATTCCATAGATTGATCTAGTATAGAAATCCCCCACTTCAAGATGTTGAGTGTCATTATCAAATTCTTGAAAATAATTTCCATCTACCAATCTATCCAAGCAGTTAACTTGTTGCTCAACAACATTGTCAGCCTTGGAACATTCAAGAAAATCACATATCTAGACACTACAAAATTCTTATTAACCTCATCATAGAGATGGTATTCTTTGGGGGTATTTGAATACCCCAAGAAAATACACTTATGACTCCTTGCACCAAATTTTTTTCTTTGTTCCTTAGGTATTGCAACATAACAAGTGAAATCAAAGAGCTTGAGATGCTTTACCGAAGGAATGTGTCCATAGCATATTTCATAAGGAGTCTCGTTTCTAATAACATTAGTTGGATACCTATTATTTATATACGCGACAAACAAAACTGCATCAACCCAAAACATCAATTTAACATTCTTGAAAAACATCATGGAACATACCATATTAAAGATTGTCATGTTTATTATTTTAGCTACTCTGTTCTATCGGGGTTATAGGGCACAATTGTTTGATGTTTGATTCTATGCTAGTGAAAATAGTTTTCAAATTAATTTGAAGTGCATTCTTTTCCATTATGAGTGCAAATAGAGCCAATATGAAATTGTGCATCATTTTCAATCCATGCATAAAAGTTCTTGAATGTTTGAAAAGAATCAGATATGTTATTCAATAAATAAACCCAACACATTCTCGTTTAGTCATTAATAAATGTCATCATATATTTATTTCCATTTGCAGAAGGAATAGGCATTGGGCCACATAAGTTTGAATGAATGAGTTCAAGTTTTCTATGTTCTCTAGAATGAGAATCATGAAAAGGCTATTTGTTATGCTTTCTTAGAATACAAGCATCACATTGCTTAAGTTTCCGAGGAATTGTACGCAAACAAATAACACCACTTTTCTTCAACATACGAAGGGTGTCATAATTCAAGTGTCCAATTCTAGCGTGCCATAAAAGACTTGATGCAAATGTACCTTCATCATAATGAGAACTATATGAGAAGTTTTGTGCATGAGCAAAGGTACCTTGCAGCTTCATAAGTCTTTCTTCTACTATCCCCTTCATGACGAGTGAGTGATTTGACACTTTTTTGACCTCAACCTTGCCATCAAACATATGAATGGAGTGTCCTTAGTGGAGGATGTGGACAAAAGATAACAAGCTTCTCCTCAACGCTGTGAGATATAGAACATCATGCAGAAGAAAGTCTAGAAGACGAGCCAATTTGAGTTTGATTGTGCCAAGCCTTGATGGTTTGAGTCTTGACTTGTCTCGAAAGTGAAATGCGCCATTGACATTGTCAGTAAATTCTTCAAAAAAATCTCTTCTAAAAGTCATGTGGCAAGTTGCCCCTGAATCAAGCAACCAATTTCTTTTCCAAGAAGCAAGTGAAGCATTAAATAAGTCTTAAGTTACTCCAATATTGAAATGTGCCACAACATAGTGATTAGATTCAGGTGCTCTACCTTTCCCTTTGTCATTGGTTTTAGCTTTGGTTTCATTTCTCTCCTGCTCAATTCTGTACGAAGGCAACTTCCATGTGGATGCATCATGGCCATCTATATTGCTACATATGCAATGAAGATCAGACTTTTCTCCTTGGAACTCGCTACACCCCATACCTTTAAAATTCCTTCTTCCTCTTCCTCTTCGACCACCTCTTCCTCTAGAAGAATCTTGTACATGATTCTTCTCTTATGTACAAGACACGCAGCATCTTCAGAAGACTGAGGAGTTGTCTTCTTCCCAAAATCCTTCTCTCTTTTAACAAACTTCTTTTGAAGGGAGTCAAAGGTAATCGCTTGAGGTTTCCACTTGCTTGCAATGAATATTTGAATAAGTGGGATATAGTGCCTTGAAATAAGCTATGAGAGGAATGTTGTTTTCAACACCAGTGGTTTTTATATCATGCATAAGGATCTAACTTATGATGCTAAAGCAAGAGGGTTATAATTTTTCAATTCAAGGTTGAACAATTTAATCATAAGGACAACTTCAAGTTCAGAGTGTGAGTCATACAATTCCTTCAAATTCTGTAAGGCTTCAAAAGCATTTGAGAATGGTGAAATATGCGCACTCACCTCTTCATTTACAGATGTTGCAATCAAGGCATAGGCCTTGCTTTTGTTATTGTCCCAGATTGAAATAGCCTTATCTGAGGTGGGCTTTGTAAGTTCATTATCTCCATGTCCTACACAAACTCCTTTCCACAACTCATTGAAAATGAGTGTGTGTTTTATCTTCCTTGACCATTCAAGATAGTTTTCTTTTTCCGAGAGAAATACTCCAACAATAAATATCTTTGAATGCCTTAAAAATAGGTGTATTGTGTAAAATGTACTCTGTTGCAATATAAAAAAAAAATTCACTTATAGTGGTAAAAATACAATTTTTATATATAGATAGCAGAGATATATTTGGGGGAGGTGGTATATGGAAAGGGTGTATATGGGGAAGGTAGTATGGGAGGGGAGGATTTCATTAAAAAAAAATCACAAATGAGGTGTTGTATATGTTATAAAAAGAAGGTGTCAGACCAACGTACTAACTGGAAAACCAAATGTACTAACTGTGATATGGAGAGATGTATGAACTGTGATATGGAAAGCGGTATGAACTAGCATCCTTTTTAATATTGTGACTAGGGGAGGAGATTGCGCTGTTATATTATACGAACCAGTGGCAGAGGACTATGGTATGCTAGGTTATACCATAATTATATTAAAAAACACTCCATGGAGTATTGCCAATAATATTCAATGGACAATGCTTAATGTAATAAATGGGAGCGAAAGTGTATCAGAGTATGGAGAAGGGGTTAAGTGGAGGAGGTCTTAAAAAGCCAGAAGCGAAGGTGTGCAATAAGCACACGGCGCATGATTCAATGTATAACGAGCGAGATTCAACGTATAACCAACAGTTATATATTATAACAGGTGGAAGGTGTGGAGTGGTATCGCAGTGGCACCACATTGGTATCAAGCGATATATATTATGGGCGGTATGTAACATAAAACAACGTTCAACCAATGTAACACGACCAACCAAACTGGGAGCGGGACATGGATGTGGAGTCGAAAAAGTATGGGAGGAGAAACCTTAGGTGTTATATATCGTGCAGAGTATGGGATAAACCCCACGGTAACTACAGTGAATGCAGCAGAGAGGTGTGGTGTAAACCATTCAAAAATGTGGGGTATAAACCATTCAACAACGTAACCATGACTGAACTCAATGAAATACACACCCATTCAAAACAGTAACACACGAGCATATCATTCCAGCGTATCACTAACATAGTAGCATTCACGCTTGCACCATTCTATCAATTAGAAACAAAATAAAATCCAGGCTTACAACTCTTCCACTTCGCAATAGTCCTGATACAACATAGTGCTTCTAAGCAGCGCAACAACCAGTAATTCTTGCTCGCTAGTCTCCCGGAAAAGCGAAGACAACCCCAAAATATCCAAAGAGGGAGTACATGGGCAGGAGGGAGTTACAAGAGTAAGAAGGGAGTCAAAAATAGGAGGGAGTTACAAGAGTAAGAAGGGAGTCAAATATAGTGGTTTGGATCTAAGCTCTAATACCCTGTTAGGCCAGGAGGTAACTCTTCAAATTGATTTGTGTTGCATTGAGGCTAATTATAAATATATAGATGGAGGGAGAGACTTTTGGGATTCAACTTCCTGTGTCTTTTCATATTCCAACTGTTGTTATTTTCTATTTACATTATTTTACACATATTCACCCAGTCGAGAAGATTAAATTTCACAAATCAAAATCCAGTGTGTGAATCAAATTGTTATTTGCTTATGAATTGTTGGTAAACAAAATTTTATTCCCGTGTGTTGTTATCTCTAAAAGTTTGTACTTATTCCGTTGAATTGCATTAGGGATAGGAGAATTGAAGCCCTAGTTGTGATTCGTTCATATATTTTGTATATCCTTGTTGAAATGGTCTCACAACCTGCTAGTGGAATGTTTCATGGTGTTCAGGAGTGGAATCATGATGTAGTTACCGAGAATTGAGCATTGAAAAAGAGTACCCCTGTTTCGAATATTGTCACATCCTTTAGATTGGATTCTAGCCCTTAGCTTTGAGCTAGCGTGAAATCTTTGATGAAGAAAGGCTAGTGGGATCATTTCCTATGTCCAGAAGCAAGTCTGGGACGGGAAGAGTTGGCAACGAAAAGAAGTTGAGTGGTTTCATATTCCCTGAAACCGTAATACATCATTTTAATAGGCGCTATGAAATAATTCTATAGCTACTACAAAACAATTTCGTTGCAGCTGCACAATACTTTTTTGGATTGAGACTTGGTATCCACCTGCTTGTTACACCACTATGAAATTATTTATGTGAGATAAAATTGTTATAGGTAACGAGGTCCTCTTACCATTATTGTGTTTTCAGGTTGCATCCCTTTCCCAGATGGTTCTTCATTACAGTCTCTCGTGCAGGTAAGGGTTTCTATATTCGCCTTCCCAATTTGTTTGTTTACTTCAGGTTCAAGTCTGACCAGCTTTCTGTTGTTGCACACCAGGTATCAATTCAGCTGATTCCTGTCTGCGAGATTCGTTTCTCGTTTAATCCAGGTACTTCTCAACGATTTTACTATCCCTCAGAGAAGAATTTTCGTAAAATAAGGCTTACATTCTTCATGAGTCGAATGGATGCCAGTTTCTGCACTTATTCGAACTATCACCAGGGCTCTTCCTTAATATTGTGATTTAACAAGAAAAAAAACACTATCCACTGCAACAAACGATTTGCATCCCTAAAAGTTTAACTCAAGCATAATCTTTCCTAACCATCAACCAACAAAATAAATTGTTGTAAATTGCTAGATTGACTTGTCGAGTGAAGAAAGGAAACGATTCGCTTGAATGAATCGACTTGCTCTAAAAATAAAAGTCCACTGCAATGGAATCAACATGAGCAGAGGAGAAGTAAATCGATGAAGAAAATTATCATGGACAGAGGAGAAAACAACTCACTTGAATGGGGATTCGTCTTATTGAAGAAAGAAATCAATTTAGCACAAGTGAATTGATCTGAACTCCCTTCAAATATGTCTATCTGTAAATCAAAAGTTTGTAGCTAACAAGCGATGTTGAGCGCTAAACCAGAGCGATGCCATATTTTGGACATTTTAAAGTTCAAAAGGCATACCAAGATTTGAAGTCAAGTGGAGTTTTGAGGACAAGGAAATTCTAGGTAATGCTTCCAGATTTTCCAGGAGTTGCAGAATGGAGAAGAGTTGCAGGCTACTAACCATCAACAACTCGAATGCTCTATAAGAGCGGAATTATCATCAGAGAGATTAGGCACAAAGTCCAACACGGAATTCGGAATTATCATCAAAGAGATTAGGCACAAAGTCCAACACGGAATTCATTTGACGTCTTGCACAAAAAAAAATTATGTAGCTTCTTGGAAAATGGCATCAAGGTCCTTAGCTCATTTACCCAATGTATTGTTCTGGGCATGATGAACTTAACTTAGATCGATTGATCCAAAAGAACAAGAGTTTCACCAACAGAATGAAAGAGATCATCACCAGGTAGTTGTTGAAGTTCCCACTCAGGAGTAGCTATAGACAAATCATGTAGTCTGCATTTTTTAAATTCAGGAAGAGCTGAGTAACCCTTCTATTGTTGTTGGTTTTCCAGCATTTAGGTTGAAGGGTAAATTTTTGTTTATGTGACGTGTATTATTGTGGTCTTTGTTGCACTGTATTTTTGTTTTGACACATAGTAGCATTGACATATTAAAGCATAATCATAGCTAATTACATAACAGAAAAAAAAATAGTTAGTAAGTGACCATTTTTTTTTATCACATACTCCATATTTGTGAATCATATTGGCCAGAGTCTGGTTATGGATCATCAAGCATATGTATAATAATATTAATCTTTATAATAATGTATTTTTTAGATGGTGTATTCATTTAATGAAATAAATATTGTACTGTTCAAAACGGCCTGTAAAAAGCACTGGCCAATTCAGGAGTTAAGCTTCAATTTAAGATTTAACTACCACAGCAGTCTCAACAGTTCCTTGGATGATTTTGAGAGATGTGAGTTAGAAGGCTGCGTAGCTGTTATCATGCCACTTGTATGCAACTGGTGAAAATAGTTATTTTACTTTATGCTATAGCAAAACAATGCAGATCAAGATACAAAACATAAAGCAACCTTTTTGCCTCCCCCAGACCCCAGACCCGCTATTCCAAATGCACTAACTTATTTGTATCTTACTTCGCCCATGAAAAGGAATTCATACTTAGCATACGGTTCTCTTGCTCCCATTTTTATCATACAAAAAGTATAAGATTCTTGCTTTGTATATGGTCTTACAAAAGTATGCATCCTTTTATCCTCATTATTGAAATTATAAATAAATGAGAACTTGAATATTGTTTGTTTATGCTTCTGAAGTGGAATGTCTACTTGAGTTACGTAACTATGGAACTAAAAGGGTTAGCATTCAAGGAAACATGACAAGATACTCACATGGAATAAATCATACTCAGATCATAATGACCCCTGATTAATATTCTACATCATCTAATCCTTTTAGACAATCAAACTCAACCCTCATGGAACAAAAAAGGCCCATGCTCCATCTGTCCATCAACCTCCTAAACTCTGATCAAAGCATCAAATGGTCAACATGCAATAAGCTTGCCTCCAACACTTGAATTTTTCACTGAAATAGAGTGTTTAAATCTCATTTCACTATCTCAAGTTGATCTTAACTTTGTTAATTGAAAGTTGAAACACCCTTTCTCTCTTATTGAAAGGCATGATGCCATCTCCTATGATTTGGCAAGTAACAAAAATGGGCATCTAAGCTTTATGCAATGATCAATTGTTACATTATTTTTCTTTGTACACTTTACTACCTAGTATCAAAAATGAAAACAATATGTTAAAACACAATCATATGGCACATGTTAGTAGTTTTCTGAATTAGTATCACCAATAATCCCCACAATTACATATTCCATCCTTAAACGATGGAAACAAATGGTGTCCCTCAAAATAATTTAGTAGTTGTGAGACAATCACCCCAAACATGAAGTTCCATGCACAATGTGGTCAAACATTTACTATGTCAAGTACTTTGATAACAATCATAACTATTTCTTTGAATTTCATATAAACAAGGTATTACTTTTATAAAGGGATCTCCATATTTATGTGGATATAAAAAACAAACTGCTATGAAGCTATCAAGAAATATACATTTTGTCAATATAGTTCTTAATTTACTAAATTATAAACTATAAATAAATACATTTTGCCAACATAGTTGATAATTTATTGAATGAAATGATCTCCATAAGATTTTAAAATAAAATGTCTTAAAAAATATCAATCCAAAGACAAGACCATGGTATTTCATTTGAGGTGTAAATTCTTTAAACTACTTATGAAAGTCTAATCTAAAACTTGAGTGGATACCTAAACCATCTTAAGTACCTTAAAAAGAAATTGGCATTAACACTATAGGTCAAAGAATCACTCAATAGGTTGCTGCCCTCGTTACTTTTCTTGCATCTTTCTCGGAAAAAGACGGTAGTGATCTTACATCCATATCACAAATTACTAATGCACAAGAGGATAAAGATATAGTACAAGGAGTACAAGGAGTTTGCTCACATTGAAAAAACTATGATCCATATTCACTTAAGTACATTTCAAAAAATGTTCTTTACATAGTCTCAATCAATATAGATGTCACAACACTATATATTAACAATGTCTCCCAAAAATGATAAACTATGATCCATATTCACTTAAGTACATTTCAAAAAATGTTCTTTACATAGTCTCAATGAATATAGATGTCCTAGCACTATATATTAACAATGTCTCCCAAAAATGATATGTAAAGGAAGTGAATACATCTTTCCCTATCCTATTTTGCATTGTGAGATTGAACCATCGAACGTTCATCCCCCAACCCTGCAACAGGATGCCAAGATCTCAAATCTATCTCCCTTTCAAGATTTTGTTGCTTTTGCCTATTGACCTATAATGTTCGAGACCTAGGCACATCCAACATTGGTGGATCTAAGTATAAATAATCCTCCCCATAAAATTGTTGGTTGTCTTCAATCTTTTGCCTCTAATGGTCGCAAAACTACTCTAGGGAATTGCTAGAAAATCACCTCAATGTTATATCCACAATTGCTAATTCCAACCAACGAGGACTCCTCCTTGTGAATATAAACTTAAGGTGATTTCTAGCAATGCCCTAATCAGGATGTAATGATTTTCCACAATATTTTCCCATATTAAAAAAACTCAATCATCATAGCCCTTGCTTACTTTGTTGCAAGAAAAGGGTTTACCTTGGTGCTATCAATGTCCCATTTGATTTATTACAGGATTTCCAAGGAAAAAAAAGAATAAATAATCCTCGCAGTATAATCAATGGATGTTGTCAATTGGTTTCTACCTCTACTGGCCACATGACTACTTGTCGATATAAGGTTGAGATGATTTTCTAGCAGTGCCCTCATCGGACATAATGTGTTTTCATGGTGTTTTTCACATTTTTATGAAACATAATTGTCAAAGTCTTAGCTTCCTTTGTTGCATGTTGTTGCATGAAAGTAGTCTAGTTGTGTTCTATCAATCCCCATTCACTTTGGTAAATCAATACCCATTCGCTTTGTTGAAGGGTTTCTAGCAAGTTGAAGAATAAATTATCCTCCTGGTAAAATAGCCACATCACTGTTCCTTTCACATATAAAGTTGAGGTTATTTTCAAGCAATGCTCTAGGAAGGGAATACATATTTTTCACCATATTTTTCACATTTTTTAAAAACCCAGTCATCACATCCCTAACTTCTATTGTTACATGAAATGAGTCCACCTCGGAGTGATCGAGCCCGACTATCAATCTCCTTTCAATTTATTACAATATTCTCAAAAAGTTATTTTGCTCAGCCTCCAATTGGTCTCCTACATGAATAGGATTTGGGGCAGAGGTAAGGCATCGATTGAAGGTTAAGGTTATGTAACAACTTACATCCAAGACCATTTTTTGAAAGGATGATGATCCTTGAAATTTGTGTCTTTATCTTTGTCTTGAGAAAGCATAAATATTTTGGACTTTTAAGATCTTCTTCGAAAACAAGAATGTACGTTCCAGGTGTCAATGAATTAGCAATGAATAAGCGAGAGTTCACTCTCCTCGTGGATAATGTTGTTGATTGAAAATGAAATGGTTTTGATTGCATTGCATGCAGAATGAAAATGATGGTTTGTATTTGATATTTGTGCCCTTGTAGGAGAACCTTGAGTTAGATGAGAATTATGTTTTTGTTTGTATCTAGATATATATAAAATGTAGTCAACTATTACTTAGTGTTGATCATGTAACAAGGAATCTTTGCCTTGAACTGTTATCTAGTCAATTGGGTTAATTACCTTGGACAAAGATATAATTTGGTTAATTGGCATGGCTTGGAATCTGAAATGGAGATTTCATATGTTTCCATCATAATAGGAAGGCAAGGCCAGTCATGCACCATGACTTGGAAGCCCAAGGGGAAAACCTGTGTATCAAACAGGTCCTTGACACTAATAACTGTGGAGCTCTATAGAAATATGAGCTATAAAGGAGCATGCAAAGCTAACATAGGGTCAAATCAACCATTAGAAGTGATTGATATTGCCCCAAGATATTTGATATTGTGGGCATGGATATTTCTATACAAAATGGTGTTCCTGTTGGTGTATGCAATTGTTTTTTCTGTGGGCTTTTGTTTGGTGTCATGGGGCATGCATGTATAGCAAAAATTAGTCTATTTTGTATTGTGATGGTTCCCTCCTCTTCCCCCTGATCCATTAGGTCACTTTTCTCATATTGTTAGACAAGGACTAATGACATGCTCCACATTGTATAATACTTTAGAATATGAGAAAAGTTTCCTAGAAATGCTTTCGATCCTTATGGGTTAAGAAACTTTAAACATCACTAATAATAAATCTATTTTAGTAAGAACAGTTCATTTTCTAACATTGCTTTCTTTTTTTGAATTCCTTTCAAGGTGTGGAATTCCTCCACCACCATCGTGGATTGCTCAATCCCAGCATTCTTAGCCTGAGCTTCAGCCACTAGTTGAATGTTAACTAATGGCTCTGAGACCACCGGATTTGGTTTCATTGAATCTTTCATCAAAGAGATTACAATGTTTTATAGAGCTTTGAAGTAAAAATAACCTCAAAATTTTAATTTTTGAATCTGGCCATGAGATCTTGAGAATCAAATATATTTTGATGGATTTTAGGATGACAGATGTGCTCATATCTTATCAATTATCTCCCTACCATGAAATTTCTAAAACATAGCTCGTTCTTGCCTCTTTTCTGACTATGTTTTTGAATAACACATCAACAATCCATCCATTCACGCAATATAAAAAAAGGGTTTCAAAGAACCAAAAAAATCTCCCAGAAAATTCACAATTTGAGGAAAATGCTTGTGTGGAGCCTAAATGGGCTCGTTTTGCAAAAAACCCTTATTTTATTTTTTTGAAATTCATTTTCATTTCCTCAAAAATAACATCCGAAGTTAGCTAGTCAAAATTGCTATGTTTTTCCTTGGATCTCATGCTCGAGGTTCACATATGTGAGTTGGGTGAGCTTTGCCCAAGAAAAATCCATATTGGAACTTTTAGAAACAAAGTCCATTTGCTTACTTTAATTCTGAATGGTGCTAATAACTCGACCATGGAGTTGGCTATTGAAACTTAGACTGAGCTAAAAAAAACTAAATATGTAAACGAAGAAAAATCCTAATTAATTCATTAAAAGTAAAGAAAATGTATAAAAATTAACCTCTTTAAGCATTGGAAATGTTTGTGATGTGTTTTGCAGAAATTGTGAAAAATAGGGGTAATCAACATGAAATAATGACACAAATGGTTAAAATGATGACCATTCATGAAAATATCCTGCTAAAGATTCCTAAAAAAAAAAAAAATCCTTTTTTTCTTAAGTAAAAATTATCTAGCTGCCATGAATTTTCTAAAACATAGCTCGTTCTTGCCTCTTTTTTGACTATGTTTTTGAATGACACATCAAAATTCCATCCATTCACATAATCTAAAAAATAACTTTCAAAGAACCAAAAAATTATCCTAGAAACTTCACAATTTGAGGAATATGCTAGTGTGGAGCCTAAATGGGCTTGTTTTGCAATAAAACCATATTTTGTTCTTTCAAAATTAATTGTTGTTTCCTCAAAAATCACATCTGAAGTTAGCTAGTCAAAACTGCTACCTTTTTCCTTGGATCTCATGCTAGAGGTTCACATACGTGAGTTGGGTGAGCTTTGACCAACAAAAATCCATATTGGAAATTTTAGAAACAAAATTCATTTTCCTAATTTAATTCTGAATGGTGCTAATAGCTCGACCATGGAGATGGCTATTGAAACTTAGACTCAGCTACAAAAACTAAATATGTCAAATTGTCATCAGTAAACCAAGAAAAATCCTAATTAATTAATTAAAAGTAAAGAAAATGTATAAAAGTTAACCACTTTAAGCATTGGAAATGTTTGTGATGTTTTTTGGAGAAATTGTGAAAAATAGGGTAATCAACATGAAATAATGGCACAAATGATTAAAGTGATGACTATAAATTATGGTGAAATGTAAACAAATCAATGGCCTAATATCTTCCCCACACTAAGAGCTTTGGATGTCTTCATGGAAATGAAGGAAACTAACAAAACTAATAGAAATATTTGCTTTACAAAGTATTCTTATTTCTTTTGTGATTGAGTTAGCTCACTTATGCCATTTCTTAACAAACTTGAATAGTAAGTCGTATGCCATGTCATTTGGATCTATTGTGTACTCTATCAATAGCTCAACCTATTGAGCTAAGGCAAGGGTGTGTTTCAATTAATTTGATATGTTGTGCTAACTTTGAAATTGGGAATTAAAATCTTTTATCATGTTGGATTGATGACTCTATCATGGCATTCTTGGAGCTACATAAAAGAGTTGTCCCGGTGTTTTATTTTCCCCTATTGCCTCATGGAAAATTTCCTTCAACCTTGGTAATGATGCATATTTCACAAATTTTCTCCTATTGCCTCATGGCAAGTTTCCTTCAACCTTGGTGGTGATACATATTTCACAAATGAAAAGAAATAAGGCCTCAGACAAGTTTATTATAAAGTAGTTGGCTTAATTATACATATTTCATGAATGGAAATAAATAAGCCCAGAGTTTATTATAATCACTCTAACAAAACCCAAGTTTATTATAACCAGCTTAATTATATGAGATAAAAAATATATATTACCAAACTAACCTATGAACAAATATTTACATATATACATATTCAATTACCACAATACGACAAAGCAAACAGAAATATCACAATAAAAAAACACATGCACTACCCACCCAATTCCTCAAAACATAAACATAAAATTTATCCGGTTTTAAGATTTAATTGTTTTTAGTTTATATATCATTCATTTAATTATATTATAAAATTTATTTAACTAATTACATATCATTCATTATAATTATCTTATAAAATTTATTTAACTAATTATAAATATTTAAGAAGCAAAAATACTAAAATTACTTTTAAATCAAGAGATTTATAAACTATAAACCAAAAAAGGACATTGTTTTATACGACTATTAAACCAAAAAAATAGCATACACCTATCCATTTGATAAATAATTTAATTACTCTTAAAATTATAAAATTGATATAAATATGAATGAAAGATAAAATATCATGAAAGGAGAAATGATAAGAGTGTTATACTAACAGTGCGCAGCAAAAAACCAGAGACAACAATAGCATAAAAACATACACAGAAGACACTGAGTTTAACGTGGTGCACCCAACCATTCTAGGCTACGTCCACCAAACATAGGCATCGGCAATCTTTATTATCAAAAGAGGAGATTACAAGAGAATCAATTTCCTCTCAAACGCTCACACCCCCACCAATCCGTATGGACACCTGTTTTATAGCCAAGAGAATCTAACTGCCTCATAAATCCTCTTACAACAGATATAGGCTGCATTAACTCTCTCCCAACAAAATAGAGCTAATATAGCAACTCAATCTTATTGTTGTCACCTACTGAGATTTTTTCCTATTTTACTAAAACCGAAAATCTCAACAATCTCCACCTTGACAACAATTAGCCTGATGCCGTGTTTCTTTATTACTTATTTTTTTTGCAAGCCAAGAGAAGCCAAACACCAACGCAGCTTCTCTAACAAAACTAGTTTCGTGAACATGTCTGCACAGTTTTCCTTTGTATGCACCTTTTCAAGAGAGACTCCCCTTTCAGTGATAACTTGTCTTATAAAATGGTACTTAATTGGAATATGCTTTGATTTACTATGATAGGCTAGATTCTTAGCTAAATGTATTGCACTTTGACTATCACAAAGTAACTTGATGTTGTCCTGTAACCTACCAAACTCACCAAGCAAACCTTTCAGCCAAACCGCCTCTTTGTAAGCATGCGAAGCAGCAATCTATTCTGCTTCAGTAGTGGATAAAGCAACAATGTTTTGTAGCTTTGACATCCAACTAATAGCTCCACCTGCAAGAGTAAAGACATAACCTGAAGTTGACCTTCTCTTATCCAAATCGCCTGCAAAATCAGAATCAACATACCCGCAAACAGATTCACTACTCTTATGGTAAGTAATATAATAACTACTTGTGCCTCTCAAATACCGAAGCACCCATTTCACTGCTGACCAGTGTTCTTTACCCGGATTTGCCATATACCTACTGACAACCCCAACTTCATGTGAAATATCTGGCCGCATACAAACCATCGCATACATCAAACATCCTACTACATTGGCATATGGAATTCGAGACATATAATCCTTTTCTTCATCTGTATTAGGACATAAACTGGAAGAAATCTTAAAATGGGAAGCTAAAGGGACTGACACAAACTTCACATTGTTCATACCAAACCTCACAAGTATTTTCTCAATATACTTTTGTTGTGATAGCCACAGCTTACCATTGCTCCTGCCTCTGAAAATCTCCATGCCAAAAATCTGTTTTGCTGCTCCTAGATCTTTCATATCAAATGTCCTTGCCATCTGAGTCTTTAACTTGTTGATTTCTTCAATGCTTTTGCTTGCTAAAAGAATATCATCAACATACAACACTAAGATAATGAACATGCCATTACTTAACTGCTTAAAGTAAACAAAATGATCATATTCACTTCTTATATATTTTTGACTCAACATGAAAGAATCAAATTTCTTGTACCACTGTCGAGGCGACTACTTCAGACCATACAATGACTTCTTGAGCCTGCAGACAAATTTCTTATTGCGATGCTGAACAAACCCTTCTGGTTGTTCCATATAAATTTCCTCATCTAAATCACCATTTAAAAACGCAGTCTTAACATCTAGTTGCTGTAATTCTAAATCAAGAAAAGCAACTAACGCTAACACAATTCTAATTGAAACAATTTTAACAACTCGTGAAAATATCTCATGAAAGTCTATGCCTGCTTTCTAAGAAAACCCTTTTGCAACCAACCTTGCTTTGTATCTGCCCTCTGTATCATTCACACCCTGTTTCACCTTGAAAACCATTTACATCCCACAGTTTTCATGCCTTTGGGAAGTTCAACCAGATCCCATGTGCCATTCTAACCTAAGGCCATCATTTCTTCCTTCATGGCTGCTTTCCATTTGTCACTCTTTGAACCTTCTACAGCTTCCTGATAACACAAAGGTTCATCATGGTTAGCGGTCAAAGCAACTGAAGTAACTGTTGTGGCCAGCAACGACCCCCCTCGTTCAATCTAGTATTAGCCACGATACTGAATGAATGGGGACCCTTAGTTAATTTTTAGGAAAAGCAAGGATTTCTTTTTGAGGTTACAACCATACGCTTAGAAAAGGTTTCTTGAATGTCTTAAGCCTAAGCCTGTGTTCATGAAAGCAAATCTTAAGGTCGCACCACATAAGGATAAGAAACACCTTCATTTCCCTTCTAAAGACCAATATGCGCGCCGCCCCAGTGTTAATAACGACATCGCATCGCAACATACTAGCATCCATAAAGAAAAGCTTACAAATCCGCCGATATGCGATATCGCGATCGCGCGATCGCATATCGTAGAAATGAGGCAGGCAAAGTTTGGCAAACATCGAATTATTGCGATCTGCGATATTGCGATCGCTGCGATTTGTGATTGCGCAACATGCAAGGGTACGTTGGCAAATCATAAAGCACCTTAGTACGAATCCTTCGGGTGCGTCACCCAAAGAAAAGCCACTTACTATAACCTGACTTGAAATTATGCGCTTTTAATGATAGTAATAAATTAGTTGTCAGTTATTAAGTGGAATAAAGACGCGTGCCTTGATGCGGATTTGCTTCACGTAAGGTGGCATATCTGATTATCTCTTGCATTTAAAACTCTCCCATCACCTTTCTGATCAGTCTTTCCATTTCACTCGTAACCTGCAGGAGCAAGGTGCGAAGGCAAATCAGACAGAAGCGCAAAGCGAAATGGGAAAGAAGAACAAAGCTCGAGGCTCCGAAACAAGAGAAAAAACCAAGGAGATGGCGCCCCTGTACACAGATACAGCCTGCAACAGAGATGCAGGTATCTCAACATGGGAAGGCATGTATAGGCTGTTAGAAGAAGAGAACCCTAGAATAATGAAGGTAACTGCTGCTGTCGCGGGTGCATCACGTCCTTCGGAGGCATCCCTGGAAGACCTAGCGTGTTCTTTCCTCCATAGAATAGCGGCAAGGCCGAAGATCCTACCATATACAGACATGATCAAGTGGATTCTAGATGATGCGGAATTGGCAAATAGGCAATTCAAAGTCCAGGAAAATGGGCTCATGGGATCGTTTGCTGCCCAAGACCTGAAGCTCATGTATCATCTTCCTGAACCGCAAGCGACCTATAATGCACAGTTTGTTAAGAAGTTCGCAGTAGAAAATCCGGATCTATCAGACACCACTAAAGAATGGTCAAGAAGAGATGAGCCGTTGAAAAAGGATAAAAACGGTATGTACAGCACTGGTTCCCTTACCTCTCCATATTGTTTTGCTGCAGCCATGCTCTGTAGATTATTTGGTATGCCCGATATCAATAAGTTTTCATCTGAATGGCTACCGTTAGTTGATGCCGCGACTAACTCCGAGATAGTAGATTGGGCCAAAATCCTTTCTGATACTCTATACACGGCGGTTGTCAATTACCGTTCTAAGAGATCCTTCTCCCAAAGGGTCTATCCTCCTTTTTATTTGTCTGCCTATATAATGGACTCTGTCTGTCTTGTATCAAATTTTCCTACCATGGGTTGGAAATGGACTACCCAAGACCCATTGCCCATCCATGTTTATCATAAAGTCTTATGGGATTCCCAGTTTGCCCCTCATTTTTACCAGATTTGCCATGGGCTCATATTGCCCATACATAGAATGATATATGATAAGGACCCCCCAAGGTGCTCTCCCGAGGCCCAAATTGACATCATCCCCATCGCGAGATGGTTTGGGGAAGAATGGTTTACCTACATTCGAGTTTTTGGAAGCACTGTACCTCCACATGTCCTACCCTTGTATGTCCCTGATAAACTGTTGGCCCGGGAAATCGCTTATCAAACTTGTTCTGAAGGCGGCTTAACCAAGGACCTAAAGGAGAAAAAGAAGGCCATTTGGCCTCAATTTCCCGTCACTTGTGGGGCCTTCTCTTTGTTCGATGTGGGACACGCTTTTGACGAGGTGGAGAATGTGACGTGTCTTCAATTATTTAAGTTCTCATCAAGACCATTCGACCCAAATAATGTGGCCCAGGAATTTACAATCAACGTCAAGATAAGAGTGTTCTCTGGGAAGAAAGATCTGTTTGATGATCTCTTTCAGAGTAAAAGCTCGGTCAAAGAGATTTTGCAAGAAGCTCAGTCGAGGTTGTCTCCAGACGACCTCCAGAAATTCACGTTATATAGAGAGATAAGGCTGGCTAGTATTCCACTAGAGAGAGAAGGCTGGCTAGTATTCCACTAGAAGGGCTGCAAGTAGCTACTAGAGAACCGACTCCGAGCATCAGCCTCAGTGAAAAGTCCAGCATTTCCAGATCTAAGTCCAGCGCTGCAAGAGAAATATCTGAACATCCTGAAGAGTCTGTGCACGACAAAGAAAAGAATGAAGAAACAACCAAAGACACAGCTCAGTCAAGTACAATGGCTCAGCAGCAAGTTATTGCCTCACCACCAAGAAACGTTCCCCCTCCTGTCGTCGAAACACCTCTTGTCACAATAGAGTTGGATAAAGAGTGGGAAACCTTCAATGAATTAATTAATCTTGAAGGGCAAGTCCCGAAGACACCTGTGGGCAATACACAGGTGGTGCAAGAGGTCGTCTCGACCATAGTCAGTAGCGTCGCAGAAGCAGAACACCTTCCTATCGCTCTATCCTCAGAACTTCTACTCAACGTAGAAGAAATTCCTCCATTGGACGTATTCTACAGTCCCCAGCACAAAGCAGTTGTAAGGAGACAAAGAAAGAAGAGAAAGCTTGAGAATGCACTGTCTCAAGATGCTGAACATTTAGACGTCTTGTGGAAAGACCCAAATAATAATCCAACTGAGAATCTCACGAAGCTGTCTCAGATTGCAAGAGCATATGCTTCTGCAACTATTGACAAGGCCTCTGAAGTTCAGCAACTCCTAAAAGAACATGAAAATCAAATACAACTGCTACAACAACAGTTGCAACAAGCCAACGCAAACACTGAAGCTTCCAGACAGCTCGAAAAGCTACAGGAAGACTTTCGCCAGATGCAGGTAAGCTATCAAAGAAGTCTTGAAGAAAAAGAAAAGCAACTGTAGACGGTGCAAGAAATGCATAAAGATGAACCTAAGCTGGCAGAGTTTATTTCAGAGTCCATCGGCTTGAACGAGCAACTATCACAGCAACAGGAAGATATGGTACGTAGAATATCACAGTGGAGACACTTTTGTGAACTAAGCGACAGGATCACAAGCCAGGTGGTGGAATTGCGGAACGACTATGATCAGAACAACAAAAGAGTAACAGAATATTTGACTTGGCAAGATGATGAGGAAGGGAAAAGAGCAGGGGCACCCAAGATTAATGAAAATCACAAGGAGCTTCTCTTTAATAAATGGGACGAACAAATCACACAGGCGGAGCAAGCAGCAGAGACAGCGGCGACACAAGCGAGCATCCTTATCGACTGTGTAAATGAAAATTTACACAGGGCCAATTTGATTTCAGAGACCACCCCAGGATACCTACCGAGCAAGTTGCAACTGGAGACAGAATGGAAGTAGAAAGCGCAGGCAAACAGGAAAACAATCCAGGCATTGGCTAGACTAAATTGGGAAAGTTACTGGACATACTTAGTTAAACCGCACAGCCAATGCATGACAGTAAGATGCATCATGAACGCAGCCGAGAAGGTAGCGCCAGCTCTTATGGATGCCGTTTTCGCAGCCCAGCTAAGCACAGAAATCATCCAGCCTACTCTTCTCAAGCCTATGCTTGACAGCTGCAACTTCAAAGACCAAGTTCACAAGTAATTTCATTTAGAATGTTGTTTTTTCCTTTTTAACTAAATTAGAAAAAGGGCAGTCATTTGAGAACCCTATCCTCAATTTTGTAATAATACTATTATTAGAATTAGGAAGTAGTATTTTAACCCTTCTCATTGCATTGGAGAAGCGTCCAGAAATTTGTCAAAAACTTGTCCTCGGAACATGCACTTCTGCACCCTCATAGGAGGTTTTGATGAATGGAAGGATCGAGATTTATTTATGTTTGCATTTTAATGTCTGCTACTGATGTTGCACTACTGTACTCTTAGTAGATATTAGAACAAGTAGAGATAAATCGTTATTGCTTGAAGTCTGTGAGTAAAAAATCAGTCATAAATGGTACTTTTATCTCTTGACGAATTTCTGCTTATATTCTTAGAGTGATATGCAGCTGATATTGTTTATATGTTAATGTATGAGCATATGGGTTATCATTTGGCACTTTTGTACAGTGGACTCATTTATTTATGCTTGACATATGAATGATTTATTTATGCAATATGCTGTTCACAACTGTTTTGTTTAACTTCTTATGCAGAATGGTTAATCTTAGATGGTTTATATTCTTGTGATAGCTGAATGATCTTTATTACCAGTTATTATATGAAATCTTTCTAAATCGTATAATGGAAAAGATATATCCCGGGTTAGTGTAGATTACATATGTTGTTTTCATTAGATTACTATAGCTTAGAATCAGTTTGCAAGTTAGATTTAAATTAGTTTTAGAATGCTTCCAGAATCAACATAATCAAATTCTACACACACACACATCCCATGCATCGGGAAGTTGGTCCTGTTACCCCCAGTCGGACCCGCTACATCAAACGGGAAAGGAGCCACCAACCAGGTTCCGGACCGGGTGGGTATCCCCCTTGTTGTTGACCCGATTTCGGGGCCCTCAACAGTAACATAATCATCATACCTTCTCGGAGGGCGTTTGATCCTTGTAGACCTCCTTAAGGATGTTTCTGATGCTTCCACAATTGGCTGACTACCATCTGTAGGAACTTCTTCATGATCACCATCTGAGACTTGTTCATGACCTACATTTGAACCTTGTTCATAATCTGATTCTGAAACCTGTTCATGAATAGAATCTGAACTATGGTCATCATGACTATCATTAGAAGTGTTGTCAAACTGAATGTGCTGAAAATCAGATACATCATCCTGTTTCAATTTATTATCTACATCTAACTGTACAAGAGAGGATTCATCAAACTTTACAACTCTGTTGATGATGATTTTGCGGGTAGTAGGATCCCAAAATCTAAATCCCTTTGTGCCATCACCATACCCAACAATGATATACCTTTTTTATTTTGGATCTAATTTAGTTCGCTGATGTTTAGGTACTAGAGCATATGCATCACAACCAAACACTCCGAGTTTAGAATAATCACAAGGGTCACCTTTCCATACCTCTTGAGGAATCTTGCAACTTATCGCTGTCGAAGGTGATCGATTTATCACATAACAAGCTGTAGCCACTGCTTCTGTCCACAACTCCTTCTGCAAACCAGCGTTACTCAGCATACTCCTTTCTCTCTCCAAAAGAGTCATGTTCATGCATTCAACAACTCCATTTTGCTGAGGAGTATAAACAGTAGTCTTATGTCTCTCGATCCCTGCATCCTTGTAATAGTTTTCAAACTCCTTGGAGGTAAACTCACCACCATTGTCAGTTCTTAAACATTTTATAGTTCTACCAGTGATGTTTTCTACCAATGCTCTAAACTGCTTGAAAACTGTAAAAACATCAGACTTCCTTTTCAACATGTAGACCCACACTTTCCTAGAAAAGTCATCAATAAATGATACAAAATATGACGAGCCACCATACGAGGTTGTAGGTGCTAGACCCCAAACATCTAAATGGATATAATCAAGTATTCCTTTACTAGTATGTTTGCCTGTTTTAAACTTTTTCTTACTTTTTTGCCAAATAAACAATGTTTACAGAAATCTAACTTTCCAGACCTTAGATTAGGAAGTAACTTGCGATCAGCCAAAATCTTTAACCCTCTTTCGCTCATATGGCCCAACCTCTGATGCCATAGGAAAATGGGACTACTGTCATGTTCAGACACCGTAGACACATGAACTGACCCTGTTCTTCCTTCTAACTGAAACAGATTTCCTACTTTCGTAGCTTTCATAACTAGTAAAATACCTTTGTAAATTTTCATTACTCCACCTTGAATTACAGTTTTATATCCATTTGTGTCAAGTGCTCCCAGTGAAATTAGATTTTTCCTTAAATCTGATACATGTCTTACATCAGTTAATATTTTTGTTTTCCTCAAAAATTTGCAGCTGTATACTCCCTATTCCCACAATATTATATGTGACA
Organism: Pinus tabuliformis; assembly: GCA_031772625.1. Classification (NCBI taxonomy): domain Eukaryota; kingdom Viridiplantae; phylum Streptophyta; class Pinopsida; order Pinales; family Pinaceae; genus Pinus; species Pinus tabuliformis. The sequence goes on along the minus strand of CM062817.1, from coordinate 1,909,921,978 downwards.
TCATTACCCATGTACACGACTCCATCATTAACTGATCTATACGTCTTAAACCATTCTCTATGAATATACATGTGGTTTGATGCACCAGAATCTAGTAACCAATGTTGATCATGATTTGAAAAATTAACTGATAAGACTTCGTCGCTCATACCTGAACTAGATGTCGAACCTGTATCGTTTGTATTTGCTTCCTTCTTCTCCGTCGATGAAGCTTCTTTAGAAGTTTGTTGTCGCTTCCAGCAATCCTTCTTCAAATGCCCTGATTTGCCGCAGAACCAGCACTTTACTTTACTCTTCTTCCCTTTTGACTTTGAACGCGAATCGCTGCACTTCCCAGAGCGTCTTTCTCTAGAACGACCTCTAGCCATCATTGCCTCTGATGTAGAGGTGTCAACATTCGACCGCTTCCTGGTCTCCTTGGACAACAAAGCTCCGACGACATCATCAAATTCAATGGTTTCGGATGAACTAAGACTTATAGAAGTAACAAAATGATCCCACGACTCGGGCAACGAGCACAATAAAGTTATGGCTTTATCCTCGGATTCAAATTTTACTTCTATGCTTTCTAATTGCACCATTAGGGTATTAAAAACATTCAAATGATCAGTAATGGAAGTACCTTCCTTCATTTGCAAACTGTATAGTTGCCGCTTCAAGAGAATCCGATTTGTCAAGGATTTTGTCATATACAGCTTCTCCAACTTCGTCCACAAACCAGCAGCAGTATTCTCTGACACGATGTTAAATAAAACATCATCAGCCAAACACAGTCGAATATCGCTTAAGGCTCTTCCATCCAATTCATTCCATTCATCATCTGTCATGGGGTAAGGCAGTTTGGATCTGCCCAACAACGCTTTCGCCACGCTTTGTTGTACCAGCAAATCATGCATCTTTACCTTCCAGATCTCGAAATTGTTTTTGCCGTTAAACTTCTCAATTTCAAACCGGGCACTTTGAGTTTTCGCCATCTCGTTTAAAAACAAACAATCTCCAAATCCAACTTTTAAATAAAAGAAGTTAATATATATACAAGCCGCCTATGCCTTATATTACACTGCCTTTGCTTTAAAAAAAAAAACATTTTGCTGTGCAAATTACAGTACAAAACTGAGTAGAAAATTTTACCAACAAAATTAGCACGTTGGCACTCTCATCACTCCAGCAAATCCGCGCCGGTAGCAAAATCGCTTAAAGTTACAAAAATGGCGCGTTTATCCCCTTCGGATCCGCGCTGATCTAGAAATTGGCGCACTGGCGCACTTAAGACAGTGTTATCCACGCCTTTCTGTTTATTGGCGCTACTGTTCTACCATATTCTACGCCAATCCCAAAAAAAAAAGCTCAGCACAAAAGTATGCGACCATCACTCATCACGCAATCAATACACAGCTCCACGTGTTGTTTCAACAGTTTTGTGAACCGATGGTATGCGCACAACCACCTGCAGCGATCCACTAACATGGGTAACAAAAAATTCTAGCGTAAATCCTTCAGCGTAATACGCCAAACACGCCAGCGGAACTCCACAACGATTGCTGGAAAACACGCACAGCAAACTCCACCTACTGCGATCCACTATCAATTAAAAAAAAAACAGTGATCGAACGAGAGGGATGCCGAGTAATCATTCCATTAAGAGTGAAGCAGAATGGTAGTGGAGTCGGCTGCACACTGATTCAGATCTTCGAATTCCATAGCGAAATCGCGTTTCCTTTTAAGATTAACACTGCTACATATGGCTGTAATCCTCCCACGCAACAGGTTACATATGGCTGTTCACTTCTGAAAGATGCACAAGGTGTTAACACTGTTACATATGGTTGTTCACTTCTGAAAGACGCACAAGGTTAATACCTATGCGCTGGCATACGCAGGTCCATCGCCATACGTTCTGCGTGTCCTGGTAGAACACGCACTAGGAACCGACATTCAACATGCCAATTGTCCACGCAGCAACGTTTAATCCCTTCGTTCAACGCTGCACGTAGATTGATGGTAGATCTGTTTCATCGTTGCCTGATCCAACGCACAGGAACCTCCAGCAAACTTTGGGCCCGCCACTCCTCCACTGCGCGCTCTAATACCAATTGTTATACTAACAGTGCGCCGAAAAAAACCAGAGATAATAACAGCATAAAAACATACACAGAAGACACAGAGTTTAACGTGGTTCACCCAACCATTCTGGGCTACGTCCACCAAACATAGGCATCGGCAATCTTTATTATCAAAACAAGAGATTACAAGAGAATCAATTTCCTCTCAAACACTCACACCCCCACCAATCTGTATGGACACCTGTTTTATAGCCAAGAGAATCTAACTGCCTCATAAATCCTCTTACAATAGATATAGGCTGCATTAACTCTCTCCCAACAAAATAGAGCTAATATAGCAACTCAATCTTATTGTTGTCATCTACTGAGATTTTTTCCTATTTTAATAAAACCGAAAATCTCAATAAAGAGTAAATATTGAAAATGCACCACATACAAATAAATATGACAAGAATGTGAAAACGCCATATAGATTGCAAGCGTGGAGATCTTTGAATAAGAGTAAATAGATACAAGTGCAGTTTGGACTGAAGCTGCTTCTACAAATTCTACAAAACCAAAACAAGGTCGACCTCCTGGCCTACTCCTAACTTGAACGCCACAAGGTTTTACGGCCCCAAACTTCTTCAGTCCTGGGGAGGAGTAATATTGACACGGAAGTTGTTGAAAAAAATAGAGCACCCACTTCTTTCTGCAATGCTGCTAGCTGGCGTATTGACAGGAGTGGAATTTTGTGAAGACGAAATGGAAGCAGTTGATGAACATGGAGCAGAATTTGGTTCAGCCCTGGTTCTCACCAGAGGTGGTTTCTTATGTGCAAGAGTGGGTTTTGCTGCATTTATTTTAAGAATTGAAGCATAGAACTCTTTGGATTCATGTTGAACAGCAACTAGAGTTTCTTGAGCATGATTAAGAGCCCCTCCATTTTGATCATGTTCTTGAACTGCAACTGGACTTTCTTGAGCATGACTAGGAGGCCCTCTATTCTGAGCATGTACTTTTTTTTCTTGAACTACACAAGGTGGTTTCTTAATTGCAACAGTCCGGACTCCGTGGCTGTTGTGCTAAATTTTTATTAAGAATTGAAGCATAAGACACTTTGGGTGCTTGTTGAATAGCATCTAGAGCTTCTTGAGCATGATTAGGATTCCCTCCATTCTGAGCATGTTCTTGAACTACAACTGGAGTTTCTTGAGCATGATTAGGAGGCCCTCCATTCTAAGCATGTTCTTGAACTGCAACTGGAGTTTCTCGAGCATGATTAGTAGCCCCTCCATTCTGAGCTTGTTCTTGAACTGCAACTGGAGAGGTTTTTTAGCATGACTAAGAGGCCCTCCATTTTGAGCATGTTCTTGAACTGCAGCTGGAGTTTTTTTTTTCAACATGACTAAGAGGCCCTCCATTCTGAGCATGTACTCATTCTTGAACTACATGAGGTGGTTTCTTAATTGCAACAGTCGGTGGTTGTTGTGTTTTATTTTTCTTAAGAATTGAAGCGTAAGACTCTTTGGGTGCTTGTTGAACAACATCTATAGCTTCTTGAACATGACTAGGAGGCCCTCCATTCTGAGCATGTTCTTGAACTGCAACTGGAGTTTCTTGAGCATGAATAGGAGGCCCTCCATTCTAAGCATGTTCTTGAACTACAACTAGAGTTTTTTTAGCATGACTAGGAGGCCCTCCATTTTGAGCATGTACTCTTTTTTCTTGAACTACACGAGGTGGTTTCTTAGTTGCAACAGTCCGTTGCTGTTGTGCTACATTTTTCTTAAGAATTGAAGCATAAGACTCTTTGGGTGCTTGTTGAACAACCTCTAGAGCTTCTTGAGCGATTAGGAGGCCCTCCATTCTGATCATTTTCTTGAACTGCAACTGGAGTTTCTTGAGCATGATTAGGAGGCCCTCCATTCTGAGCATGTTCTTGAACTGCAACTGGAGTTTCTTGAGCATGATTAGGAGCCCCTCCATTCTGAACATGTTCTTGAGGTACAACTGGAGTTTTTTTAGCATGACCAAGAGGCCCCCCATTCTGAGCCTGTTCTTGAACTACAACTGGAGTTTTTCTTAGCATGACTAGGAGGCCCTCCATTCTGAGCATGTGCTTCTTCTCGAATTACAATAGTTGGTTTCTTAATTGCAACAGTCGGTGGTTGTTGTGCTGCATTTTTCTTAAGAATTGAAGCATAAGACTCTTTGGGTGCTTGTTCAACAGCATCTAGAGCTTCTTGAGCATGACTAGGAGGCCCTCCATTCTGAGGATGTCCTTGAACTGCAACTGGGGTTTTTTAGCATGACTAGGAGGCCCTCCATTTTGAACATGTTCAATTGTCGATTTTTTTTGGTCAGCTAAAACTTGTGGGACTTCGCTCTGCTGCATCTCATTTTTGTGAACCCCACCTGCAATAGGAACAATCTCCTCCACCACCGTCGTGGATTGTTCAATCGCACCATTCTCATCTTGAGCTTCAGCCACTGGTTGAACAACTGGCTCTGAGACTTGAACTTCTGCAAGACTTTGATTTTCTTGCTATGATTCTTCATCAAAGTACCTAACCACATCATTCAATACAAAGTATCCCCCCCTTTCCTGAGGAGCCAGGAAAAAGAACTGAGTGAAAGAGGTTCGCGTTCCACTGTTGTTCTTAAAGGTAATTGATCCACTTACACAAACTAGTACTTGATTGTTATAAGAGGCGGTGTTTGACACAAAGATCTCTATTTAATTGGCCTATGTGCTCCAATCCTTCGATTCGAACAATTTACCTTCATTATGATAATTCTTTGTTGGAGGAATTGCCACCCAACAAGATGTAATAGCTGTTGCTTTCGATGTACGATCCTTTGGGGATGTGTTTGTGGACAGTTATTATAGAGTTCTTGTTCTGTCACCTCAATCACTATACGAATTTTATATTGATTGTAGAAGAGTTGGTCGCCCAGATCCCAATGGAGAAATGCTCTCAGTAACATCTATGGAGTCTATCAATCGGCTGCTAATGTCTCAGGACTACAGTGCACTAAATGTCGAGATCAAGGCAGTTGACTCACGAACCTCTTATAACAGTGGAGTACTAGTTTGTGTAATTGGATGAATTATCTTTAAGAACAACGGAACATGAACTTTCAGCCAGTCCTTTTTCCTGGCTCCTCAGGAAGGGGGATACTTTGTATTGAACGATATAGTTAGGTACTTTGATGAAGAATCACAGCAAGAAAATCAAAGTCTTGCAGAAGTTCAAGTCTCAGAGCCAGTTGTTCAACTAGTGGCTGAAGCTCAAGATGAGAATGGTGTGTTTGAGCAATCCATGACAGTGGTGGAGGAGATTGTTCCTGTTGTAGGTGGCGTTCACGAAAATGAGATGCAGCAGAGAGAAGTCCCAAAGTTTTAGCTGACCAAAACGAATCTACAATTGAACATGTTCAGAATGGAGGGCCTCCTAGTCATGCTAAAAAAACTCCAATTGCAGTTCAAGAAGATGCTCAGAATGGAGGGCCTCCTAGTTATGCTCAAGAAGCTCTAGATGTTGTTCAAAAAGCACCCAAAGAGTCCTATGCTTCAATTCTTAAGAAACATGCAGCACAAAAGCCACCGACTGTTGCAATTAAGAAACCACCTCTTGTAGTTCAAGAATAAGCACATGCTCAGAATGGAGGGCCTCCTAGTCATGGTAAAAAAACTCTAGTTGCAGTTCAAGAACATGGTCAGAATGGAGGGCCTTTTAGTCATGCTAAAAAAACTCCAGTTGCAGTTCAAGAACATGTTCAGAATGGAGGGGCTCCTAATCATGCTTAAGAAACTCCAGTTGCAGTTCAAGAACATGCTCAGAATGGAGGGCCTCCTAGTCATGCTTAGGAAGCTATATATGTTGCTCAACAAGCACCCAAAGAGTCCTATGCTTCAATTCTTAAGAAAAATGCAGCACAACAACCACCGACTGTCGCAATTAAGAAACCACCTCGTGTAGTTCAAGAACGAGTACATGCTCAGAATGGAAGACCCCTAGTCATGCTAAAAAAAAAAAACTCCAGCTGCAGTTCAAGAACATGCTCAGAATGGAGGGCCTCTTAGTCATGCTAAAAAAACTCCAGTTGCAGTTCAAGAACATGCTCAGAATGGAGGGGCTCCTAATCATTCTCAAGAAACTCTAGTTGCAATTCAAGAACATGCTCAGAATGGAAGGCCTCCTTGTCATGCTCAAGAAACTCCAGTTGCAGTTCAAGAACATGCTCAGAATGGAGGGCCTCCTAATCATGCTCAAGAAGCTCTAGATGTTGTTCACCTCCATTTTTCCTAGTTGAATTAATTTTTCCTGTCTTTACAACCTCATCATGATGAACACTTTCAAGTTAACAAAGATGGGCAATATCAAGATTCAGTCTCCCCATTATGTCAATCACATCACTTAAAGTGTCATCAGTGGTTGGAGCTTCATGTGCGGGAGTGAGTGCTTCAGATGAAGATTCCATAGATTGATCTAGTATAGGAATCCCCCACTTCAAGATGTCGAGTGTCATTATCAAATTCTTGAAAATAATTTCCATGTACCAATCTATCCAAGCAGTTAGGTTGTCACTCAACAACATTGTCAGCCTTGGAAGATTCAAGAAAATCACATCTCTAGACACTAAAAAATTCTTATTAACTTCATCATAGAGATGGTATTCTTTGGGGGTATTTGAATACTCCAAGAAGATACACTTATGACTCCTTGCACCAAATTTTTTTCTTTTCTCCTGAGGTATCGCAACATAACAAGTGAAATCAAAGACCTTGAGATGCTTTACCGAAGGAATGTGTCCATAGCATATTTCATAAGGAGTCTCGTTTCTAATAACATTAGTTGGACACCTATTATTTATATACACAACACACAAAACTGCATCAACCCAAAACATCAATTTAACATTCTTGAAAAACATCATGGAACATACCATATTAAAGATTGTCATGTTTATTATTTTAGCTACTCTGTTCTATCGGGGGTTATAGGGCACAATTGTTTGATGTTTGATTCTATGCTAGTGAAAATAGTTTTCAAATTAATTTGAAGTGCACTCTTTTCCATTATCAGTGCAAATAGAGCAAATACGAAATTTTGCATCATTTTCAATCCATGCATAAAAGATCTTGAATGTTTGAAAAGAATTAGATTTATTCTTCAATAAATAAACCCAACACATTCTGGTTTAGTCATTAATAAATGTCATCATATATTTATTTCCATTTGCAGAAGGAATAGGCATTGGGCCACATAAGTTTGAATGAATGAGTTCAAGTTTTCTATGTTCTCTAGAATGAGAATCATGAAAAGGATATTTGTTATGCTTTCTTAGAATACAAGCATCACATTGCTTAAGCTTCCTAGGAATTGTACGCAAACAAATAACACCACTTTTCTTCAACATACGAAGGGTGTCATAATTCAAGTGTCCAAATCTAGCATGCCATAAAAGACTAGATGCAAATGTACCTTCATCATAATGAGAACTATATGAGAAGTTTTGTGCATGAGAAAAGGTACCTTGCAGCTAAATAAGTCTTTCTTCTACTATCTCCTTCATGAAGAGTGAGTGATTTGACACCTTTTTGACCTCAACCTTTCCATCAAAAATATGAATGGAGTGTCCTTAGTGGAGGATGTGGAGAAAAGATAACAAGCTTCTCCTAAGCTTTGTGAGATATAGAACATCATGTAGAAGAAAGTCTCGAAGACGAGCCAATTTGAGTCTGATTGTGCCAAGCCCTGATGGCTTGAGTTTTGACTTGTTTGGAAAGTGAAATGTGCCATTGACATTGTCAGTAAATTCTTCATAAAAATCTCTTCTAAAAGTCATGTGGCAAGTTGCCCCTGAATCAAGCAACCAATCGTTTTTCCAAGAAGCAAGTGAAGCATTAAATAAGTCTTTAGTTACTCCAATATTGAAATGTGCCACAACATAGTGATCGGATTCAGGTGCTCTACCTTTCCCTTTGTCATTGGTTTTAGCTTTGGCTTCATTTCTCTCCTGCTCAATTCTGTCCGAAGGCAACTTCCATGTGGATGCATCATGGCCATCTATATTGCAACATATGCAATGAAGATCAGACTTTTCTCCTTGGAACTGGCTACCCCCCATGCCTCTAAAATTCCTTCTTCCTCTTCCTCTTCGACCACCTCTTCCTCTAGAAGAATCTTGTACATGATTCTTCTCTTATGTACAAGACACACAGCTTCTTCAGAAGACTGAGGAGCTGTCTTCTTCCCAAAATCCTTCTCTCTTTTAACAAACTTATTTTGAAGGGAGTCAAAGGTAATCGCCTTGAGGTTTCCACTTGCTTGCAATGAATATTCGAATAAGTGGGATATAGTGCCCTGAAATAAGCTATGAGAGGAATATTTTTTTCAACACCAGTGGTTTTTATATCATGCATAAGGATCTAACTTATGATGCTAAAGCAAGAGGGTTATAATTTTTCAATTCAAGGTTGAACAATTTAATCATCAATTGGACAACTTCAAGTTCAGAGCGCGAGTCATACAATTCCTTCAAATTTTGTAAGGCTTCAAAAGCATTTGAGAATGGTGAAATATGTGCACTCACCTCTTCATTTACATATGCTGCAATCAAGGCAAAGGCCTTGCTGTTGTTATTTTCCCAGATGGAAATAGCCTTATCTAAGGTGGGCTTTGCAAGTTCATTATCTCCATGTCCTACACAAACTCCTTTCCACAACTCATTGAAAATGAGTGTGTGTTTTATCTTCCTTGACCATTTAAGATAGTTTTCTTTTTCCGGGAGAAATACTCCAACAATAGATATCTTTGAATGCCTTAAAAATAGGTGTATTGTGTAAAATGTACTCTGCTGCGATATAAAAAAAAATTCACTTATGGTGGTAAAAATACAATTTTTATATATAGATAGCAGAGGTATATTTGGGGGAGGTGGTATATGGGAAGGGTGTATATGGGGAAGGTAGTATGGGAAGGGAGGATTTCATCACAAAAAAATCACAAATGAGGTGTTGTATATGTTATAAAAAGAAGGTGTCAGACCAACATACAAACTGGAAAACCAATGTACTAACTGTGATATGGAGAGATGTATGAACTGTGATATGGAAAGCGGTATGAACTAGCATGGTTTTTCATATTGTGACGAGGGGAGGTGATTGCGCTGTTATATTATACGAACCAATGGAAGAGGACTATGGTATGCTAGGTTATACCACAGTTATATTTAAAAACACTGCATGGAGCATTGCCAATAATATTCAATGGAGAATGCTTAATGTAATAAATGGGAGCAAAAGTGTATCAGAGTATGGAGAAGGGGTTAAGTGGAGCAGGTATTAAAAAGCCAGAAGCGAAGGTGTGCAATAAGCACACAACGCATGATTCAATGTATAACCAGTGAGATTCAACGTATAACCAACAGTTATATATTATAACCGGTGGAAGGTGTGGAGTGGTATCACAGTGGCACCACAATGGTATCAAGCGATATATATTATGGGAGGTATGTAACATAAAACAACGTTCAACCAATGTAACACGACCAACCAAACTGGGAGCGGGATATGGATGTGGAGTCGAAAAAGTATGGGAGGAGAAACCTTAGGTGTTATATATCATGCATAGTATGGGATAAACCCCATGGTAACCACAGTCAATGCAACAGAGAGGTGTGGTGTAAACCATTCAAAAATGTGGGATATAAACCATTCAACAACGTAACCATGACCGAACTCAACGAAATACAAACCCATTCAAAACAGTAACACACCAGCATATCATTCAAGTGTATCACTAACATAGTCGCATTCACGCTTGCACCATTCTATCAATTAGAAACAAAATAAAATCCAGGCTTACAACTCTTCCACTTCGCAATAGTCCTGATACAACATAGTGCTTCTAAGCAGTGCAACAACCAGTAATTCTTTCTCGCTAGTCTCTCGGAATAGTGAAGACAACCCCAAAAAATCCAAAGAGGGAGTTACATGGGCAGGAGGGAGTTACAAGAGTAGGAGGGGAGCCAAAAATAGTGGTTTGGATTTGAGCTCTAATACCATGTTATGCCAGGAGGTAACTCTTCAAATTGATTTGTGTTGCATTGAGGCTAATTATAGATATATACATGGAGGGAGAGACTCTTGGGATTCATCTCCCAATGTCTCTTCATATTCCAACTGTCATTATTTTCTTTTTACATTATTTTACACATATTCACCCAACTCTCCTTATTTTCTATTTACATTATTTTACACATATTCACCCAATCTGGAAGATTAAATGTCACAAATCAAAATCGAGTGTTTGAATCAAATTGTTATTTGCTTATGAATTGTTGGTAAACAAAATTTTATTCCCTTCTATTGTTATCTCTAAAAGTTTGTACTTATTCCATTGAATTACATTAGGGATCAGAGAATTGAAGCCCTAGTTGTGATTCGTTCATATATTTTGTATATCCTTGTTGAAATGGTGTCACAACCTGCTAGTGGAATGTTTCATGGTGTTCAGGAGTGGAATCATGATGTAGTTACCGAGAATTGAGCATTGAAAAAGAGTACCCCTGTTTCGAATATTGTCACATCCTTTAGATTGGATTCTAGCCATTAGCTTTGAGCTAGCGTGAAATCCTTGATGAAGAAAGGCCAGTGGGATCATTTCCTATGTCCAGAAGCAAGTCTGGGACGTGAAGAGTTGGCAACGAAAAGAAGTCGAGTGGTTTCATATTCCCTGAAACCGTAATACATCATTTTAACGGGCGCTATGAATTAATTCTATAGCTACTACAAAATAATTTTGTTGCAGCTACACAATACTTTTTTGGATTGAGACTTGGTATCCATGTCTCCTTTTGGCCTACTTGTTACACCTCTATGAAATTATTTATGTGAGATAAAATTGCTATATGCTTCAATATGATGGTGATGTTTCTCTCATGGAAATCATGAAGAGTTTGTTGATTATAAACTTTATAAATGATAGAAAAAGGAGCTAAAGGCTCCCATTGAGGATGTATAAATGATTCGAGACCCCAATGAACAAGTAAAAAGAGCCAAAAAGGACCATTGAACAAGCTGGAGATATCGAGATGGAGGACATACATGCAAATAAAAAGGAAAGAAGATAAGAGTCTGAAGAAGAATATTTTGAGACCATCTCAGGATGTTGCCTTATCCTCTTTAGAGGTAGTTGTTCTGGGTGCTAAAGAGGGTGAAATTTGTACTGAGTCAAGATGTCCTGTTCGAAAGGTCATTGAAGAAATAAATAAGAAGGTGAGGGAGGAGATACAATAGAAAATGACATTTCACTCTAGTACCCTATCAGACTAGATTGCTGGCTGCTATGGATTTAGAATGAAATCAAATGAAGTTTTCACTACAACACCCATTGGCACAATATTTTCCTTCAGGCTCCCAGTTCAAAGCTTTGGATGTTTCGTTGGATCCAGTGAGTGTTCCCTTGCCAGATAAAATAAATTTCCACAAATAGGTTGGAGAAATGCTATATAATGAGCTCAACAAGAATGCAATGACTATCAACAAAGCCGAGAAGTTGCTAGAGAAGGTTGCAAACAGTTGAAGCGAGAGAGAGCCAACTCCAGGGTTCTGCACATGCATAATGAGAGTTTCAAGGAGCTGATCGTGAAACTGGGGGTGAATCAAGAGGATAAGATGACACTTGAAGCCCTCCTTTAACAATCTCAAAAGGAAATCTAGGAGTTGAGGCATAAATTGAAAATGTCAGGCAATGAGCATGTGTAATCTCAGGAGATTGCTTAGGTTGAAGGAGAAAAGGAGATCCTAGCCAAGGAGCTTATTGAAAGGAATAGTGAAATAATAGCCCTCAAACGGAGGGCAACAAATATGCAAACAAGAATAGACTCACATATATGTGCAGTGATTGTGCCTGAGGACCCTCAGAATCCCACTGAATGTCTTGCTAAGACCCTTATTGAGATACAACTCTCAGAAGGGAAGATTAACAAGGTACATAAGAATTTAGATGTTTCCCATGAAAATATATCTAAAAAAGAAAAGAAATTGGAGGCTGCTAGGATGAATACCTAGATTATTAGTAAGAATATGTAGGTAGTAAATCAGGAGGTCGATGAGCTGAAAGGGAAAATGAAAGGGAATATGTCTCTTTTTCAAGTTAAGAAGCTGGTCTAGGATGACATCCTTAAGGAAATGAGAAACCACTGGGAGCACATAACATTGATGAATGAATAGAAGATTGTGATCAAGGATTACAAATTCTTCATCTTGTCTGCTAAAGAGGATGGCGAGAAGAACTCCCAGATTACCAAAAATTTCATTTGGTTTGTTAATGAAAGTCTAATCAATGAGCTATGGTCTATTGACATGGTGGACAGAGTGAGTAATTTGTCCAAAAAGAGGAGGCTTGAGTCAAAGTCAGGGAATGCCTAGAAGTGGTATGAAATGATGTGGCCTCCATTAGTGATGAATTTGAAAGGGTTGTCCTAGCAGGATTACCCAGTTGTTGGGATTTTATAGGGGAGCTAACCTTGTCGGAGCAGTATAGTTAGAGACTCGTAGAGGCCAAAGGAAAGGTAGGTTCTTCCCATGAGAAAATTTCTACCCTCAATGGGAAGACTGTGCTAAACTATCTAAAGTGATAATTTCAACTGTTGGGAATGGTAAAGAACCTATTGCATCTAAAACTAAACTACGTCAACTTGACCAACCCTAAAGACGCGTATCAATGATAATTTGGGGCTCCTCGGTGATTCTAGGTGCTCAAAATTAGGCTCAAACTCAAAGCGACAGAATCTTGATAAACATAGCTTCATATCAAAGTGCTCGTCATCCTGATTCGAATGGTGCGAATGACACTCAAATACGAGCTCATATGAAGAAGTTAGAGTGAGTCAAATTTCAGGTTTGACTTGGACAGATGGCAGGAGAAGATGACACGGCATATGCGATGATCATAGTCGCACATCGTAGAATGGAAGTGTTACAGAATTAGCCCTTAGAGGATCAGGTTGCGATTATGATATCACAATCTCATATCGCAAAGTGAAAAGTCTCGCTATATGTATTACCATGGCTTTGCCGATTGCGATATATTCCGTATGCGATACAATTATATTTCAGTTTATAGTTCCATCGGGTCCGCCGCTTATCGCAATCGCATATTTCCCATGCCACATTCACAAACCTTCAGACCCACTGGTTCCCGCCGATTGCGATTTGCGATTTGCGATGGAGCTGTCTGTGCCGATAGTTTATGGCCGCTGCATGGCAAAATTTTCGCCCAATTAGTGCTTTTCGGAGTGAAACTGTAGGATCATGTCGGAAATGGTGCAATTTGTGGAGCGAATATTGGGAAAACTAGGATAGGTCATAACTTCTTCAATTTTCCACCAAATTGGATGAAAAAGGAGGTTAGATAGCCATTTTTAGATATTCTGGACTCATTGGAGCATGTTTCAGAAGCATTTGAGCATTGTAAACACATATTTTTACACTTTTGAGCATAATAGAGAATCCCGAGCCATTGGAAGTTGGACCAAGGAGACGTAGCCCAGGAGGGGTGAAATCCTTTATCATGTTCCTGTTGTAATGTGTTTTTGATGATGTTCTGTACATGTTTATGTTGATGTTTAGTCTCTTATTTACGTTAAATTGTTCATAAAATTAACATAAAAATTCATCATTTCACTTGAAAAAATTCATGAATCCTTAAGCACAATGAAAGCATTTTGTTTCTAATCTGAGGAGGATCTTAGCACAACAATCTAATATTCTAAATCAGATCACTCGACCATCTCGAGAATTGTGTAAGCGAGGCGAACAATTCGTTAATCCTCATGTGCTCAAAATCATTAAGCCCTCAATGCAGCCTCCATGATAGGCCTATCATGATTGAAGATATTTCTGATAGTGTCGATTGTGACACTTTACTTATCATCTCTTATGTAAATAATTTTTTTAGTCAGTCTGTCAGTGTTCGGTTAGTACAACTATTCCACGAAGCATGCTGAGGTTTTGACATGATTATTCACTATAATGAAATCAAGAAGGAATATTTTTTGTAACGGGTTCTCCCTCTGAGGCCCTATAAGAACAATTTTATGATACTAAACAAGGGTTCAAAATTTTGAAGTCTTTTGTTTCCAAAAAGAGAAGTGTTGTGGAATTTTGATAAATGTATGCTCCATGGAAGATTAATACAAAGTTTTTGGTGATTCCAACTCATTTGATTTTGCAGTATGTATTATTTTCTATGTGTTTCCATATGTGTTCAATATTCTTCTCAGACTGCATGTAATAGTAGTTGTTGGACGTGTTTTCATGAATTTATGGATTCGTTTAAATCAAGTGTTGATGAATGATGCTTGTATTGATATGAAAACTAGATCCTTAAATGTGCTCCATGTATCTTTGCATCCCATCAACATCTCTGCCTATTCCATTTCGTTCTGAATTTTGATGCATCAGATTCTTAGAATTTAAGCTCAGTGTATCAAATTTCTCTTCTACTTAGCTCTCCTATCATATATACTAAAATGACTGATAAGCTAAAAATTCAAATAAGTTGGCCACCATCAATCTAAGATTGAAACTTCCGTAAGTAGTCATTTACATTAGATTGTTGCATTTCCTCTCTTATGGAAGGTTCTGAATCAACTCTCTTCAAAACTATATTGAAAATTGAGTGTGCTATGAATTTCTAGTCAACCATAAAAACACTCATCAATATGTCTTAGGCATTGGTCTCTCATCAACCCAGCGGTTGTCTCTAGGAGCTACAACATCTTATGGTGCCGTTTTTAGGGAGCGAATCATAATATTTTCCCTGGTATGACATTTGTACACCCTTTGGTAAGGTGAGAAAAAAAAGGGCATGGGTTGAAGATCTCTCACCTTGGTGACTCCACTGCTTAAATTTCAGCTTGATCACCCTAGCTTCCAAAAGTCCACATACTCGCTCAAATACCTCACAACAAATAAATTCTCTTGTTACCGACCTTGAAATAAAAATATCTAGGAGGATTTGGAAGGAAAGAACCCCAACCACTCTCATTACTGTGACCTCCTTTCCAAAAGAATCATCTTTCGACTCTCTGAAAGATGTAATAAATTGTCTTGATTTTCCCTCTAGAGTGTTGGAATATCCTAAGAAAGCGGTCTATGGTTCAACACATCCCTCTCAAGAGTCAAAGATGAAATAACCTTTATCAGTGTGCCTTATTTTTCATTTCATTCTGTTAGGGTCCTATAATTCATAGGATCAAATGATGATTGGCTATTATCCTTCAGTTTATAGAAATTGTAAATAATATTGTATTCTGCAAATGATTTACAAAAAATATATGAAAAAAATCATGATGAAAAAAGGGTTTAAAAAATGTATATGAGAAAATAAAAATAGAATAGAAAAGGGAAAAAAAAGGAAAGAATGAAAAAACCCCAAAAAAGAAAAATATGCATGTAAGTGAGCAAGTCTAAATGCCACTAAAAAAAAATGCATCAAAGATACTTTAGGAATTATTCAAATAAAATGTGTATCTTGTTTAAACGCCACGTTTAAATAGATTTCCTAAGTTTGATCATACTATTTAATCATGGTTAAAATGAGTTAAATGAGGTTGGTTAAGTTAGTGAATAAATCAACCATCCAGTTTAATCTTGGTTGAAATTAATTAGGTAGATTAGAGAAAGATTAACCAAAGTGTTTAAGCTTGGTTAAATTTGATAAATAAGCATTAGAATAGAAGTTGCACAACCATATGAAAAAATAAAAATGGGCTTGCTAGACTAAATGTGCCCTTGGGATAAATCAAGTGTGTTTTAGAATAATTAATATTGCTTGTAATAAATTAATCGTGTCATTTAAACACGATTAATAATTTGTAAATAAGATACTGTAGCTAAAGTTTTGATTTGTGATAAAGTTTAAAGGGACAAACTTAATTTGTCGGCTTGTGGTATAGCGGGCTCTTAATCCAATCGCCACGATCTACCCTACTGGGATCAACGACGGGGAATCGATTTCAAACCACCCACTCTATTTTATCGTTATCTGGAGGGGGGGGGGGGTCCGAAAAGCAGATTCATTTTCCCTGGCTCCATGCTACGTGGTGGGTGCTTAGCATTTTGCACCCCCCCTTCTCAAAACCTCTTACCACCTACCCCGCCTTTGAAAATTGCTTCATCTCTTGTGACCATCTATAATCCCCCGTCACCTCAGTACCACATGCCACATCTTTTCTCTCCCTCCACTCCTATCATGCCACGGATCCTCCCCGCTCTCGAATAACATTTCCTTTCCCTTCTGCCACATAATTATTCCTATTTTGACACCCATCCTTTCCCGTTACACCCTATCTATTATAGGATAACCATTTTCTCTCGAACATGCACTAGATCACAATGGAAACGCTCCATTATGGCACACGCAACAGGGATTCCCAATTTCCTATAAAAAATTCTCAGTTGTTCAGTGTGGCCCCCTTTCTACTTCATGTTTACTTCATGGAATCAATACAGTGGTTTAAAACCCTCATCTCCTCCACCAAATTGTATTGTCACTCATTGCATATTCCAGATAGATGTTTCCCAGCCAGGTACCTGTTACGGCAAGCGAATTATTCAATAAGAAACCAAATTTTCCTAGGTAAATACCACTGGCTCTTCACATCTTTTCACAATAATTTTATTAAATGGAACCTAAGGGAAAGTTGAAACCAACGAGTGAAAACCCAATGATCCCTCTTGCCATTGACCTAGACCATATACCCTTGGTTGACCAGCAATATAAAATCACATAGATCAACTGCGAGTTCGACTTGTTCGAACTACAAAATTGGCTCAAGAAAACATTTTTGGACCAAAGTGACGAAATCAACCTCTGGGAATCCCTCTTTCCACAATTCATGTTTCCCCAGACTCAACCTTTCTCAGATTTTGTTTTATGGTGTCAATCCAAGTTTATCCCTAGCCAAAGAGCCATTGTGGCCCAGAATGGAGACATTCTGTCAAGTATAACCTCAAATTCAATTAACCAGATGCTTCAAGTCCCCTAGAATGACTCTTTGAGCCCTTTTTCTATAGATTCCCTCATGTAACTCTACCAAAGGCTATTCTTCCCTTGAAGAGCTAGAATATTTGAAATTTTCTTGCGAGAAGGTGTCCAAATTCCAAAGAAGAATCCACCATATCGATCCTCCATGTTTCCAGAAAATGCCAAGAAAATTGTCTCATTAGTATCTTGTCCTTTAGGGTATCAATCAGATCAATGGGTGGATGGACCTATCCTAGGTTTTCTATCCATTTTTCCATAAAAGGAAAACCTTTTATAATATTTAATTTCAGCCAATTCCTTGCAGACAACATCCATGACCAATTTCTCAAGATTACCATAGAAGGAATGTTTAAACATGCATCAATGCTAGTTTATATGTTTCTATTTTATCAGGAAGAAAGATTCCCAAATGCTTAGCAGAAACTAGATGAACAAGGCAATGCACAATCAATCATCTAGTGGACCTCTTTGGTGCAGAAGAATTCAAATAATTTCAGTTTCAGTGACTTCATAGACCAATTCATTTATACAGTTGCATGCCTTATTAACAATAATGCGGAACCTAGAATAGGTTCTGATATACAAAGAACCTTACACCTTAGTGAACAAGCTAAAGTAGGAGGCTAGTACTTTTACTAGAACTACACTTAAATTAGAGTGTATGGTTGTGAGTTACCACCATACAAGCTGCCAAAATATGTTCCTATGATAATTTTCTCATTGGAATATATCAGGGAAATGATCAATATGGATGACTTACACTTTGTTTCAGCTAAAAAGAACGCACAATTCAAGATCAAGACGTAGGTGGGGCCATTCATATCCAACAATCGAGCAATAGGTAATGAGGCAGATGCACTTCTCAAACAAATGAACTTCCAATTAAGATTTACTTGGTTATATGAACCCTTCAACATCATTTCTAGTTTAAGAGTGGAATAGAAGACCACTCCTTACACTCACACTCCCAGGCTAGAAATTGAAAAATTCATGAACTAAGATCAGTGGGAGGAGAACACTTTCTAAGAAGTTGAAGAATAGGTTTTGTCTACAATCACTTTATAGACTCCAGTACCTCAGAAAAATTATGAAAAAAGGCCAATAGAATAAGAGTCTCCTGCAATAACTGAAATTGGAGCCAACGAATTCCTAATATATAAAAATAAGCATAAAACTAATAAAAAACCCATTTTCATGCAGGATGATGAAGAACGGGCTACTATAGTTTCAATAGGTTCACATGTTTCTACAAGACTAGAAAACTTTTTTGCAGGTACAAGACAAGAAGATATTTTTGTAGGGTCTCCATCTTCCCCAGCCTCAGAAGATCCTCCAGATTCAGCACAGACAACAGAGTTGGCTGAAGGCCAAATAGAGGAAAATATTTTTTCTAAGTACAAAGGAATCAAGCAGAAAAATTAGATGATAAAGGCCAACACATATACTCAATTCTGGAAACAAACTACTTCTTCCCAACATAGGCTTCTTTTATCCCTTGATACTGAAAAGGGAAGAATGCAAATGGCTTTTCTACATGCACAGGTTCCATTCCCAAAATCACTAGAAAACTACAAGAAGAAAATTTTCTTCTTTGACACCAATCAAATCAATCTAATTGATTAGATGGATATGCACAAACAGATTGGAGAGATGTTATACTTCACATTGACTAATACTGCCATGACAACTTCAAAACTGCAGGCATCCATCAACAACATACAATCACAGTTGAAGCTGGAGAAGATCTCATCTTTGGCAAAGGATACTAGAATTAAATCACTAGATGACTTATTCATTAAGCTAGGTTATGACCCGAGTGATGTAAAGGCATGAGAGGATATTTTGAGAAAAAAGAATCCAGATATAACAGCTCTTAGGAAGCAGCTCAAGCTGCCATCTATAGAGGATCCATAGAACAAGGAAATGGGAGAACTGGAAAAGAAAAAGGAGGACATGTTCAAGATAATAATTGAACATAATGTCCAAATCAGAGAAATGGAGGTGGAACTAGAAACATTGCTCAAGGAGAAAGAGCGGTCCTCACAGTTGGCTATAGTTCCACTAATCGAAGTGCCTATTTCAGTCGTAGGAACAATAGAGGCTTCTAGATCAAGAACAACACCAGTACAAACCACAGACTCTTCCAATGAATTGATTAAATCCATGCAGGAGACACCCCTTTAGGGAAAAGAAAATGAGAAGTTAAAAGATCAGCTAAAGAATTTATAGGAACATAAATTGAGGATAGACAACTCCTATGTAGTAGAAGTAAAAAAATCTCACAGGTTTGCTCAGAGAATAGAGTTTCTAGAGAGTAAGTCAGTAATGGCTCAAACTTTAGAGAAATCCATAGAAAAAATATGGGTGGATATGAATCAGGACATAACATAAATTATGACACCAATTCATATCATCTTTGAACAAGAAGAATTGATGCAGAGATCAAAAACAATGATAGAGGAGGTAAGAAAAATGTTAGGAGATAAACCGAGTGAAGCAACAACCTTAATCATAGTTTTGAATTCTGAAACTGAGGAAGAACTGGAAGATCTTTAGATTGAAGATGGAACATAAACGATTTTAGAGATAAAGAAAGTTTTACAGAAGAGGAACCTTTTAATACAACTAGAGAACACGTTTCAGACTCTGGAAACTATTGTTTAGAGGTTTCATACCAGGTTCAATTTACCGAAACAGAGAAGGCTACCAAGGTTGGTAGCAATGAATGAGAGATTGATCAATTTGAGTGACTACAACCACAAACATTTTACTATTGCCCAAGATAAGTCTAAGTTTGTAGGGGTAAAAGGAAGTATCACAGGAAAATATTTCCTAGAGGCTTTAGATTTTGATTTGATCTTTAAACATGACATCAAACACATTTTCATCAACAAGCCTACATTTGAAAAATATATTGAAGTTGATGAAACATATAGAAAGATAATAAAACTTTCTATCCATGGAGAAGATTGATGGGATCACTTGTGTGAATTAATTCAGTGAAACCTGTTTCATATGAGACATCGAGGCAACACCTTTTTGGGACCAGTCATCAACAACCATCCTTGACAATAGTGCCATCAGCTCCAACTGTTCAAAATTCCTAAATATTTGTACTATTTGTGTAATCAGTTTTAGATATTTTAAGATTATGCTTTGATATTTTGAAATTAAGATATTTTCAACTCTTTCTATAAGTACTTCATAATTCAATGTAGTAGAGGTTGATGTTTATCTAAAAGAAAAGGACCATTGATGTAAAGTTGTTCTAGAAAGCTCCAGTGGAAACATTTCAGTAATACAAAAGCTCTTACAGGATTTGTGTGTTAGATTTTTGGTGAAGTGATATTCTCCTTTGTTGTCGTGTTTTCCTTTGTAATTTCATATGCGTTTTCTAATCTATTTTTTTCAAAGAAAATTATGAATTTGAATTTGTTTAAGTACACTTAGTTTTGTCTTTTGAACAATTTCAATTTTTTCTAATGAAGTTAAGCAATATAATTATTAATTTCTCTCTGCTTAATGGACACTTGATCATTCCTTATTTTTCCATATCATCAAACATATAAGATCCAATAAATCTGCCTACCTTTCCCTGTTAGATATGTCTGTCAATGTTGAAATAAATCCATTCAAAGTAAATTGATTCCATTGCCCAATGGTATCTTGTAACATTATCAACCAAACAACCAAACCAAATAAAAAACCAAACTATTGAGCTCTAATAACTAGCCTAATACCTCAATATAAACAAATCTAAATCTGAAAGAGAGATCCCTCTCTAAAGCTGGTAGGGTTAGATCCCAGCTTCCAAAGTGGTTTTGTGGTTACCTTTTTATTTCCTTAACAATCTTAGGAAATTCAGAGTGCTAACATTCTAGCAACCATACTGGGGAAGAAAATTGATATTTAATTTTCCCTAACTTAGAATTCATTTCAGTGCTTAAAATTTCCATTTCTAAAATCTGAGTTACGACTATCTATTATTCATTAGGTTGTATAAAATTTAATAAATATACATATTTTGTAATAGATCTGGCTCCTAAAATAATACATACTATATCCAACCCAGATCCCAATCAACCACAGATTGTAGATAGCCTTGAGCTAGTCCTTAGAAGGAAAAGTATAACAGAAAGCCAGAGGAGTAACAACTGTCCATCTAAAGCTCAATCTCTCCTCATAGGTTTTGAGAATCTAGATGAAGTTGATATTGGGTTGGATATAGATTTTGAGCATATTTTATTTAGAACCAAGTCAGATACTTGGATACCTCAAACAATGGCTAATAAGAATATATTCAAACCTCACATTTTAAAACATAATTTTATTAAACTTGATCCTGAAGATGATGCCATTAGTGAATTTGAAAAAATTGAGAAACTGGTATCTAAACTAGATCAGGCCATACATCCTTTGAGTCACCTAAAACTACATCCTCTTCCTCCACTGCTTTATCACTAGATCCGCTTAAGGGTTTTCCTAAAATTTCCACCCCACCCAAAACTCCCTCTGTTTGTACCATTCCACCGCAAACCCCTTTCACTTCCACTACTTCTCCAATAATTACCCCCATTTCCACTACACCTGTTTCTATTATGAAACCAACTCACAAAAAGATAGAAAAGATAGATCAATGCCTTAGAATTCAGCCTCTTCGAGGGGGCAACCTCCTTTACATTACACAAATGAACAATTCTTGGATGGTTCAAATGACAAAACCTCCTTTCTATACATAGGAGTCTAAGGGGTCACAATATAACCAAGCCGACCTAACAATAATAATATAAAGCCACAAAAATAACAATAGAGGGATTCTATGGGGCACAATAATAAAAATATGGGGACAATAGGGGCACAACAATAATAATAAGGGATACAATGACAATAGTAATGGGGGAATCACTAGTATTATAGGGACCTAACATGACCCTCTCCTTCAAAAAAGTGTTCTCCTCAACGCTTGAGTAGTTATGGATGCTCCTGTATAAAATTATCATCCTCCCATGTGGAATCTTCAATAGATAAGTTCTTCCACTTGATGAGATACTCTGAAATTGATCGATTTCATAGCTGTCGAGTTCTTGTCTCTGTGACTGCTTCCGGTTCCAATATAATTTTTCCTTCCTCGTCTAGTTCTAACAATATTGTTTGAACTGGGAGCTTGTCGCCTATAACCTTATTTAAACATGAAACATGGAAAACTGGGTGCACTCAAGACGCTGAAGGAAGCTCCGATTTGTATGCCATAGTACCAATCTTTTGCAACACCTTGTACAGACGATAATACTTTGGTGATAATTTATTATCTTTCTTAGCTTGCTTAAGGGACATTTGCATATATGGTTGTAGCCGTAGGAATACCCAATCACCTACATCAAAACTTCTTTCACTGCGATGTTGATCTGCCTGTTGTTTCATTCTATTCTGCGCCAACATGAGGTTATACTTTAAGAGTTGGAGAAATTGTTGTTGATGCACGATGTGATGTTCCACTGGTTGAAACTTAGAATTTTCTCTTAAATATGATGTGATGGATGGTGGCTGATATCAATAAAGTGCCATAAATGGGGTAATTTTTGTTGCAGTATGGAAGGAAGTGTTATACCACCATTCAACCAGAGGCAACCATTTGACCCATTGTGACTGTTTATCAGATACAAAGAAACGAAGATATCCTTCCAAACATTTGTTTACTATCTCAATTTTCCCATCAGATTGAGGATGATAAGATGAGCTATGAGCTAACTGAGTACCAAGACAAGAAAATAATTCTGTCCAAAAATTTCCAATGAAAATGGGATCTCTATCACTTACAATAATCTTTGGGTTTCCATGTAGCTTTTGAATTGTTTCCATAAATTTAGTAGAAATTGTACTGGCTTTAAATGGATGTGATAATGCACAAAAGTGTGCATGCTTGGTAAGTTTGTCAACTACCACCATGATGACCCTCTTTCCTTCAGACTTGGGTAAACCTGTGATAAAATCCATTGAAAACTCCTCCCAACATTGGCTTGGAATGGATAAAGGTTGTAATAGACCCG
This sequence comes from Pinus tabuliformis, assembly GCA_031772625.1. Taxonomy (NCBI): domain Eukaryota; kingdom Viridiplantae; phylum Streptophyta; class Pinopsida; order Pinales; family Pinaceae; genus Pinus; species Pinus tabuliformis. Next base: position 1,909,898,821 of record CM062817.1, on the reverse strand, counting down.
GGGTCTTAATTGTTTCAACTTTATTTTGTTGGTAAACCAAACATTCCGCCACAAACTTTTGAATATCCGATTTAATGCCATCCCCAAAAAATTCCTTCTTAATCCCGTGGTAAGTTTTTAAAAATCTTGAGTGCCCTCCTAAGGGAAAAGTGTGCAATTCCATAAGAATCTTCCATTTGAGTTGAGACTTCTTATAGAGGTATAAGTGATCTTTGTACCATAACGAATCATTTTTCCAGCTAAATGTATCAGATGTACTGAAATCTTGTTGTAACTTTTAAATAAGTGCCCACACTTCTTCGTCATTCTTCCATTCCTCCCTTGCTTCGTTTATCTAATTTGGTTGGATAATAGAAATGGCACACAACAATGCTTCCACATCCTCATCCTTTCTTGAGTGTGCATCTGCCACAACATTTTACTTCCCTTTTTCGTAGATGATTTCAAAGTCATAACCCAACATCTTGTAGAAATTTTGAATAATATGACACATATTCACAGAGATTATCCTGATTATACACTTATAAGCGGAACATGCATAATACATAACCTCCTCTACGTTGATCATCAATTTACAGAAGCAGAAACATACACAGGCGCACATAGAAGCATCAATCAAACTCATTCACACAGTATGTATCCTGGGGAAAGCATCTCGCTAAAAACCCCAACTATCTGTATATTATATTGATTGAATCATGTAACATTACAAAGTACAATGCTTATCACAAGCAATCCAGTACCAGCTCCACCTGTTACACACAATACAACTCAGATCTGATCTTCAAATCTATTCCACTGCTTGCCTGCCTCTCCAGCTCAATACCTGCTCAAGAACTGATGAGAATGGCTTACCAAACTCGTATTTGACCTGCAAATAATCACTCACACTCTGTTGGACGTGAGCACAGGCTACAATTCTTGATATTGGCCAATTCATTGGCATACTCAATCCCTTTGATTGTGCAAATCATCATGCACAGCTATAGTCACAACTGATAGCAATCTGATCCTCTAACACCTGTCTCTGCTAAACTGAACATGCACTGACATGCAACTGAGTTAACTGATGTATTCTATAGTTGCATTATGAGTTAATAACTTGTGTATTAATTAATAACTAATTCACCCAACTCATCTCTAGTCTATTGATCAGTTAGACTAAATACAACTAGTTTAACAAGGCTAAACTGAACACAACTCCATCAACTGCACCTCCAGTCCACTAAACTCAACTCACTTGAGTTCTAACTAAAGTCCTGCATGCAAATATTAGTCATCCCATAGGTAACCACGTATTTCCTTCTGGGATCTGCATGTACCACATCCGTAGCTCATCCTGAAGTGCTCCAAGAGAATAAGTTCAAGTTTATAGTCCAAATATTATTATGAGACAATAATATTTGACTTTTCTATTTTTGAAAGCTAGTCTAAAAATAGACTTTGATCACTCACACTGTGACCACTCACACTGTGGTCACCCACACTGTGATCACTCACACTGTGATCATCCACATTGTGATCATCCACACTGTGATCAAAAATAGAACTTGTGCCATAATTTGCCTGCGGGCCCACTTACTGAAGGCCACTCCTTTCCACTAAGCTCCATCATCTTGTTGCATTCTCAACAAGCATTTCTTGTTGCACACTTTTCAACACATCTTTGTGACCCATTTTTGTTGCTCTTCAGAGGATAATTTTTGTTATAAAAAGTATTTAAGGCTATCATGATTCGTTTTTACCTTGAAGTGTCTTCCCATTAGGTAGGGTCACCATTTCTTAAGTGAATGTAGTATTGCAAACATTTCCTTCTCATAAATAGCTTTGTGTAAATACTTTCCCTTGATTGGATGAATTTTGAAAGCAATGGGTCTTTCATCTTGCATTAAAACAACACCAATTCCATTTCCTTAAGCATCACATTCCACAATAAAGGTTTTTGTGAAGTCGGTGTCGCTAAGGCCAGTGCTTGGAACATTGCCTCTTTAAGATGTTCGAAGGCCTTTGTTGCTGAAGTCCATGAAAATGCATCTTTCTTCAATAATGTTGTTAGAGGTGCTGGTATTCTCCAATAATTCTTAACAAACTTGTGATAATACCTTGTCAACCCAAGAAATCCTCGTAGATGCTTTATGGATATGGGGATTTTCCATTTCTTAATGGCTTTAATTTTGCTAGGGTCTACCTTAACACCTTCATGAGATACAATATGACCCAGATATTCCACCTCTTGTACTCCAAAGAAACATTTGGAGTTTTTTGCATATAATTGTTTCTCCTCCAATAGTTGTAGCACCCTATCAACATGTTCAACATGATCCTTCCAAGACTTGCTGTATATTAGTATATCATCAAAAAATACTAACACAACTTTTCTAAGGGTTTGAAAATGGAATTCATCAAACCTTGAAATGTAGAAGGTGCATTGGGAAGGCCAAAAGGCATGACCAAAAATTCATAATGACCCTCATGAGTTCTAAATGGTGAAGTAAATTGATCCATGAAATTCATCCAATAATTTGTCAATGACAGGAATGGGAAATTCATCTTTAATAGTGAGCTTGTTGAGCTCCCTATAATTCGGACACATGCACCATGATCCATCCTTCTTGTGCACCAATACTACTGGAGCAGAGAAAGAACTTTGACTAGGTTGAATTATACCAGCCTCTAGCATTTCTGCAACCATACGTTCAATTTCACTCTTTTGGGCATAGGGCTATCTGTACGGCCTGATGTTTGGAGGAACACTTCCTGGAACCAAATGAATAGCATGATCATGATCAAGAATAGGTGGGAGACCTTTGGGAGTCTCAAATATCTTGGAATGATTGTCCAAGAATTTTTGGAGATCTGGAGAAATAGATGATTTCGATGTGGAAACATCTAGTGAACATAATTGTGCAATTACTCCTCGATGTTTCTTTTTTAGAAGCTTTTTCATACTGTTAGAGCTAATTATCTTTCCCAGTTTCCTTGCAATACCCCTTAATTCAACTTCCTTTCCTTTCGTAGAAAATTTCATGAAAAGTTCTTGAAAATTAAAAGCTATTGTACCCATTGGACTCCTAGTACAACATCAGCACCTCCCATTGGAATGGAAAGCATTGGGCTATTCAATACATATTCTCCCATGGATAGCTTGATATTATGGCAATTTCTAGAGCAATTTATGCTTCCTCCACTTGCAACCATCACTTGACACTCTGGTGCTGGATACAGGAAGCAATTCAATTCTTTTGCTATCTTACAATGAATAAAATTGTGGGTACTTCCTGAATCAATCAACACTATTACCTTTTTCTTCTTGATATGTCCTTCTATTTTGATAGCTTGAGGAGTGGTAATTCCAGCCAATGCATTACAAGATATGGTCAGATTCATTTCTTCTTTATCTAGGGTTTGTTCCTGGAGTATATCCTCTTCTTTTGACATTTCTTGTTCCTTTTCTTCCTCCTCTTCACAATCTATGTAGAATAATTTATTCTCAGCACACTTATGACCTTTAGTGTATTTGCTATCACAACTGTAACAAAGCCCTTTTTCTCTTTTTTCTTCCAATTGTTGTGGTGTCAACCTTATAGGTTGTGGAAGGCTAGGGGCAACAACACTTCCATCTTTATAGTTGTGAGTGGTAGGCTTTTTGGTTGCCATAATTTTTCTTTCCATTTTTCTTGCTAACCTAAATGCCTTCTCCAATGAATCAGATTCCCAAAGGTGAACCTCATGTTGGATATTATCCTTTAAAGTCCCTATGAACACATCAATCCTATGCTACTCTGGAATATCTTTTACCCTTATGTTCAATTTTTGGAAGTCCTCGATGTGCTCCATCATTGAACCCTTTTGTTTGAGACTTATCAATTGGCTAAAAAAGGTGTTGCTTTTTGTATCTTCATAATGTGTTGTCATTTATTCTGTAGAAATTTCCCAAGTGACAATTTGTTTACGAGAGAAAAGTCACCGATACCATACAAACTGATTTGGTTCCAAATATAAAGTTGCAATACGTACCTTTTGTGTGTTTTTCACATTATGGAGATCGAAAAATTGCTCCATCTGTAGTATCCATTTTGCGGGATCCTTGCCATCAAACTTCCTGATATCGATTTTTGGAATATGGTGGGTCTTCAATCCAATATTAGAGTCTATGAAATCATGATTAACATTTATTTTGTTCTCATCATGAGTTTCTTTTACTACCCTTTCACCATTAGTGACCATTTCTTATAGCAAATTATTCAAATTTATCTTCAATTCTTCCATCTTATCGTCCATGCCATTCATCTTAGCTTCCATGCTATCCATATTAGCTTCCACGCCATTGATCTTAACTTACATGCCATTCATATTAGCTTCCACACCATTCATCATGGCTTCATTTACCTTTAGTGAGAGTGAAATTTGTTGTACTTGGCCTTGTAATTTTGATATATCATGTTGCATTTCTTCCTCTTCTTCACGACTCATGCTAGAGATTTCGGGTTGCTTACTAGGTGTTTCCATTTTTTTTCTTCGAGGCATTAATTAATGCTAATAATTCTTCATTATTCCCTTTGAATTCCTTCAAACTAATTTTTCAAACCAAGCTTATGCAAAAATTTAAAAAATCTACACACCCTTTTTCACTTTGTAGGAGCTCGATATTGCATCTGATGTATCTCTGTAATTTCGGATCTTCCAGTTCTAAAATTGCAACCTACAGTAGCCCTCTACGTCCTCTTTCCAATTCCACTAGTCTAATCGAATTTAGATTCTCCAAGAAAGAGTTATGCACAATCTCCCAAGATGACCTGATTATATACCTTTTCAGAAGAGTGAAATTGTATGAAGTGCCACGTGTCACTGTTTTGACCTTAGTATCTGAAAAATATACACAGGAAACTGCAGTCCATCCTATTTTTGTAACTTCTTACGAAATTTCAATCTGATGCTCAAAAAAAAAGTTATGACGATTTTCCCCAAGTCACCTGTTTGGAATGTAATTCAGGAGTGATCTGAAAATCACTTATGTATGATCTCAATTAATTTATATAGGTATTACAGACTCATGTGCTGGTGTGTGTGTCTATATTATCTTAGGAAATAGATTGATAAGATTGAAAAATAAACAGACACTAGAAATTAGTAATAGAAACACAACAAGCAAATGTAAAACACAACAATTTAATAAGGAGTTCACCCAATCCTCCTGGGCTATGTCTCTTGGTCCAGCTTTCAGTGGTGGCCTTTTTTTATTGTGTCTTTAAGCAGAGTTTTTAAAATGAGAAGCTCAATTTGAGTCTCCTGTAGTAGATGATGCTTAGTAGGGTGGTACTTGGATTCCCCAAGCCACTAGAGTACACAAACTCCCCCTTACTAAGTCTCGACCTCAAATGGTCTTAATGGGATGAGTCCAATTTGGTACTCAGTTCCCGATAGATATCCTCACAGGGATTGCTTGAACCTCTCAAGCCTTCTCGGTTCTATCTGCTCGATGCTGCCTTAGCTCTACAGGTCAGCTCGACTTCTTTGTTCTCTGCTTCTTGCTTCACTCTCTATTCTGTCTCCTTTGTCTCCCTCTGTTCTCTATTTGTTCGTGGCTTAAAGATAATATGTCCCTTGACTATTCGCTTCCTTTTCCAGCTCTTCAGATCGCCTGCCTATATTTGCTGGGATTCCCTACTTCTGTGTCATTGCCACTGTGTAACATTTCGCAGAGAGGTGGCCACTTGTCTCCTTACGAACAAGGTGCCAACTCTTCCTTGAACAGCGTTATTTTGGTTATCCTGTGAAATTATTCATCCGCCAACTCATTGGTCATGTTGGACCCAAAATTTCGTATGCCTCATCCTATTCTTTCATCAAATCCGGTCTCCCATTGGGTGCAATCTCCGCCGTTAGATCTGGGGCTTCTAGATCCTACGGTCATCGCTTTTATCGCACGGGTGACTTGCTTGACCGTTACCCTGTGATGAGAGCGGTTTTCTCTCTCATCCTCCGGACATGCGTCATTCAGTGTATGGCATCGCTTGGTCTTTTTCCAAACCCGATTACCACCAGAAATGCCTCCGATATTCCGCTAGTTTTGGAGTGCGAGACCCGCCTGCCAGTTTTATTGATTTTCCCACAGCTTTCTCTGTTTTTCACATGACTAGGTGCTGGGGCTTTTCCTTCTCTCTAATCACGCATTAGAAATGGCCTCTCTTTTCTGATCTGGACTCCCTACTTGCTAGTTTGTGCCATTGTGCGGTCTCCATGGGCCAACGGTCAGCATGCTTTGACCGAGGGTCCTCGTTGTTCCGTGCTGGCTACAACTTCCACTGTCCAGAGGTCCTTCCTGATAGCTCATTGTTCAGAAGATTTTGAAGTTTGACATGATTTGAAACAATCATAGGAACTCTGATAATTTTCAAGGATCCAATTCGGATCACGACCTTCCCACTGAAAAAGCTTTTGGACCACCAAAAGTTGGTTTTCAAGCATTGACTAAGTGAGGGTACAATTGTCTCACTTGTCCAATCTCTATCCACTCTGCACTGCTTGGCTTTGAACCCTTGAGCCCAATTCTGAGGTACTCAACATCTCCCCTGGGCGTCGTTCTTACCTTCCTATCCAGAACTATGTCTTCATGCAATTCATTAAGATATTCAGGTAGCAGGTCATCAATAGAAGGCAATTGACTCTGCTCTCCAGGATCTTCAATTAATGAAGGTTCAAATAGTCTCAAACTATCTGCATTGACAACTGAGTAGATGTGCATGTAATCTGGTAGATCAAGGTGAAAATCATTCTCACAAATTTTCTCAAGTATCTTGAAAGGTCCATACCTGATAGGCTTTAGCTTTTTACTTTCACCTTGCATTCTGTCCTTGCTGATATACAACCGGACTTGATAACCAACTTGGAAGCTATGCTCCATCCGATGCTTGTCATGCCTTGCCTTGTATTTGGCTTGGCTCTTTTCTAGATGTTCCTGTATTGCTTGGTTGATCTCTTGGATTTGTTCAATGAACTTAGTTGCCTTGTCCACATCGTTATGTCCCTCAACTGTTGTGTCCTTACCAAAGAAAAAATCCAAAGGAAACCTTGGTGTGAAACCAAAACAGGTCTCAAAAGGAGATCTCTATGTAGAAGAATGTTTGGCTCAGTTGTAATCGTGTTGCACATAACACAAATGTTCATCCCAAAGCTTAGGATGCTTGCTACAGTATCGCCGAGTAACTGGATCACTATCCTATTGACTACTTCTGTTTGGCCATCAGTTTGTGGATGGAAAGTTGTGCTTTTCTTCAGTTTGGTGTCCATTAGTTCCCACAAACTTGACCAAAACTTTCCCACAAATCGGGTGTCTTGATCAGATATAATGGAAGTGGGTAATCCAAAATGAACCCATACATGTTGAAAGAACAATTTTGCAGTTTGTTCAGCTGTAATCTGTTTATTACAAGGTATCAAAATACACATTTTGTTGAACCTATCCACAACAACATATAGATAATCACGACCTTTCCTAGATTTAGGCAGTCATCCAACAAAATCCATGGAAACACTTTCCCAAGGATGAGAAGGAACTGGTAATGGAGTGTACAAGCCTAGTTTTCTATTGCTGGGCTTGCTTTTAACACACATAGTACACACTCTTACATATCTAGAAACTGTCTCGTTCATTTTTGGCCAATAACAAAATCTCTGTAGTTGTGCAACTGTTTTACTTATCCTAAAGTGACTTGATATTAGAGAAGTGTGTGCTTTTCGAATTATCTTTACTCTTTCAGTTTGTGGAATGCATAGCTTCCCACAATGATATAGGAGTTGGTCCTTTACATGATAATCCAATTCTTCTACTCGTTTGCCTTGACTTAAAGTTGCATATACATCTTTAAAGTCTATATCTTGAGCATATTGCTCAATGTAGCTTTTATGTAACACATAATTATGCTTAAGTATAGTAGATGCATTTATAATGGGTCTAGATAACATATTTGCAACTTTATTGTGTATGCCCTTTTTATATCTGATGACTAAATGAAACTGTTGTAGAAAACCCATCCATCTATAGTGTCTTGATTGTTGCAACTTAGTTTGGGAGTGTAGATATTCAAGTGGTTGATGATCAATATGTATTACTGTCTCTTTGCCCATTAAGTAATGTTTCCACTTTTTCACACTCTGTACTAATGCATACAATTCTTTATCATATGTAGGATAGTTAACTATTGCAGAATAAAATGTCTCAAAATGATAACATATGGGTTTACCGTGCTGTATCAACATTGCTCCCATGGCGTAGTCACTGGCATCCATTTGGATCTCAAACGGTCTTTAAGATCAGGCAGTGCTAGTACTGGTGCTGTACTAATCTTGTCTTTCAAGGTGTCGAAGGCTTTCCGTTTTTTGCCTCCCCACTGAAACACCTTGTTCAATCTTTTTAAAGCATGTAAGGGAGCTGCAATTAAGGAAAAGTTAGAAATGAACTTTCTCCAATATTGTGCTGCTCCTAAGAAGCTCCTAACTTCTATAGCAGATTTGGGTTTAGGCCAGTTTACAATGACTGCCACTTTAGAGGGATCTATCTTTAATTCACCACCCCCTACTATATGTCCCAAATAATTCAAAGATGTTTTTCCAAATTCACATTTTGAGAGTTTAACATAAAGTTTTTCTCTTTTCAAAATATCTAGTGTCTACTTAACATGCTTTAAATGTTCTTCCCATGTTTTTCTAAATATCAGAATGTCATCTAGATACACAATAACAAAATTATCAAGAAAAGGTCTGATTATATCATTCATTATTCTCATGAAAGTAGCAAGAGCATTAGTTAAGCCAAAAAGGCATAACTAGCCACTCATACAATCCCTGTTTTGTTTTGAAAGCAGTCTTTCATGCATCTTTTTCTGCAACTCTGACCTGATGATATCCACTATGCAAGTCTAACTTGGAAAAATAAACAACTTCTTTCAATTGAACCAATAGATCATCTATGCGAGGAAGGGGATAACGATTTTTGATTGTTACCTTATTTAGTGCTTGATAATCAATGCACATTCTCCACGAGCCATCTTTCTTTCTCACCAAAACGATTGATGACCCACATGGTGATGTGCTAGGCCTAATGAACCACTTCTCGAGCAACTCCTACACCTGCTTCTTGATTTCTGCATTCTCTAAAGCAGACAACCTGTACATCCCAATGTTTGGCAATGGAGCATCTTGCTGCAAATTAATATTATGCACTATTTCCTTTTTGGGTGGCAGACCTTTAGGTTCTTAAAACAAGATATCATACTCTGAAACAACTTTTTCTAAATCAGCTTGCTATTTAGCATCACAACCCTCAAATACATTGGTTTTATCAAGTTTATTTTCCTTTACAACCATCAGTAAAAATTGTTTGCATGAATTTATCATTCCTTTCATCTTGTTGAGAATGCAACAAGATGATGGAGCTTAGTGGAAAGGAGTCACCTTCACTAAGTGGGCCCGCAGGCAAATTATGGCGTAAAGTCTATTTTTAGAATATGTATATTTTTAGACATATGGATCATGGTCTATGAGTTGCAGTATGCTGTTTATGGATGATTGGTCATATTGGGAAAAATAGATGGACTTCTATTTCTGGTTCATAGCGGAGTGATCAAGGTCTATTTTTAGACTGCCAGGCTAAAAATAGAAAAGTCAAATATTATTGTCTCATAATAATATTTAGACTATAAACTTTATCTTATCCTCTTGGAGCACTTCAGTTTGAGCTACATATGTGGCACATGCAGCTGTCAGAAGGAAATACGCTTTTCTTATGGGTCAGTTGAGCTATTGCATGCATGACATCAGTTATGACTCATGCATGTGAGTTCTGTGGAGTTGGATGTGGAGTTGATGGAGTTGTGTTCAGTTTGACTGGTTAAACTAGTTGTAATTAGTCTAACTACAAATAGACTAGTGATGAGTTATTAACTCATAATGCAACTGAAGAATACATCAGTTAACTCAGTGCATGTACAGTTTAGTGGAGATGGGTGTTAGAGGTTGAGATTGCTATCAGTTGTGACTATAGTTGTGCATGAGATCTTACACAATAAATGGATTGAGTATGCCCATGAGAATTGCCTAGTATATGCCCAGTGATATAGCCTGTGCTCACGTGATTTCCAGTGTGAGTGATTTTCACATGGTATTGTGTGCAATAGAGGTAGGCAAAGCAGTGGAGGAGATTTTAACCTGTGAATTGTTCGGATCTGAGCTATTTTTGTGTGTAACAGGTGGAGATAGTGCTGGATACTTGAGAGGAGTATTGTACTATGTATTGTTACATGTTCTCAATCATTAATATACAAATAGTGTGGGGTTTTCAGCTGTAAGCTTTCCCCGGGTTACATATTGTGTTAATGTGTGCATGCTATTGATGTTTTCATTGTTTTTGATGCTGCTAAATTGATGATGAACGTAGAGGAGGTTATGTATTATGCATGTATTCCACAATAGTGTATAATTGAGATAATCTCTGTTGAATATGTGTTTATTATTAAAAATTTCTACATGGTATCAGAGCTATTGATCATCAGATCTACTATTCAGGAAGTGTTTACATTCTATTTCTTCAGGCAGAGTCTGTAACCGGGCAAGGTAGCCTCTGGATTCATCCTTCCTTTGGAAGGTGAGATATCTGGTAAAAGCCCATACAGTCAATCTCTGTATGAGAAATACTTTGTTCTCACAAATCTTAGATCAGAGGCGGTTGAATTTGGAGCTGGTGGAATTGGAATTTGCAGCAGGGTTTTCTTGGTATCAATGAGGCAATGTCTTTCAACGGATTGCGATTCGAGTATGCTCTTGAGGGCAGATCAAACTATATTGCATGGAAGGATAGGATGGAGGCAGTGTTGGATGATAACGGACTGAAGGATTTCATAGAGGCTGATGTCCCAAAGCCTACTAATGCTGCGCAGGTTGATGCTTGGAAAAAGAAGACAGCAAAGTGTCGAAGGATTCTGTTGGAGGGCGTGAAGGATCACACTGTGTCCAACCTGCATGGTAAGGCTTCTCCATACTTGATGTGGAAAGTGTTGACAGATCTATCCCAAAGCAAGAGCGATCAGAGGAATCTGGCACTCAAAGACAAACTCAGAAACATCAAATGTGAGAAGGGAGACAGTGTGCCCAAGTATCTCACGAAGTTCACTCAGTGCAGAGATGACCTGGGAAGTGTGGGGGTGACTGTCGATGATGAGGACTTGGTGAGCTTGGCTCTCCTTGGTCTTCCGAAGAGTTGGCATTCCTATCAGGACTCTGTCAATGGTCAGGAGAAATTGCCAGGATGGGAGAGACTTTGGTCAGATCTTGTGCAGGAGGAGATTAGGCGGAATGCCAGGGACAGATCTTCATCAAAGGGAACTGATGAAGAAAATTGCGCTTTGGTTGCCAAATCAAAGAAGGGGAAGAGAAAGAAAGCTTCTCAGTCTGGTGCGAAAGGCAAGAAGCAGGATATGTCCATGGTGAAGTGCTTTCACTGTCACCAGCACGGACACTATGCCACTAATTGTTCGCAGAAAAGAAGAAGAACAAGAAAGCTGCTGGATCTGCAGCAGGAGAGGCTCTAGCCTCACAGTTTGAGCTTGATTTTTCATTGATTGTATGCTTGGTTTCAAGTGTGATGGGATTGGTGTGGTTGTTGGACAGTGGTGCATCTTTTCACATGATAGGAGATCGAGATTTGTTTTCTGATCTGGAGGACAAAGATCTTGGAGTGTACATCGAGATATGATGGTAAATATAGTGCGACCGGTATCGGTACCATTTCCTTTGAGAGGGAGTCTGGTAAACCCTTCGTATTGAAGGAAGTGATGCATGTTCCAGGATTGAAGAAGAATCTTATCTCTGTGGCGATGTTAGAAGACAAGGGATATGATGTTGTTTTCAATGAGGGAAAGGCTTTCCTGCATAGCAAGACAACTGGAGAAACTCGGAAGATAGGGGTTCGAGTGAGGAACCTTTATCAGTTGCATGTAGATGGATGCATAGCAACGGCATGCAAGGTGGAAGGATTGGTGAGTCAGGATGATGGTGAGCTGTGGCACAGGAGATTGGGTCACCTTCACCATGGAGCCTTGAAGATACTGCAGCAGATCACTATAGGGCATCCTAAAGGCATTCTTGCGCAGTTAGATCAGTGCAAGGGGTGTACTTTGGGAAAGTTTGTGAAAGCCACCTTTCACGAGAAGGATAGTCGCGCCACAACGATCCTTGAGAGAATTCACACAGACGTGTGTGGACCTTTCTCAGTAGCTTCGATAGCAAAACACAGGTATTATGTGATTTTTGTTGATGATTTCTCTAGAAAGCGTTGGATCTTCTTCATGCAGAAGAATAGTGAGACATACTCAAAGTTGTGTGAGTTCAAAGCACTAGTCGAGAAGGAGTCGGGGAAGAAGGTGAAGGCTCTTAGGAGTGATAATGGTGGTGAATACATCTCTGGCGAGTTCAAGGATTTCTGCAGTGCAGAAGGGATTCGAAGAGAGCTCATAGCCCCCCATAACCCACAACAGAACGGGGTTGCTGAGCGGAAGAACATAACGATTGTGGGTGCTGCATGGGCGATGTTGCATGATCAGGGCCTACCCCTTCACTTGTGGGCAGAAGCATGCAATACAACAGTTTATGTGCAGAACCGTTGTCCTCACAGGATTCTTGGCAGGAGTACACCCAAGGAGGCTTATTCTAGTAAGAAGCTTGATCTTTCTCATTTGAGGATTTTTGGTGCTAACGTTTACATGCATGTGACGAAGGATGCCATGAAGAAGTTGGAGCTGACCGCAGAGGTTGGGATATTTGTGGGGTACATTGATACGCCCCACAACTATTGTGTGTATTTTCCAGACAGTGGCAAAACTGTTGTGCAACGGGATATAAAATTTCAGGAGGAGAAAGCCATGAAGTGTTCGCTTGAGAGGGAGCCACACTTGCATGCAGATGAGGAGCTATTAGTTCCTAAGGATGAGCTTCAGGATGTGGATCAGCCACAGGATGAAGTTCATGGAGTGGAAGAGACCACTCATGCAGCGCCAACCATCAGAGGGCGAAAGTGCTTGACAGAAGCTGAGCGACTGGCTCAAGATGCAGAGAAAGTTGTAGGCCACCTACAGCCCAACGCAGGCAGAGACAGTAACTTGATCGGTACACTAGATACATGGATCTTATGAGCAAATGCGTTGTGACTGAGCCATCCTATTTCGAGGAAGCTGTGGAGGATCCCACATGGGTAGACGCCATGGTGGAAGAGTATGATTCGATTGTCAAGAACAGTGCATGGGAGATTGTTCCTAGACCCGAAGGGAAATCAATGGTGGGTTTGAGATGGATCTACAAAGTTAAGCAGGCAGCTGACGGGAGTGTGGAGAAGTACAAGGCAAGATTTGTTGCCCGAGGCTTTTCATAGATAGAGGGGATCGATTATGAGGAGACCTTTGCACATGTCGCAAGGTATTCTTCCATACGGATGATTCTTGCTCTCTCAGCGCAGATGGGATGGAAGATTAATCAGATGGATGTGAAGACTGCGTTCCTCAACGAAGTCATTGAGGAGGAGGTGTACATTGAGCAGCCCGAAGGTTTTGAGATCTTCAGCAGCGAGTCGCATGTGTGCAAGCTCAAGAGAGCGTTGTATGGGTTGAAACAAGCACCACGTGCTTGGTACACACGGATAAACAATTATTTCATCGGACTTGGATTCTCCAAGAGTGAGGCGGATCCTAACCTATACCCGATTGTGGTGGAGGGTAAGTTTCTTATCATTTTACTTTATGTAGATGATTTGATTCTAATGGGTGATGAGCTGTTGATACTTTCATGCAAGGATGATCTTGCTAAGGAGTTTGAGATGAAGGACCTGGGCCTCCTTCATTATTTCCTAGGATTGGAAATTTGGCAGCGTAGTGATGGACTATTTGTTTCTCAAGGTAAGTATGCTCGGGAGATACTGGAGAAGTTCAACATGCATGGCTGCAAGCCTGTTGACACTCCTCTTCCTGGAGGTTGGAGGAAGGAGGATGCCATTTCGGCAGAAGAAGTGGATGCCACTGTTTATCGACAGTTGTTGGGGTCACTTATGTATCCGGTCAATACATGACTTGATATATGCTATGCAGTTAACCAGCTTTCACAAGCTATGGTTAAGCCTACCAAGATCCTGTGGAAGGCGGGCAAGCATGTATTGCGTTATTTGAGAGGCACATCGAGATATGGTTTGTGGTACAGACAGGAGGATGAGTTGAAGCTATGTGGCTTCACGGATGCAAATTGGGCAGGGAGCCCAACAGACAGAAAGATCACATCAGGAGGGGTCTTCAGTATCGGGTCGAAAGCAGTTTCTTAGTACAGCAGGAAGCAGTGATCCGTGGCACTCATTTTAGCAGAGGACGAGTATATGGCAGCAAGTTTGGCTGCATGCGAGGCTATATGGATGAGGAAGATTCTGGTTGGTTTGTTCGGTTCTCACTTGGAGCCTACTGTGATTTATTGTGATAACTAGAGTTGCATTAAACTCTCGGTTAATCCTGTATTTCATGATAGATATAAGAATATTGACATTAGGTACCATCATATCAGAGATTGTGTGCAGTGGAGAATCATGTTACTTTCATACATTCCAAGGGAGGATCAGGATGTTGATATCTTGACGAAGGTGCTCACCAGGAGGAAATTAGAATACCACCGAGGTAGGATAGGGGTTGCTGATAATCCATATCTTGTTGAGAGGGAGTGTTGAGAATGCAACAAGATGATGGAGCTTAGTGGAAAGGAGTCGCCTTCACTAAGTGGGCCCGCAGGAAAATTATGGCGCAAAGTCTATTTTGAGACTATGTCTATTTTTAGACATATGGATCATGGTCTATGAGTTGCAGTATGTTGTTTATGGATGATTGGTCATGTTGGGAAAAATATATGGACTTCTATTTCTGGTTCAGAGCAGAGTGATCAAATTCTATTTTTAGTCTGCCAGGCTAAAAATAGAAAAGTCAAATATTATGGTCTCATAGCAATATTTAGACTATAAAATTTATCTTATCCTCTTGGAGCACTTCAGTTTGAGCTACAGATGTGGCACATGCAGCTGTCAAAAGGAAATACACTTTTCTTATTGGTCAGTTGAGCTATTGCATGCATGACATCAGTTATGACTCATGCATGTGAGTTCTGTGGAGTTGGATGTGGAGTTGATGGAGTTGTGTTCAGTTTGACTTGGTTAAACTAGTTTTAATTAGTCTAACTGCAAATAGACTAGTGATGAGTGATGTGAATTAATTGATTAAATTAATTCACTAATTATTAACTCATAATGCAACTGAAGAATACATCAGTTAACTCAGTGCATGTATAGTTCAGTGGAGATAGGTGTTAGAGGTTGAGATTGCTATCAGTTGTGACTATAGTTGTGCATGAGATCTTGCAAAATTAATGGATTGAGTATGCCCATGAGAGTTTCCTATTATATGCCCAATGATATAGCCTGTGATCACGTGATTTTAACATGGTATTGTGTGCAATAGAGGCAGGCAAAGCAGCGGAGGAGATTTGAACCTGTGACTTGTTCGGATCTGAGCTAGTTTTGTGTGTAACAGGTGGAGATAGTGCTGGATACTTGAGAGGAGTATTGTACTATGTATTGTTACATGTTCTCAATCATTAATATACAGATAGTGTGGGGTTTTCAGCTATAAGCTTTCCCCGGGTTACATACTATGTTAATGTGTGCATGCTATTGATGTTTTCATTATTTTTGATGCTGCTAAATTGATGATCAACGTAGTGGAGGTTATGTATTATGAATGTATTCCACAATAGTATATAATCAGGATAATCTCTGTTGAATATGTGTTTATTATTCAAAATTTCTACACATCTGCCCTGAGTTTATGAGAGTGTAATTATTCTTGAGCTTATGAGCTCTTACAAAGTATTCGATTCCATCTTTAACGAGTAGATACTTGTTCTTAGCTCTATAGAAAATAGCTTTTCTATCATACAAGTAAGGACTTCCTAAAAAAATTCCACATATATCCAAAGGAATTATGTCTAACTCAACCTCATCTACAAATGCTGACCCAAAAGAAAACTTGAGTTTGCATTGTCTAGTCACTTGTAGTTGTACTTTATCACTTAACCATCCTAATGGGTATGGTTTCTTGTGAGGTGTAGTTAGTAATCCCAACTTCTTTACAATTGTTATAGAAATTAAATTTTTCTTGTGAGCCACTATCAATTAAAGTATTAATCTTTTGATGTTTGGAAATAACTCGAATATGGAAAAGCTAATGTCTTTTTCTCTCATTTTCTTTATCAATAGTAGATTGTGCAGAATTACTAGTAGATGCTTCAGAATTCTTACCTTTTATACCTGTGGCTGCAATGGTTGTTTCATCTCCTGAGTCTGACCCCAGATATTTCTAAATAGCTACATCAGTATTCTTCTTCTTGCCCTCGAACTTCTTAGGTCTTAGCTCTGGATGTAGAATCCAACAGTCCTCATCGTCATGCCCATCCTTCTTACAGTGAGTGCATGAAGACTTGCTTGTCTGTGTAGTGTTGGCCTTCCTTGCTTTCCATTTCTGTTTTATTTTCTCCTTATTCTTGATTGCAAAGGGTTGGGATGATCCCCCAACTTCTGGGTTTCCATTCTTTCCTCTAGCTTCTAAATACGTAGCTTGAACAAATACCTCATCTATACTAATGGGATTAAACATGAGGATAATGTGCCTCATGTAGCTGTGTAGACCACTTATGTACTTCAATAGAGTCTCAGGTGAGTCTAATGAGATTCCTAGAATCAATGCTCTCTTCCTAAATTCTTAGGTGTAACCTTGTACACTTTTCCCTTTCAATTGACGAAGATTTTTCTAGCTCATCATGGCGTGCTGCATGTAGGTTAGTGGATAGAACTGCTTTTTGATTGCAGAAACAAATTCACTCTAGACAGAAAGAGTCTTACCATGTCTCTTCATGTTAGCTTGGATCCTGCCTTCCCACCAAACCAAGGAAGTGCCTCCAAGGCGTAGGCTGGCCAGCTAAATGTTGCTCTTGTCTCAATCGATACTTTGCACTCTACAATAAACATCAATTTGTCTAATCCAATTGTCCAACTTTTCTGCATTCAACTCTCCATCATATATTGGTAAATCAAATTTAACATCTAGTTTAATCAAAGATGTCTTCTTTTTATGTTCAGGGCTATTAGGAGCTGTGAGAAAACTTTCTTCTTTCCCTTTGCCTTTTGAGTGGTCATGGAGGAGAGACTCTTCTTCTCCTTTATCTTGTTTGGAGCCTGATGAATCTTCATCTTTATGTTTTCTAAAGTCCTTATACATTTCCTCTAGCATGGACCTTATGGCTAGGAAACTATCTATAAATTGAGGGTTTGGTCCCACAAAACCTTCCTCCGACATTGTCTTATGAGGATAGACTCTTCCAATTTCAGGATTAGTTTCAACCAACTCTCCTTCTCCTAATTTGAGCTTTGATTTAATTAGCATTCAACAACTAAATCCAACACAAGCTTGTCTAACCTAACAACCTATAGCTCTAATACCACTTGATCTGCAAATCACTTATGTATGATCTTAGTTAATTTATGTAGGTATTACAGACTCATGTGTTGGTGTGTGTGTCTATATTATCTTAGGCAACAGATTGATAAGATTGCAAAATAAATAGACACTGGAAAACAGTAATAGAAACACAACAAGCAAATGCAAAACACAACAATTTAATAAGTAGTTCACCCAATCCTCCTGGGCTACGTCTCCTAGTCACTTCCTCTTCCAGCTCTTCGCATTGCCTACCTCTGTCCACTGGGATTCCCTGCTTCTGTGTCATCGCCACTGTGTAACGTTTCATAGAGAGGTGGCCACTTGTCTCCTTACAAACTGGGCGCCAACACTTCCTCGAACAGTCGTTATTTCGGTTATCTTGTGAAATGATTCTTTCATCAAATCTGGTCACCCATTAGGTGCAATCTCCATCGTTAGATCTGGGGCCTCCAAATCCTATGGTCATCGCTTTTATCACATGGGTGACTTGCTCTACCGTTACCCTTCAATGAGAGCGGTTTTATCTCTCATCCGCCAGACACACGTCTTTCAGTGTATGGCATCGCTTGGTCCTCTGCCAAACCTGCTTACCACCCGAAATGCCTCTGATATTTCGCCGGTTTTGGAGCGTGGGACCTGCTTTTCAGTTTTAGCACTTTTCCCATGACTTTCTTTGTTTTTCACATGACCAGGTGCTCGGGCTTTTCCTTCTCTCTAACCGTGCATCAAAAATGGCCTTTGTTTTCTGATCTGGACTCCCTATTTGCTAGTTTGTGCCACTGCATGGTCTCCATGGGCCAACAGTCAGTGCGCTTTGACTGAGGGTCCTCATTGTTCCATGCTGGCTACAACTGCCACTGTCTAGAGGTCCTTCCTGATAGCTCATTGTTCACAAGATTTTGAAGTTTGACATGATTTGAAACAGTCATAGGAACTCTGATAATTTTCAAGGATCTAATTCAGATCAGGGAGGCTGCAAAAATGCCAACTTCCTCAGATCATATCTCTGCAAATATAGCATGAAAAGCTCTGAAATTCAGACCCAAGGTTCATAACAATTTCAACCCAAATGGTTTTTTTTAGTGTCTGAAATGTCACAAAAAAAAATTTATATCGCAAATGTCACAATAACTTATTTAGAGTAGCGAAACCATAGAATCCAAACCTCTAATACCAAATGTTATGAAACCAGCTCATAAAAAGATAGAAAAGATAGATCAACGCCTTAGAATTCAACCTCTTTAAGGGGGAAAACTCCTTTACATTACACAAATGAACAATTCTTGGATGATTCAAATGAAAAAACCTCATTTCTATATATAGGAGTCTAAGGGGTCACAATATAACCCAGCCGACCTAACAATAATAATATAAAGCCACAAAAATAACAATAGAGGGATTCTATGGGGCACAATAATAACAATATGGGAGAAATAGCGGCACATCAATAATAATAAGGGATACAACGACAATAGTAATGGGGGAATCACTAGTATTATAGGGACCTAATAGTGTCATCTTCAATCCCTACCATCCATGCATCTCAACAACAAACTGTTATTACACCTCCTTTCATACCTTCCATACCCACACTTATTGTAGTTTCATTTATGCCTCACATACCAACCATGGTAGGTAGATATGCTCCTTTAGCATTGCAAGCACCTTTAAATGTTATGCCACAGAACTGTGCTAAGATATTGCCACAATTTGATGGTACAGGTCCTGTAACAACACGAAATCATATTGATAGGACGAAAAACATCTCTGACTTAGAATAAGTCGATGATGATGATGTTAAAATTAGGTTGTTTGCTCAGAGTTTAATGTGAGAAGTTAAGAAGTGGTATAGGGCATTACCATCTAGGAGTATAGTTGATTTACCTTAGTTTCACCAATTTTTTCTTACTAGATGGGAAAGTAAAAAAAACCCCTCCAAATTCTAAATGAATACAAGAACTTCAAAATGGCTCCAAATGAGGCTATTGAACATTACTGTGCTAGGTCTAACCATGTCTATAATGCCATTTTAGCTACCATAAAACCCCCATCAGGATTAGACCTTATTCATTTTCCAGAAATATTTGATGTAGACATGGCCTATCAGTTGAGAGAAAGCGACCCAACCACTCTAGAAGAAATGAAAAGTAATTCTTTCAAAGTAGAGGCTAATTTATTAGCCAAAAGAGATAAACTAAAAACAGAAAGAAGGGTCACTATCAAGGAGGAACCTTCCTCCTCTTCATCAGATTAGAAACTAGATAATTTAGTTAAAGCTATGGAGAAAATGATGGAGAGGATGATAGTGGTAGATAGAACATCTCCTAGAGAACCTCAGGGAGGACCTCAAATTCGAAATCCCAACTTTAGGAGAAACCCACCACAGATTAAACAAAGGGAACAGAGACGCCCTTGTGATCAACAACTAGTCATGCCTCCATTTCAGGAAAATTATGCAGATGAAGAATTGAATTGTTTGAAATACCAGAACAAAACCAAATATATCTATTTGAATAAAGTGAGATAGATCACATCTTCTTGACCAAAGAAGAGCAAGATCTATTTTTTCTCTCACAACTAGAAGAAATCCCTTTAGAATTAGAAGACTATAAACAAGGATACCAAAATTCCATTATGGAGGTGCATAAATAATACAACTTAAGAAGAGAAAAATCTATTGGAACTTCTTCCAGTAAAACTCGAATGATGCCCCTTCCTCTAGTCAACCAAAATCTGATTCTCAAAAAGAAATTTCGAAAAAAATTGATGTAAATGTCAAGGAAGGTGATAAATCTCAAGCATCTTTTAATATTGAAACTGAACTGGCTAAGGTGAAGATCCCCATTCCTTTAATAGAATTGGTGACCAAAAGTGTATACAAGATTCAAGTCATGGAAGCCTTAAAAATAGGAGAAGGGTCAGACACAGTCAATTTGATTCATGATCATCATGAGCTATTGTTTGGACCTGAAATTGAAGGTAAACCTTCATAAGCCTAAACATTCATGATAAAATCCTACACAATGCGATGCTTGACTCTAGAGCCTCTCACAATTTGATTCCTAGAGCTATCATGGAGAAATTAGGGCTAGACATCACTAGACCATGCAAAGACTTTTACTCTTTTGATTCAAATAAATTTAGGTGTCTTGGTATGATAAAAGATTGATGTGTCACTCTAGTTCAAATAACTCCTAAGAGCCTAGTCATGGACATCTTAGTAGCAAATATAACTCCAAAGTATGGGATGTTGTTGTCTAGATCATGGGGGGGAAAGTTGCAATGCACTTTTCAAATGGATATGACGTATGCCACCATTACTGTGTTTGGCCAACCTAGAAGAATTTATAGGGAAACACACATAAAATGTATGGTCAGCAGTTAAGATAAGACCAACAACTAACCCCTCTATCCAGTAAATTCATACATGGACTCATTCATCTTATACAATAATGACTGTGTAGAAAATAAAGTTTCACCCTTAAAGGCCGAAGTCAGTAATACACAAATAATTAAATTTAATACTAAAGAAGAAAATCTAGGGGGAGAAGCATTATGGAATATGGATTTTGATGGAGCTGTGTATAAATATGGAGGAGGGGTATGTGTATTTGTTGTAAAATCAGCAAGAAATAGGACAGAAGGACATGGTTACAAACTTATTTTTTAGTGCACTAATAACATTGCAGAATATGAGGCATTGATTTTAGGGATGCATATTCTAAAGAAACTAGGAGCAAAATGAATTTCGGTGCATGGATATTCTGAGCTAATTATAAAACAAATTAAGGGTGAAAATTTTGCAAAACACCCTAGATTAAGGGATTACAGAAGTGCAGTTTTGGAAACATAGGGACTGCAGGGAACCATAAAATTATTAAATTATCCAAATCCTTGCCTCCCAATGAAGAAAAGAAGTACATAGAACTTTTAAAAGAATTTTATGATGTTTTTTCTTGGAGTTATGAGGACTTGAAATCCTATGACATGAGCATCATTCAACATACTGTTCCCCGTAAAGAAGATCAGAAGCATTTTAAACAACAATTAAGAAGGGTGAAGCCAGTTCTATTGCCCCTAATATAAAAGGAAGTTAAGAAGCTATATGATGCCAAAATTATTGTGCCTCTTAGATTTTCTAAGTGGGTTTCAAACCTTGAACCTACAAGTAAAACAACAGGAGAAATTAGGCTATGTTTAGACTTCTGAAACTTGAATCAAGCCTCACTTATAGACAACTACCCCCTCCCAAAGATGGATCATATATTACAAAAGGTAGTTGGATTGAGTAGGATCTATTTTACTAGATGAATTTTCATGTTATAACCAGATCCTGGTTCACCATGATGACCAAAAAAAGACAACATTTAATACACCATGGGGTACCTTTATGTATGTAAATATTCCTTTTGGTCCGATGAATGATGGAGCCACCTTGCAAAGGGCAATGGATTTTTCCTTTGCTGATGAAATTGGCAGGTTTGTCATCATTTATCTGGATGATATCACTATATTTTCGAAGATCGAGAAATAAAACTTGCTGCATCTAAGAAGAGTGTTTGAAAAATGTAGGAAATATCGCATGTCACAATCATTTCCAAGCAAGGCTTTAAAATTGATCCTAGTAGAGTTGAAGCTAATCTCAAAATTGACCAACCCAGAAATAAGAAATAAGTTCAATCCTTCATTAGGAGAATAAATTTCCTCAGGAGATTTATTCCTAACTTAGCATAAATCTTAAGATCCATCACAAATATGTTAAAAAGGGATACTGAGATAACATGGAACCCTGAAACCAAAAAATCTCCAATCGAAGTAAAACTAGCTTTAACAACTGTCGCTATATTGATTAGTCCTGATTTCACCAAAGATTTTATCATATTTTATTTTGCATATGATCATATTATTGCAATTGTTTTGTTGCAGAAGAACAAAGAAGGACAATAGCAACCAATAAACTTTCTTTAGTAGAGCATTAAGGGGTGCTTCACTGAAACAAAATATAATGGAGAAATATGCTTTTGCCTTAGTAAAAACACTAAAGGACTTTAGAGTTTACATATTACACTCTCATATAATTACATTTGTCCCTAATGCTATTGTAAAAGATATTTTGACACAAACTGATCCTGATGGCAAGAGGGGAAAACGAATTGTTGTTATGTTAGAATGTGATCTTGAAATCAAGCCTACCAAGATGATCAAAGGTCATGGATTCACAAAAATGATGGAAGAATATAATTTCCATGCACTTGATATAAATTTTATAGCTGAACTGGATGAACAGGAAAAGAAGGTGACTCCACCAGTATCAGAAGCCTTTGCTACTTCTCCGTGGTATGAACACATTGTATTTGTGCTGCAAAATTTACAAGCTCCTCTATGTTTGACTAAAAATAAAGCCATATTTCTTAAATTAAAGGCTGTGATATTATGTATTATCGATAATAATGTGTACTAGAAATATGCAGGAGGAATTTTACTTAATTGTGTGCTAAAAGATGAAGCAGATAAACTTATGCAGGAATTCCATGAAGGAGATTGTGGAGGACACTTGTACTAGAAGACAACAAGAAACACGATTTTAAGGGTTGGGTTATACTGGCCCACCTTGTTTGCAGATGTCCATAGGAAAGTGACATGTCATCAATGCCAAATCTTTGAAGGAAAAGGAAAATTGTTACCCCTACCCTTGAAACCCATATCAGTTGAAACTCCTTTCCAACAATGGGGTTTGGATTTTATTCGAGAAATACATCCTAGTTCCTTAGCCCAGAATAAGTGGATTCTTACAGCCACTGATTATTTCACAAAATGGATTGAAGCTATACCTACAAGACAAGCCACAGATGCAGCAATCATTAAATTCATGCAAGGTAACATTCTTACTAGATTTGGATGCCCAAATAAGATTATTACTGATAATGTAGATGCACTCAAATAAAAGAATATGATGGAATTTTGCAACAAGTAAAACATAAGATTGGGTCACTCTACTGTCTATTACCCACAGGGAAATGGGTTAGCAGAGTCTTCAAATAAAATTTTGGTTAATATCATTAAGAAGTTGTTGCAGGATACAAAAAAGTCTTGGCATAATAAATTAATCAATTCTTTGTGGGAATACATGATTAGTATAAAAAATTATATTGGTATGTCTCCATGCCAATTAGTTTATGGGGTAGATGTTGTTTTCCCCTTATCCTTTGGAATCCCTGTTCTCAAATTACTGTAGGAGTCACAAGTTGAGCCTAATGATTTACAAAGGAGGATAAACCAAACCATACAACTACAACAATCAAGAGAAGGAGTTTACAATAAAACCTAAGTCATCCAAGAACGCATCAAAAATATTTATGATAGAAGAAATAAAGTTGATGATTTTCAATTATATTACATTGTACTAAAGTGGGATTCAAAAAATGGGGATAAAGGTAAGCATGGTAACTTTGATGATCTATGGAAGGGACCATATAAAATTGATGCTTACAGAGGAAACAATGCATTTTTCCTGAAAGACATGCCTAGAGCACAACATCTTGGTGGACCTGTAAATGGTAGAATGCACAAACATTATTTCCCTCAAGGATAAATTACTTTCTCTCAAATCATTGTAAATACCATTCTATTTTTAAACTGTCAGTGTGGGTGGCTTACATCAGAGGTTAAAGCTCGAGGTGAAGGCCTTAAGCTTTTGATGAGTTCCTACCATATCTACAACAATAACAAACAATTCATATGCAAAATAAAGACTAATGACATTGGACCAATGCTACTAATCTACTACTTTCTTGACACCTCACAAGGAGGATGTCATCCCGAGTTGGAGCCACTGTTAGGGTCCTATAATTCATAGTATCAAATGATGAATGACTATTATCTTTCAGTTGATAGAAATTGTAAATAACATTGTATTCTGCAAATGATTTACAAAAATTATATAAAAAAATGATGAAAAATGAAAAAAAAAAATAAAATATGAGAAAAGGAAAATAAAATATAAAAGGAAAAAAAGAACGAAAATGAAAAATGAAAAAAGAAAAATATGTATGTAAGTGAGAAAATCTAAATGCCACTAAAGAAAACAAAAATGCATCAAAGATACTTTACGAATTTTTCAAATAAAGTGTGCATCTTGTTTAAATGCCACATAGAAATAGATTTCCTAAGTTTGATCATATTGTTTAATCATGGTTAAACTGAGTTAAATAAGGTTTGTTAGGTTAGTGAATAAATCAACCATCCAATTTAATCTTGGTTGAAATTAATTAGGTAGATTAGAGAAAGATTAACCAAAGTGTTTAAGCTTGGTTAAATTTGATAAATAAGCATTAGAATAGAAGTTTCATAACCTTAGGAAAAAATCAAAATGGGCTTGCTAGACTAAATGTGCTCTTAGGATAATTTAAGCGTGTTTTAGAATAATTAATCATGCTTGTAATAAATTAATCATGTCATTTAAACACGATTAAAAAATTGTAAATAAGATACTAGTGCTAAAGTTTTGATTTGTGATAAAGTTGAAAGGGGCAAACTTAATTTGTCAGCTTGTGGTATAGCAAGCATATAATCCAACCGCCACGATCTACCTCACCTGGACCAACAACGGGGAATCGATTTTGAATCCCCCAGTCCATTCTATCATTTTCGGTTGGGGGGGGGGGTCCGAAACCTATTACTACCTACCACCCCCCCCCGTAAACCACTTCATATCCCGTCAACATCTATAATCACGCGTAACCTCAGTACCACCCACCATGCCTTTGGTCCCCCACCACTCCTATCATGCCACATGTCTTCCACACTCTCGCATACCGTTGTGTTTCCCTTCTGCCACATGTATTTTCCTATTTTGATATTCATCCTTTCCTGTTACACCCTATTCATTATACAATAACCATTTTCTCCTGAACGTGCACCAGATCACACCGGACCTGCTTCATAATGGTCAGATGCAACAAGGATTTCCAGTTGCCTATAAAAACCTCCCAGTTGTTCATTATCGCCCCCTTTCAGCTTCCCATTTACTTCAAATAATAGGTACATTGGTTTAAAACCCTGATCTCCTCCACCAAAGTGCTTTGTCATCCACTATAGATTCTAGATAGTTATTTCTCAGCCAGGTGCCTGTTACAACAAGCAAATTGTTTAGAAAGCACCCAAATTTTCCAAGGTAAATAACACTGAGTCTTCACCTATTTTCCAAATAATTTTTAAAAATGGAACCTAAGGGAATGTCGAAATCAACAAGTTCAAAGCCAATGATCCCTCCTACCATTGGCCTAGACCATATACCTGTGGTTGACCAACAATATAAAATCACAAAGATCAATTGTGAGTTTGACTTGTTCGAACTGCACAATTTGCTTAGGAAAACCTTTTTGGACTAGAGTGATGAAATCAACCTTTGGGAATCCGTCTTTCCACAATTCATGTTTCCCCAGACTCACCCTTTCCTAGATTTGGTTTTTCGGTGTCAACCTAGGTATATCCCTAGCCAAGGAGCCATTGTGGCCTATAATGGAGACATTTTGTTTACTATGGCCTTAGAGTCAATTAACCAGATGCTTAAAGTGCCCCAGAATGACTCTTTGAGCCCTTTCTCTGTAGATTCCCTCATGGAACTCTACCAAAATCTAACCTTCCCTCGAAGAGCCAGAATATTTGAAACTTTCTTGTTAAAAGATGTCCAGCTTCCAAAGAAGAATCCACCATATCCAACCTCCATGTTTCAAGAAAATACCAAGCAAATTGTCTCATTAGTATCTTGTCTCTTAGGGTATCAATCATATCAATGGGTGGATGAACTTATCCTAGCTTTTCGGTCCATCTTTTCCACAAAAGAAAAATATTCTGTAATGTTTGATTTCATTCAATTCCTTGCAGGCAACATCCATGACCAATTTCTCAAGATTACCACAGAAGGAATGTTTAAACATGTATCAGTGCTAGTTTATATGTTTCTATTTTACCAGGTAGAAAGATTCCCAATTTCTTTGCAGAAACTAGATGAATAAGGCAATTCACAATTAGTCATCTAGTGGACCTATTTGGTGTAGAAGAATTCGAATAATTTCAGTTTCACTCGCTTCATAGGCCAGTTCATTTATACAGTTTCATGCCTTCTTAATAGTGATGTGGAACCTAGAGTAGGTTCCGAGATACAAAAAAACTTACACCTCAGTGAACAAGCTAAAACATGAGACTGGTACTTCTACTAGAACTACACACAAATTAGAGTGCATGGTTGTGAGCTGCCACCATACAAATTGCCAAAATATGTTCATTTGAGAATTTTCTCATTGGAATATACAAGGCAAATGATAAAAATGGATGAATTACAGTTTGTTTCAGCTAAAAAGAAGGGACAGTTCAAGATCAAGACATAAGTGGGGCCATTCATATGCAACACCAAAGCAACAGATAATGAGGCAGATGCACTTCTTAAACAAATGAGCTTTCGATTAAGCTTTACTTGGTCATATGACCCCTTCAAAATCATTTCTAGTTAAAGAGTGGAACAGAAAACCACTCTTTACATTCACACTCCTAGGCCAAAAATTGAAAAGTTCATGAACCTGGATTAGTGGGAGGAGAATACTCTACAAGAAGCTGAAGAATAGGTTTTGTCTACAACCAATTTACAGACTCCGATACCTCAGGAAAATCATGACAAAAGGCCAAGAGTAGAAGAGTCTCCTACAGTAACAGAAATTGGAGCCAAGGAATTCCTAATATATAAAAAGAAGCAGAAAACTAATCAAAAACCAATTTTCATTCAGGATGACGAAGATAATGCTACTATAGTTTCGATAGGTCCACAGGTTTCTACGATACTATAAAATATTTTTGCAGGTACGAGACAAGAAGATATTTTTGTAGGTTCTCCATCTTCCTCAGCCTCACAAGATCCTCCAGATTCAACACAGACAACAAAGTTGGCTCAAGGCCAAACAAAGCCAAATATTTTTGCTAAGTACAAAGAAATCAAGCAGAAAAATGAGATGCTAAAGGCTAGCACATATACTCAATTTTGGAAACAAACTACTTCTTCCCAACACATGCTTCTATCAGCCTTTGATACTGAAAAGGGAAGAATGAAAATGGCTTTTCTACAGGCACAGGTTCCATTCCCAAAATCACCAGCAGACTACAAGAAGACAATTTTCTCCTTTGACACTAATCAAATCCATCTGATTGATCAGATGGATATGCACAAATAGACTAGAGAGATGTTATACTCCACATTGACTAATACTGCCATGAAAGCTTCAAAACTGCAGGCCTCCATCAACAACATACAGTCACAGTTGAAGCTGGAGAAGATCTCATCTTTGGCAAAGGATAGTAGAATTAAATCACTAGAGGAATTAGTCATTGAGCTAGGTTATGACCCTAGTGATGTAAAGGCAGAATATGAGATTGTGATAAAAAATATTGCAGATATAGCAGCTCTAAGAAAGCATCTCAAGTTGCCATCTACAAACGATCCATAGACCAAGGAAATGGGAGAACTGGAAAACCAAAAGGAATACATGTTCAAGTTAATAATTGAACAAAATGTCCAGATCAGAGGAATTGAGGTGGAACTAGAAAAAATGCTCAAGGATAAAGAGAATTCCTCACAATTGGCTATAGTTCCATTGACTGTAGTGCCTATTTCAGGCATAGGGAACAGAAGAGGCTTCTACATCGACAACAACACCAACAAAAACCACAAATTCTTCCAAAGAATGATTAAATCCATGTAGGAGATGTCCCTTCAGGGAAAATAAATTGAGAAGTTAAAAGATTAGCTAAATAATTTACATGAACATAAATTGAACATAGACAACTCCTATGTAGCAGAATTACAAAAATCTCACAGGCTTGCTCATAGAATAGAGTGAGTCAATAATGGCTCAACCTTTAGCACAACCCAAAGAAAACATATGGGTCGATATTAATCATGCCATAAAAGAAATTTGGCCAGCAATTCAGATCACCTTTGAACAGGAAGAATTGATGCAGAGATAAAAAACAATGATAGGGAGGTAAGAGAAATGTTGGGAGATAAACCGAGTGAAGAAACAACCTTAATCAAAGTTTTGAATTCTAAAACTAAGGAAGAACTAGAAGAGCTTCATATTTTAGATAGAACATAAACCATTTTAGAGATAAAGAAAGTTTTACAGAAGAGGATCCTTATGATACAACTAGACAATAAGTGTCAGACTCTGGAAACTGTTGTTCATAGGTTTCATACCAGGTTCAATATACTGAATCAAAAAGGGCTACCAGGGTTGGTAGTAATGAATGAAAAATTGATCAATTTGAGTGACTACAACCACAAGCATTTTACTATTGCCCAAGATAAGTCTAATGTTGCAGGGGTAAAAGGAAGTATTACCGGAAAAGCTTTCCTAGAGGATCTAGATCTTTATTTGATCATTAACATGAGATCAAACACATTTTCATCAACAAGCCTACATTTGAAAAATATACTGAAGTTGATGAAACATATAGAAAGCTAATAAAACTTTCTATCCCTAGAGAAGATTGATGGGATCACTTGTGTGAATTACTTGAGTGAAACATGTTTCATCTCAGACATTGAGGCAGCACCTTTTTGGGACTAGTCATTAGGACCCAACCTCCACCATAATGCCAACAGCTCCAACAGTTCAAAATTCCTAAATTTTGGTACTATTTATGTAATCTGTTTTAGATATTTTAGGATTCTACATTGATCTTTTGAAATCAAGATAATTTGTAATTATTTCTAGAAGTACTTCATAATTTGAAGTAGTATAGGTTGATGTTTATGTGAAGAAAAAGACCATTGATGTAAAGTTGTTCCACAAAGTTCCAGTTGACACATTTCAGTAATACAAAAGCTCTTACAGGATTCCTGTGTCAGATTTTTGGTGAAGCAATATTCTCCTTTGCTGTTGTGTTTTCCTTTCTTTGTAATTTCATGTGTTTTGTAATTTGTTTTGTTCAAAGAAAATTATGAATCTGAATTTGTTTAAGTACACTTAGTTCCGTCTTTTTAAAAATTTAAGTCTTTTCTAATTAAGTTAAGCAATAGAATTCTTAATTTCTCTCTGCTTAATGGACACTTGATCATTTCTTCTTTTCCCATCTCATCAAACATTTGAGATCCAATAAATCTACCTGCCTTTGTGTTATGGACATTTTTGTGCCTTACAGCATTGAGCATGAAATGTCCATAATCTAAGGGATCCAAAGTCCCTAAACATGTTGTTCCTACCCCTAGAGGAACAAGGCTAACAAACCACAGCAATTCACAGAAGTTCTCCACCAAAAAACTACTCAAAACAAGTCAATTCAGGATCATTTCAGTGGCTACGCTAGCTGTTTGCACTGAATGTCAAAGCCAACACTGGCTACCTGCGTTGAATGTCAACTGGAACAAAGGCTACCTGCGCTGAACGAGAGTGGACAAGTGGCAGGCTCATTTCTCAAGGTGTCAAAACCCAGGAAGCTTCCAAAATGACACTTGCCTCAGGGAATTCGACTGGTGATGAGTAAGAGGTTCCAAATCTCCAAGTGGAAGCAAGAACCTCCAAGTGGACTCAAGAACTGACAGAGGGAGAGGACACTAGTCAGATCTCAAGCTGACTCATCCTCTCTCCAAACATCTATATATGGATCTCTCCTCCATGAGATCTAGAGGCTGGAATTTTGTTATTGCAAAGAATTGCTGTTGGTTTGAGAATGGAATCATTGGGTGCTTAATGCTTTGAAGGGGCTGAAGATAGGAATTCCATTTGCTGGGAAGGAGATGCTAGATTGGAGCCCTCTGGGTTGTATCTCTTCCTGAACCTTGTTATTCATCAATAAAGCTATCTTGGTTTCTCCTATATGCTGATGTATTTTGATGTATAAGTGTATTAGTGTATTTGGCTTATTTCTAATCCTAAACTAGTTATGAATGTGAACATCTGTCTTTGTGTAGTGTTCTTCTCTTGTCTCAAGTAGCTGTTCTCTTGTCGCAAGTAGCTGTTCTCTTGTGATCTTGCAGGAAGTTATAGCTGGATAAGCAAGAAGGCAAGTAGCTGTGAACACCCAAAGAGAAGGGAGATTGGATCGAGGGACAAACGGAAGACACCGGTAAGTCTATTGACCTCTCTTCTTTCACATTTCATAAAGGAAGAAACCAGTATAGCTGTACTCGTTTGTTGCTAAGGCACTGTCACACCTTAGGTGGATAGGATCGTCCTGCATAGGCATTTTTCCCCACAACAAATTGGTGACTCCGCTGGGGAGATCTGTTTAGTCATTTTATTTGTGTTTCTATCATTGTTTGCATCATAGACTTGACAGCAACAGTCGAACTGCATCTTTCCCGGATGCAAAGTAGAAAGTTGCTGCTTTGATCAAATTACTGGACTGGTCTATGATCTGAACAATGGATTCACAAATGATTTGATGATCCTTGTGATAGATCTTAGTAGCTTCCAAAGCATCCCTTTGATTACACCTTGCTTGTTGCTTTTATTTGGCCTAAAACAGTGAATTAAAGAGTAATCTGTGACCCAGAACTTGAGGGAAACGAGAGTTTCTCCTTCAGCGCAGACCCAGTGAAGGGATTCTGCATTTCAACGCAGGTCCCGTGAAGGCTACCTGCACTGAATGTCAAAACCCCTGTGTTGAGGTTGCGCTAAACCAGTTTGCTCTTGTGCAGCTGGGGTTCTCTGCTCTGTTTTGCCTTGTTTTGATCTCTGATTTTTGCAGCCTGTAACCAGCATAGGTACCAGTCTGATAACCCCTTTTCTCTGCTTACATTCCGCCTCCTTTTGTAAAAAAATACTGTGAGTGTTTTTATGTGTTTGTGGCGTCATTTACAGTTTTCCTTTACATGAGTAAAATAGTCATTTCGTAGCCTTTGATTCAGATCTGATTGATTGTGATCTTAGAAGAGAGTTCATTGGCTGTTTGCAGATTGATTATACATTTAATTTTTCTTATTGGTTTGAATTTGTCTCTTTTAAGTGTCGAAACAAGTCTTTATTTCGAAAATCGTTAAGTAGTGTAATCTCTTCTACCCTCTCTGATTTCGAAAAAGTGAACTTGTTTGTATTGATCATTTAAAAGCAAATTCAAAGTTGTACAAAAAGCTTTCTTTGTAGGCATCAATACTAAGAAAGCGGAAAACAAACACCTGCATTGTGCATTTTGCATTTGATAGTTTGCATGTTGGATTTAGGAAAGTGCATTAGAGTGTGCTGATTGCTCTTTGAGAAAAGATGGTGTCTTTCTTTTCCCTTAGTAGCTAGGATTTTCAAAGTTGAAAAGATATAAAGCTTGCTTATCATCTTTAGACTGCATTTAGGAATTTGTATCATACATCTCGTGGTGAACCTTGAAAGGAAAACTTTAAAAAGATCAACCTAAAATAAATTGAATGAACTTAACAACGCTTTGTAACATAACGCACAACATAGAGGTCTAGGCTAGAGACGTGTTTCGGCGTCGTTAAGCCTGGTGACTGTCGATCTCGTGGAAGGTGGGTGATTCCTCCTGAGGGACGATAGCGCCAGTACGGATTGTGCTCCCACGTACCGTCGCGTATATATTGGGAGACCCCTATAGGCATAAAACCTTTATCCTTAGGAAGCCGTGTCGGCCGCCCTACTGATCGCAATGCACTGAACACAGCATTCAGGAAGATCGACCGCCCGTACCCTAAAAAGTATTCTGCGGTTTTGCGAAAAGTTTGGCACACCCTCTACCTAGAACTCCAGAGCAGTTCCTTTTGGCCTTTTTCAGACTCTATAACGGAAAAAGTCCATCCGAGCATTTGTCACTTCGGGCTCGTTAAAACATCGAAGGAGACTAGAGTCATCTTTAGCTTTTTCTCGACTCTTTAAAATTGAAAAAGCAAGTTGTGTCTAAAGCGTCGTTAAAATTTATTTTAAACGGAACAATCACCCTTTAATTCCTGCGTTGATCTTTAGGTTGAAAAAATGGAGCACACCAACCAAGGAATTCCCCTTGGTGGAAATCCTAGTCCCTTCTCCTCTTGGGGAGATGTTGGTGCGCCCCACATGGCCACATTGTCGCTTCCAGGACTGACAATTGGCCTGCCAGTCTGGCTCTTTTCAACCAATGTCGTTCAGAACACCACCATTCCTGAACAGTCGAGTCAACAGTTAGACCAGACTAGAGTTGCCCACCAGCCTTCTACTTCATCTTCCTCTCCTCCTTCTTCTTCGCTTGACGGAATTGGTAAAACAAAAAACCAGATTCCTAAGGAGAAGAAGGAAAAGAAGAAGAAAGAGAAGAAGAAGAAGGAGCCAAAGGCGACTGGGGCAAACAAGTGTCGTCTGACAAAAATCCACACACAGCACTGACAAGGCCTAAATCGCCATGTGTCATATGCAAGGGAGACCATTTCCACAGAGATTGTCCCTGTATCCCTCGAATACTAAGGGACTGGTCTCCCTGTTTGCACAATTCGGTAGCATCAACCTCTGATAGCCATGTTGACTGCTCACCGTCAACTAGTGAAAGTGAAGTCACAGGACAGAGAGGGAAATCTAGATTTCCCTGCAAACTGTGTGAAGGCGATCACGCCATCCACTGTTGTCCCTTCTTAGACGAGGCTAAAAGAGTTCTGGAAGATCGCCCGATTTTACGAGCGCAACTTCCTCCTGGATATCAAAAACTCCTGCCAAGTCCTTCACTAGTTGAGAACCCGGCTGACCCGCCCAGGTGGTCAGCCGAAGCACCTATCATTGAAGATGAACCGTCTGGATCCATGCCTGACGAAAGTCAAAAGGTTGATACGGCAGTTGACCCGGTTTTGCCTTCAGAGGCTCTATCTTCGAATGATACCATCACAGAGGAGAATAAAGACGACACCGTCCAAATTCTCTTCATCAACACTGACTCTGATGAACAAGGGGGCAATGCCCCCATTCCTTTATCGCAGGAAGGAAGTTCGTCAGAGCGATATCCGGCCGTCTATTCGGTCCCACCACCAAGCAACCTGGTTGTGTCCTTTGACTGGAACCAACTAGGCAGACCCCAGTTGCCAGCAAGCATACCATTCAGAATTATCGTTCAAATATACAGAATGGTAATGGCTGGCACTATCATTGATGAGGGGGCATCTGTGAGTATCCTTTCCTCTATTGCTTGGAAAGCGCTTGGTTCGCCAGCGCTTTTACCTGAAATGAGAAATCTATCAGGTTTTGATAAAGGAACCAGTCGAACTTTAGGGATCCTCCCCAATGTGCCTATAACATTGAAAGAGAAGACCGTTCAAATGAACGTGATGGTCGTTCAAGGACCCTTGGATTATAACCTACTCCTTGGACGAGACTATATATATTGCATGGGATCTATAGTCTCCTCACTCTTTAGAGTAATGTGTTTTCCGCATGAAGGAAGAATGGTCAAGCTCGTGGACCAACTTTCATTTCCCGGATCACGCGTCGCAAATAGTCATATACCATCCCTAAATGGTCTATTCATGCAAGAAGTGTCTCAACCCACGGTCCGTCCTCCTGATGAGCGCGAGTAATCCGGGAGGATATGACTGGAACCCAGGGGGCATACGTCCTGGTCTGCTTCGGCAGGGAAACTTTAGGTATAGAGTAGGTTTCCGCGGGAGAATATGACTAGTCTGTACCCCGTCCGTAGAGGAAGAGGGGTTATTCTAGAATAAGATTGTTTTGTCAAAGTTATGTGAGAGGGCGGGTCTCGTCACTCACCTTTGTTTATTTCAGTAGACATTTCCGAGGAAGTGTTTTGTTTGAAAGATTAACGAGACAATCTTTGGGTAACCTGAAAGAAGTAGGCCTCTCCCAGTGAAACGAAAGTTTTGACGGAAATGAAGTAGAGGTAACTTTGAAATCGTACTTTATACCTGGGGGCATGCAAACCTTTTGGAGTGCAAGCCAAGAGCGGTTATTTATCTGTTTTTTGGGTTAGTCGTTTCCGAACTTGCATGAAGAAAGGATGCGGAGCATAGCTTTGGTAAGGCGCAAGCTCCATAAAAAATGGAATCTTTCATGAGACACTCTTATCATATGACTGGGTATTCGAGCAGTTTTAGCATAAAGTTCATGCTCGTTAAAAAATAAACGCAAGATCCGAGCAGTTTTAGCGCATAGTTCATGCTCGTTAAAAAATAAACATAAGATCGAGCAAGTGTTTCAATCCGCGTTTAAGCTCGTTAAAAAAATGAACTATCCCGGTAAATAACCACTGTGAATGTAATATAATCAGCCCTTGGTCGTGTTTGCACCGTCACCTCCACTTTTCATTTGGCCGATCGTTCACCTCCATATGATTGTTTACCCATTTTGAGGAACAACTGCGAAGAGTGATTATGCCTAGCCATCCTTGTGACACTGCCGTGATTGGAAAATTCCAACCTGTACCTGGAATCAGCTGCTATCCCTGTTTATCACTCGTTCCTCAAAAGACGAGTCTTCTTTAAGCTCTTTTCATCTGACTCGTAAAATATGAAAAGATTGCCGAGTTTTGGCCTTCCAACTCGTTAAAGCGACCGGAATAGCTATCCCTCCTCTAGATTTTAATCTTTTTGGACCTGAGGGATTATTGCACAAAAAGATTGAGCGCTTGTTTTGTTCGGCTCGTTAAAACTATCGAAAACTCATCCCTTCTATATTGTTTTATACTTTTTCAGACTTAAGGGATTAGATGACGAAAAAGGACTTTTGGAGTTAACTTTATGTACCTTTTCAGACTCTCTAAAAATGAAAAGGACCGAGTTATCCTTGTCGTTAGACTCGTTAAAATCATTAAATAGCGACAAACTTGTCTTTAGACGAGAACGAGTTTCACTATCGCTAGGCTTGTTAAAACATAGCGATGGGCTTGCCCGAAGGGCAGGTTATAGAACAAGCATATGTTATCCTCCTCAAGCTTGACAAAAATAAAGAGGTACTGGTCAGCAATGACTGGGGAAAAATTGGGAGAAACTAAAGAAAACTTTGATGGTAGAAAGTCGCTCTTGAACATGACACTTTTCCTCCGTGCCACAATCGGGTTGGGTTGTTTCATTCACCGGTCACATCCATGGTCTCGCCATACCATCCATATTTGGGGTAATGCTACCGATCCATCGTATCAGTGTCGCCATATGTTCAAGAGAAGTCGTTCAGAAAGAGTCAACCCTGTCCCATCCACTGCCATACATTATCCTTCATCCTTTCATGACCGCCACCTTGAATCATATGTCACAGATCGTTTTCACCTCCATTAAAATCATTAGCTCCGTTCTGTGTCACTGATGTGGGATTCATTAAGGCCCTCTTGTGACAGATCACTTCTTGTCGACATCAGCTCATTATCCAAGAAGTTGATCTAGGAACAACCCCTTCAGTACTTTGAAGCTTGCATGCCACAATGGCAAGTTTCTCACTTCCGGAGACAGGTATACATCAATGACCTTCGACCGAAAGATTTTGCGTGGTGTTTGACACCAAGTCCTTTATTCACACCACGTGAATTGTACTGCAGTACCTTGAGGGTCATTATCATTATCGGTGATTCCTCTCGCGCTTGTTAACGGTTTACATCATTGACCGGTAATCAAGCGATGTCTTTCCATGTTCGACTTCAGAACTTTTCTCACATGGATCGACTTGTACTTAGAGTGAAGATCGAACGAGTTTGAAGACCCTGGATCTAGTTTCATCCATCCGGGCTGCGATATATATTCAGGAAAGATAAATACATTGACATGTACATCATTGCAGCAGATAATCATCCTACTAAAAGGATGATAATTTCATCGAAATTATCAGCCTATCACCAGACGATTGTCTGTTCTATGTACAGAAAAATGAATTTATAAAGCTGAGCATGGGAATGCCCGCCTCAGCTAGATCATGAAAGCAGTATGAAAAATAATGTATTGTATTGTATTGTATTACAGGTCTCCT
Source organism: Pinus tabuliformis (assembly GCA_031772625.1). Taxonomy (NCBI): domain Eukaryota; kingdom Viridiplantae; phylum Streptophyta; class Pinopsida; order Pinales; family Pinaceae; genus Pinus; species Pinus tabuliformis. Next base: position 1,909,862,328 of record CM062817.1, on the reverse strand, counting down.
CCCAGCATTGGATGAACTTCAGATCCCCCTGATAAAGCATTTCGCCCGATAAACAGCCTCATACTTTAGGGGGAAACTGTTATAGACATGTCTGTGTCTTACAGCATTGAGCATGAAATTTCCATAATCTAAGGGATCCAAAGTCCCTAAACATGTTGTTCCTACCCCTAGAGGAACAAGGCTAACAAACCACAGCAATTCACAGAAGTTCTCCACCAAAAAACTACTCAAAACAAGTCAATTCAGGATCATTTCAGTGGCTACACTAGCTGTTTGCGCTGAATGTCAAAGCCAACACTGGCTACCTGCGTTGAATGTCAACTGGAACAAAGGCTACCTGCGCTGAACGAGAGTGGACAAGTGGCAGGCTCATTTCTCAAGGTGTCAAAACCCAGGAAGCTTCCAAAATGACACTTGCCTTAGGGAATTCGACTGGTGATGAGTAAGAGGTTCCAAATCTCCAAGTGGAAGCAAGAACCTCCAAGTGGACTCAAGAACTGACAGAGGGAGAGGACAATAGTCAAATCTCAAGCTGACTCATCCTCTCTCCAAACATCTATATATGGATCTCTCCTCCATGAGATCTAGAGGCTGGAATTTTGTTATTGCAAAGAATTGTTGTTGGTTTGAGACTGGAATCATTGGGTGCTTAATGCTTTGAAGGGGCTGAAGATAGGAATTCCATTTGCTGGGAAGGAGATGCTGGATTGGAGCCCTCTGGGTTGTATCTCTTCCTGAACCTTGTTATTCATCAATAAAGCTATCTTGGTTTCTCCTATATGCTGATGTATTTTGATGTATAAATGTATTAGTGTATTTGGTTTATTTCTAATCCTAAACTAGTTATGAATGTGAACATCTGTCTTTGTGTAGTGTTCTGCTCTTGTCTCAAGTAGCTGTTCTCTTGTCGCAAGTAGTTGTTCTCTTGTGATATTGCAGGAAGTTATAGCTGGATAAGCAAGAAGGCAAGTAGCTGTGAACACCCAAAGAGAAGGGAGATTGGATCGAGGGACAAACGGAAGACAACAGTAAGTCTATTGACCTCTCTTCTTTCACATTTCATAAAGGAAGAAACCAGTATAGCTGTACTCGTTTGTTGCTAAGGCACTGTCACACCTTAGGTGGATAGGATCGTCTTGCATAGGCATTTTTCCCCACAACACTTTGCCTGTTAGATATGTCTGTCAATATTGAAATAAATCTATTCGAAGTAAATTGACTCCATTGCACAATGGTATATTGTTACATTATCAACCAAACAAATAAAGTAAATTGAAAACCAAACTATTAAACTCTCATAACTAGCCTAATATATCAATATAAACAAATCTAAATCTAAAAGAGAGATCACTCTTTGAAGATGGCAGGGCTAGAACCCAAATTCCAAAGTGGTTTTGTGGTTACTTTGTATTTCTTTCACAATATTAGGAAATACATAGTGCTAGCACATCCATCCCCTGAAATAGAAGAGGTGAAAATCATCCTTAAGAACAGTTCCGCGCAAAGTGTGAACAACCTCCCAACTCAGATCTAGTCAATTATCACTCAAATAACCCCTCTGCGAGGACTTGTAACAAACCTTTTAACAAATACTTTGCTCCATATCGCTGTCCCAGGTTTCCTCTTAAACAAATATTCTCCATTGGACTTTCCTCAACCCTTGAATTGTATGCCACAAGACTATCTCAAGCTCTTGCTAAGATTCATAGGAGAAGATGACATTTCAGCACAATGGCAATGAACCAACTAGAAAAACAAAGAAATGAACCCAAAACACGACGGCTATCCAGGAAATGGCAAGGCTAGGCAAATCCACTGGAAATCCAAGAAATCCTCCATGCGAGTGACAAATCATGATCAATAAACCACATGCATATGCCATGCATGCAAAAACTAGTGAGGAAAAAAACATGTAACTCAGTACCTTCAAGCAAAAACAATTGTAGTTGTTGATCATGAGGTCCTCTTGCACTTTCTTGCTCTTTCTTGCCTTGTTGCTCCAAACTCCAAGTATGCCACACTCTCGAAGAGTGCTCCAAGAAAACTCTATGTGTCCAAGAGCATGAGAGAGAGAGAGAGAGAATAGAGACAAAGCTCCAAAACTGAATTGACAAAAGTCTGTATATTGATCCTCAGAAGCCTTTTTATTAATCAGGCCTCTATTTTATTCATTTTTCATCATTTTCCTTCATTTTCCTCATCACATGCTACTTGTGACCTTTTGCCTCTCTTTTCTCCTAATTTCCATTATTTTCATAAATAAATGTATCAAAATGACATTTTTCTTTTCCAAAGCCTTTGCCATTGCCTTTGCCAATTTCCTTAGTCTTTAATCAATCACCAGTGATCCCCATCATTATGATTTTTCCCAACATTCAACTTGGAATAAGTGTCCCATCAAATGTGGTTATTATTTTTCCTTTATTAACTTTATTACATGGAATTTTCACGAGGGCTATTACATTTTTTAAATAAGTGGAGGATATATTTTTGTTGTAAATATGGTTTTTTTTGTTTCCTTTGTTTGTAGAGAAGATGAAATGATTCACTTCTTGCGACTCTTGGTCTTCACATGGTAGCATTTTTTTAAGAGAGGATGAGTGCCTAGAATAAAAAAAGAAGGGGATTAGAAGAGAAAACACATTTCTTTCTCCATGAAATTGCAGTTCTGTATTTTGAAAATCATTGTAATTTCCTTCTATGTGAACAAGGAAATGTTTTTTTTGCGAATGGAATAAATGAATGGTCAATAGGATAGTAATTTGATGTGGTTCTGAATTCAATTGTGACAGGCTAGGAGGTAACTCCTTAAATTGAATTGTGATTTTGCATTGAGGTTAATCATAAATATATACATGGAGGGAGAGACTCTTGGGCTACATATCCTATTGTCTCTTCATATTCCAACTCTCCATATTTTCTATTTACATTATTTTACACATACTCACCCAATCCCAAGGATTCGGTGTCAACATTCCCCCCCTTAATATGAAGTGATGTTGGTGAGTCCAAGCATTGTTCAGAATCTTTTAAAGTTTTCTCTTCCAAGAACGTTACTGAAGATGTCTGCAATCTACTTAGCTGTGGAACAATGGTGTAGATGGATTGTGTTGGCCTCAAAATGATGTCGAATCAGACAGTATTTTGTATTGATGTGCTTTGTTCAATCATGGAACTTTGTGTTCTTGGCCAACCTTATTGCAGAAGTATTATCCATCATGAGTGGAGTTGAATGCACTTGTTTGACCTTGAAATCATCTAAAATTTTACTGAGCCACACAATTTCCTTTGTTGCTTCTGTTGTTGCCACATATTTTTCCTTTATTGTGGAATCTACTAGAACTGATTGTTTGCGTGACCTCTAGGAGACAACTCCTGATCCAAGACTCATAACATAACCTGAAGTAGATACCCCAATTTCTTTATCTTCGGCGAAGTTTGAATTAGAGTATCCAATCAAAATGAAGTTGCCCACCTATGTATACTTAGGTCCAAAGTCTTGAGTTCCCTTCATGTACTTTATAACTCTTTTTGCAGCATACCAATATCACTAACAAGGATTTTTCATAAACCTAGAGAGGATTCCAATGACAAATGACATGTCTTGTCTAGTAGTATTCAGGTAGTTGAGACTTCCTACAAGGTGTCTATTGTAGGAATTTACAGGGTAAGTTCCTCAGAAAGAAAACCAAAAGGACACCGCTCACAACCAAATCACAGATCAATACACCAGTATTTTTGACGTGGTTAAAACCCTCAAAGAGGGAAACAGTCCACGACCTGCGCCAACGTGGCTACTACAGGCAATTTATTAATCAAAGAATGAAAATTACATAAGCTTCTCTCATGCACGGATTACCCAAACAATGACCCTCCATGCGCTTTAAATAGAACTCATGGACCAATCGGGTGTCAAGCCACGAATCAAGTGTCGGTAATACCGAGGAGAGAGTGAACCGTCGGATCACTACATATCGTGACCGTCGGATTGTAAGTTACAAAATGTACAACGGTAAAGAAACACACTTTACCTAACTCTATACCTAACTCTACACTAGACCAAGTTGAACTTAACTATATCCTATGTGTCGGAATATCCTAACATCCCCCCTTAAGAACAACTTGGGATAGGATTGAAGGATTTACAAATATGACACAATAGGAGAAGGAAGGAGGCACTAGAGCCTATTCCCCCTTAGTGACAACTTCCTGAACTCCAAGCATATATCAAAGTTTAGTGAACTTCGCCTCTGTGAGAGCCTTTGTGAAGATGTCTGCAACCTGATCATCTGTTGAACAATATTGCACTTCAAGAACATGGTCATGAATGAGCTTTCTGATGAAGTGCATGTGTAGTTCAATGTGTTTGCTGCGCTGATGCTGGACTGGATCTTTGCATAGATGAATGGCACTTTGCTTATCACACCAAAGTGTGGTTGGATGCTGCTACTCAAAGCCAAACTCTGATAGGATCTGACGAAGCCACAAGGCTTCCTTACTAGCTTCCATGGCACCACGATACTCTGCTTCTGCTGACGAAAGAGAAATGGCAGCCTGTTTCTTACAAGCCCATGTAATAGGTCCTGAACCAAGAGTGAAGACATAACCGGCAGTAGACTTCCGATCATCAGGGTCACCAGCCCAATCAGAATCAGTGAAACCAACTAATAGAGGAGCTGCTTTGGCACTGTAATGAATCCCAAACTATATTGTACCTCGAACATAACGAAGTATTCTTTTAGCTGCTTTCCAATGACTTTCACGGGGGTTTTGCATAGAACGAGCAACAAGGCCAACAGAAAAGGAAAGGTCAGGACGAGTATGGGTTAAATACAAGAGTTTTCCTACAAGTTAACGGTATAAGGTAGCATCAACTTCAGGAGAAGTACAAGAGACTGAAAGTTTGACTCCAGACTGAAAGGGAGAAGGGGCTGGCTTACAGTCTTCCATGTGAAAATGACGAAGAATATCACAAGCATACTTGCACTGGGAAAGGGAAATACCCTCCTTGGATTGCAAGACTTGAAGACCGAGAAAATAGTGTAAGTGTCCTCAGTCTGTCATTTCAAATTTCTTTTTAAGGCTGGACTTCACATGGTTTATAAGGTTGGGATCACTTCCAGTAAGAATAAGATCATCAACATAAAGAACAAGGATGATAAGGGAGTTGCCCACTTTCTTGGTGTAGACAGTATTGTCAGAATAACACCTAGAAAAGCCAGATTCTAAAAGAAAGCTATCCATTTTGGCATACCAAGCCCGAGGAGCTTGCTTGAGACCATAAAGATATTTCTTAAGTCGACATACAAGGCTGGAGTCTATTTGGATGAAGCCAATGGGTTGTTCCATATAGATTTCTTCATGCAAGTCCCCATGCAAGAAGGCAGATTTAACATCCATCTGATGGACTTCCCATTTTAAAGAGGCAGCAAGGGAAAGAACAAGGCGGATAGAGTTCATTTTGGCAACAGGGGAGAAGGTTTCAGTGTAGTCAATGCCTTCAACCTGTGAAAAGCCCTTAGCAACAAGACGAGCTTTATGTTTATCAACTTTCCCATCTGGTCCATACTTGGTTCTGTAAACCCATTTACATCTAACAAGTTTGCGTCCCTTTGGTAGAGGAACAAGATCCCATGTATCATTTGTCAACAATGAATGATATTCTTCATTCATAGCTGCTTCCCAATGTGGATGGCCTGAAGCTTCTGCAAAAGTGTCAGGATCATGATTTACTGGAGCTTGAGCCAGTAAAGAAGAGGCTCTTTCAAACTGAGAACGTGTACGTCGCTGATCTGTAGGATCACCGGCAAGATCACCTGCTGCATCCCGAGTAGCACGGACCCATCTTGGAAGTTGAGGATCCTGAGAAGGTGGGGGAGGATTGTCATCCTCACTTTCATCATCTAAAGAAGAAATGTTTTCAAAAGTAGAAGAGATAGGAAGAGGTGGCACATCCGCCGGACTAGGCTCGCAGGCCGATTTATTTTCATCAAATTTTACATCTCTTCTAATGATAACATTTTTGGACTTAAATGGAATAAGTCTATAACCTTTTACATCTTCAGAATATCCAACAAAAGTACATTTCTCACTCTTAGGTTCTAAAGCTTTATGCTTTTCATCTGGAATATGGGCCCATGCTTCACTTCCAAAAACACGAAAGTGACTTACATCTGGTTTAATGGAACTCCAAGCTTCTTCTGGAGTGATATTCTTTAGAACCTTAGTAGGAGTGCGATTGATTATATAATTTGCACAATTAATTGCTTCGGCCCAAAAACTAAGACTGAGTCCTTTAGATTGCAGCATACAATTAGCCATTTCCTTTAAGGTGCGATTTTTCCTTTCAGCTACACCATTTTGTTGTGGAGTGTATGGAACAGTATGTTGCATTTGAATTCCATTTTCAGTGCAAAAGTTGATGAATGTGTTTTTAACATATTCTCCACCATTATCAGTTCTTAGCTTAAGAATTTGATGTCCAGATTGTTTTTCAACAAAGGCTTTGAAGGCCAAAAAAGTGTTAAATACTTCGCTCTTGAGTTTTAAGAAGTATACCCAAGTGCGTCTGGAGAAATCATCAATGAAAGTTAAGAAATACTTGCAGCCAGAGAATGAAGCAACAGGAAGTGGACCACATAAATCACTGTGCACAAGCTGTAAAGGGGCTGAGGCGTGCCAAGAGGCACGTTTTTCAAAACTGTCCCGATGATGTTTTCCGAGTACACATCCGGAACAAACACCATCTCTGCAAGATACCATAGGAAGACCTGTCACCATATTTTCTTTACATAGATGCTGAAGGGAGCGATAGTTTAAGTGACCAAATCGCTCATGCCAAAGTTTTCTCACTTCATCATTATGAGCAACAAATACTGAGGGAAGATTTGATGACCCAAAGTTGTGAAACTTATACAACCTTGTGGAATCATCAGCAATACCAGTAGCTAGAATCTGTTTAGGATCTCTTAGATCCTTGATTACAACATCATGAGGTGAAAATTCAACAATTTTACCTTCACCTGAATGAGTTATCTGATATACAGATAGAAGGTTGCAGGATAAGGTTGGAACACATAATACATCATTAAACTGACCATTGTCTAGATGAACAGTTCCAGTCCCTACAACATTAAGAGATCTATCATCACCAACATATATATTTTTGGTGTTACAATCATTTAAAGAAGAAAACATGGCTTGGTTTTTGGCCATGTGATAAGAGGCTCCAGAATCAATGAGCCACTCATGAGAATGAGAAGAAGAAGATACATTTAATGCATAACCAGACTGAGATGATTGACAACGACATGCAGAAAGTGCCATTCCTGAAGATGAAGTTGAAGTTGAAGTTGAAGAATGCTCACATGGATGTTATGTTTCTTCATTGCGGCTTCCAAGGCTTCCATCTTCTTAAAGCATTTAGATTCTAAGTGGCCATCTCGATTACAAAAGTTACAATGTCTATCAGTCTTCTTCCATTTTTTTTTATTGGTCTTATCATTTTGCTGAAATGATCTTTCATTTTGAGGCTGAGTTTGCTTAGGACCCTTGTTTGGTTTAGGACCATTCTTTTTAGGATATGACTTCTTAGGATTCTTTGAATTTGGTTGCTGCTGGGCGGCTAACGCTTTCTTGGAAGAGTTTCCAAGATTAAGAAGACCAAGGTGTAAGAGTTTTTCTTGTTCTCTTATTAAAGAATCACAAAAAGAGTCAAAGGAAGGGGCCTTGTAGTCTTTTCCTTGACAAATGAAAGCTTCCCTTGTAGAATGGAAGGTGGAAACAAATACAGAGTAGGCTGGTCCCAACTTAGTAAGGATGGAATAAATAAGGTTACTATCTTCTTTCTTAACCTTAACACCTTCCAAGAGATATCTAAGGGTCTTGAATTTGGACAAGAAATCTTCAATGCAAGAAAAATTATTAGGATCCAATGTAAGCAACTCATTTTCAAGTTGATGGGCTCTAATTTCATTTTTAATCCCAAAAACTTTAGTGAGTTGTTCCAATGCTTCATGAGGAGTCTCAAGTTCTGCAATATGGAATCTAAGATCAGGAGAAATAGACATCCCTATCAAACCACGTGCTTGATCTTGTCTATTTTCCCATTTTTCAGCCTTGTCTCATCTTTGGGTTTCTTCTCTTGGTCTGTGGCTATTCTGTAGAGACCTTTACTTCTAAGTAAATCTTCCATGTAGGCTATCCATTGGAAGTAGTTAGTGCTGTCAAGAATGACTTGGCATGGACTTTCCATTTTAAAAAAACTGAAGCTGAAGATGCTGAAAGTAAGTGTTCCAATGGATAGATCTCGAAAAATTAGGCGGTTTTAAAAAAACGGCTCTGAAAAAGGCTTCCGGATGAAGAAGTTATGGCTTTTTGAAAAAAAATTGTTGAAGTTGCCGGAAAAGTGCGCGAATGTGTGGAAATGAAAAAATCTGCCCCCACAAAATGGAGACTTGAACACAAGACCTCTACTCTCTTAAAATAGCTTTGAACCAATTGATCTATACAAAAAATTTGAGAGAGAGAGAGAGAGGGGGGGGGCCTTGGTTTGCGTGCTTGCCTTGAGAAAGCTCTTTTTCCCTACAAAACACAAAACACAAAACCCAACACGAACATGCAAAGAAAACGAACCTTATGGCTCGAAGTTAGCTTTAGCCAAAAAACTAGATATTTAAAAAAATGAACCTTGCGGCTCAAAGTTAGCTTTAGCCGAAAAACTAAATATTTTTCTCAATGTTTCTGATTTTCCGAGATCACACTAAGGTGCAGGGAAAAGAGCATACGCATGAGAAAAATCCTTCCTTTCTGTTTCTGATTTGCCTAGATCGCACAGAGTCGCAGGGCAAAGAGCATACGCAGAAATGAAAGGTATAGATCCAGTTAAAAAAAAAGCTAAATAAACCGAAACCGAAATAAGCAGAGAGAAAATAACAGTAAACTGCAAATAAAGACTGTATACCTCCAGATCTTAAAAATGACGCAGCTAGGGCTATCGGAAACCTTTTCGCGTGAAACGAAAGGGGTTCCTCACTGGAACAGATGCTCCGAACACAACAGAGCAGTCCTCTCGGCCTGAAAGCAGTCAGAAACAACAGATCTAGGAAACAACAGTTGGATGCAGTTCTACCGGCTTCAGATTTGGATCACCAACGAAAGCGGCCCTCAAATAGCTCTAATACCATGTAGGAATTTACAGGGTAAGTTCCTCAGAAAGAACACCAAAAGGACATCGCTCACAACCAGATCACAGATCAATACACCAGTATTTTTGACGTGGTTAAAACCCTCAAAGAGGGAAATAGTCCACGGCCTGCGCCAACGTGGCTACTACAGGCAATTTATTAATCAAAGAATGAAAATTACATAAGCTTCTCTCATGCACGGATTACCCGAACAATGACCCTCCATGCGCTTTAAATAGAACTCATGGACCAATCGGGTGTCAAGCCACGGATCAAGTGTCGGTAATACCGAGGAGAGAGTGAACCGTCGGATCACTACATATCGTGACCGTCGGATTGTAAGTTACAAAATGTACAACGGTAAAGAAACACACTTTACCTAACTCTATACCTAACTCTACACTAGACCAAGTTGAACTTAACTATATCCTATGTGTCGGAATATCCTAACAACTATACCTTGTTGCATCCTAAAATTCTTTTCCTTCAGTGGATGTGAGATTTAAGTTCTGTTCCATTGGAGTAGTTAAAGGATTGCACTCAACCATGACAAACTTGTTCAACAAATCTCTAATGTACTTCTTCACAGAGAGGAATAAAACTTTGGATGTTGTGTTACTTTAATAACAAGATACTAGTGAGCAAACCCCAAGTCTAACATTTCCTTAATTCATTCTTTATGGATGCAATATAAATCTCATTGCTCCCTGTCATCAAAAGATCATCTACATACACCACAATATATACAACTGTTTTCCCAACTTTATTGACAAACAAAGTTGCATCATCATATCATAATGTTTGAAGTTAAGTTTAATAAGATACTCTATTAACTTATTGTACCAGTCTCACGATGTTCGCTTGAGGCCATACAAGGATTTTACAAGCTTGCATTTTTATGTTCTTGACCCTTCACAACAGATCCTTCTGATGGGACATAAAAACATTCTCTTTCAGATGTCCATTCAAAAAAGCGGTTTTTACATCCATATGATGGACTTTCCAACCCTTATGAGTTTCCAAGGCAAAGAGTGTCTGGATGGTAGCCCATTTGGTTGTGGGGGGAAAGGTCTCCTCATAGTCGACCCCTTCCTTTTGTACAAATTTTTTTGCCATAATCCTAGCTTTGTGGCTATCAAGTGAGCCAGCAACTTTATATTTTTTCTTGTAGACCCACTTCAGCCTATTGGTTTGGTTCCCAATGGAGGATCAACCAGCTTCCAAGTGTCATTATTTATCAAGACATCATACTCCTTTTTGGTATCTTCTTTCTATTCATCATGAGATGCGACTTATTTGAAGGAAGTTGGTTCAAAATATGAGGACAAATTTAGTTCACAATCATAAGAAAAATCCATATCAAAATGTGAATCAGAATCATCTACATCACCTCCATTTTTCCTGGTTGAATTAATTTTTCCTGTCTTTCCAACCTCATCAGGATGAAAAATTTCAAGCGTCTTTGTCAGCCATTTTGGAGGACCTTTCTAAGATGGCCCAGGCTTCTTAGTTAATTGAGATGGGGTAATATCAAGATTGAGTCTCCTAATTTTGTCAATCACATTACTTAAAGTGTCATCATTGGCTGGAGCTTCATGTGCGGGAGTGAGTGCTCCAGATGAAGATTCCACAGATTGGTTTAGTATAGGAATCCCCCTTTCAAGATTTGGAATGTCATTATCAAATTATTGAAAATAATTGGCATGTACGAATCTATCCAAGCAATTAAGATGCCACTCAAAAACATTGTCAGCCTTGGAAGATTCAAGAAAACCACATATCTAGACACTACAAACTTCTTATTAACCTCATTATAGAGACGGTATTCTTTGGAGGTATTTGAATACCCCAAGAAGACACACTTACGACTCCTTGCACCAAGTTTGTTTCTTTTTTCCTTAGGTATCACAACATAACAAGTGAAATCGAAGACCCTGAGATGCTTTACCGAAGGAATGTTGTCATACCATATTTCATAAGGAGTCTTGTTTCTAATAACATTAGATGGAAAATTATTCTTTATATACACAACAAACATAACTACATCAGCCCAAAACATCAATTTAACATTCTTGAAAAACATCATGGAACGTACCATATTAAAGATAGTCATGTTTATTCTTTTAGCTACTCCATTTTGTTAGGGGTTGTTGTCACACATAATGTCTAGGGACCGCGATAATGACTTAGATTAGGGGCTGTCACTCTGATCTCCAATCTCTCCATTTAAGCTGTCTCCCTACAACAGGCTAAGGGGGGTAGACCCTATGGAAAAAAATGGAATGAAGGAGAACTAGTTGGGAACCAACTAGTTCAGGAGACATAGTGAGGTGATCAAGTACTTGATTAAGATTTAGCAAGACTTAGGATTTGATTATATTTTAAACAATTGTACTGGTCGAGTGCCTTATGGAGTCAACGATCTTGCTAGGGAAATGAAGACCAAGTAATCGATTAGAAACTGATGCTTAGATGAATGACTATCTTATATGGAATACAGATCCTAAAACTATTGTGAGATGAAAAAATCTTGGTTAATTTTAGTTAAATGCCTATTTAAATGTGAATCCTTCAATCCTTTTTGTGTTGAGCCTGATTTCGTAGTAATTTGCAGAGAGAAGATAAGGCAAATCACACTAAGGTGTGATTAATGATATCTATCCTGAAAATCTAACATACCCGGTGCCTTAGGCACTACAGAGAGCTGTGGCTCTGACGACTCCAAGGTCACCATTTTTAAATATTGTTAAAAGAAGGCTTCTCAAGCAAATATGGATGGATACCTATCTCTCTATCGACTAAGCTTATGCTTGGAAGTAAATTTTAGTTATGCAGAACTAAATATGAAAATGCACGAGATGATTAGAAGATGAGATGAAGTTAGATTCAAGGATGAAAAGTGCTTATGCTATGATCTGATTCAAAGTTATATATCAAAGCCCTTAATTGTCAAAATGAATGTTCACTTCACTAGACAAAGATTGAAAGATAAAATTCTTAGCAATATCATAATTAGACCACAAGCTTACTTCAAATATTCTAGATTATTTCAAATGAAATTATAGCTCAAAGAGAACAAAAACGTCTTCACAAATTAATATCAGATGATAAAAAAATACTCTGTTTATGAAACAAAAGATATGCATTTTATCACAATTCCATGATAGAGTACTTAATTTTCAGAAATTAGTTTTTAGGACAGCAGTAAGAAAAACTTTATGACAACAACAATATGACAATGAAAACAATATCTTTATGCCAAAATTTTATCGAAAATTTTCCAAACTTGCCCACATGAATTATCAAAAAATTTCAGCCTGTTATGATGTGTTTTCCATAATTATATTAGATATGATATACTTATTACATCCAACATGAAATAAGCTTAATGATGAATGCCCAACTCAAGAAATTAATTCCTTAATGTATTAGATGACTTAGGAACTAATTTTAGGCTAACCCACATGAAATTTTGCCACTGTTATATTTCAGACTTCAGAAATAGAATTATTCAGAGGTAACAGTCACCCAAAATGTATATATAGGCCAAATTTTTTATACACATCAAACATAAATGACTTATTAATGTATTTAGAAATTTTTTTAGTTAACTTCAAACCACTTAGATGTGTTTTTTACCGCTATTAGAAAGGTATATGACTGCTGTAGCAAACAGTGAGAAAAAATATGGTTTAGAGATCAAACCCTTAGGCCCTAGGCCTTGAAAATCACTTGCCCAAGTTGCCAAAAAAATTTCAATACTTGAAACACAAATTTTTACGAAATTGTTTGCAAAAACCCACCAATGATTGGCTTCAGAAAATGAAATATTCATATCAGAAATGGAGCAAGGGGAATCTAGGGCCAATGAGAGATAGCTTTGGGCTAGGAGAAGGCAGATCTGGGCTTAGGAGCCCCAAAACTTGAAACCCTTGTTCTGAAAAAATTATTTTGCTTCAAATCTTCAAATTTATTGCAAAATCTTTAATGGTTGGCCCTACAAAAATATTTGAGACAAGATATTGCCCTCCAGGGCCTAGATCTGTCTCAAAACCCTGAGATCTCCTTGAAAAAAATCTCAGATATGAATATTTACTTGGTTGGTTTCCCAGATCTATTACTACAAACAATTTGAGCCTAGATCTTTCCCTCCAGGGTTTAGATCTAACTCAGATTTGAAGATTTTCTTGGTTGATTTCTTAGATCTATTCCTGCATAAGTGAAAAGAGAAAAACCCAATACCCAATATGTACAAAAATAAAGAAAATCCCAAAAACCCAAGTGTTAAAATTCAAAATTATGTTACAAATTTTCAGATATACACAAGTAAATAATAGATTTATACAAATAATTTACATATCTATACAAATAATTTACAGATCTATCAAATCTGAGTATGAGTCCAACTCTGCTCCCAAATATGATAGTCTAAGTCTCTTAATAGCTAGATCTATCAAAATTTTCACAAAATATTTAAAATATTTTGGAATTTTAGAGAGGTACTAGCCCAAAAACACCTTGCAGAAAAAAGATTATCGTTCGATAAATCCCTAGGCTTATATGAAGTAGGCTCTTCAGAAAATATGTGTTGAGATTTGGTTGGTCTAACCGAAGACTATCCCCAAACGCTCAATGAGAACCTAAGAGATCTTCTGCAAACACCAGATCAACCATCAAATCAAGTAGAGAAATAAAACAACAATAACACTCTCAAGAAATAGAGATACCTGCTACTTCAATAAAAATTAAAAATGTTACCCTAGATCCAACAAACTGAATAAGATACTTGTATTTATATTATTCTAAGAGATCTATTGATTGATAGTTTTCACATAATATTAAGCAGAAAGTAAAACAATGTTACTATAAATTCATGAAGAGGAACAGTACAACATGTTTTTTTTTTGATGAAGTAAGAGTTGTAACTTCATATTCATTAAATCAGAAAATTATTTACATATCATACAACCATCCATATGGAAACATGGATCTTAGACCAACACTACTTTCTAGAAAAACTAGGGTGACGAGTTAAGTATAATAACTCTGATCCTAACCCACAACACTACACCCCCCAAAAAGGCAACGAGTATCTCGGCCACAAAAGAATCTCGACAAGACTAGTAAATCTAGCTCCCACCAACTGCAGTGGATGATCTCGCAGAACCAAGGCTCTCGCCAAAACCTATTGGAAACACTAATGAGCGCGCTTGTTCCTAACCGTTGATCCACCCAAATCGATCCAACGGTGTAGGAAAATATCGTGCCGCCTAGACGTCCGCCCTTAAACCTTATGGCCCCACTGACCAACTTGACAGATCACCACTGCGGATCCACCGGGCTAGATCCTATGGCGGAGGAACATATCGCTTCAAACATAATAGCTGTTGTTTAATGCCCGATAAGGGTGGAGACAAAAACCGCCCCAGCGCCACGTGTCGACCGAGGAGTGTGATCGCTCCCAAAAATTGAAAACCACTTCTCACCTGGGAGGCCCCCGATATACCGAAAACCACTCCATAAGCGGATTAACAACCTTCGACAGCATAAAAGGAACGTAAAGGTCGCCGTTGGACTCTGGATTCCAACCGCTACCACTCTCGCTATTTCCGCTGTAAGTGATCCTGAGGGTCGTACCAACTCTTCCCTCCAAACTTCTATTCTGGTAGCAAACGCCCCCAAGAAACATGAGAAAAAATGAGAAAAGGGGAAAATAGCACCTCATAATTCAACCACATTATTGGACAGAGCTTCCATAGTTTTGTTCCGGTACACCATCATATCCTGGACATCTTGGATGTCGCATTGGTCCATGAAATTGTCTTAAGTCCGCTTATGCCCGCCCAACATCACCCTGTACATGGAACATTTCACTTCTTGATTATCCAGTAAATCAACAAGTTTATTGGCCTGCCTTCGAACGTGGTTAAAACTAACCATGCGTAGGCCTCTGAGGTGGAACTGGATCCTTTGGAATACCTGGATTAGCCTCCAGTGATTTGAAACCCTCTTCGGCTTCGAGTCCCAACTAATTTTTGTAATAGAGTTGATAATTATTTCAAAGTCCACTTCGATAATTACATTCTGCTGGTTATCCTACACTAGGAGATCTAAGCACTGCTCCATAGCCATGGCTTTTGCCATGTTGTTTGTAGCCCTTCCTAAATGTCCATGGAAGATGGAAAGGATATTTCCATTAACATCCCTTAACACCCCTCCAAAGCTCGCATTTCCCGGGTTGCATTTAGAAGCCCCATCTATGTTAAACTTTAGAAATCCCAAAGGGGGAGGATGCCAGAATTCTTGTTTAGAGACCCTAACTAAAACTTTTCTGTTCGGGCCCTGCGACAAAAGCCCCTGCATTCCCAACAGCCCCAGAATCCTCAAGTCAACGTCTGAGGGTGGAAGGTTAGGGGAATTCCGAACTATGGTGCCCACTGTCTCTTTAAGTTGAGTCAAAGTTAGCTTTAAAAGACACTGAAGGGATCTCATCTCATTTTTGAAAATTCTCTGATTCCTTTCTTTCCAGACATTCCAAATAATGAAGCTAGGTGTTAGAGCCCAAGCTGCACCAAGCATCTCATTATTTGAGTAATTACTTCCCCATCTATTTAAGGTGTTGAAGATGCACCCTCTGTCCCTGTCGCTCCTTTGGAAGATGTTAGCAAAATAATCTCATAAACTAGAGGTAAAGCTACAGTTATTGAGGAGGTGTTCCATAGTTTCTTCATGGGCTTCACAGAGCTGGCATCTCGAAGGCCCTTGCACACCTCTTTTCCTTATATTATCCCAAGTTAGAATTCTCTTATGATAGACAAGCCACATAAAGAGTTTAATCTTCATCCATCCTTGATGCCTCCATAGATTCTACCAAACTCTATCCAGAGCCAGAGAGTCTAGTTCCAGTTTCCACATGAGAGCCTCAGCTTTAGTTTTCAAGGGGTTATCTTCCCCATAAAACATATTCCTTCACTTTATCCACTTACTTACATTATTATTTTGGTCCCAAAAATCTTTGACCTGTGATAGGCCCTTAATATCTGTCTCTCTTTTGAGGTCCAGAAATTGCTCATTTAGTAGTATTGGTTCTTGTTGCCATTTATCTTCCCAAAAAAGTGCCAAGTCCCCCTCTCTAATTTCCCAGAAGCTATTCTTTTGAACTAAGCCTCTGTTCTCCCAGGTCTTATTCCAGATGTATGAGCCCTTTATATTGCCGGACATCCTTATGAGATCATTATTATCCCAAGTGCTGGCATATTTCTCTATCCAGATACTAGCCCACTGGGCCTTTGGTTCTTTTACCGATATCCACTATAACTTAGCTCCTAAAGCTCTGCTTGGAACCTCTGGATCATCCAAACCCAGACCTCCTTCATTTTTAGGTTTACAAATATTTTCCCAAGCCACTAAGGCCCATTTCATTTTTTTCTCCCCTTTCCGCCAGAGAAAGTCTCTTTGAATGGATCTGAATTGTTGTAAGATGCCTTTTGGAACAGGGAGTGCTGAAAGCATAAAAAATGGGATAGATTGTAAAATAGCCTTTGTAAGCACCAACCTACCAGCTAAGTTTAACGATCTGAAGGTCCAATTCTTGATTTTATCCTGCATCTTAGTAATCACCGGTTCCCAGATACTTTTATGAAGAGGTTTAGCAGTAAGGGGGACTCCCAAATATTTCGAAGGAAGAGAATCTCTTTGAAAACCTAGAATTCTGGAGATGTTCCTTTGGATAGCAATATCAGTATTAAAGAAAAAGATTTTAGATTTGAAAAGATTAACCTCCATACCTGTGGCTAGACCAAATTCATGTAGAAGTTGTTTGTAAGCCAAAGCCTCCTTGACTGTAGGAACCCCCTGCAACATGGCATCATCCAAAATTTTTTGATCGGTCAAGGTCTGTCCATTCTCACAAAGTTGAAGACCCTTGATTTTTCCTTTGGATTTTGCTTTCTTAATCGATTTACCAAGTCATTCCATCATGAGAATAAAGAGAAAGGGAGAGAGTGGATCTCCCTGCCTAAGGCCTCTTGTGGGAATAAAAATCTTGGAGGGAGAGCCATTTACCAAAATTGAAAAACTAGAAGACGTTACCAAAGCCATGACCCATCTAACCCAATTATGATCAAACCCAAAAGATATAAGAACCCTCCTTATATAGGTCCAATTTAACTTATCATAGGCTTTAGCTATGTCCAGTTGCATGATCATTCCTGCCTTCCTGTTGCTAGTCAGTGAGTGCACCACTTCCTGTGCTTGAATGATGTTATTGAGAATTTGTCTACCTTCCACATAACCAGATTGCTCCCCAGAAACAAGGGTGGGGAGAAGAGGTTTGAGTCTGTTAGCTACAACCTTGGATATAATCTTGTAAACCACATTGCACAATGCTATGGGTCGAAACTTATCTGGAGTAAGAGAATTATCTTGTTTAGGGATCAGTGAAATGAAGGAGGTATTGAGTGCTTTCAGAATAGTTCTGTTCCTCCTGGTATCTTCTACCACCTTCAACATTTCTTGTTTTACAATATTCCAGCATGCTTTAAAGAAGTCCACACTAAAACCATCAGGACCCGGTGCTTTACCATTCTGCATTTCCTTGATGACTTCACCAATTTCTTCTATAGTGACTGGCTGGTTGAGGTTGAGATTATCCTCTCTGGACACTAGTCTTGGTATATGTCTTATTATATCCTTAATGAAAGGCTCTTTGTTTGGAATATTTTCCTGTGCAATCCCCCTAAAGTGTTGAACTAAAACAACTTCAATTTCTTCATGGGTACTGACAAGTTGCCCTTCCTCGTCCTTAATCATGGAGATTCTATTATGAGCCCAATTTTCCAAGGTTGATTTTTGGAAAAATATGGTATTTCTTTCCCCTTCCTTTAACCATTGCACTCTAGATTTTTGTCTGTAGAAAATTTTCTCTTGTTTGCATAAGTTCTCCCACTTGTGTCGAAGATTGTTGGCTCTATCATTGTTGATTTTATCAAAGCCAACCTCGATGATAGATTGGTTGAGTATCTGCAATTTGTTTTCAACAACTTTTTTACCTTCAAAAATGTTGCCAAACTCTCTCTTGTTCCATTCTTTATGCCCGAGTTTTATGTGTTTTAGTATTTTGTGAAGAATGAACATACTCGTACCCTGAATATGCAAATCCTCAGACCACCAACCTAAAATTTTGTTGATAAAATCCGGATGGGTGAGCCAGATGTTCTAAAATCTGAAAGGTCTATTCCTGGGAGCACTAATGCCCCTGATCTCTAGTTGAATTGGCCAGTGATTAGAACCTCCAAAGGGCAGGATCCTTGCTCCCATACTAGAATCATTGAGAATAAGGTCCTTTTATAAGATGAATCTATCTAACTTTGAGGCCACCAAAGACCCCCCTCCTCTCCTATTATTCCAAGTAAAGAGTCCATTATTTGTATCAATGTCGACCAGTTTCAAAGTGTACAAAAAGGATTGAAAAGCTAAGGCATCTTTGGTGAGAGCTCTGGTGCCCCCTTTTTTCTCCGATAGTGATTTTATTATGTTGAAGTCACCACCCAAAATCCATGGAATCCCAACATATCTATCTTTGAGATCCATAAGAGAATCAAGGAATCTTAATTTGTCATTCATTCTCTGAGGGCCATAGACATTCGTTACTAGATAGATATCCCTATCCCCCTTAGGTTGTATGACCAATGAAAGATAATTTCTGGAAGCTTCAACATCTATTATGCCAATCTTGAGGGGATTCCAAAGAGTCAGAATACCACCTGCTGTGTTTTCTGCCTTGACTTCTAGAAACTCAAAATGACTAAGCCATTTATTATGAAGATCTTTAATTTTTTGTATGGAACATTTAGTTTCTTGGACAAAAATGATATCCAGAGCTTCTTGTTTCATCCTGTTGCTAAGTAATCTTTGTTTCCTTTTACTACCTAGACCCTTGATATTCCAAGAAGTAAACTTCATCATTAAAGATTAGTGAAAGAGTAACTGGTTAGGTCTTTCATCTTACCCGAGTCTATCATTAGTTTTCCACACTCCATCAACAACTCATTCTGTTTTTTTTGCCTCTTTTCTTTCCAGGGACTCGAGGTGCTAATCCAGGTGTGTTTTTTGAAGATTTCACACCTTCGTTGCCTTGTTTTGTTGTAACTCCTTGCCTTTCATCCCCACCAGCCTAGGTCTTCAATAAGTACAACTGCTGTACTCTAGAGAACTCTTCTTGAGGTAACGAATATAACCCTTCCATGGTTCCTTGTTTCAAGAATCCTTCTGTCTAGTTGCTCTCTATCTAAAATATCCTGCAGCTCCTGATCTTCCATTTCCATCTCACTTTGGGTAATTTCCTGGTCCATATCCAGTTCTACATCGCTCATCATGGCCTCTTTCTGTATGTTATTGTGCTTTGGTTGGTCTTTGTTCTCCTCTACCTCCTTATTCTTTGGATTTACCTCTAATCCCTGATTTGCTTTAATAATCTCTTCTTCCTCCTCGAGCACCTGGAACCTGTTCAGCATAACTTGAGACCCTTCGGCTTGATGGTGCCTAAGACCCCTTTTGCCGCCTTTTCCTCTGTGGCTCACTTTTTGAAAACTCTCCATATCTTTCATAGTATAATCTTTGCTTCTATTCTCGATTTTACTGAGAGGGCAATCTCTGAACAGGTGCCCATGCTCATGAAATTTGCGACATCTAAATGGAATATGTTCATAATCTACTGTTTGCACCCATTCTTCATCCAAAACTTCCAAGATCAACTCATCCGGTAGAGCTCTGGAGAGATCCATTTCCACATAGATTCGTGTGAAGGAAGTATATTTTCCTCTTCTAGTAGCTTCTGAAGCCTTGACAAAACGTCCCAGTTTATTCCCTATAGCTATTAACGATTCTATTTGCCTGTAATCAAGAGGAAGGGAGTAAAGTCTTACCCAAACTGGTACTGAAGTGAAATTATTCCGCTCCGAGACAAATTTCATCATCCACGGCCTCATATAGAGGCCAACAGCTGCAAAGAAGTAGGGCCCTCCTTCAAACACTCTGTCTTTATCCTCAATGTTAGTGAAGACCATTGTGAAGAATTCTTTTGACCCCAGATGTAGGTCAATGCTCCCTTTAGGTTTCCAATGATATTTAATCCATGTCTGTAAAGCTTTTTCAGTGGGCCATACTCCCATGAATTTACAAATAATAGCATAAGTGCCCATGTGGTCCCTGTGTGCCTGCAGTGCAGGATCATTCAGGACCACCCTGGGTGTAACCTCAGATTTAGGCTTACAAGGACCACTCTAAGCCTTGGTTTTTGCTCCCTTTTCCTTGTTATTGTCTTCTTTGTCTCTAGTGCTTTGATTCTCACAATGTTTGTCTCTACCCTTCCCTTCTTCCCTACTCTCTTTCACCTCGTCATTTCTTCTAACTTCCTCCAGTGGCTTCTTATCACGGCTGGTAACCGCTTGCTTGTAGGAGGGAGTAGAGCTCCCTCCTCCCCTCCCTACCATGGATAACAGTGCCTGCATAAATTCAACCCTAGCTGTTCTTCGCTCTTCCTGTTCCGCTCCAATCGAGCAGTTGTAATTCCGACTATAATAAGATTGTATTTCGGATTAATCACATTATTGAGATTTGATGAGGTTTCGAACCAACTAATGTGGTTAAAAAAAACCACTAGCTGTAGAAATTTAAAATACTATCAAACACTACAACATGTTGAAACCCCAAAGATTTTTGCATTAATTCAAAAAAGTATATAAGAGAGCTTGAGAGTTTAGTACACAATCCAAAGATCGGATGAACTGACTAAAAAATGACCTCCTATTTAAAAATAAATCCTCTAGTGGATAGTTTGAGTGATGTTCGTCAAAGAAATCTCGACCATTGATGAGGATTAAAATTTCTTTTAATCTCATCCGTCGAAATTTTAAATTCTCAAGGAAATTGGAAATTTTCAATTAAATGCATTTTAATTAACTCAATAAATTTTTTGAGTTAATCTCCTCAAAAATTTGACTTTGACTTAAATCCTAGGGACCAAAGGCTTAAAATTTAACAAAATAATTAATTTACCTCTGTCCCGGGACCTTTTAAAATTTGACTTTTAAAAGACCAACGAATTTTGCCTTTGGAGAATTTAAATTTACTTAGGTCCTAGAATTAATTAAATTTCTGGCTTAGGATTGTAATTAATTTTGGGCCATAAAATTTAATTAATTAACCTATGAGGGGATAAAATTATTTTTCCAACCCTCAAGACACTTTACATCATATTTTTCATATATTTTACATCATAAGGGGGAAAAATCATCTGAAATAGACCCTCATAGACTACCCATTTCTCTGACACAAATATAATTGAGCAGACCAAGCAATTTGTAGTAAAATAACCTAACCAAATAATTAATATTATTCCCAAATAACTTTTACATAGACTCGATCTAGAACACTAGGACTCGTCTAAGATCCTAGTGACAAAATCCATTCCGGCTTTGGGGTAAGGCTGAAGGAAAACTTTGTTGATCATCCGAGAATGGATTGGTGAGACAAAAACCCTCCCGGAATGTAGATCGTCACCAGAAAAGTAGGTTTACCTAGGAAATTACATGCATGGCATGGATCTGCTGAGATTATTTACATCATATACATGCAAAATGGGTTTACATTATAACATGATTATTAGGCTGATGATGATAGCTGAACGGCACGGACACGTCGATTATTTGCTATCCCTTTTGCGAAAAGAATGGGGTGTACTACTATGGGTCGTTGACACGTAGTGGTCAAGATCTAGCTCTACTTGGGGACACGTTGTTGCAACGGAGGAATGTGAGAATCCAGAATCTGCATTCACGCAACACAAAATATAACATAAGTAGCATCCATCCAAAAAAATCATCATATAACATTAAGCACAAGAAAGATATAAGCTCTTCATTTATTAACTATCCTAATAACATGAAAAACAAAAATCTAACTACAAAATGAAATACTAAAATAACAAGGTATAAGGTTAGAAATAAAATACAAAGATGCCCATGGCATCAGATGTGTTCAATATAGTGCATTCTGAGCATTTTCCTTCTTTCACGCAAATCTTTCGGTCGTTTCTTAGATGTGCCATGTCCAATCCTGCATATGATACAAATTTTTCCTATTCGAAAGTCAAGTTGCTCGCGGCCATCTGAAGCATCAAATCATTTTCTCATTCTCTTTCTCTTGTGCTTTTTCTTTGTGGTAGGTTGTATCACTAATGACGTGGAACATTCTGATTCAAAACTCTCAAATGAAATATGTAAGATATGCATAACATGTCTTTCTTCATTTTGCATCTTCTATGTAAAGAATGATGGATTAGTCGCATAGGTATCATGAGTTATAACTTGACCTTTTTTAATTTCTTCTTTGATAATGTCATTCATGGTTAAATCTTCATTAATGGAGTTAGCCTCTTTCTCGGGATATTCACAATAAGACAGGACCTGTGATTTCCTCTCTTCCAGCCTCTTATGTAATGGACCCATTTCTCTGGGATGTCTTACTATTAACTTCACTTGATTGCGTTCAGTTTTCACGAATCTTTCTTGTAGAGTGACATGATTAGCTTGCATAACCTTTATTTGATTCTGAATAATGGACATCTGATTAGAATGATTAACTTCCATTATTTTTAATTTGTTTTCGATGATATGTATTCCATCTATATTTATGACACATGGTACCTGTTTTTCTTCTATGGCCAATAATCTATTCTGAAGAGATATTTGACCAACTTCCGTGTCCTTTATAATTTTATCATTCTTTGATTTCATGCCCATGAAACAATTTTGCATATAGTTTATCTCTTTCTTATGATTTGCTTGCATGGTAGCTAACTAATTATTATAATCAAATCTCATGATGGTCATTTATTCATCCATAGTTGACAATTTGTTTTGAATCGAACTTATTTCTTCTTGATAACTTGCTTCCATGGCAGTTAGTTGATTTGAATGATTGAATTCCATGATCATAATATTTTCCTCTAGGACTAATAACTTTCTTTACATAGAATTAATTTCCCTATCATGATTAGCTTTCATGGTTTCCATTTCCTTAGCATGCTGAATCTGCATGTTGGTTACGTGATTACACTATAAGAAAAAAGGACATTGGTGAGGGGTGAAAAATGTCACCATAAGCTCATTGGTGATGGTCAAAAGAGCCTTTGTCACCAAAAATTGAATGTCACCAAAGGTGGCGTCGCCAAAAGTATAGGTGTTGTAGTGACATTCAAAGTCCGTCACCAATAATGATTTATAATGACGGATAACGACCATCACCATTTCATATGAGAAATGGTGACGGGCCATAGTCTCCATCACCAAAAACTGAATGTCACCAAAGGTGGCGTCACCAAAAGTATAGTTGTTGTAGTGACATTAAAAGTCCATCACCAATAATGATTTATAATGATGGATAATGACCATCACCATTTCATATGAGCAATGGTGACAGACCATAGCCTCTGCCACAAAAAACTGAATGTCACCAAAGGTGGCGTTGCCAAAAGTATAGGTGTTATGGTGACATTCAAGATCCATCACGAATAATGATTATAATGATGGATAGTGACTGTCACCATTTGATATGAACAACAACAATTTATTATGATGGATCTTTCATGGCCATCACTATTGGTGCATATATTGTAGGAATTTACAGGGTAAGTTCCTCAGACAGAACACCAAAGGACACCGCTCACAAACAGATCGTAGATCAATACACCAGTACTTTTGACGTGGTTAAAACCCTCAAATAGGGAAACAGTCCACGGCCTAAGCCAACGCAGCCACTTCAGGAAATTTATTAATAAAAGAATGAAAATTTACATAAGCTTCTCTCATGAACGGTTAACCTACAAATGACCCTCCACGCTCTTTAAATAGAGATCACAGACCAATCGGGTGTTAAGCCACGGATCAAGTGTCGGTAATACCAAGGAGAGAATGAACCGTCAGATCACTACATATTGTGACCGTCGGATTGTAAGTTACAAAATGTACATAGTAAAGAAACACACTTTACCTAACTCTATACCTAACTAAGTTGTACTTAACTATTTCCTATGTGTCGGAATATCCTAACATCCCCCCTTACGAAAAACTTGGGATAAGATTGAAGGATTTACAAATATGACACAGTAGGAGAAGGAAGGAGGCACTAGAGCCTATCCCCCCTTAGTGACAACTTCCTGAACTCCAACCATAAATCGAAGATTAGTGAACTTCGCCTCTGTGAGAGCCTTTGTAAAGATGTCTACAACTTGATCATCTGTTGAACAATATTTCACTTCAAGAACATGGTGATGGATGAGCTTTTTGATGAAGTGCATATGTAGTTCAATGTGTTTGTTGTGCTGATGTTGGATTGGATCTTTGCATAGTTGAATGGCACTTTGATTATCACAGCAAAGTGTAGTCGGATGCTGCTGCTGAAAGCCAAACTCTGACAGGATTTGACGAAGCCACAAGGCTTCCTTACTAGCTTCTATGGCACCACGATACTCTGCTTCTGCTGAAGAAAGAGAAATGGCACCTTGTTTCTTGCAAGCCCATGTAGTAGGTCCTGAACCAAGGGTGAACACATAACATGCAGTAGACTTCTGATCATCAGGGTCACCAGCCCAATCGGAATCAGTGAAACCAACCAATAGAGGAGATGCTTCGGCATTGTAATGAATCCCAAACTGAACTTTACCTTGAACATAACAAAGTATTCTTTTAGCTACTTTATAATGAATTTCACGTGGGTTTTGCATAAACCGAGCAACAAGGCCAACAACAAAGGAAAGGTCAGGACAAGTATGGGTTAGATACAAAATGTTTCCTACAAGTTGACAGTATAAGGTAGCATCAACTTCAGGAGAAGTACAAGTGACTGAAAGTTTGACTCCAGACTGAAAGGGAGAAGGGGCTGGCTTACAGTCTTCCGTGTGAAATGGCGTAGAATATCACAGGCATACTTGGTTTGGGAAAGGGAAATACCTTCCTTGGATTGCAAGACTTGAAGACCAAGAAAATAATGTAAGTGTCCTAAGTCTATCATTTCAAACTTCCTTTTAAGGACAGACTTCACATGGTTTATAAGGTTGGGATCACTACCAGTCAAGATAAGATCATCAACATAAAGAACAAGAATGATAAGAGACTTGCCCACTTTCTTGGTGTAGACAGAATTGTCAGAATGACACCTAGAAAAGCCATTTTCTAAAAGAAAGTTATCCATTTTGGCATACCAAGCTGGAGGAGCTTGCTTGAGACCATAAAGGATTTCTTAAGCCGACATACAAGGCTGGAGTTTGTTTGTATAAAGCCAATAGGTTGTTCCATATAGATTTCTTCATGCAAGTCCCCATGCAAGAAGGCAGATTTAACATCCATCTGATGGACTTCCCATTTGAAAGAGGCATCAAGGAAAAGAACAAGGAGGATAGAGTTCATTTTGGCAACAGGGGAGAAGGTTTCAGTATAGTCAATGCCTTCAACTTGTGAAAAACCCTTAGCAACAAGACGAGCTTTATGTTTATCAACTTTCCCATCTGGTCCATACTTGGTTTTGTAAACCCGTTTGCATCTAACAAGTTTTCGTCTCTTTGGTAGAGGAACAAGATCCCATGTATCATTTGCCAATAATGAATGATATTCTTCATTCATAGCTGCTTCCCAATCTGGATGGCCTGAAGCTTCTGCAAAGGCATCAGGATCATAATTCACTGAAGCTTGAGCGAGTAAAGAAGAGGCTCTATCGAACTGAGAACGTGTACATCGTTGATCTGTAGGATCACCGGCAAGATCACCTGCTGCATCCCGAGTAGCACAGACCCATTTTGGAAGCTGAGGAGTTGAAGGAGGATCCTGAGAAGGTGGGGGAGGATTTTCATCCTCGCTTTCATCATCTGAAGAAGAAATATTTTCAAAAGTAGAAGAGATAGGGAGAGGTGGCACATCCGCCGAACTAGGCTTGCAGACCGATATATTTTCAGCAAACTTTACATCTCTTCTAACGATAACATTTTTGGACTTAAGTGGAATAAGTCTATATCCTTTGACATCTTCAGAATATCCAACAAAAATACATTTTTCACTCTCAGGTTCTAAAGCTTTATGTTTCTCATCTGGAATATGGGCCCATGCTTCACTTCCAAAAACACGAAAGTGACTTACATCTGGTTTGATTGAGCTCCATGCTTCTTCTGGAGTGATATTCTTTAAAACCTTAGTAGGAGTGCAATTTATTATGTAATTTGCACAGTTAATTTCTTCTGCCCAATAATTAAGACTAAGTCCTTTAGATTGAAGCATACAATTAGCCATTTCCTTTAAGGTGCGATTCTTCCTTTCACCTACACCATTTTTTTGTGGAGTATATGGAACAGTATGTTGCATTTGAATTCCATTCTCAGTGCAAAAGTTGATGAATGTGTTTTTAACATATTCTCCGCCATTATCAGATCTTAGCTTAAGAATTTGATGTCCAGATTGTTTTTCAACAAAGGCCTTAAAGGCCAAGAACATGTTAAATACTTCACTCTTGAGTTTTAAGAAGTATACCCAAGTTGCATTTGAGGGGGGTTGTTGGAATAATCACCCTGCCTCTGGCTTGTAATGTTTACCAATCACCTGCGGGTTTTGGTGTAGCGGCAAACTTCCACATGGTATCAGAGCTTGGACCTAGGTTCGATTCCCGCCAGATCTTCGCATTAGTGGTCTACTGATAGAATAGTACCCTGCCATGATACAGAGCCGAGTTCGATTCCCGCCAGATCTTCGCATCAGTGGTCTACTGATAGAATAGTACCCTGCTCCAATACCATGTAGGAATTTACAGGGTAAGTTCCTAGACAGAACACCAAAGGACACTGCTCACAAACAGATCGCAGATCAATACACCAGTACTTTTGACGTGGTTAAAACCCTTAAAGAGGGAAACAGTCCACGGCCTGAGCCAACGCGGCCACTTCAGGCAATTTATTAATAAAAGAATGAAAATTTAGATAAGCTTCTCTCATGAACGGTTAACCTACAAATGACCCTCCATTCTCTTTAAATAGAGATCACAGACCAATCGGGTGCTAAGCCACAGATCAAGTGTCGGTAATACCGAGGAGAGAATGAACCGTCGGATCACTACATATCATGACCGTCGGATTGTAAGTTACAAAATGTACATAGTAAAGAAACACACTTTACCTAACTCTATACCTAACCAAGTTGTACTTAACTATTTCCTATGTGTCGAAATATCCTAACATATATATGGTGACGTTAGTTGACCGTCACCAAAAGCCCCATTTCCAAAAGTATAGGTGTTGTGGTGACATTCAAGGTCCGTCACGAATAATGACTATAATGATGGACAACGAATGTCACCATTTCATATCAACAACAATGATTTATGGTTATGGATTTTTGAGGGTCATCACTATTGATGCGTATATATGGCGACATTCATTGACCGTCACCATTTCATATTTTGGTGAGGGTCGAAAAATGTCACCAAAACTCATTGGTGATGGTCAAAAGATCCTCTGTCACCAAAAATTGATCATCGTCATTCCATATGGATGTCAGGGCATGATGGAATCGAACCACCAACCTCCTGCTTGTAAAGCAGGTGCTCTTCCATTGAGCTAGCACCCTTTAAAGAATTAGACTTTTAAAAATTAGACCTTGAAACTTCATAAAATGTAAATTCTACAACTTAAAATAAATTAAAGTCTCTGCAATATTTTACTAAACAAGCAAAGCAACATCGAAGCTGTAGGTCCCTACCTAATGGTTATGGAAGTTATGAAAAGTGGGTGGAGGAAAAAATAGTTATGTATAAGAGAATCAATATCATTTGAATACTCAACTAAAATTGAAACTCTTAAGACATTTATAATCTATAAATGACCTATAACTAGCAAATGCACCGAATATTGCAAAGGAAATTCCATAAGTGGATAGCATATGGAAAAATAACGTTGATGAAGACAAATGTAATATGTTATAGGTTGAGTGAAAGAAAAATCTCAATGTTGTTGTTGTTTGGTGTTTAGATATCTGAATGATATCTAAACTTTTGTGCAAATGTAACACAGATCTCCGAAAACCATGAACTACATATGATAATATATATATATATATATATATATATATATATATATATATATATATATATATATATATATATATATATATATATATATATATATATATATATAGATATATATATCCCCTTTACATTGTTATGCTCTTGACCTACGAGAAGATACCAAAATACCAAATATGAAAAGAAATATACCCAAAACACAGAACAAGGAGGAATAACAGCATGTATTTTATTATTCAGAAAGGAAAGCAATGTTCACTTTCCCTCTTCGAGGGGGAAACCTCCAATAGAGCTGGGCTCAATTACAAAATAAGACACGACGCTCCTCAAGGGGAGTCCCTATCCATTATATAGGATTCATACATGCAATACCATGGGTCAGTACCATGGTTGTTATTAATACCATCTATCTAATACCATGGCCCATTTGCAACTAACTGTGGTCCCTTCTTTAAATGCGGGTCAACCACTTACAATTATTAATATGGGCTTTATTGACTCTTTAACTAACTATAACTATGACTCGACCCTATTACATAAATAAGGGGGTTAGGGTTGGACCCTAACATGTCCTCCCCCATAAAAATAACCTTGTCATCAAGGCTGAAGCTGCAGAAACTGTTGAAGAACAATGGTTGGTTCCCAGGTCGCATCTTCTGGAGAGGTGTCTTTCCACTTGATGAGGACTTCCTTGATCGTGCGACCGCACAGGTGCCATTCTCGCGTGTCAAGAACCTGTTCAGGTTGGAGCCAGATTGAACCTTCTTCATCCAATTCCGGTAGACTGGTTTGAATTCTGCAATTGTTCCCAACCACTTTCTTGAGGCATGAGACATGGAAGACGGGATGGATTTTTGCAGTGGGTGGCAAGGCTAGCTTGTAGGCTACTTCTCCGATGCGCTGAAGTATTTGATACGGTCCGTAGAATTTTGGAGATAATTTCTGACAACCCTTGTCTTTGAGTGATGTTTTCTTATATGGTTATAGCCTCAAGAATACCTGATCCCCTTCTTGAAATTTTCGCTCTGAACGATGTTGGTCTCCCTGTTGCTTCAAGTGATTTTGAGCTTGATGGAGATTCTCTTTGAGGTGGGCAGGCATGGTTGCACAGTTCTATAGGAGTTGGTCCACTACTTGTACCATAGAGCATCCCTAGATATAAGAAGTAGGTGAAGGGGGCAGTTGACTATAAACTACTTCATATGGAGTCATCTTGGTGGTGGCATGATAGTTAGCATTATACCACCATTAGGCTAGAGGTAACCACTGTACCCATAGATGTTGCTTTTCTGAAGTGAAACACCTGAGGTAGGTCTCCAGACATTTGTTGACTGCTTCAGTTTGACCATCAGTTTGGGGATGATAGGAAGTACTGAGTTGTAGTTGAGTACCTTGTAGCCTGAAGAGTTCCTGCCAAAAGTTCCTAGTGAAGATCGGGTCACGATTAAACACAATGGAAGTGGGCATGCCATGAAATTTGAAGATCTTGTCCATGCAAGATTGAGCCACCAAAGCGGGTGTAAAAGGGTGGGGTAGGGTGCAAAAATGAGCATACTTAGAAATTCTGTCCACAACCACCATGATGAATGACTTGTTGCATGAATTCGGAAGACCAGTAATGAAATCCATAGAAACCTCCGTCCAGATTGAGGCAGGGATGGGAAATGGCTGTAAGGTGCCTAGAGATTTGACTGTTTCTCCTTTGTAGTGTTGACACACATCACACTTAGCTACAAAAGTAAGAATGTCCTTTTTCATGCCTGTCCAAAAGAATGAACGTCGAGTGTGAGCATAAGTCTTCTAAAATCTTGAATGCCCTGCAGTGGGAGATGAGTGCAACTCTGCCAAAATGCGACTTTTGAGGGTGGATGTTGGTGATATCACTACTTTGTCCTTGTAGTGAAGAATCTCATCCTGAAAAGAGTAGCCCTCTGTGGAATTTGGATCTGCCTGTAATTTATTAATGATTTTGGAGAGCGAAGGATGTGAAAACCATTCCTTGCGATCCTCTTCAATCCACTCTGGAATGGGAAGAGAGATTGCTAGCAGGGTGCTTTCCTCCTGAAATTGGCATGATAAAGCATCCGCTAGGAGATTTTTGTGCCCTTTCTTGTAAATTATCTCATAATCATATCCCAACAATTTGGCTAGCCATTTATTTTGTTGTGGCGAGGATAGGCATTGCTCCAAAAAATATTTAAGGCTTTGATGGTTTGTGTGGATATGGAAACGCCGCCCCAATAAATATGGTCGCTAGGTATCCATTGCATGTAAGATGACCATCATCTCCTTCTCATAGGTAGATTGTCCCAACTTTGTCCCACTTAGTTGTTGGCTAGTGAAGGCCAAGGGTTGACATTCCTACATTAAGACAACCCCAATACCCATACCTGAAGCATCACATTCAATAACAAAAGATTTGGTGAAGTCAGGTAGTGCCAATACGGCAGTGGAACACATGGCATGTTTGAGAGCTATAAATTCCTGTTGCACTCCTTTGAATTTTTCTTGAGAAGGTGAGTGAGGGGTCTAGCAATGCGACCATAATTGCGGACAAATTTGTGATAGTAGCTGGTGAGACCCAAAGATCCTCTCAAACTCTTCAAGGTCTTTGGTTGGGGCCAATCCTGCATTACCTGAATCTTTTTGGGATCCACCCTGACACCTTCACGCTCAGACACTTTTTTCTTTTTTAACACCGAAAGGAGTTTTACTTCTCGCTTAGGAATACTGCAATAACCGATTCCCAAAAAATTTAATTCTGCCCAATGTCCTACGAGAATCAAGCCCAGGTATGAGAGCCACAAGTCTCCCTGCACAAATAGTCAGATCTGTTGGCGAAACCCTCAACTGTAGAGTATGAGTAGGAATGTGGTAGTGCTTGAACCCCTGCTGCTATATTTGAATGGCGGATCTGATTATTGCGGCTGCGACAGAACCCAACCTGCTAGATTTGATATGGAAAAGATGATGCGTGATCTAGAGAGAGACAAGGGAACTATGGTCTCAAGGAGTGTGAAGTGCTATAGATCGCAATAGACATAAGGGTCCAACAGTGGTACTCGACCCAATCTTTCAGCACACTAACTAAGGAGGATCAACCATACCCTTAGCCGTACTACCTGACTACCCTATTGTACACGTGAGTAATCTCCTCGAGTGTTGTTCTCGATGTACTGTAGTAGCAAGACGACCGACGTTTTATCTATGGCAAGTTTTCAGGTGAGCCTAGGGGGCTTCCGATATACCTAGAGGGTACTTGGAAGACATTCTGTGCGCGGTTCTGTTTAATGCACTACTACTCGAAGGGGTACCCATAGGGGTTACAAGGGAGTCTAACAAGCCTGACCACCTCTTGTATTTCTTGCATCCCCAAATCCGCAGGTTTATGCGCTCAACTATAGATCCCATGGTTTAAAGACACCGGAACACGTCTCTAGCAAAAAAAAGAAAAAAATTACTAAAAATGGAGATCCCACCGACCCTGGAAAGTGCTTTGATACCACTTGTTATGCTCTTGACCTGCGAGAAAATACCAGAATACCAAATATGCGAAGAAATATATCCAAAACACAGAACAATGAGGAATAACAACATGTATTTTATTATTCAGAAAGGAAAGCAATGTTCACTTGCCTCTTCGAGGGGGCAACCTCCAATAGAGCTAGGCTCGATTACAAAATAAGACACGATGCTCCTCAAGGGGAGTCTCTATCCCTTAGATAGGATTCATACATGAAATACCATGGGTCAATACTATGGTTCTTATTAATACCATCTATCTAATACCATGGCCCATTTGCAACTAACTGTGGTCCCTTCTGTAAATGCAGGGCAACCACTTACAATTATTAATGGGCTTTATTGACTCTTTAACTAACTATAACTATGACTCGACCCTATTACATAAAGAAGGCTGTTAAGGTTGGACCCTAACATACATAAACCAACCTATTATTTGGAATTTCACAAGTGTGCACTCAAAACATGACAGCAACCAACAAATAAAAGAAATTTACTTGGATAGAAAGCAATCGCTTCACCTTCATTCTTGAGCTGGTTTTGTTTATTTGAATTTGAATCGTAACATTCTTTATCTGAAAAGGAATCAAAATCATCACTAGTATTAAATTCATCAAACACGGACTTTGGATATTCCACTGACATTTTCGTTTTTGTTGCCATGCCTGAAAACCATAGAGTTTCATGTCTATAGTAGAATAAGATGTGTGTCTGCTACTGAAGAACAAATTACTTATTAACCATTGTTACCTGACACAAACCAAAGTGACAACACAATATCAGCGTACACAAAATCCCCTACCAAAATATAATCATAACTTAGCAAAGAAGTCTAAAAGATGTTCTTAATTAATAAAATTTGTGTTTGGAAATATTGTTTCTTTAGATTTAAAAAAGACTATGTTGTACAACACTTTTGTCTACTTATCCAAGCAATTATATCATAGCATATGTCACACAGTAGCAACCTACAGTACCTAAAGTAAAAAGACAAATTTTCTCAAGAAAATAGATTTAGAAAAGAGATTGGAAAACTATAAGTTTGTCATCAAATCTTTAATTAATTTAACACAAACTAGTTGGAGTTTGAAAATCAAAGTCATTCATAAGAAATGAATAGGACAATGGCCAAAGTCATTATTCATATAAATAAAGCTAGAGTCACTATTACCATTGCAGATTACTGAAATTTGGGCAGTGGTATAACAATTAGAGCTTATTCGTCGGGAAAAATCATCAGTAGCATCATTTTTTTTCCACGTTCTGTTGTGTCTCTAGATCCAGATCAGATAGATTGCCATTCTCAAGTTCTACCTTTCAAGTATTTATTTTTGGCTCACCTTTTAAAACACAATTCTACCACTCCATTTTTTTTTTTTTTCAACAGAATTGGCAAGACCTTCCCATCCTCTGTTTTACATCATCAATAACCATCCTTCAATGATATAAAGAATAATAGATACACAACAAAGGCCAAAGATGTGCTTGTTGTATACCTATTTTCTAGGATTTATTTGACCTTACTAGTGCAAAGAGCTCACCCTGAAAAAAAAACATCCACGTGGAATTTACAAAACTCTTTTAAATCAAGCTCCAATTAAACCAATCAAAATATGAACATCCTTTTAATCAATAAAATCTCTGACTGAAAATAAAAGTGGCCTAGAATTGAATGTTATATCAACCATGTCAAGTAACTAACATCGGGTGAGAAATACAAGCCATGCATATTGGATTAGTGAATTAATTGATTTGATAAAGCTCATAAACATATGACTTACAGCTAAGAAACACACATAAATGACTTAGAACTAAGACATGAGGTTGCCCTTTCAACCATGTTGTTAAATAACTCTTCTTTATGTCACTTACCATTATACTCTTTCTGATACTAGGTGGAAGTGGTCTTGTAACATTAACCTATGATAGTTTGTGTCCACGGCTACTTCTCAAGATCCGCTACATTACCAACATTTGGGGCTAGATAAGATACATGCAAAAACCATCAACATGAAAATGAAATCTACATCCTTGTAAAAAAATGGGAGGAAGAAAATATCCACAAATTGAAATAGACTGTAGGATACCTCATTCCTGCAACATGATTATTTTGTCATGAACAATTAAAAAAAATAAATCAGGAGAAATGTAATTTTTGCCACACTTTGACAATGAAATCTTTTGCATATTTTATGAACAATTGATGAAAAAAGTCAGCGAAAGCTTGTCAAAATTAAGATTATAGTAAAACATAAAGGAACCACTCCAACACATATATAATCCTAAACATAAGTATCTACACATATAATTATTTATTGAGGACATTGTATTTTGTGAAAATATGGAAGTCAAATCTTTGAAATAACACAATTTATGGTACCACTACCTTACGAATTCCATTCATTCGAGTATCTACGAAGTTCATTCAACAATTTCTTCAAAGTTCAAAGTTCAAAGTTAAAATAATTAACATATAGCCTAAAAGCTCAGATTTGAAAAGGAGATAACCCAAAGATGTAGAGTATATACCTCACATTTATATATCCTAATTTCCAAACATTAAAATGACACTTTTTAGCATAATATTGTGAATTCAGCCCAAAATGCTAGAATTTCTTTCAAACATCCAAACAAAGGTCTAGCAGAAAGTAGTAAACCACCTCCAATGTCGAAGAACCTCATGGAAGAGCATGGTCCAACCATACACCATGCACCCCACATCTGTCATTTCTTCTTTATATATATGAAGTTTTCGGGTGAATTCTCCAAGAAACACTAGCACCTTAAGACAAAAAGACATAAAGAACAAAGAAGATTGAACAAGAGAGAGAGAGATAAAGTAGCATTTCTCTTACATCTCTAGCCCAAGTATGAAAAGGAATATGCACAAGTGCATGATCGACTATAATAACAACTGACTCCTTCCTCTATTTATATGAGAGGTAAAGGGGATTTACAATAACAAGTGGACCTAGTCCACTACAAGCAAACTTGCAAGACACAAGTAGGTCCACCCATGTGAAGAAATCTACTCTAAGTGACATGTGTGAGGCTCAAAGGTGACAATGATTAACAAGAAAGGCCTCCATGGCATGAGCACTACTCCCCAAGGTCCAACAATCCTCCAAAGGTCCAAAGCTCCAAGGCATCTCCATGGTCGTGTGTCTCCTTAAGGACAATGCATATCCAGGGTCATGTGTCTCCTTAAGGAATCCCCCACCTATATATCCACTCCATTAACCCAAGAGTCCACATATCAAGTGTAAACCTCGATGAAAGCAACCAAGCAACCCCGTACTATCTAGGGCTCAATAACCTCCTCTGAAATACCCAACTCTACTCCAAGCACATAAGCTCCCTTCATGCATCAACAACATAAAGTCACCAAGCTCCATACTTATCCAACACTTCGAGGAAGAATGTCTTTCAAACATCCAAACAAGGTGTAGTAGTAAATAGTAAACCACCTCCAATGTCCAAGTCCATCATGGAAGAGCATGGTCCAACCATACACCATGCACCCTACATCTTTCATTTCTTCGTTATATATATGAAGTTTTCGGGTGAATTCTCCAAGAAACACTAGCACCTTAAGAAAAAAACACATAAAGAACAAAGAAGATTGAACAAGAGAGAGAGAGAGAGAGAGAGAGAGAGAGAGAGAGAGAGAGAGAGAGAGAGAGATAAAGTAGCACTGCTCTTACATCTCTAACCCAAGTATGAAAAGGAATATGCACAAGTGCATGATCGACTATAATAACAACTCACTCCTTCCTCTATTTATATGAGAGGTAAAGGGGCTTTACAATAACAAGTGGACCTAGTCCACTACAAGCAAACTTGCAAGACACAAGTAGGTCCACCCATGTGAAGCACTCTACTCTAAGTGACATGTGTGAGGCTCAAAGGTGACAATGATTAACAAGCAAGGCCTCCATGGCATGAGAACTACTCCCCAAGGTCCAACAATCCTCCAAAGGTTCAAATCTCCAATGCATATCCATGGTCATGTGTCTCCTTAAGGACAATGCATATCCAAGGTCATGTGTCACCTTAAGGACTCCCATAGCTACATATCTACTCCCTCAACCCAAGAATCTATATGTAAAGTGTAAACCTCCATGCAAGCAACCAAGCAACCCCGTGCTATCTAGGGTTCCATAACCTCCTCTAAATTACCCAACTCTACTCCAATCACATAAACTGCCTTCATGCATCAACAACATGAAGTCACCAAGCTCCATACTTATCCAACACTTCGAGGAAGAATGTCTTTCAAACATCTAAACAAGGTCTAGCAGCAAATAGTAAACCACCTCCAATGTCCAAGTCCATCATGGAAGAGCATGGTCCAACCATACACCATGCACCCCACATCTCACAAAGCACCCCCAAGGCCCAAACATGGTGTAAACATTTTCAAAGTACCCCGAAAAGCTAAAAATTATGTCCCTCTCATCACAAAATCCTTTGTAATTCCTTGCATATTTGGTTACAACTTTCACTCATAAGTGTTACTAATCAAAGTTTGCAACTTCTCTTTTCTACAAAAAAGTGGGAAGACTAACTATAAAATTACCATTAGACATTGGAATAGAGGCTTTTTATGAAGGAGGTCTGAAAGAGACCATTTGGGGCAAGGGCAGTATCCATACTACCTTGGTCCTCAGTTGGCATCCATACCTTGATGAAGCTGTTTGTGAAGTGTGCTATTGCATGGATTTTGGAAGAGACTATTTGGGGTAGGAAACATCCATATTGTTGTTGATTTGACATGAGTTGGCATCCATACCTTCTCAGAAGAATTCCTTTGTATCATATTTATTTTCTGGGTTACTCAGCTACAAACTACTTCCTGCTAGAATTTACATTTGTTCTTCAAATTCAATATCCGGTTCTGGTTGAAATCACTAGTATTTTTTTCGTTGATTGTCTTCATATCTTTGCTATTGTTTTGTAATTATTCAAGTTTTTACTACAGTTAGGGTCTTCTTAATTTCTGATTTTTGGTCTGCTTTATTTTTCAGATTTCAGATCTAGTTCTGGAATATTTGGATTTCAAATTTCAGTTATAATAGTAGAATTTTGGGTGGGATCAAATCATTGGTATTAGAACCCCAAATAATAGAAGATTCATATCAAAATTTTCGTTACAGTTCAGATTATTTACTTATGTTCACCAATTTGTTTATGTTTCAAGGAATCCATGTAAGCAAGACAGAGCAAAGCACAACTCAGGGATATATTGTCACCAACATACACATCAACACAACAACACTCATAGATGCATTCATAATTGCTATATCATACATTCGTATATAGTTTTATCAACAATATAAGTGTCATCAAGATTTGATCATTCTTGCACCTTAAGATCTATCTCAGGCAGTCATTTCCTCCCCCTATTTACATATTTTGCAATATCCTCAATGTAGATTGTTTTGAAAAAGTATTAAATGATTATCTAATTTCTAACCTTTACCATTTGGCAAAGCCAAAATTTATTTCTTGTGTCTTTGCTTTCCTTGCCTTCTGTATTTATGTTGAATATTATTTCATCAGTTACTATCATAAGTTAATAATTGATGTGATTGCTAATGGATTAATGGAGTTAATTATGGGCTAATGAAGTAACTGACCTAAGAAAAGAACATGTTAACTAAAAATTAACATGGAATCAGAGCTCAGGTGAGGACAAGCCCAAGCTGGAGTAAAAGAGAAAGAAATCACCAAGGGAAGTTCATTGACAAGTTATCATGATCTCTTCAATGGCATATGGGAAATTTCTTAAGTTTCATGTTTCAGGGCAAGTAAATTGAAGTTGAAGATTTAGGATCAAGTCTTTTTTTCTTTACATTTATTTCCTTATGGGTTCACATTGGCCATTTGTTGTCCTTTGCAAGTGAAGGAAATAATTTTTTTGTTAATACTCCAAGTTATATCTGGCTGGTCATGATCTTTAACAATTTTTTATCAGAAGCTAAAATTATGAGCAAGAAGGAGTATTTCTGGGCTACGATTAGCACTACTGGGCACTCACACATGTCTAGAGTTATTGTTTTCTGTGCTATGGCTTGGCCCTTTTGTTAGGGCACATGTAAATTGAGCAAGTTAGACCTTAACATGACTTCATTTATGGATCAAACTACCTTCTACTTATGATTTCTTCAATACCTGCAGCTTGATATTCTTACAAGAATTTCTGTACACATCCAAGACTCCAATGGATAGTTCAAAAACTACAGGTCTGAAGTATTTTGATGATTGAAGCTGTTTTACTCCTTCCAAAGCGTATTAGAATGATTGAATGTTTGAAGTTGTGTGAAAGGATATTGTTCCAGCATGATTTAGCCCCAACTTTAATAACTTCACGTGTAATTCTCACAAAATGTATCTCCTTGCAAAGAAATTTGACTTTAAAAATTATTGGCACTAAACTTTATTACAAACCTAAGACATCTTGTGGAGGTAGTTCAGTCCTGTATGAGGACAAAATTGTAGCATCATTTGAGGCATGCTTTAATATAGACCTGAAGCATCGGTGACCAGTTCTGAGGCCTAAACAAACATATATAACAGTACTCAAACCAACAATTTGAAGACCATTCCATGGGAAAATCTGTGGTATTCCAAAAATGATTTGTCACT
The DNA here is from genome assembly GCA_031772625.1 of Pinus tabuliformis. NCBI lineage: Eukaryota > Viridiplantae > Streptophyta > Pinopsida > Pinales > Pinaceae > Pinus > Pinus tabuliformis. The sequence continues at coordinate 1,909,823,854 of CM062817.1, read as the reverse complement.
ATACTCAACAGAACTTTAAATATTGTAGCAGAATTGATCAAGGTCGAATATTGACAATCTATCCTAAATTGAAGCAATAGGCATTGGATAATCCTTCTTTTATGAAGTGTCATCTTAAGGATGAAATTCTTGAATTGATACTCCAGTAGTTATTACATCCACATCAATCCTTGAGATTTTATCAGTGTCACATTTTCTCCACGGAGATTCAGTTGCCAAACAAGCAAGGGTTGCAGAGGACAGAGGTATTGCTGGCTAAAATAGTCATCAAACTTTGTTTGAAGTCAGATTGACCAAGTGCGGCAACATGTAAGAATTAAGAACATTTAGTTATCAGTGTATTCTTACAGTGCCCATTTGAAATGACTCTTTGTGGGCCTGAACTTCTCATGATGAGCCAATTGGACAGTTCTGAGAAGTTCAGGCTTGGGATTCTGACAAGCATTTCGTACACATCCAAAACTCCATTGGCAGAACGTATGGATCAGCTAGAGGGAACTACAAAAAATAGAGTAATTGAACTATTAATACTCCCTATTTATTCTCAACTACCTTCAGATCATCAAGCCAAAATATTTCAGAAAGCAGAAAATGGTGCTTGCAAGTGTATTCTAGCCCCCAACATTACTGAGACATCGCTTACTGTCGATGCCATCTTATATGTGATTCATATTGGATATGGAAAGTTGGAATTTTATAATCCAAGAATGGGTATGGATGCTCTTTAGGTTTTTCCTACAAGCAGGGTTGCAACAGATCAATGTGTTGGTAGAGTAGGTAGGACAGGTCCTGGGACATACTATCATTTGTACACTAAGAGAGCATATTAGAATGTAATGCTGCCAAATATGGTCCCTGAAATCCAACGTACCAACCATTGGAAATGTTTTTTTACTACTCGAGTCGTGGAAAATTGAAAACCTTTTGGATTTTGATTTTATGGATCCTCTTCCACAAGAAAATATTCTCAATTCAATGTATCAGCTTTGGGTACTTGGTGCACTTTATAATGTGGGTAGATTGACTACTCTTGGAAGGAAGATGGTTGAGTTTCCTCTTGATCCTCCCCTTTCAAAAATGCTATTAATTGGGGAAAAATTTGGCTGTGTCAATGAAGTCTTGACAATTGTTTCTATGTTTTTTGTTCCTTCTATTTTTTTCCGTCCTAAAGATAGGGCTGAATAAAGTGCTGCAGCAAGGGAAACGTTTTTTGTGTCTGAGAGTGAGGAGTATCTATTCAACCAAAAGTTCATTGGGCTTGAACTTTTGAACATTCCATTAAGTTTATATGTTCATGCCATACAAGTGGGGGAGACATGTTAATGGTGGATGGCTCGCAAACAATGAAATCCGAGAGCATGAAGTCTGCTATCACAAGAGGTATTATGCTCTGAAGTGCAAATCCTCTAGGAGTTGTTTGGCAGGTTCTGCCTTTTTATTATTGCAAATGAGGATGATAAAGTTTACAAGCACAAAAAGTATGTTGTTGTCAAATTGTGGCTGCTTAGGAAGGACATATAAAATTCTAGTGTTTCCAACCATGCGAGGCAGCCTAGGATAAACATATTAAACCCCATCGGCTCTAACCTGGATCCCCAAGCTGGTAGATTTATGATCACTGTATTGGCAAGAGGATGGTCTAGCAAAAAAAAATACCAAAATAGAAGAAAAAGTGAGAAAGAAAAATAGAAAATAAATGGAATTATATTAATTACATTCATGGCCAAAACATGTCAATGTAATGAGTAGATTTAGGGGTGAAGATTTTTCACCAAGAATTCTCCAAAGTATCACCCCCCATTTCAATCAATGTATGCTTGTGATGTGGATTTCAATACTCCTCAATCTTCTGAAGACAATATTGAGAATGTTTTTGTATTTTCTTATCATGTCATGACTACATTTAGGAGATCAATGAATCTTCTAGAAATAAAAGTGTGTAAAATTTGTTCTAAATCTGCTCTACTTCATATGAATGCTAGAAATGGTGAACCAAAATAAATGTTGGAAATGCTCCTCTCTCACCATCTCCTACCCTTGTAATACTTTCTTACTCTCTCTCTCTCCAACTCCCACTAGTTTCCTAGATAATATTTTCTCATTCTCTTCCCCTCACCCTACCCTCATTTCCTAGATAATATTTGATTTACACTCTCCCCCCACCAACACCCTTAATAATATTTTCTCACTCTCTCCATCCATGAGGGTGGGGAAGAGCGATGAGGGTTGGTCAGCCAGGGGAGAGGGGGGGAAAATATGATAAATAATATCTACTCACTCTCTCTCTCCATCAGATTGACCAATTAGACAGGATTTTCCAGCTATGCCATTTCCTAGAGATTAAGATTGAGGAGCACTTCATCTTCCATTGCCTAGTTTAATATGAGGTCTGAGGATGCTTCCGTGATCTTTTTAGAGAGACACAGATGCTTGGCAGTTTCTTTAAGTACCCTGAACATATGTGATTTCCCTTATACATGCAGGACGCCCTTTGTCTCTACTCATCCAACCTCTAGCCACATCAACATCCTTGACCAACTCCCACCTAGCAGATCACTTCCATTATTATGGTGCTCTTAACTAGGGGCACTGAGTGGCAGATGGATAAAGGTTGGCAACAATGTCACAAATAGTGATGGTAGAATAGCCTTCAGGAAGGAAATCACCTTGTTTGGAATAATGTCCTTGACCTTGATAGCAACAATGAGATAGCATGGCAACAATCTACAAAACTTGGTTATATTGTGGCTGAGAAATACTTTGATTTGCATTGCTTGGATTTTCTCTAGTTTATCTAAAGTATAGCAAAAGAGATTTGGAACAATGCCAATAAGGACTATGAATCAGTATTAAGACACATGTGGCTCAGTCATATTTGTAGCTATCAGTTCAAAAGGAACAGAGCAGTCCTCTCCAAGTTAAAATCCAAAGCAAGTCCCTTTATATCTTCATTTAGTTAGAAATATTTGTGATATCAAGGTATGATTCTACCAAGTTGAATTTATTATTGAATGGTAAGCGCATGTGAAAAATATTGTCCGGGCATGTTTGCTGATGGAGTTGTAGCAAGATGAGGGCAGACTGATGAAGACTGAACTGAAGTAAGACTTCAGAGGGAGCTATAGACTCCCTAGCAGAATAACTTGATGATAAAGAAAAGTCATGTCCACTGATTATGATGACTCTGATGATGCCTTTAGCTTCATTGATGACCTTGGAATATGAGCCTAAGGGTCTATAGTAGAAAAAGGACAGGTTGCAGGTGGCTCATTGATTATGTTTAGAGGAAGTTATGAACTAGCCATGTTGATTGAATTATAAAGACGCCATTACTGATGATGACTAATTAATGACCCTCTCATTTATTTATTTTTTTCCGAAGAAAAAGCGAACTTTTTATTAAGAAAAATAAAAAGTTACAATTCATAAGCTGAACATTTCCAGACGCAACGTTATAGAACTAACGTGCACAAAGAATAAGAAAAGAGAAAGAAGAGAGATGGGGGAGGGACACATCAGGTTTTCCTCCCCTTTTTCTTGTCAACCTTGCGCCACTCTCCCACAGTGGACTCGGTTGAGGCAATAACTAGCTGGGATGATACTTTTAGATGCCCTGTTTCTTTGTCTGAATCTGAAGTATCTGAGTGATGATGCCGCTTGATGCCTCCAATGCCTTGATCCACGCTTGTCATCTCAACCTGATTTTGCTGGGACTCTGCCTGATTTGAGAGTGGCTGTGAATCCTTGTTGATTGTTGTATTTTCCTTCTGGTTCTCTATTTCAGCCTCCTCACTGGTGGTGTCTTCCTCCTCTACTTCTGTTTCTTCGTCTTCTGATACTGGGGGGGCTTTCTTTTCCGCTGTTCTCTTTTTCCTGGCAGAGTCTATGTTCTGCCATCCTTTGTGCTTCCTTTGTTGAGGCTTGCTTTTGTTTAGGCTTTTACATGCATTGAACAGGTGACCTGTTTGTTGACATCCCCTGCATCTGAATGCTGTATTCTCATAATCCAAAGATTGTTTCCACTGTGTGTTGTTGAAATTCAGGATGATGCTTTCTGGTAGCCCTTTGCTGAGATCTACCTCTACACATATTCTAGCAAAGGTAAAAATTCCTTTTATGTGTCTTTCTGTATCGATCTTTAACATTTTTCCAAGAGTATTCCCTATAACTGATAAGGTTTTAAAGTGCCAGAAATGTATCGGAAGGTTGTGCATCCTTACCCATACCGGCATCCTTGATACCACCATGGTATTTGGATCAAATTCCGGGAACCAAGGGGTGAGAAATAACCCCGCACTGCCCCAGAACCATGGTCCTTCAGTGAATACTTTTTCCCTTTCTTCTTCTGCTCGGAAAATTACTATGAAGAAACCCTTCGAGCATAGGTGGATCTGGCAGTTTGTTGTCCAAGCCGTATGGATCCATTGATACAGGGCATCTGTTTTAGGCCAGAAGCCGTTAAATCTACAAATAACAGCTTTTTTTTGTAGATCTGAAAATATGCATTCTACCTCTGGGAAATCCAGCGGAATGGAGGGGCTCTCTGGTACTTCATCCACTATATACTGCCCTGGAGGAATATTAACAGTGGCATGTTCTTTCCCCTTTGCTGCGTCATGATGAGAACCTGTAGGTTTTGACTTCCCTTTGACAGCATCTTTAAAGGAATTTATGCCTTTATGCCCTGGGCCAGAGCTTCCCCCTCTCAGCCTTGTGCTTACTGTGATGGTTGAGTCTCGACCAATACCATAATGCTGTGCTGTTAAATTATCCTGCAGGATTTTGCCTGCATGTATCAGGTTTAGCATATTTGATGGGATGCCTGTATCTGCCTGTATTTCATCCTTTATATTTTTTATCAAAGATCCTTTCCAGAAATGCTTACAGATAGTTTTTCCTGACAGGATTCTGATGAGAAGTTGGATACGGTCCTGTTCTGGGTCCTGGAGGGCTGGATTAGATTGTTTGTCCCCTGAAACTACTGCTATTTGGAACTCTGTCCCTCCAGTCGTTGATTGCCAGATCTGTCGTTTGATGCCGACCCTTGTTGTGGTGATAGTCGGCCTGAGATCTGTATTCACACTAATGTGCATCTTCTGATTGATGGCCAGTGCTATTTGATAAAAACCCAAGCTGCAATCATAGAAATAAAGGGGAAGCGGATCCGTTCCATGCCTCCCCTGAGGTTCAAGAAAGGGCAGAGGTTTTGGCGTTCGACTCTGTTTCCCCTTTCCACGACCAGGGCAAATCGACCAGGGTAAATCACCCGATAATGGGGGCGGAACACCCAATGACTGTGTGTGGATTGAAAGATGTATTGCATAAAAACCCGTCCAGTGAAGGGGGATGTCCAGAGACGCCCTGAGGATTACGAAACATGCCGAGAAAGGGGAGAAAAACTCAAATACCTGTTTCATAAAGTTCGGGACCTGTTGCTTCTCTCCGCTGAGGATTCCATTCCACGTCTTAAGGAAATCTTCTATCGCTGAGGGTCTCGCAGCCAGACCCCAATCCGTTCCTGTCTCAGCCAACACTGTGGTAGTATCGATGGCGGCCGCATACCTTGCTGGAACCCTAAACGCGCCGAACCCTGCCATCGCTCCTCCGACTCTTTGAAAAAGTTTTCGACCCTCTCATTTATTAATATAAAAGGGAGTTGAATTTTAAAGTCAAGATAGAAAGACCTAGCCTTGTTTTTTTCTACACTTAAAGGTCCGATGAGAATGAAAAGCGATGGGTCTAAACATGTATATCTTGTGGAATCCCTGGTGTTCTTGATAAGAACCTTATCAACCATATGTTATTTTATTCCAATTCTATAAAGGGGCATGAACTTTTCAACTTTGTTCTTGTTTCTTTAGTGCTCTCATTTTCACTGGTGCAATGCACTATTATTTTCTCCAACTACATCATGAGTTAGTGTACAAAATTAGATATACTTTGCATTGTCAATTATATCCTTAAGAAATTGGTGGCTATAAATCTAGCGTGTAGAGACTGTTTGTGGAATATTAGTGTTGTGGATAATTTTGATCCCATTTTAAAAAGGATTTCCCAACATGGAAGATATTACTATGGATATCATTTCAAGAAGTAATGTTGAAGGAAAGCCATTAAACCATTGATGGAAATTATAGGTTCAGTATGTGGGAAAGAACAAAAAGGTGCAATTAATATCAAGTCATCATTGGAAATTATTCTGAGGCAACTACCATTTTATATTCTGAAGGTCATCCTATAGAACATATATTTTTAAAATGTCTCAGTTTGGATGAAGAATGATATGCTTGTGGTGGTTTATTTCATTGAACTACAAAAGAATTGGGATTCTTTTGTGAATATGGGATAAGTTCAACAATGCGAATTCATCCATCAATCATCTAGCATGATACTATGACAACATCTACCAGCAGTAGGTTCCTAGACTATATGAAGGTCAAGATTGGTGTTCATTATCTTTCTTATTGGACTATATTCAAATACAATGGTGCATTTATCTATATAATTTCCATCTTCAGTGGATCTAGATATCAAGGGATTAGGAAGAAAGTTTAGAACAAGGCAAAAATGATTGTGGTAGAGAGACTTTGAAGTAATACTCAAAGAAAATTACAACCACAATTTTGACAAAATGCCATATTTCTACAATTTGGATGTTCAGATTCATTTAAGAAACCAAATAATAAATGTGCAATGGGTGAGGATTCCCTCCAAAATGGGGACGAATTCAACCCTTAATAAACAAACGATACAAAGAGGCCTATGATGGGCTACACTTCAAGAGTGCTAGCTACTATACATGCCTACTAGTCATGTTAGATTCTTTCCCAAATACATTACTTATGAATGGCTATTCTTCTCATAACTTTTTTATTGGTGCAAGGAAAAAGAAAAAACTTATGTTATTAGTTGCTTGATTCAAGAGATGGCTAAAAAAAGGGAGGGTCTGGCATGATTCATACAGATTATATAATACAAATCTTGGCACGTGGTTGGTTAGAGTTTGCAATGAATCTGGAAATTGGAAAAGACCTCTAAGAGATAGAATTTCACAAGCTATGAGAGAATGGACTTAATAAATGCTCCATATTATGTTATAAAAAATATCTCATTCCCAGGGACAAAGATATTAAAGGCTTGTTTTCAATGGTCCAATTTGAAAAAAATCTTGGAACGATACCAAAAAAATGTCCAAGTGGAAAAATCTGCCATGGTTGTTCGTTATCAAATTCGTTTTTTTTTATGGTACCCATAATGTCATGCATAATGAAAACTGTTTTGGTAGTATTAATAAGTCTATGTTGTCTAGGATAGCAACGAAACACATCAGAAAGCTACATTACCTTTAATCTTACCAAAATTGAAGCAGGAAAACAACTTTGTCATCAAATATCAAATTAAAATAGGATGGAACAAGCTAGGCATCAACAAAGCATCAAGGGGCACTTTAATCTGCATGACATCATACTTCATAGCAATGTCATGTTGAGTACTATAGGGATCATGACAACTCTCTTTATTTAAATAAATTCTAAATATCAAGGCAGTTACAATAGAAATACTCCTGTAGAATCCCAAGATCTTGCATGTTTCTATACATGTCAACTAGAAACTAGTAAAGGGTAGAAACAATGTGCCAATTGAGAATCCAAGAATGTTGAACTAAAGCCCTTGAGGAATTTCCTTCCAGGTAAGGTAAAATGTTATACTTTTTAGTGCTAAATGTTACAACCTAGGCTCTATTGTAGTTTATTGGAAACAATGATTAAATTCTGAAGAGTGTAGATGACGTTGGAAAACTTAGTTGCATGATTGAAGACATATAATGAACAAACAAAATATGAGTAGGGTTATCAAAGAACAGAGTGTGCATCTTAAATCTGTGACATAACATTCTAGGAAGTGAGCTAAGAACAACATGTTTAGAATTACAACATTCCTATAAGCCCAATTCGACCTCTGATTCAATAATGCACGCCAAGGCTCTTCTTTGACATGCAAATTATAGTAGTTGTAGTGGAGATATAACCTTGAGTTGGCCCATCTTCCTAGTTTATTGATTCGATGATAAATTGATAATACATTTTCTATATTTGATGGCAAATTTAAATCAGACTAAACTGTAATATGATCTATCTTCTCCCTTGATTCACGGACAAGAAAGGATCCAATCTAGGGCTACTAGATGGAAAATCAATGGAAGAAGGTTGAAAATCAATATTTTTCCACAATGCTTAGTGTTCATGCATGTAGTTTGTTTAGGGAAGATGATGTCATACTAGAGGGATGCCTTGATTTATAAGAAAGTTCAATGGTTTTTTGGATTTGTTCAAAGCAGGGGAAATGTGGTTCTATATTGCAAGGATAGACTTCAGGTGACCATGGTAAATAAGTCCCTTGTAAATGAGACTATCCAGTGAGCGAATATCATGTCCATTGGCACTATACTAAAACCAAGCTCAAATTATAGAAGGTGTTCAAAGGTCAAGGACAAGAAAGATATTTCTTGTTGCAGCTTTAGAGAGTAATCTAATGCTGTCAATATTTGGATAGGCTCCAAACACCGAGTATGTAATTTCACCTAAAACCAACCAACCCTAATAACTTGAGTTTTATATTTCGTCTAAGGTTTGTATTCTACCCTCCAAACCTTGATTATGCTCCTAGGGGTTGTCCTCTACTCGATGATAAGAAATTAATATAAAAAGCTCTATGGTATAATGCGACAAGTGTCAATGGAATTCACATGATCTATAAGTAGAGTTTGAGGATTTCATAGCTTGTATTATGAGATAAGTGTAATATACCCTATAGAAACAAAGATAAATGCAAATAACATCCATATATTTAGTATAAAGTAATAACAATACTCAATGCAATTGTAATGGTAACCAAAATAAGATACCTTGATTATTAGGAGCACAATGTTCACTTGCCTCTTCTAGGAGGGAACCTCTAGTAGAGTAAAGCTTAGTTACAATAGTAATCCAAGGCATCTTTTACAATGTTTTTACCTCTATATATACTACTTTCTAACCTTCTAGAACATTCTAGAGGAGGAAAACCTTCTAGCAAGTCCTCTCATAATAGTTTTAGTCACACTACTACCATCATTTCCTAATAATCATGGCCTTTCTTATATAACCATATATTAATCTATTTGTTAACGGTTAGGGAGGCTAGGACCCTAACATGTCCTCCCCCTTAGAGAACAACCTTATCCTCAATAGTTGAGATGTGGAAATTGGTGTAGAATGTTAGCAGGCTGGAAGGTGCCACCTCAAGTGGTCTTTCCTTCCATTGTATTAAAAATTATTGAATAGTGTGGTGGTAGAGGTGTCTCTCATAATGATTGAGGACTACTTATAGCTGCAACCAAATGGAGCCTTCTACATCCAATTCTTATAGACTAGTTCTAACAATGCAATTGGATCCAAACACTTTCTATTTGGGGCTTGTTTCACTTGGCTACTATACATGTGCCTTGAACAACCCATAATTTATGTATTTTGCATTGGTTAATGGTAGAGAACTGTATTTTACTTCTCCACTAGTTAGATTAGTGGACTTACCTTAAAATATTAGTTAAACATCTCTTTATAAATAGAGATGCATTTCCTCATTGGTACTCATGGTTGGAGTGCGGGAGAAATACCTAAGCATTCTGATATTTTTGAGATTTATATATTTAGAAAAAAAATAGACCCCATTCTTTTAACTACACCTAGGGAGTCAGGTCAACCTAATAATCACCTCCTTTGGGTTAGGATGTAAGGGGGTGTGTCACAATATTTTGGCTATTATTAATTGTTGGGCAGTGTATCCAAGCTTCAGTTTGTTTGGTCCTTGAGGTTGCAAACCCTAACCAAGATAGCAAGGCACTTAATCATTAATAAGAATTTGGTTTGTGAATCTTCTAAGGTTTGTTTGAGAACAACAAAGGTACAATTGAGGCTCATTCCAGGCACAATAAGCAGACAACAAAGGACTGAAGTTAGTTTGTGTTAAAATTGGCAACTAGGGCCAAATTCCACTTTGGACATCTGATTTTATGAATATGATTATTGGATTAAATTCCTCTTTTTGAGAGGACCAAATTTGACATAAATATCATCAAATTTGGACAAGGAAAATATGTTTTTGAATTTAATCCCTCACATATGCAAATTGTTAAGGTCATCTTGGGGTAAATTATTCAAGTGGAACCCTTCTCCAAATCCTATAAATAAGAAGTGTCCTCCAAACATATTGGACACATCCTATCACCCATTTTCTCTCTCTGAAATGGCCACAGAAGGAAGGATAGCTCTAGCGAAGAAGGAAGGGATATATTAACATCTTGGTTGGGCTATCTAAAGGACCAAGTTCCTTAGGAAGGAGGCTGAGCCTGTTAAAGGCTTATTTGAATTTGTTTGGACTATTTTGTTGGTGGTTCTGCATTTACAACAGGTTAGAATTGCAGCAAAAAGGAAGCTGCATTCATGAGGGACATTTGTATGTTGTTGGGCTTATCTTTGGTTGGGCTTTCTCTCCTATAGTAGGTCGCAACACTAGTTGTGTTCTTCAGGTGGGCCGTAGGCCTAGATCACCTTGGAGAAGGGACTGAAGGAATGATATGAGGCCACATGACTTGGAGTTCTTGAACAGGAGGTTGTGTCACTTGTTTTGGGGCTGGTTACTAGCCCATGTCAACAACGAATTGGAGCAAAAGGGTTTGGAAGGAGGCTGCAATCAAGGAAGAGGCTTGGATGGTGAGGAAAGGATGTTGTAGCAGCCTGCCAACAAACCTTACCAGTGACCAGACTTGTACCAGCATGTGAGGGTGCTTGTATGTAGGCAAATCAACTAGAAGGAAGACAATATAGGAGGAGTGAAAGATGGTGGTAGTATCTTGCCATAAAACCCTAACCAGAACACCAAAATACAAAATCTTTTACAGTTGTATGAATCAAGCCTAAGAGGGCACAAATTGTCTTCTCTAGAATTGCATTGCTAAGTTAGCTATGTATATAAGGATAGTGATATTGAATCTCCAAATTTGAAAGTCAATCTTTCCCTTAAATTATTGTACTCTCTATGCTGAACATTTGATATTAATAGTAAGAAGAATTGATCAAGGGTTTCCCCATCTTGGGGTTTTTCCCTAGTGTGAGCCATATCCTTGTGTTCTCTCATCTTGTTTGTCTTCTGGATCTATTGTTTATGTTCTTTCTTCAGTTACTATCAATAATGATTCATATGATTGCTAATGGAAATGATATGGTATGATAAATGGGCTAACATTGAATATTGAAGAAACTGACCTAAGCAAAGAACATGTTAACCTACAAATTAACATGGTACCAGAGCTCAGGTGAGGACAAGCCCAAGAAAGATAGAAAGAAATCACTAAGAACTTCATTTTAGGCCCTAGTAAGGAAGGAGAATCTATAAAGATTAAGGCCTCATTATGGGCATGATTTCTAGTCATAGTATCTATGACTAGGCTTAAATCTTATCTAAAGAAAGAAAAGATTTTAAAGGGCATATATTCCCTGATCTGGAGGATTGAGGGTCTAATCTAATAGCCCACACCAAGCCAAGTTATCTTTCAAATGAATTGGAGTTCTGGGTTCAGCATATCACAATTTAGGGGGATCAAATTAACAATGTTTTCTTAGAGGCCCGAATTTCTATTTGGAAATATTTTTGAAGTTGTCCTTTGATTTGTACAAAAGGAAAATATTCAACAATAAATCTTATGATTATTCTCTAAGCTCTCAGCCCAATTGAAGAAAGTATAATACTTAAGGATTTCTACATCTTCATCCTTGATTAAGAAGGAATCCTTACCTCTGCAAATTGAATGACAAACAAGAAGTCAGCAAAAAAAAGGGTTTCCTCAGACCAAGCATCAATTTTTGAAGTCCTAAAACTTCAACATTATTTGATCTATTTAATTAGTTTGAACAGAGGTCTTAATCCGTGAAGAAGGATGTTCCGAGTTTGGTCATTCTGATTATATACCGGACATCATCCATCCTCACTATTTGGCATTTAAGTATTTTTTGGTGTCTAGGTATGAACGATTTATTCACCCTATTCCAACATTAATTTATCAATCTAGGTGCGTATCCTTTCAAGGAAACATGCAAGGTAGATGCAGGGGAAAAAGTGCAATCTGTTTCGACCAAGGGTTCATGGTTAAGATTCAAAACATTGCTTGTAAGATTAAACTAAATACAAAACTCCAGAAAACAATTGCAAGAATTAAAGAACTGTAACAACAAGAATAAACTACTAATTAACATACATAGAAAGACGCAACACCTGATTAGAAGAGCGGGCCCAACTCTCTGATCAGGGCTGCGTCAGTCACGACGAAGATTATAACATCAAAACATGTGATACTTTATTAATCTGTAACAGGTGATTATAATATCGATGGGGGGGGGGGGTTCCCCATTTACAAGAACAATCTGTCTTTTATACACAGCATGGGAGAACAACATATTTCCCCAAAACATGGTAACCTTATGTTCAAAAATATACATTAGTTGAAACAACACCAATGCCAGATGAACAGGATCAGCAAGAGGTCCAAAATGGTTCAGGGATCTGCGACTCTAGCTGTGCAGCCTCCCTATGGCTGGTTGTTGCCAGATCTACTGCGAGATGTTGAAGAAATGGTTCCTGTTCTCCAGAAGCTGCGGTCAAACATACATTTTAGTGCTGTGAATAGGTAAGACTTCGTGACTTTACTTCATTAATAAAATATTCCAATAGACAAGTCAGGGGTGTTTAACTTATAGATTTAGCATAACAAACATGGGTAAATAAGTACAAAAAGGTAAAAAAGGGTGATGGAAATGCAACAGAAAGATAGCCTAATTTGGTGCCCAACATCTTCCCTCAACTAGCCTTCTACATGCCTTCATGTAGTTCGTCGCCTCTGCAGGTCTGGATTTTGCAGACTATAGACTTCATGATGTTGGGCGAGATCATATTCTACGGGCATCAATATTCCTGGAACTTTAAAACCATCTGAAAGGAGAACTTCCTTCCACCAGTCTGATAGAACATTATATGCTGGAGTGTAATTTTCTGCAGGCAACCAAATAATAGGAAACTAAAACCAGATCCCCATCCACTGGACCCCACATGTTTGGACACACGCCACATATCTGGGCACTCTAGGGAGAACTCGTGCAAAATTTGGTGCCCCAAAAGGTTCCATGTTCCGGACAGCTGTAGGTGACATCATCCACCTTTTCTGACAGCAATCAAGGGCCTCATCTTGAAATGTGGTTAATTTCTTGACACAAAGATCAAGGCACCAATTTTGTGTCCTCAGCATTTTGTCTCCGTTCCCCTCAATTCCCAAAAAGGTGTTGTGTTTAGTGAACATTGTGATTGACCTCTCATGTTCTCCTCTTACTATAAATGGCTTTGTAACCTGATTGGATTCAAAAGTGTTAAAAGCCTTCTTCCAATTGATCTGATTGAAGGTGTAAGAGGTGAGGGCCCTTAAATGAATGTCCCCTACATATACAACCGGGTTGAAATCTCTGTCCAGACGCAGTAGATACCCATGCAGGTAAAACTCACACATCAAATGCTGAGTTGGCACATCATGACTCCTCATTATTCAAAGGAATTGTACACCATCTTCTATTTCATAACTAATCTCGTTTTTTATGCTCTCCATGCAGAATAAATTAAAATGTTCATGCAAGAATAAAGAATAACATGAAGCAGGGGGACGACATGCCATCACCTCTTGCACCAATTTGAACATCTGCTCCTTATCAGTTTTCAATTTTGCCTCTTGCTTCTCCAGCTTCTCCATCCCGAGATGCTACTTTGCATGCCTTAATCTCATGATATCTATGTTCTCCACATATATAAATATGGTTATGGAGGCTCTTTCCTGAGTTCGTCTGATCTCATTTTTATACTGGGCCATAGTAGATTTCCAAGTCCGCACTTCGGCTGCCAAGGCATACTCACGGTCTTCAAACAATCGTTCGACTGGGTCTGTTTGAGTGGTAGCAGAGGTTGTGACTATCTGGTCCACCTGAGTCTCTACGTCAATTTCTACGGCCTTGGACTTTTTAGCTTGCCGCTTGTATTTATTTATTCGCTTCTGCATTTTGTGCACCTGCTTCCTTAATTTCCTGACCTCCATATTAAGCCGCATTGTCTCTTTAAACTGTAGCTGATATTTTTGTTTGACTAGGAGTCTTCACTGTTCACACAACTTTACCCATTCCCGCTTAACCAAAACTTCCTTTGTTTCGGCAGTTGGGGGTAAGTTCCCCAAGACAGCTTCTGTCGTGTCGACTATCAGGTTTTCCTCCACTGCCCATTCTTCTTCAATCATCTCTTGCTTCACGACCTTCTCGCCTGGCTATTCCGTTGGCTCATCCGACCACTTCGCTTGGTCCCTCCTCTTCGCCAATGGCTACTTCTTCTTCATGCGCACTCACCGTGACCGGTGATGCCCTTGCGAGATGCTCTCCTGCTAATGGGCCTGTTGGAATCTTTTTTGGTTCCCTAGCCTCAGGGGCCTCTGTCTCTTCTCTCCTCTCAGGCTCCGAAGTGCCTGTCGCCTGAGTAGCATCCACCCCACACGGTTGTGGCCTTTGTGATAAATTCAAAGCTATAGGAATGGAGATATCTTCTTCTTCTTCTTTTTTCCGAGGGGAACGAGTTACCCTTGCTCCTCTTGGAATAGAGGAGAAGAAGGAGAACTGGAATGAGTCTTCAACATTTGGTCCCGAAGTCGACGCTGGTTCTTGTGGGTTAGCGTCGACCTCACGCCCTAGTTCTCCCAGTGCTTCCTCCACGGGTCCCATGGTTTCCTCAGCTCTAGGCCCTTCTTGTCCCTGTTCCTCCTCTTCCATGGGTTCTATGGTTGGAGTGGTCACGACCTCTTCTTCAATTGGATTATCCTCTTCCATCAGCTCCATGGTGGCAGGATATCCCTGTGGGGTACCCTCGGTCGCAATATCAACTAATTCACCCACTCTTACCTTTTGTGGGTCTGCCTCTATGGTTACCATACTATCAACTTGGTCTTCTAGTCCCACGGGCAAGGCTGGTTCTTATGGGACAGCCTCGACTGTGGTACTAGTGGGCCTTTCTGTGTCAACCCCTGTATCTTCCATTGACTCCACAATTTTGGCTTGCTCTTGGGGAGCTGCCTCTTCTTCAAGTTCTTTAGTTTCCATCTCCATCTCTTCTGGCTCCTCCTGGTCAACATAATCGTCGTCTTCTATGTCTTCCTCCATAGCTTCAGGTTCATCTGCCCTGACAGCCACAATGGTTGCTATTTCTTCCTCTGTGGAATCCCGAAACAGTTCCCACGGGATTGGGATTCATCTGATGGCATTCATTACTAACAGTTGAACCAACCCATGGTGAGTGATGACCGCCAATACCTGTCATGACCCCTGAGCCGAATGTGCCATTAAGTGAAGGCTTCTCAGTAGGAAATAGGGCACATTCATTGAAAAAGCTTATGCCTATGGAAATCGCAGGTGAGCTAGTATGCGGAGATGGTATTTGAATATGGTGGAATATCTTCCTTCGCAAGTCATATATTTTATTACAAACTCTGCTACTCCTCCCCATGGGTGTGGTAGCAAGTTTCAGTCATATCCCCGACCCTTCTGCGTGATACTTTCTCCCACCTATAAAAAGGCCTCGGGAAATTCTGGAAGGTTAGTCCTTCTCGAAAACCATCACTGTCCGTTTTGAGGGAGCCCACTAACTTCCACGATAGTTTCTTCTGTCACAGGGATTTCAGTTTCGCGAACCCAAGAGCCTCCTTATCCCAATTTTAATGACTTTTCGAAATACACATTCTAGCCTATGTTCTCAAAAATCTACCACACCTCTTGATTGCTTCGAACTCTCGTTGTATCCTCAGGTTCATGTCGCATAGATCGGCCACCCATTGTTGTAGAGGTGGAATCAGCACGATGACTGCAGTTGGCTGGTAGGGGAGAGTGTCAAGGCTCCAAACCATTGGCAACTGAAATAACGTCATGGTCACTTTTGGGGACAACGGATGAAACAATACTAGTACATTTGAAAATGATGATAGATTATGGTGGTACTGTTAGATATTTCAGAAATTTAATGCAGCATGTTGGGAGGGTGATTGATATGACTCTCTGCATACGAATACGCATTCCAACACATCAAAGGTATGATTATAGAGTATCGAAATCATTAGATTCTATTAGGTGAGGATCGTGTGTCATGAATGTTTTTTCGAGGTACACCGTTGTTTATTATGATGCCCCCCCCCAACTTTAATGACGGCTGTCAATGACACGTTTTAATTTCCTTTTTGGAATATTTATTTAAATCCATAAAATCAATGGAGACGTACCTGTGGACTTGCCTTATGGTGGAGTAGCCGCAAAAATGTCTAATGGATTAACAACAACAGCGAGTGACAGCACAGGGAGTAACAACAATAGCGAGTAACAGCAACAATGTGTAACAACACAATGAGTAACAGCACAACGAGTAACAAAAACAGTGAGTAATGATAGTTACAGAGTAATGGAACTGGTTGAGTAATGACAACGGTGGAGTAACGACAGTTACGGAGTAACGACACTGGTGGAGTGTTAAAATTGGAAACCAGGGAAAAACTTCATGTGGGTCATCTTATTCATGGCTAATAATATTTTTATTAGATTCCTCTCGTCGAGAGGTGTAGGATTGATATAACGATCATCCAATTCTGATAAGTATTCTTGGAGATATGAATTTATTTTGATTATGGAATTATTATCAAGCCGACCTACAACTCATGTAGGCTCAGAAGCCCAACAGTCGCATCTATTCACCCACCAACGTTGTGTATAAATATAAGAGGAATTTTCCTCATTTGGACTCACTCATCTCATCACATCTCTTTCTCTCTACTGCGCAGATATGAGTCTCTTCTCTACTGTGCTGAAATGGGTCTCTCTCTCTCTCTCTCACATGTGAAGCCGAAAGGTGTTGAATTTGAAGCTGCAACTGTAGAAGTAAAGATTGACTTGCGTGGCCTAGAAGATATCCTCTTTGGAACTACATTGTAGGTTCATCTGAACCTCCTTTGAAAGCCACAACTTTTGGTGGTGGAATGAAGTCAATCTGACGAACGGTTTGCAAGATATTAACTGCCCTAGTTTGAAGCCGAAAATTGCTGAAACTGAAGCTGCAACTGCAGAAGTAAAGATTGACTTGCATGGCCTAGAAGATCTCCTCATATGAACTATGCTATAGGTTCATCTGAACCTCCTTTGAAAGCCGCAAATTTTGGTGGTGGAATGAAGTCAATCCGACGAACGGTTTGCAAGATATCGACTGCCCTAGTTTGAAGTCGGAAACCGCTGAAACTGAAGCTGCAACTGCAGAAGTAAAGATTGACTTGCATGGCCTATAAGATCTCCTCATCTGAACTGCGCTGTAGGTTCATCTGAACCTACTCTAGAAGCATAAACATTTGGTGGTGGAATGAAGTCAATCCGACTGTCGGTTTGTGAGATATGGTCTGCCCTAGTTTGATAATGAAGCCGCTAATGTTGATGCTACTGATCTAGGGTTTGCTACTGCTGATATGAATCAGATTTATTGTACTATTTCTCTCTGCTGAATTATTGAAGATAAAAGAAGATTTGATCAAAGGGTTTCCCCACACATTGTGGGGTTTGTCCCTGGATAGCCGCCACATCTTGTGTCTCTTGTCTTGGCTTGTTTTCTGTCGATCGTTTAATGTTCTATCTGCACTTTACTTTATGTACATGTGATTTCTAATCGGTGGAATATAATAAGAAAAATAAGTAAACTGTTATAAGCATAGAACATACCATAACTTAACATGGTATCAGAGGTGAGGTGAAGACAAAGCCCGAGAAAGAGCAAGAGAAATCATTGAAGAGAAGATTGGCAAGGCTATCCTAAAAGAACTATGGGGTCCTCAACACTCTTTCCTGCCGAAGACAAGCTCCGTGAGAAAGCTGACTATCACGGATGGAAGATGTCTATCGATCTAACCCTTGAAGATCAAGGAGTGCTGGACCATGTAAGAGGCAATATTGTTGAGCCTTCTTCAAATGCATCTGCTGCTGCCTAGAACAAATGGAAAAATGGAGAAGTCAAAACAAAGAAAATCATCCGGGACTCTATCGACAAGCGCTTGGTGGCCTACATCTTTGATCTAGACACCTCCAAGGAAATCTACGACAGACTGGTGAGTTTATTTAAAGTTAATGATGCAAATCAAGTTTTGTTTCTTAGAAATAAGTTGAGGGAAATCAAGAAGGGTAAAGATGAAAGTATGCAAGCATACTTCTTAAGAATTACTGAGATCAAGAATGATCTCCTATCTATTGGGGAAACCATTACTGACAGAGAAATGACACTCACAACTCTCGGAGGATTACCATCTGAATGGTATGTGTTCAGGACTACTCTTCTAAACAATAATGTAATTCCTAGTTTCGAGGAATTAATGGCTAGATGCATTCAAGAACAAACAAGGGTAGAAGAGCAGGAAATGCCCTTGCCTAAAGGTCCTCCTGCTGCTTTTTCTTCTCATGCTAAGAAAAGAAATAATTCTGGGTATAAATCGAAAAGAAAGGCTGGATTTAAGGGTGGAAGAAAAGGACGATGTTTCATTTGCAATAAAGCAGGTCACTATGCAAGGGAATGCCCTGATAGAAAGGACTCTCACCGTGACGATGATCAAAATCCCTCTCATGGTAATCGAAGGAATGGAAAATTCAACAACAAAGGAAAAAGGAATGCGGGAAATCAAGGAAGAGGGCAACCATTCAAGAAGGCTAGAAATTCCAGGTATGAATCTAACACTGTTGACGATAAGCAGGCTGAATATTATCTACCAGCTACTCTATCTACCTCCGCTCCTTCAGACTCAATGGGAATTTGGCTCATTGATAGTGGTGCCTCAAGACACTTCACTGGTTCTATAATCTGATAGAGAAAGAAACTAACCTGGAAATTGTCCTTGGAGATGACATGAAATACCCAGTGAAAGGTGTAGGCAATGTTTCTCTTAAACTGAATCAAGGTATTACGATTCACTTACAAGATGTATTATATGTACCTGATCTCAAAAAGAACCTGGTATCCATCTCGGCAATGGAAGACAAAGGCTATAAGGTAACCTTCAGCGATGGTAAGGTACGCATATGGAAAAATAATGTTAAAGATGCTTTCACTCTTGGGTTTCGAGTTGATTCTTTATATCAAGTTGGTGGAAGTCCA
Organism: Pinus tabuliformis; assembly: GCA_031772625.1. NCBI lineage: Eukaryota > Viridiplantae > Streptophyta > Pinopsida > Pinales > Pinaceae > Pinus > Pinus tabuliformis. The sequence goes on along the minus strand of CM062817.1, from coordinate 1,909,804,579 downwards.
CTAGGTGTCATGTCTTGTGACACAATGCTTCAGTCTGAACTTTGGCATCGGAGGTTTGCCCACCTTCATTACAAATCTCTACCCGATGTAAGACAGATGGTAACAGGGATGCCCGAATTCCAAGTAGAGGAAGAAGGTGTATGTCCGGGATGTGCCAAAGGAAAGCTCAAAAGGGGACCATTCCCCTCAAGCCAAAGCAAGACCCCCGATATATTACAATTGGTTTACTTAGGCATACCTGAGGTTAGCATTAAGAGGGAGACTACTACACCACATACTCCTGAGCAGAATGGTGTGGTGGGAAGGAAGAGCCACACGATGATGGAAGCTGTCCGGGCCATGCTACATGATCAAAGACTTCTAAAGTTTCTATGGGTTGAAACTACAATCACTTCTGTATACGTACAAAATCGATGCCCTCATCAAGCATTGGGTTCCAAGACTCCTGAAGAAAAATTCACCGGTAAGAAACCTGATGTTTCTCATTTTAAAATTTTTGGAAGCCCTGTATACTTTCATGTCCCGAAAGAGAAAAGAAATAAATTGGGAGCATCTAGAAAGAAGGGAATTTTCGTGGGCTATGGTGAAAATACTAAAGGCTATGGAATCTATGTAGCTGGTCAAAGGGAAGTCATAATTAGTCATGATGTCACCTTTGACGAAGATATGGCTCTCAGCAAGGTGATCAATCTTCTGACTTTGAGGAGCTCTCAAGAAGCCGACACCAGGGAACCAAAAGAAAAGGATGATGAATCAATGCCTGATGTAGAAGAATCCATGGATCCGATTGATCCTCCTCCATATGAGCCTTCCTCTTCTAGGAAGAGGCCTTCATGGCTTAAGGGATTACTTGATGATGCTGAAGGACATGCTGCACCCTGAGGAACCTTTTGTGAAAGTAAGAAACCTAATAGGTATCAAGGATACCTGACCATCATGAGCACGATCATACAAAATGAGCCTTCGTCATTCTCAGATGCTGTCAAGCATCAAGTATGGAAGGATGCTATGACCGAAGAATATGAGTCTATCATAAAGAATGATGTTTGGGAAGTAGTTCCCAGACCCCAGGACAAGACTGTTGTTACTTCCAAATGGCTTTACAAGATAAAGCATGCAGCAGATGGAAGCACGGAAAAGTATAAGGCTCATTTTGTTGCTCGAGGTTTCTCCCAAAAGGAAGGTATAGACTATGATGAGATATTTTCACTTGTTGCCAGATATACGACCATCCGCTCGATCATAGCCCTTGCCGCTTCACAAGGATGGAACCTACATCAGATGGATGTCAAGACTGCGTTCTTGCATGGCTCGATCAAAGAATAGGTCTACGTGGAACAACCCGAAGGATTTGAGATTTATGATCGAAAATCTCATGTATGCAGGTTGAAGAAAGCTCTCTATGGGCTGAAGCAAGCACCCCGAGCATGGTATGAGAGGATCGATAGCTACTTGATGAAGCTGGGATTCACTAGGAGTGAAGCTGATCCTAACCTTTACTTTAAGGTTGAAGATGACAAGCCTCTCATACTGGTATTGTATGTGGATGACCTCTTTCTAACAGGTGCAGACCCTCTCATTCACAAATGTAAGAGGGAGCTGGCCTCTGAATTTGAAATGAAATACCTAGGACTGATGCACTTCTTCCTAGGACTTGAATTGTGGCAAAAGCTAGAAGAAATTTTCCTATCTCAAGGAAAATATGTGGTGAAGATATTGGAAAGATTCAGAATGGTGGACTGCAAGCTTGTAACTACTCCGATGGAGCTTGACTTCAAGAAGTTAAGCGGTAGTGCTGCTAAACCTGTTTTACGAAATGCTACCGAGTATCGACAACTCATTGGAGCATTAATGTTCTTAGTGAACTCCCGTCTAGATATATGCTTTGCAGTCAACACGTTGAGCCAGCATATGGTTGAACCCCACCACATACACTGGATTGGTGCCAAGAATCTGCTAAGATATCTTTGTGGCACTATCACTTATGGGTTAAGATACATTGCGAGAGATGTGAGACTATTTGGATACACAGATGCTGACTGGGCAGGCAATGTGGAGGACCGTAAGAGCACTTCTGGGTGTTGTTTCTCCTTGGGATTTGCTTCGATATCCTGGATGAGCAGGAAACAAAAGTCGGTGGCTTTGAGCACCGCCGAAGCAGGATATATTGTTGCTAGCATAACCTCGTGTGAGGCAGTCTGGTTGCGAAAGCTCTTCAGTGAGCTATTTGGATTTACATTGGATACCACTGTTATTCTCTGTAACAACTAGAGGTGGGATTCGATTATTGAGGAATCCTGTATTCGTCAATTGCTCCAGCAGATAGACATCATCTGGGATATGGTAAGTCGATGAGCAAGGAAGCTCCATCACATTAAGATGGTGTACATGTTGATACACCTTGTCAAAGCCTCGAGGAAAGATCTAATCTGTGATTTTCCCAATGACTTGGAGTCGGCAAGAAACCCTTGTACAAGGGTCTTGCATACATTGAGCTCTGGGAGCTCTGAGGGCTTGCGGTTCCTATTGGAGCAACATATGACCACAGGGTGACTCAGCCTCCCCTGGTGGTGCACACTAGAACAAGATGATTCACTCTCTTATGGGACATGATGATTCACTCTCCTGTGTAGCAAGATGATTAGTTTTCCTGTGAGGCCTAGATTGATGTGTTCTCCATGGCAGCCTGGATTGATGTGTTCTCCATGGCAGTTGTAGCAGGATTGATGTGTTCTCCTGTGAGGCCTAGATTGATGTGTTCTCCATGGCAATTGTAGCAGGATTGATGTGTTCTCCTGTGAGGACAAGATTGATTAGTTCTCCTGTCGAGGCATCCTACCCATGCACTCTGGGACTCATGGGAAGTACCTCTCATCTGATCAATGAGCAAGGAAATGAAGTTAGGGACCATAGTAGTACCGATGGACGCATTGTTGTAACTACCGTACTCCCTGCGCTAGGATGACCTCCATTGATCTGGGATCAATGATACTGGTCTGGGACCAGTGGTAGGAGTTGTACCATACTATGACGCTGACTTCGGGTCGGTTGAGACTGGTTTGGGATCAGTGGTACATACTCTGAGACTGGCTTTGAGTCAGTGGAGGATGATATTGCTCTGGGACCATTGGAGTTGTACTCACTATGACACTGACTTTGGGTTGGTTGAGACTGGTCTGGGACCAGTGGTACATACTCTGAGACTGAATTTGAGTCAGTATGATACATCCTCGATCATTTCTTCTTCTTCATAATTCAGACAAAAGCAGAGTAGAACAGAACAATGCAAGAGCAGAGCAGAACAAAACAAAACAATACAGATCAGTGCAGGGCAGAACAAGACAAAGTAGAATAGGAAAAATAGAGCAGAGCAGGGCAAGGGTCAGGCTGTACAAGGCAGTGCATTTGATGGATGAATAGTAACGACCGATAGACAGATTGTAGATGAAGTTCTCCACGGTTGAGAGGGAGTGATAAAATTGGAAACTAGGGAAAAACTTCATGTGGATCATCTTATTCATGGCTAATAACATTTTTATTAGATTCCTTTCGTCGAGAGGTGTAGGATTGATATAAAGATCATCGAATTCCGATAAGTATTCATGGAGATACGAATTTATTTTGATTATGGAATTATTATCAAGCCGACCTACAACTCATGTAGGCTCAGAAGCCCAACAGTCGCATCTATTCACCCACCAACGTTGTGTATAAATATAGAGGAATTTTCCTAATTTGGACTCACTCATCTCATCACATCTCTCTCTCTCTACTGCGCAGATATGAGTCTCTTCTCTACTGCGCTGAAATGGGTCTCTCTCTCTCTCACATGTGAAGCTGGAAGCTGTTGAATTTGAAACTGCAACTGCAGAAGTAAAGATTGACTTGCGTGGCCTAGAAGATCTCCTCTTTGGAACCATGCTGTAGGTTCATCTGAACCTCCTTTGAAAGCCACAACTTTTGGTGGTGGAATGAAGTCAATCTGACGAACGGTTTGCAAGATATCGACTGCCCTAGTTTGAAGCTGGAAACTGCTGAAACTGAAGCTGCAACTGCAGAAGTAAAGATTAACTTGCGTGGCCTAGAAGATCTCCTCATCTGAACTGTGCTGTAGTTTCATCTAAACCTCCTTTGAAAGCTGCAACTTTTGGTGGTGGAATGAAGTCAATCCGACGAACGGTTTGCAAGATATCAACTGCCCTAGTTTGAAGTCGGAAACTGCTGAAACTGAAGCTACAACTGTAGAAGTAAAGATTGACTTGTGTGGCCTAGAAGATCTCCTCATCTGAACTACACTATAGGTTCATCTAAACCTCCTCTGGAAGCTGAAACTTTTGGTGGTGGAATGAAGTCAATCCGACTGTCGGTTTGTGAGATATGGTATGCCCTAGTTTGATAATGAAGTCGCTAATGCTGATGCTACTAATCTAGGGTTTGCTACTACTGATATGAATCAGATTTATTGTACTATTTCTCTCTGCTGAATTATTGAAGATAAAATAAGATTTGATCAAAGGGTTTCCCCACACATTGTGGGGTTTGTCCCTGGCTAGCAGCCACATCTTGTGTCTCTTGTCTTGGCTTGTTTTTTGTCGATCGTTTAATGTTCTATCTGCACTTTACTTTACGTACATGTGATTGCTAATCGGTGGAATATAATAAGAAAAAGAAGTAAACTGTTATAAGCATAGAACATACCATAACTTAACACAGAGTAACGACAACGACAGAGTAATGACAGTTGCACAGTAACGGCACCAACGGAGTAACAACAGTTGTGGAGTAACAGCACCGGTGGAGTAACAACAGTTGTGGAGTAACAACATCGGCGAAGTAACAACACCGATGGAGTAATAGCAGTTGCGGAGTAACAACATCGACAGAGTAACAACAGTTACGGAGTAACAACATCGGTAGAGTAATAGCAGTTGCGGAGTAACAACATTGGCAGTGTAATGGCAGTTGCGGAGTAACAACAACTATGAAGTAATAGCAGTTATGAAGTAACAGCAGTTACGGAGTAACAACACTTAGTGGAGTAACAACACTTAGTGGAGTAACAAGATCTATGGAGTAACAATAATTATGGAGTAACAACAGTTACGGAGTAACAACACTTAGTGGAGTAATAGCACTTCGTGACACACACCAGTGGAATAACAACATCTTAATGGCAGCACTGGTCGAGTAACAACACCGAGTGTTACATTTCTCCTAGCCATATTTCTTTTTTATTCCTACAAAACACAAACAAATAAGTAATAACAGTATCTATATATATATATATATATATATATATATATATATATATATATAGCAGAGTGAGACTGTCCTCTATTCCAATAACCATTAAATCAGATGACGCAGAAAGATGTTTGACAAAGGCATCTTTAGAGGCTAGATGGTGGTATAGTTTTAGATGATGCCCATTTACTAAGAACGAGGTATGACTCTCATCTATTGCAATTAGTCTAACCGTTCCATTGTTGAACACTACATCTACTTGATATGGTTTCATCCAGCTAGTGCGAAGCTTGCCTTTGAAATCCTTAAATTGGGAGTCATACAGTAATTCCCAATCCCCCACATGAAACATCTTAGTTTTGATAAATTTATCATGCCATTTCATTCTCTATTGTTGAACGGCAGTAGTCTTCTAGTCAACTATTGATCAAATCGCGTCTAACTCATTCAGCTGTTTTAGTCGGTGTTTCTGTGCTTCTGATAGATCTAGGCCTACTTCTAGAGCTATTCTGAGTGTACTAATCTCAAATTCAATTGGAAACAAGGGGGATTTCCCATAGACTAATTTAAAGCATGCCCATAATGTTGGCATTATGGCACAAGTGTGACACTATGGTACAGGTGTTGTCCTTGATGGCAATTCTCTCTGATGACAGATCTCAGTTCAGACTACAAGAATGAAGAGAAAATTCATATACGCAGGTTCATTAACATCAAGTCGCGTATACACGTAGGTTGGACTTTATAAAAGTGCATATGCGTATACACGCACTTTCATGCAAAGAAAAGCGCGTATATGTTGGAAATCTTACCTTTGGTCCATGGCAGTTAGTCCTTGGAATTTGAACCTATGGTTTTGGACCATGGTATCTCGACAGATGTGTTGATCCCTAGTATTGAGTTGATGGTATTGGTTTATTATGGTTTTGGACTGTGGTATTGAGGAAGGCCTAAAACTATAAAAGAGGAAGGAGGTCATTTGGCAATGAATCATCTGAATTATTGAATATCTGATATGGTGATAGATCTGGAATACGGGTCATTGGGTTATGGTGCAGATCTAGATCTGAATGAAGGTGGAACATGAGTGCAAGAAGGATAAGGACTATTAATGGATCTAAATCTTAAGGCTTGAACATTGGTATCTCTGTATGATTTTGATCTGTTATATGTGGCGCACTCCTGATCTATAAATCTGGGCTAACTAATGTCTAAATGCTTAAAAGAATAAATTATCCTTTATAGATCTGTACGCAGGTTCAGAAAATTGAAGGTGCGTATATACGCGTTTTCTGTGAAGGAAAGACGCGTATACGCAGGTTGGGTGTGGTACAGAAGCGTATACTCGCAGGTTGATGAACAGTGAAGTAGCGTATATATCTTGATTTATGTTCTAGCTGCTTCTGTTTTATTGCTGCAGTGTTCTGGATTCAGAATTGGTGTTTGATTACAGTTACTATGTTCTGGGTTCAGTAATCAGAGAAGTGCTTAGCTTTTGATTGGTGAAAAGGAGTTTTGCGTTATGCAGAAATTCTTGATGTTTGATGTTACTTGTGGATCCAGTCTGAAAATTAATGAAACGAGGTCCCTGAAAGCAAAGAGAAGGTTGCAGCCTTCTGCAGGAAGGAGCCTACGTACTAGTATCTCAAGCTAGTACAAGAACTAAGGGGGTTGAGAGCTCCCTTCCAGGAAAGCTGGAAAACGAGAGAGAGTTGTAGCTCTCTGCAGGTTGCAGCCTGCGTACTGGTAAAGTCTGCTCCAGTACAAGACATTGTAAAGAGAAGTTCCTAATTAAAAAGAAGATAGAGACGAATTGCAGCAGGGGGTTTTCACCCACATTGGGTTTCCTCCTTATATCTTGTGTTCTTGTGTGTGACTGTCTTCTGCTTTGTTTCACTGTTTCTGGTACTGTTTATGTGCATCTGAATCACAGATTAATAACTGACATCTGAAAGATAATTCAAATTATAAGTCTGATTTATATACGTTGGTTTCTTTATCTGTAGTTGCATATATACGCGGGTTGTTTTAACTGAAGTAGCGTATATCATCTGGAAATTAAAAAGGAATTATTTGGCTTAATAATACTGATTCACCCCCCGTCTCAGTATTATTTCCAACACATAAAGCTTCTGGAGATTTCTGTGCCTAGTCCCGGTGATGGCTTGCTACTGTCTTTGTCAAGATATTTTCCAATACCTTGTTTGTGCTTTCTACTTTTCCATTCGCTCGGGGGTGATAGGGGGTTGTCACTTTATGTTTGACCCCATATTTTTGCATCAAATTTCCTATCATATGAGGTGTGAACTGTGATCCTCCATCTGATACCATTTCTCTTGGAGTACCGTATCAGGCAAAGATTTCTTCAAAAAGAAAGTCTGCCACTACTTGCTCTGTTTCTCTCGTGACTGCTCTGGCTTCCACCCATTTAGTTACATAATCGGTGCAGACCAGGATGTAAGCTTTCTGATGAGAAGGTGGATTGAAGGGTCGAACAAAATCAATGGCCCATTTCTTAAATGGTTCAAGGACTATCTGGGGCTGAAGAGGCATTTCATCTGCTTTCCTAGGTTGTCCCATCCGTTGACAACTATCACACCTTCGAACATAATCCCAAGCATCACGAAAGATGGAGGGCCAATAATATCCCATTTGCAACACCTTGTGACCTGTTCTTTTATCTGCAAAATTTCCTCCATAGGGTCCATCATGTGTAGCCTTTAATATCTCATAAATATCATCTTCTGCCACACAACGCTGAATCTGTTGGTCAACCCTTGTATGGAAGAGATATCCTGCCATCCATGAATATCGAGTACTCTGGTGAATGATCTTCCTTTTCTCCTTATATGACAAATGATGAGCCACCTTTCTTGTAGCAAGATAATTAGCAATATCTGCATACCACAACATGTTAGCAGAAATTGAAAAAAGATGATCATCTGGGAAATTATCTTCAATTGGTGTATTCTTACCATCATGTTCTATCCTAGATAAGAAATCTACAACCACATTGTCCTTCCCTGGTTTATCTACTATAGTAATATCAAATTCCTGTAGTAGCAATAGCCACCTTGTAATGCGACCAAGGGTAACAGTTTATTCATTAAATACCTGATAGCTGCATGATCAATATGCACAAAAGTAGGATACGTGGTAGTGTAGTGCCAAAATTTTTTGATGGCGTAAATGACAACATGAAACTCTTTCTTAGTCACTGTGTAGTTTAATTCAGCAAGAGCCAAATTCTTACTAACATAGTAAACTGCGTAAGGTACTTTATCCTCTTGCTGCCCCAATACTGCACCAATTCCTGTTTGAGAAGCATCCATATGAATGTGGAAAGGTAATGCCCAGTCTGGTCCTCTAAGGATCAGAGCACTACAGACCAATTCTTTAATTTTTGTAAAGGTTGCATCATAGTCACCTGACCACACAAATTCTGAATCTTTTGTTAGTAATTGAAATAGTGGGTGTGCTACTTTCACAATTTTTTTTATGAAACGCCTATAATAACCAACACAACCAATAAAATTGCATACCTGTGTGGGCATTTTGGGTGTTGGGAAGTGCAAAATTACCTTTATTTTCACTGGGTCCATCCTGATTCCTTCAGCTGAGAGCAAATGTCCCAGAACGATTCCCTCCTCCATCATCATATGGCATTTTACTGTACTCAGAGAGACACGTGCTTGTATACACCTTTCAAGAACTTTTTCTAAATTTTTCAGCCCTTCTAAAAATGAGTCCCCATATGGAGTAAAGTCATCCATATAAATTTCAACATTGTCACCTACCAAATCAGAGAAGATCCCCAAAATTTCCCTCTGGAATGTTGCAGGAGCATTACACAGGCCAAAAGGAAGGACCGGGTATGGGAATGTTCCCTAGGGGCATGTGAAAGTGGTTTTATCCTGATCCCCAAGAGCTATCTGGATCTGGTTATATCCGCTAAACCCATCTAGAAAAGAGAAAAAATTCTTGCCAGCCAATGTGTCCAAAACCTAATCAATAAATGGCAAAGGAAAATGATCTTTCTGCGTTGCCTTATTTAACTCTCGATAATCCATGCAGATCCGCCATTTACCATTTTTCTTGGGGACCATTACTAATGGTGAGACCCATTGGCTATCTGAGATAGGGTAGATAAAACCTACGTCCAGTAATTTCTGAAGCTCTTCTTTCACAACATTTTTCAATGCAGGGTTCATTCTTCTCTGAGGCTGTTATATAGTATGAAAATCTTCCTTAACATATATGTGATGGGTACATAAGTTGGCAGGAATCCCCTTCATATCTGAATAATCCCAGGCGAAGGCTTCATTATGTTTTCGAAGGACGTCTACAAGTTGCTTCTTCTGGGACTCTGACAGGTTTGGATTAATATTCAAGGTTTTTCCTGGTTCTAATTCCACTTGAACCCTTTCATGGGGTACGTCAACAGGTGGTTCCTTTAATCCTTCCACTGTTTCGATAGTTTCCTGAGTCTCATAGCTTAGGATATATTCTAGGATTTGTTGGTTTGGCTCTGAAATGGAGCAAGGATTATCCATGAAGGAAGTGACTGCATCATCTTCCAATTCCATTTTCAACGGAAGGGTCTGTCCAATAGTGAGGACTGGTCTCAATTCCTCATTTTTCATTTCGTGCTCTTCCCTAGATAAAGTGTTCTTTCCACCTGCTGGTTTTATAGATGGGTTTGGTTCTGCAGGTGGGTATAACACTAAGTTCTTAGTGTTATTCCCTTTATAAATAACCATGTTCCCTGAACGAAACCAAATGTAAGCAATCACAGTAGCCAGCCATGGTCTACCCAAAATCAAAGGATGACCACCCACTGAAGATTGCATATGTAATACCAGGAAATCTATGGGATAGTTCCATGAATCCACTAAAATTGTTACATCTTCCAACTTCCCTACATGTTTGACTGTAGATATGTCTGCTAATTCCAATATTGTAGGTGTACGTTTCAAATTGCGAGACATAATTCATGCATGGTTTCAGTGGTGATGACATTGATGGCAGCACCCAGGTCTACCAACACATTTGAAATCTCTACCCCATTAATCTGTACTGTCAAAATCAGGTTCTCTGGATCTCCATACTTTTCAGGCATTGATTTTCCCATCATGAAATCTGATAATTTTCCCATAACATCGATAGTGAGGGGGTATTTGGATTTCTTTGCAGGTTTCTTTGAACAATATTCCCTAAGAGTCTTTGCATATATTGGCACATCCTTCATAGCTTGTAACAAGGGAATTTTAACAAATAAGTTCTACAATTCTCCTAACAAATCAAATTTAGCTTGAGGGCTTGATTTACTCATTATTAGTCTCTCTAGGTAAGGTGGTTCAGATTGATGTTGTTTTATAGGAGGCGCCTTATTTCTATTAGTTTGTTTTGGCTCTTCACTAATTGGTTCTACCTTGTTACCTTCACTATCAAGTTGTTCAATGATAACTGGAGGAGGTTGGACATTAACTGTCCACCCTGATGGCAGATTCATTTCATACAACTTTGTAGTGGAGATGCTATATGAAGGTAGGTTAAGAACATCAGCTTGATGAGCTCCCTTATTATTAGGATTAGGATTAGGTTTTATTGGAAGCTGATGACGGGTAGGATGATTACCAGGAGGCACATTATAGGGCAATTGGAGTTGCTGTTGTGGCATCTGCTGAGGAAACTGCCCAGGAGAGGATCCTCACCAAGTTGGAGCCCATGGAGAGCTCATACTGGCTTGAGGATTCCACTGCTACCAAGGTGGTACTTGGTATTGTGGCCACATGGGGGGATAAGGCACGGTATGAGGATTCATGTTAAAATTATTGAAATAATGAGATGGATCTGGGTACATACCTTGATTTCCTATTGGTGGTCGAGGCTGCCATGGCTTCCTAGACCCCATGAGGTATAGCTTCTCCGTGTCTTCCCCTGTCCCTTGAAATACTTCTTTCAGGCTTGGAAAGGAGGGGCATGAGCTTGTTGCATGGTTGAGCTCACAGATTACACATCCCTCTATGGAGTTTAGTGGACATTCCCTTTCTGAGTGTTTCTTTCTACACTTCGGGCAAAATATCGCCATGGTCCTGTCCAATTCTAGCTGCTTCTATTTTACTTGTAGAGTATCCATCTGTGCCGACAGAGTGCTGAGAATATCTGTCCTTAAGTTGTCTAACAGGTTTCTGATTTCTGCTTTTGTAACACCCCCACCAGACCCCTTTGCTGAGTGAATCCCTAGTCTATTTCTTGCAAGCCCCCTCGAGCACTGAATGCATAATTTACAAATAGCTTCGAAAGTCTCCTTATAGATGTTTCCCTTTCCTACAATGTTCAATAGTTCCATCGAGTCCTCTCGAAAAGATCAAAGGAGGATAATCTTTAAAATTTCCTTATCTAGGCCAGAGTGACCTGACCTCTGTAAGGTGTACTTGAATCACTCCACAAAATCTTCCAAGCTCTCGTCTTCTTTTTGTGTGAACTTGAAAAGTTCCTCCTTGATATTCCAGGATTTACAATAGTCCTAGTATTTCTCTAGAAAAGTTATCCGCATATCATCCCATGTGGAAATGGACTTTCCTCCAAGGCCCATGAACCATCGCAGAGCCGTTCCTTTTAATGTAGAAGGAAATTTTTTTAACTTTTGTTGATCCGTCGTGTAGTCATACCGTCAGCACACTATGTCGAACTCGAACAGAAATGTGTCAGGGTCTTCTGAAACAAGCCCATGAAATTTTGGTAAGGTTGCTAATGGAATAGGCTTTGTGGGTGAACCAGATCCCAGATCCCTGATCGAAAACTCGATGGTGGAGGTTGTGGGAGCCATAAATATCTTCTAATGATCACTGGGGATTTCAACAGGCTCTGTGGAAGATGTCTAAGGATTCCTTACTACTCGGACTTGAGTCACTTTAGTAGCACTTCCTCGGTCCCTTGGTGATGCAAGTACCTCCTTGTTTCCTTCTACTATGTCTTGATGGCTTGATCCCTCTGCTACAGCCTCCTTTCCCTTACTAGAGTAGTCTAACCCTGTCGATGTTCTGCTTGCGACCTCTTCCTCTGCTATTAACAGCGTAATATTTTCCTGGTTAGGTCTACCACTGGATGCTTCTTCCACTGCGAGAGGGTCCTGCTGTGTGGAATCACCAAAGAATGTTGTAGACAACACTGGTTGATCTACTGACTATCCCTCTGACTTCACTCTCCTTGCCCCTGGTCTCATAGCTACGTGAGAGGATGCTTCTGATTCAGCCTTTGCTATGATCTACTAGATATAGGTCTTTCTTCCCAGATCTAGTCCTCCACTCTTTGGGGCTATCCCTCTGCCCCTCTTATTTGGTTCTTTGTTCATACAAAAGTTGATATGATGGAAGGTCTTGGTATGAACCTACAATGCTTCAATCTTGAAGTAAGGTGTCAAAGGACCATTCCTTCCCCAAGACGAAAGAACTTAAAAAAAAAGAAAGGCAGCTAAAAAAGCACAAGGATCTAGGGTTTAGGACCCAGAGCAGGGCATCAAAGGACTCCTCCCTCCCCAGAGCAAGAACTTGGAACAAGCACATACCACAGGAAGACCTAATACTTCCAGATCTGAAGCAAGGTGTCAAAAGACTCCTCCCTCCCCAGGGTAAAAGCTAGGGTTTCCCCAAAAGAAATACACAAGGGTTAAAGGAAAATAAATCTAACTCAGGGCTGGGAGTAGGGCATCAAAAGAGTCCTCCCTCCCCAGGACAAGACAGTGGCCCAAAATCAAACATAAAATAAAAAATGAGCAAACGGAAAAACACCTATGCTTAGGACCTGAAGAAGAGTGAGGAAACTCGTTCTCTCCCCATGATGAGAGATTGACCCTTTGGATGGTCCAGATCGTTGTTTTGAACCTTGTTAGCCTCCCTGGCAATGACGCCAAAATGTGGGTGTCTAGGTATGAATGATTTATTCACCCTATTCCGACATTAATTTATCAATCCCGGTGCATATACTTTCAAGGCAACACACAAGGTATATGTAGGGGCAAAAGCACAATCCGTTCCAACCAAGGGTTCATGGTTAAGATTCAAAACATTGCTTGTAAGATTAAACTAAATATAGAACTCTAGAAAACAATTGCAAGAATTAAAGAACTATAACAACAAGCATAAACTACTAATTAACATATAAAGAAGGAAACAACACCTGATCAAAAGAGCGGGCCCAACTCTCTAATTAGGGCTGCGTTAGTCACAACAAAGATTAGAATAGCAAAATAGGTGATACTTTATTAATCTGTAATAGGTGATTACAATATCGATTTAGGGGGGGGGGTTCCCCATTTACAGGAAAAATCTGTCTTTTATACACAGTGTGGGAGAACAACATATTTCCCCAAAACATGGTAACCGTATGTTCAAAGATATACATTATTTGAAACGACACCAATGCCAGATGAACAAGATCAGTAAGAGGTCCAAAATGGTTAAGGAATTTGTGACTGTAGCTGCGCGACCTCCCTATGGTTGGTCGTTGTCGGATCTGCTACGAGATGTTGAAGCAATGGTTCTTGTTCTCCAGAAGTTGCGGTCAAACATACATTTTAGTGCTGCAAATAGGTAAGACTCCGTGACTTTACTTCATTAATAAAATATTCCAATAGACAAGTCAGGGGTGTTTACCTTATAGATTTAGCATAGCAAATGTGGGTAAATAAGTACAAAAGGGTCAAAAAGGGTGATGGAAATGCAATAGAAAGATAGCCCGATTTGGTGCCCAACAATATTGTTTTATGAACTATGGAATCTAAGCACAATTATTGATGCTTTGTAAAAGTCCAGTACATCTTGTAACCCTTCATATTTTGGAAGGCAGCTTGAAAAGCTATAGACTTCAAGCAGTATATCACAGACAACATCTTTGGTATGAGTGAATCATTTGTAAGACATGGAAATCAGGTTCATAATTTTGTATTATCATCATCTCAAACGAGTAAGTTGATGCACATTGTATAGTTATAAGAAGCCCACAGTATGTGTGACTTCTTATCCCTCTACAATAAAGAACACTATTTTGGCATCTCACTTATAGGAAGGTTAACATTGGCATTATCACACATACATACTTACAGTCAACATTAGGAAAAGTATTTGTATGGCATACTTGTAGTCCGAGGCAGTTATGATATTTTGATAAATTATTGATGATTGTATCATATTGAAATTATGATGTCAAGGCTTCACAATTAAAATTGGGAACAAGTCATAGGCATAGGTAGTTTGAACTTCTCTTTCCTCATCATTCAAATAAAGACTAGAAAATAAGGAGAAATGTTCCATTATTCTAATCACAATGAAATTCAAACCTGTATCATAAATAAAAGGGAGTTGAGTCTCCTATATGAAAAGAATACCTACGACAATGGATCTCCAGTTAAAACTCATCACCTTGCTCTAAAGTTTGGACAGTAGCTGATCCAGGTGGATATTGGTGGCCACCTACCAAGTCCACCTGGACCCCCACCATTGTTTCTCTCAGCATTTTCAGTTTCCTTAATTGTAGCACAACTTACTATTTTTAGCAGTTTTTCGGGTCCTGAACTTCCGGAGCCGTTTTGAGGCCCTAAATGACGTTTTTTGGGAAATTTGGGGGCAACATGGGTCCATGGACCGATGTTGCCCTTCCCAAAGTGGTAGTGCTCGGATAGATCTTTCTAACGAGCTATTGTACGTGTCAAACGGAGATCGTATGCCAAAGTTACGACCCCGGGAAGTTGATGTACCAATTTACCCAAACGGGGCCCACAGTTTGGCGTTTCATCTCCTAGGGTTAGGTTTTGGAATGTTAAGGGTTTTCCATTGTTTCTCAACAATAAATAGGCCTTCGAGCCTCATTGTAACACAATTCAGAGGCATGTAGCCACCACATCTCTTCTCAGAGATAAGCTACCATCACCCTAGCTGGTTTATTTCCATTTCTGGTTGTAAGCATATTTCAGTATTTTCCATTAATGAAATGAAGTATTATTTCTGTTGCATCTTTGTGTATATGGTTATCTCTGTAATTTGTTGCGTTCCTGTTTAAATCTGGATCAGTGGTATCAGAGCGGTATGCTTTTTCTCTGTTTTACTTTGCATGTCCCCAACAAGGTCGGGATATAAGGAGTTAGGGCTTGAACTGGTTGAACCTTTGCAAGACCAGCCTTGCAAATCCCGACGGCCTCCCATGGCGGATGAGAAGAAAGACGAGGGGGCAGGAGATCCCATCAAAATCTTGCTCGAAGAAGCCCTCGAGTGACAACGGAACGTGATGATGGACAGCTTTGCCCAGATCCTTCAGTGGCTACCTAGAAGTGACGCATCAGCTTCCAGCAGCCACTCTGGAAACTCCACACCCTTTAAGGTACAAGTTAATTTTGAAATCCCCATATTCGAGGGTAAGATAGACGCAGATGTCGTAGATAAATGGTTAAATATGCTAGAGGGTTATTTTTCTGTTCATGAATTTTCGAGTCGGGAAAAGATTGTTTTCGCTCTTCTCAAAGCAGCCCCCCATGTCAAGGACTGGTGGAAAGCCTACTGCGAGCAGAAGGATGAAAGTACTGGCTCACTATTTTCAGCCGCACCCACTTGGAATTCATTCCGGGATGCCATCAAGGAGCAGTACTACCCTGTCGGAAGCTATGAGGATGAATACATAAAGTGGACCACGCTGCGGCAGGGAAGGGACCAAGACGTGCCGGAGTTCACCAATCTTGTCCATACCCTTCGCACAAAGTTGGGTATTAAGGATTTGGAGCAACATTTGATACTCAAATACCATGGCTGCCTGCACAAGTACATCCAGGAAGAAATACAATTCTTGAACATATCCTCGCTCGGCGCAGCATACCGATATGCCGTCAAGGTCGAGTAGAAGTTTAAACAAAAGAAGCGAGACTTTGGATCTGTGAATCTAAAGCAGGGGAAAGGTGCCCCTAAACCACAGAACAAAGGACAAAGCCAAGGCGGGATAGCCCAAGACAACCCGCCGAAGCTGCAAGCAAAGAACAGCGTCGCGAAGCCAAAAAAGGACATTGGAAAATGGTGTGAGTTCCATAAGAGCTCCACTCACAACACAAGTGAGTGTCGGGCCAAGAAGTCACTAGTGGCTGAGCTAAAGGTTTCAGAATCAGATGCATGTTCTGACTCTAAGTCAGAACCCGATAAGGGGAATGAAAAATGGAAGCAGATCATTGATGCAGATCCCAATGCTACTGTTGCTACTGCCAAGATCCAGAAAAATGAACCCGAAGATCCAGAGGAGGGGGAGCGTCTCTTCCACTCCCAGATGTGGGTAAAGGGCTCCCCGATACAGTTCATTGTTGATAGCAGGAGTCAAAAGAACCTCATTTCGGCAAAGGTCGTGAAGCGGTTGGGCTTAGCGACCATAGCACATCCACAACCATACACCATTGGGTGGCTTCACCAAGGACGAGATCTTCGTGTGAGCCAGCAATGTCGCCTTCCATACAACATCAAGCCCTTCACGGATGAGGTATTGTGTGACATTTCTCCCCTTGAAGTTTGTGATGTATTATTAGGACAACCATACTTGTGGAAGCGACATGTTGTGTATGAATCAAGGCCCCGTGCTATTATTATTACATTGGGAAATAAGTTGTACAGGATACCAGAGGTAGCACCACCTATCGCCATCTCTTTGATTACTGCAAAACAATGCAGTAAGATCATTTCCAAAACCAGGAAATTTGTTTTCCTGATGATACGCCCTCAAGGAAAGAAGAAGACGGTGGCCGCAGCCTCTAGACGGGGTCCCTCTGCATGACAACTACAGATGGACAAGGTTGTGGAGGAGTACGAGGACATCTTCACCTCCCCTGCAGGGGTTCCTCTGCACTGTCAAGTTAAGCACTCCATCGATCTGACCCTAGGTGCGCCGCTACCCAATGGACCAATTTATCGGCGCTCCATTATGGAGAACAATGAAATCAAGAGGCAGATTCAGGAGCTCCTGCAGAAAGGTCACATCCGTTTGAGTTCATCGCCTTGTGGGAGCCCGATCGTGTTGGTACAGAAGAAGGATGGGACGTGGAGACTCTGTATTGACTATCGGGCACTGAACAAGATCATTGTCCGTAATAGGTACCCGATCCCGCGGATTGATGACCTCCTGGACCAACTAAAGGGGGCGAAATATTTCAGCAAGATCGATCTGAAGTCAGGATATCACCAAGTACCAATCGAACCCTCTGATGTGTGGAAGACTGCCTTCAAATCCAAGGAGGGCCTTTTCAAATGGTTGGTTATGCCTTTCGGATTGACGAATGCTCCTGCAACCTTCATGAGGCTAATGGATGACATCTTGCAGCCTTTCACCAACTCCTTTGTAGTAGTACACTTGGATGACATTCTCATCTTCAGCCAGAGTTGGGAAGAGCACCTCCACCACATTCGACAGGTTCTCCAAACACTGCGGCAACACAAGCTATGTGCTAATTTGGAGAAATGCACTTTTGGCATGACCCAGGTTCAGTATCTGGGATACATCATTGATGAACAGGGGGTGCATGTCGATCTAGCCAAGATCCAAGTCATTCGGGATTGGCTATCTCCAACCACTCTAACAGATCTCCGCAGCTTTCTAGGTCTTGCCAACTTCTACCGCAGGTTCGTGTTGGGGTTTTCTCATATTGTTTGGCCCTTGAGTCAAGTCACCAAGGGAGGGGCGAAAGTAAAATTCTTTTGGTCTGAATCTCAACAGAAGGCATTCATGGAGTTGAAGGATCTCCTCTGCACGGCACTAGTGCTCGCATTACCAGATTTACAACAACCATTTGAGGTCGAGACAGATGCCTCTGATTATGCTATTGGGGCAGTCCTTACTCAACATGGACATCCAGTGGCATATCACAGTGAAGCACTTTCAGACATAGTTCGGAAGTACCCCACTTATGATAAAGAGATGTATTCCATTGTACAGGCCTGCCGACAATGGAAGCATTACATTTTGGGGAAGGAAACGGCCATCCACACAGACCACCGACCCCTGTAGTTCATAAAGACCCAAGGGAAATTGCAGAATGATTGCTATGAGAAGTGGTATAAATACCTGCAACAGTTCCACTTGAATATCAAGTATAAGAAGGGCAGCACCAATAATGTTGCAGATTGCCTCAGTCGACCACCGATCATGGCGTTAACCACCGTGCTCAACTCTTGTGGGCACAAGACTTCTGATTGGCCACTTCTCTACAAAAGCGACCCAGAATTCGGCCACACATACCAGACACTCTTGGAGGGTCGGCATGTTCCAGATTTTCACCTCTAGGATGCCCTGTTATGCCACCTGGGTCACCTTTGTGTTCCTTCAAGCGAGCGTGCCAAGATGATTTGGGAAGCACACTACAGTCGGGCTGCTGGGCATTTCGGGGTCGAGAAAATAGTGGTAGTACTGCAAAATTATTTCTATTGGCCGAATCTTCGATAGGATGTTGGGAAGTACATCAGATCATGTACTGCCTGTGCCATTGCCAAACCGACCATTAAGAAGCACGACCTCTATACCTCGTTGCCTACCCCTAGTCGACCTTGGGAATCCATCTCCATGGATTACATGTCAGGCCTCCCTTCCACTAAGCATGGAAATGACTGTGTTTTTGTGGTCGTCGATAGGTTCTCGAAGATGGCCATTATGGCGGCCTGCAAGAAGAATATCACAGCAGAAGCCACTGCTAAACTCTTCTTTGAATGAGTGTGGGTGCACTTTGGGATCCCACAGTCTATCATATCAGATCGGGACAGTCGGTTTCTCAGCACATTTTGGTCCAGTCCCTGGTAAATGCTGGACACCAAACTCACGAAGTCCACAGCCTTCCATCCTCAAACTGATGGCCAGACAGAGGTTGTCAATAGGATGATTGTGCACATTTTGCGCATGTATAACTCAAAGCATCCACGCACATGGGATGAGAGCCTCCCCTATGTTCAGCACAACTGCAACCGAGCTCTTCACAGCTCCACTGGCCATAGCCCTTTTCAGGTGGGTTTGGGATTCTAGCCACTATGCCCCATTGATGTGGCCATGCCACTTGCAACTACTCACATAAATTCAGTGCATGTCCAGTCCAAAACAGATAAGGCCACTAGCTTCATTGAGCGCATCCAACATATTCGCCAGCAGGTCCATGACATTCTTGAGAAATCAAATGCCAAGTACAAGCAGCGACATGATCAACATCGGGTGCCACACAAGTTTCAGTTGGGCGACAAACTCTGGTTGCATTTGCAAAAGGAACGCCTTACTGGAGCCTATCGGAAATTGAGACCACTTCGATATGGTACTTACACCATTACTAAGGCTATGGGAGACAATGCATTTGAGCTCAACATTCCCCCATTCCTTGGCCTGCACCCAGTGTTCAATGTGGACCACCTTCGGCCATACTTTCCACCATTGCTAGACACATCAGACATTGCAGAACAGCTCAAACCCACAGAATTAAATCCAGATTGCATGGAACAAGCTGCAACTGATTGGATCATGGACACACAAATCAAGAACACTCGCCAACAGAATATCCAACTGTATCGAGTTGTCAAAGCAGGCCAACTCCTTCAGCAGGGAAAGTGGCTCACCAGGGAACAAGTTCAGAAAAAGTTTCCTCATCTCATGGAGGAACTCAACGCAATGGGGACCATTGCTTCCTAAGGGGGGAGGAATGATCCAGGTGGATATTGGTGGCCACCTCCCAAGTGCACCTGGACCCCCACCATTGTTTCTCTTAGCATTTTCAGTTTCCTTAATTGTAGCACAACTTACTATTTTTAGCAGTTGTTCGGGTCCTGAACTTCGGGAGCCGTTTTGAGGTCCTAACCAACGTTTTTTGGGAAATCTGGGGGCAACATGGGTCCATGGATCGATGTTACCCTTCCCAAAGTGGTAGTGCTCGGATAGATCTTTCTAACGAGCTATTGTACGTGTCAAACGGAGATCGTATGCCAAAGTTACGACCCCGGGAAGTTGATGTACCAATTTACCCAAACGGGGCCCACAGTTTGGCGTTTCATCCCCTAGGGTTAGATTTTGGAATGTTAAGGGTTTTCCATTGTTTCTCAACAATAAATAGCCTTTCGAGCCTCATTTTAACACAGTTCAGAGGCATGTAGCCACCACATCTCTTCTCAGAGATAAGCTACCATTGCCCTAGCTGGTTTATTTCCATTTCTGGTTGTAAGCATATTTCAGTATTTTCCATTAATGAAATGAAGTATTATTTCCGCTGCATCTTTGTGTATATGGTTATCTCTGTAATTTGTTGTGTTCCTGTTTAAATCCAGATCAGTAGCATAAAATTATAATTTGAGAACGAGAGGATAGTCACGGTGAAAGGAAGAACACCTTGTATTTGTGCATTAATCTGCAACAAATCTATAATTTGATCAAAGCTTGTAGCCTAGAAGTGATTTACACCCAACATAAAGCTTCTGAGCATTTTATTTAAATTTTATTACAGGGAATTGTGGTTGTGTATATGTTGTTTTGATCATACTCAAGACAGAACTAAGTCTGATATGACCTCTTCTGTCAGAATTCTATTCTTCGACACGTATAGCCATAAGTCCTCACAAATTATTGATGTTGTACAAAGAGGCCTGTCGCAGGCACATATGCTACCAAAATAATGACTTAAGGAGTCAAATATCAGAAATGATCTTTGTAGCCATACTTCTCTCTAGGACTTGCCAGTGCTGGAAAGGTCAGATGCATACACATAAGGTGACTGGAAACAAATGAAGAAGTGTAAATCCTCTGGAGTAAAGGAACATATATGAGGGTGCTCTATGATTGTCTCATCTTCCACAATTTTGTTTCCAATCAGTCTGGTTCTCTTGAAGTATTGTAATTGAGATAGAAGAAATGACAATTGTTGAAGGATAATACAATGAATACCTTTGGAAACGATCTTTCTTAGTGAAGTCTACAACTCTAATCTAAGTTTTCTTCATATTAAAGTTTGAGGTTCTAATCAAAGATCAAAGAATGTTAAAAGGGACAGTATGAAGAATCCTAACACTTAATGAAACCGTGTTGGTAGCACATTTGGGTACCCTTGGAAGTCTAGCCGTTAAGATAAGAAGTGCATAGCAATTTGAAGCAGTTTCTTGTAATGACCCTTATGTGCAAGGAAACAAAGGTACCTTGAAGAAAGATATGGATTCCTAAATAAGAAATCATGAATTAAGTAATTTGATGTTTCAAGGCTAGGTGAACACCTGAAGCAAGGTTTCAGAGAGAGTGACAAAATTCCTGATGACTTTTCCTACCCAATAAATTTTGATAAATGTAAGTTATGTAAGTTGGGTATGATGACTCTGATGATCTATTTCACCTCAGAAGGTTAGGTTTCAGATATCTCGATGTTTATGTATGGACGAGATATGTCGATTAGAGTATAAATATATAGTAATTGATGATGATAATCCTCATGTTTATCAATATAAGAAGAAGTTGACTCTTAAAGTCAAGGTGGAAGACCTTACCATGTTTCATTGTTCCCTGCCCTTAAAAGTTGTTGGTCTACATTCATATATCTTGTGGATCCTTGTTTATTTCTATGGATAAGCCTCATATATTGGACAATTTCTTACTGAGGTATGTCTGTGACTCTATTATCTATGATTTGAAGTGCACTATTGAACATTGCTATATTGACAGTATGTGATGTATCTCCTGAGATCCACCTTTATTGCATGGATGACTTAAGGATTGAAGTCTGTGGCTCTAGGAATTCCATTGACGCTGAATGAATAAAGTAGCAAGCATGGCTTATTATGAATACATTTGAGAAAGCTCTTCAATAAGTCATTTGAGCACATATTGGAAACCACTGCTTGGCATCAGGTACCACTTTATTTGGGATATGATTAAGATCCAATAATATAGGATGGATGCATAGGATTATTACCATCCCTCTCAAATCCTCCTAGAAGGATTCTTTCAAAGAGAGGTGGGAAGTCATCGATAAACCTTATTATGAGGGTCTCGTTTGAACATTAAGCTCTGGGAGCTCTTGGGGGCTTGCACTACTTCTTTAGCTATAAGCAACCATAGTGTGAGTGGTTCACCTTCTCCTAAAGGTGTGTTGTGTACAGGGTGAGTGGTTCACCTTCCCCTGTGATACCCCATGATGATTGACATGTGTGTAGGGTGAGTGGTTCACCTTCCCCTACGATTGATGACACATGTGCATAGGGTGAGTGGTTGACCTTGCCCTACGATTGATGAGATATGCATAGGATGAGTGGTTCACCTTCTCTTATGGCATATAAGCAGGATGAGTGGTTCACCTTCTCATGCGGACACTCTAGTGAGATATGCATATAGGCATCTGCTGGTTGTCACATGTGGACATGTCGGTGGGATGTGGTTCATCCTTTACCCACATGTAGGATGCTCATTCCCTACGATAGATGGTTGACATGTCGGTGGGACATGGTTCATCCTTTCCCCGTGTTTAGGATCCTTCCAACCATTTATGATTGGCATGCATGTAGGACGCGGTTCATCCTTTCTGTACTCTCGGTGGTTTTCATGCGCGTAGGATGTGGTTTACCATTTCCCTACAATGGTTGTGACATGTGACTGTAGGATGTGGTTTATCCTTTCCCTACACGTGGTTGTGACATATGTTGGTAGGATGTGGTTTCTCCATTCCCTACGTGTGGTTGTGAGCAGGATGTGATATATTCTTTCCCAGCTAGTGTTCCAGCATCATCCTACCCATGTAGTCTGGGACACCTGGGAAGTACCTCTCATCTGGCCAATGAGTTGCGAAAAGTGGTTAGGGACCATAGCACTACTGATGCACGCATCATGCACTGCCATACTCCCTATGAGTAGGATGCATGATGTTCAACAACTTGATCACTTGCGATCAAGTCCAATTAGGGTTCGGGCCAGGATCGGGAATACATACTCATTCTTCCTCGATAAAGCCACCCTAAAATGTCAAGGTCATTTGATATAATAAATTTCCTATATTATAATCAAAACAATGTGTATCATTAATATCTATTAAAACTCCATTTAGTCCAGCTTTTAGCTAGCTATATCTGAACTTCATGCATAAGATTCTAGCTGATTGGCAAGATACCGGTAATACAAAAAAACAGAATTTAAATAAAGGAATAACACATTTATCCTAGGTCCCAAAATGTTTCGAATCCAGGATGTCTGGAACTATAAAAGAGAAGAGGGTCAAACTACTAATTGTATTGACATCAAATCCCAAGAACATATTACAAGTAGAAAGGAGAATGAAGCCTTGTGATAAAACCTATTTATCCATCTCTAAAGACTAATTAAATAGATGTACTGTCCTTTCAAGTAATGTCCTATCACCACTCAAATTCTCACTACATTGAAAATTCTAAAGATGCCATAATCATATGATCTTGGAGGCAACTACTAGGCAAGCCACCTGCTTTGACCTTAGAAGCCTCACCTAGAAGTTGCCTCTATGCTCTTACATTTATGGTTTAGACTTCTAAACATGGTGAGATTTTGAGCAATAACAGAGCTCCACTCTTCACCAACAATAGGCATGCATGCTCACTCTAACTAAACCTTGAACATAATTTATTAAGCAAGACATAATAATCTGTGTAAGTGGATAACACTATATGTAAGGCACACTTAATTGTAACTAGATAGATAAGATTAAGTTTGAAATAAACTACATGTATTCACCTTGACCAGTGTACTATCTTGGGCATGACAATTCCTTTACCATAAATAATTTCCAACCAACTATAACTCTACAAGCATGATGCCATGTAACACCTATTTGATTTCTAACTTATTGTACATTTAGATTTATCACCAATAAATGTAAATTCCAGGTTTCTCATGAGCAATTTTGTTCCCACAAGGAGGTTGGAATTGGTACAATTGAAAATTGTTAAAATTGGCAACTAGGGCCAAAATCCATGTGGGTCATATTATTTATATCAACTGATATTTTTCTTGGATTCCTCTCATCGAGAGGTGTAGAATTGATCTAAATATCATTTGATTCCGATAAGTATTCATGGAGATATGAATTTATTTGTCTTATGGGACAATTTGTCAAGCTCGGCCAACAACTAAACTGCCCCTACTTGTGGTCCCAATTTTAGTATAAATACAAGTTCCTTGCAAGTCATTTGTACATGCAACTCTCTTGAGATTTCTTCTTCTCCATTTGTTTTGGGTTTTACTGGAAAGAATAATCTCTAAGGGAAGAACACAGGTCTAGAAGGAGACCCTATACACAGCAAAAAAAGGATTCCCTAGCCCTTTTCATAATAAAGCCTAGCCGCAGGTCTTGTGAAGGTTTGACCATAGTTTAAAGGGAGACCTAGCACGGAGAAGGAGGCCTAACAGCTGATCCTAAACTAAGTCTTATCATACCCTAGATACCATAATCTATACGTTGTTTTGGAAGGGTTTGAGATAGCCCTTAGACGCAGCAAAAGGGATACCCTAACCACAGTAAAGAGGATCCCATACGCTGCGCTAACCTGGTTTTCTAAGGGATGCCTAACTTTAGTTATGGAGATGCCCTAAATACACAACCATGGAAATTAAGGCAGGAACCCTAGCCGTAGGCCTAAGGGAGAGGATATGCCCTAAACTTAGTTGCTACATTGCCTAATGGAGATGCCACCTAAACATTGTTTTAGAAGAGTGTTCTACATAAGCTATACCCTCATTGTCATGGAAGGAATTCTCTCACACTTAAACGCTAAGATAAAGAAGCCACACCTTCAGCTATCCTTAACGTTGTTCTAAATAAGGATGTTCTAACTGTTGTTTTGATTGAAACACAATTATGAATGATAGATTCAATCGTTGTCTTAATGAAAGCCTATTGATGTCACTCTAACGTTGTCATAGAGGAGAAGACATTGGCATTGTTATGTGCTAGGCCACAGACCATAGCACTATAGCTAGCCATCTTGGTCTTATGATGAATGTTGTAACATTATATACATCATAGTATATGTCAGTAGGATGCATAGTGCAACATAGTGCACACAGTAGCAGTGATGGGTGTTATTACAAAATCCGACCTTGATAGGTTGCTGATCAAGTAGACTCTGAGTAACTCTTTCAAACCAATCTTTAGGTTGAGGCTTAGCCTCCTCAATTTGAGAGGTCTCTCTCAATAGTTTTAATATTTTTTATTAATGATTATATGGCTAACTCTAGGAATAAAAATGGATAAAAATGTGTAACTGGTTGAATCAAAGATTATCAAACATCTATTGGGCTATGGAGTCAAGATAGTTTTCAACCAAACATCATAATCAACTAAACATGGAAGTCAAGGCACTTGGAATTTAGGTTTATAAGTGAAACAGTAACGCAGTGAATAAACACAGTTTACAAGCATGTGAAGGAAGTTAGAGCATTTTACAATGAATTCTAAGTAACACATGCTCATACCACTACAAATAAGTAATTGAAAAAGGCCATATAAATATCAAACACATAAACCCCTTGTGAATCTTGAGTATTAAAACTGATCTCTGTATTAAGTTTGAAAAACAAATAGTCTCTACAATAACACAACCTATTTTGCTAATAATATTTCCAACCATGAGGAATTTGATCTCATTCTTCATATAGAGTTTTTACAACCTTGGATTCTATGATCCATCCTTAGGAGAATTCAAATTTCTAAAATTGACACCTATCTACTTATAAAACAAACTTCTTAATTACAAACTAATAGCTAATTGTCTTTTAGGATACCTAATACAAATAGGAGTGAAACTCCTAAAACATGTTTCAACAACCTTCTCTATGACTTAAATACATTCTTTGACAGCTGCTAATCCATATCTTCAACCTTTATGATGCCTCCAACACTGTTACAAACCTTTTTGATTCATAACCTAACTGTCCTAAAAACAAGGAGACAGAGTTCCTCCTTTTTAGCCCTTAATCCTTTGTGCTTATCTTCGAGCAATTTTCTTGGTATTGATGCTTGTTTCATATATGTGACATGTGTTAGCAATCCATTAAAACTTAAGTTTTCCACCTGTGAAAAAAAAAAATAACCTCGAACAAATGGAGAAGAAGATGAAACATGACTGCACTACGAAAATACCTGGTTTCATTGTTGTTGTAGCCTCTCTTCAGATTTTGTTAACTATATTTCTAGGTCTTCAATCTGTCCCTTCAATCTCCTATTAGTAGCTCTCAACTGAACATTCATCATCCTTACAAATATGACTTCTTTAATTGTAGGTATAGTCCAAGTAAAGTACTGAGCTTCACTATTGACTATTTCTAGTTTGGAAACTTTTTCAACTTCCCAGAGAGCCTTTATCCTCTTGAAATCTGTCTTCTTAGCAGCATGCCTTCTTGCTCTCTTCCTTACTCTAGCATTTTCATTATTAGTTGCTCTTAATCTTTCTTCCATTTCTTCATAACTGGTTTTTTCTATTTGAGTGGAAAAAACTTTGTTTTTGTCGACTTCAGGTATTTGTGATGAAAGGTTTGTCAACTCTTCCTGAACAATGGAAGCTTCCTCTGTTTTCCCTAACTCAATATTGGACTCTTGCATATTTTTAGATTTCCCGGTTAAAGGCTTTCTGGGCTTGAACACAAATGCTGTAACCTCATCCTCAAATTCTAGTATCTTAGAAGATTTCATCTTCTTCGATTTTCCTTCATCATATTTTATGAAATCCGCCCGCACCAAAGGGGATTCTTCAATATCAATGGCTTGTAAAATATCATTTAAATTACCTTTTAAGTCTGGACTTTCTCCTGAGATCACTGATTTACCCTTCTCCTTTGCAATTTGACTTCTAGTGAATCTCGTTTGAAATGGTTTGTTAGCTGAATGTTCTTGTGTCATTTCTTTAACTTCAACTATCTTTTCCTTTGTAGATTGAGGAGTCTCAAGAATAATCACTGATGCTTTACTCACTTGCTCTTTCACTTGATTTCTAGGTTTCAACTTAACAAATCTTTTTGATAATAGATTTGAGACTTCTGCGATCTAAATTTTGTGTGGTTATGTCTTCCGGATTCATCGCATTTTACTATTTTGTGTGTCGATGTTTCGAACCATCCTCCGTGGTTCATCATCAAGATTAGATATGTGAAGAAGTAAAAGAATGATGTGTAATAAATAAAGGATATGGTAGGGATGGTAGTGTAAAGAGCCGATAGGTTTGATAATGGAAATGTGGTTGTTTATGTAGTTTTTAAGGTTGTGTTTAATGCAAGAAAATGGAGGAATAATGGAGGTGTCTCTCCAGCATTTGAGAAAAGTAAGGTCTGACCTCTTCATTATAATTTTTACCCTATATCGTTCTAGTGCATGAACTTCTTTTGATTTCTCCCTTCCGTATAGGTTGAAAATAATAGATTTTAGACTTCTGCGATCTACATTTTGTGTGGTTATGTCTTCCGGATTCATCGCATTTTACTATTTTGTGTATCGACGTTTCGAACCATCCTCCATGGTTCATCATCAGGATTTGATATGTGAAGAAGTCAAAGAATTATGTGTAATAAATAAAGGATATGGTAGGGATGGTAGTGTAAAGAGTCGATACGTTTGATAATGCAAATGTGGTTTTTTCTGTAGTTTTTAAGGTTGTGTTTAATGCAGGAAAATGGAGGAATAATGTAGGCGTCTCTACAACGTTTGAGAAAGGTAAGGTCTGACTTCTTCATTGCAATTTTTAACTTGTATCGTTCTAGTGCACGAACTTCTTCTGATTTCTCCCTTTTGTATAGGTTGAAAATAATAGATTTGAGACTTCTGCGATCTACACTTTGTGTGGTTATGTCTTCCGGATTCATCGCATTTTACTGTTTTGTGTATCGACGTTTCGAACCATCCTCCGTGGTTCATCATCAGGATTAGATATGTGAAGAAGTGAGAGAATGATGTGTAATAAATAAAGGATATGGTAGGGATGGTAGTGTAAACAGTCGACATTTTTGATAATGGAAATGTGGTTGTTTCTGTAGTTTTTAAGGTTGTGTTTAATGCAGGCAAATGGAGGAATAACGGAGCCATCTTTGCAGCGTTTGAGAAAGGTAAGGTCTGACTTCTTCATTGCAATTTTTACCCTGTATCGTTCTAGTGCATGAACTTCTTGTGATTTCTCCCTTCCGTATAGGTTGAAAATAATAGATTTGATACTTCTGCGATCTGCATTTTGTGTGGTTATGTCTTCCAAAATCATCACATTTTATTGTTTTGTGTATCGACGTTTCGAACCATCCTCCATGGTTCATCATCAGGATTAGATATGTGAAGAAGTCAGAGAATGATGGGTAATAAATAAAGGATATGGTAGGGATGGTAGTGTAAAGAGCCTATAGGTTTGATAATGGAAATGTGGTTGTTTCTGTAGTTTTTAAGGTTGTGCTTAATGTAGGCAAATGGAGGAATAATGGAGGTGTCTTTGCAACGTTTGAGAAAGCTAAGGTGTGACTTCTTCATTGCAACTTTTACCTTGTATTGTTCTAGTGCACTAACTTCTTGTGATTTCTCCCTTCCGCATAGGTTGAAAATAGTAGATTTGAGACTTCTGCGATCTACATTTTGTGTGTTTATGTCTTCCAGATTCATCACATTTTACTATTTTGTGTATCGACGTTTCGAACCATCCTCTGTGGTTCATCATCAGGATTATATATGTGAAAAAGTCAGAGAATGATGTGTGATAAATAAAGGATATGGTAGGGATGGTAGTGTAAAGAGCCGGCAGGTTTGATAATGGAAATGTGATTGTTTCTATAGTTTTTAAGGTTGTGTTTAATGCAGGAAAATGGAGGAATAATGGAGGCATCTCTACAACGTTTGAGAAAGGTAAGGTATGACATCTTCATTGAAATTTTTACCCTGTATCATTCTAGCGCACAAAATTCTTGTGATTTCTCCCTTCCGTATAGGTTGAAAATAATAGATTTGAGACTTCTGCGATCTGCATTTTGTGTGGTTGTCTTTCAGATTCATCGCATTTTTCTATTTTGTGTATCGACGTTTCGAACCATCCTCCGTGGTTCATCATCAAGATTTGATATGTGAAGAAGTCAGAGAATGATGTGTAATAAATAAAGGATATGGTAGGGATGATAGTGTAAAGAGCTGATAGGTTTGATAATGGAAATGTGGTTGTTTCTATAGCTTTTAAGGTTGTGTTTAATGCAGGAAAATGAAGGAATAATGGAGGCGTCTCTGCAAAATTTGAGAAAGGTGAAGTCTGACTTCTTCATTGCAATTTTTACCTGGTCATTACAGGCTTACTGATTTCTGCTGGTGGAGTTTCTTTAGCATTAGGGTTAATGACTGTATCTTGATTTTCCATTCCAAAACCACATAAAAAAAAATTGAAGAACATTCTTTGTTGATCCTTTTGAGTTCATGTAAAACTATCAGTTTAATTAGACCATGATGAAAAGGGGAGGTTTCATATCCTTGAGATTTCATTTCCACTTTATCTGCCATCTTAGCTATACTTAGATATAGGAAGAAAGGAAAATCTAAAGAAATCATACCAGTAAAATGCAACATGAGTTTAAAATGATATAAATATACTTTATGATATCTTCCCTCACAGGTAAAATACCTTTGAATGTTGAAAAGCAAGTTGGCATAGATGACTTTGATGTAGTTCCTTGGAATTGCCTTGGTTAAGTCTTTTTCTACAAACTTTGGCTTCAGAAATACTTTACATGGTTCCATGTCAAATCTGAAGTTTTTGAACCATCTACTCTTGGCCCCTAGGAATCTCTGTCACCAAAGCTATGATCTCAAGAGTAATTCCAATTTTTGTGTTTGAGCTAGTGAAATGTAGGGCAAACTCCTTTGTCACCTGACAGAATTTCCAACATCCTGTTTTCTTGAAGGCTTCCATTACTGATTTATTTCTGGTTAAGACCTCGGTGCTTTTAGGCCCTGTTCTTAAACAATGACCAGACCTGTGGATTTTCCTCTCTTCTGTCATCTTTGCCTCTAAATTCCTATAACAAATCAGCCTCACTTGAATTTCTGTTTATCAGCCTCGCTTGCTTATGGTCGTTAGCCTTGCTTGGTAATGGTAATCAGCCTCGCTTGAATTATAGATGAGAGAAGCTTTGGTAAGAGATTACCATAAGCTTATCATTCAAAAATGGTTTGTTTGAGTGTTTTCATGCAAACTGCAATAAGAAACCAGCCATCCCTTTCGAATTTGAAATTACATATCATGATGACCCCTACATTTGAAATGATGGATTTGGATGGTTGCATGCTTAAGAACTGACTCCTAGCTGACACCTAATAACGAAAAATTAACGGAATTTGAACAAATTGATGTTTTGACAAGACTTCCTACGAATCCATTCTTTCGTAGCATGCTTAGTGTATTTTCAAGGAAAAGTGCTATGAAAAGAGTAGCATTTTCACAGCGCAAAACAAACCTTTTAGACTGTCTATGCTACGAAAACGTGGTTTCAGGGCTAATTCCAAAAAAATTTCAAAATTGTTTAAGATACGAGTTCTAAATAGAATGTGAGACTTCTAAGACATGGAATAAGGTTGTTAAACTTTATTTGCATATGAAAATGAGACTTTTGAGACTCTTAACCCATCACCCACCCATTAAAACATAAAATGACTTAACACCTATCTAGGACCAATAACTAGGAACAATGTAAACTGTTCAGGTTTAGAAAAAAAAATACTTTTATGGTGATAACAATGGGTACAAGATGCATAGTGCAGCATAGTGCACACAGTAGCAGTGATGGGTACAAGATGCATAATGCACATAGTAGCAACAATGGGTACAGGATGTATGATGCAGCATGGTGCAACTCAGTGATGTTGGACATAGTGATGGTGCAGCATGGTGTAGCTCAGTGATGTTGGACATAGTGATGGTGCAGCATGGTGTAGCTCAGTGATGGTAGACATAGTGATGGTGCAACATGGTGTAGCTTAGTGATGCTGGACATAGTGATGGTGCATCATGGTGTAGCTCAGTGATGTTGAACACAGTGATGGTGCAACATAGTGTAGCTTAGTGATGCTGGACATGGTATGATGGGGCAACACAGTGATAGGCTCAACATGGTGATGGAGTCACCTTGGAGAATCAGTTGAAGAAGCATGTCTTCAACTGAGTCCAACTACCTCATGTATCATATTCTTAGAGATGATCTCTGCTCTTATTTAGATAAGTTAAAGTGTTGAATTTTGTTGAGGCAACTAAGACTTTTACTGTTGAGGCTCCTAACCAAAATGCCTATTGGCAAGGGCACTCTTAGGTGTTTGTATTCAATCTTGATCTGCTTCTGTTTCATATATTAATGGTATTTTTCCTTACCATAAAAAATTGTCTATTTTACTACTACAATCCTTTTTGTGTTCTATTTATTTTATGTTAAATATCTTAAACTAATGACATCTACAATCATCAAATATTGTACTCTAACCTTGATTCATAATGAAAATCATAGAAACAAAGACATGAATTAAAAGTTAGCTGACATGGACAAAATGCCACATTGTCATGTATCCTGTGGAAAGATACCAAGAACTTACATTAGGAAACCCTAACCACCAGCGACACGTTATCTTTATGGAAAAAAGGGTATCAGAGAATATGGGTCTAGGTGCAATTCATGCATTCAAGTTCAGGTGAAGGAAGAGGTGCAATCTAGCTGGATGTTATAGTGATTCTGAGGGCGCCATCAATAGTCGGCCACTATCTCATGACCATGTAGTGACTCTACTTGCCAAGTGATTCATCATACATGTAATTTATTTTTCTTTTCATTTGATGTTTGGGTGCTAAGCTTGTGCAGACAAAGAGCTTAATATATTGAAGCTCATTCAATGAACTTGCACAACCAATATCATTGAGATCAAAACTCTGACATGAAATCACGGTGATAAAACATAAAATGGAGTGGATTAAGCTTGGGCAGACGAAGAGCATAATATAATGAAGCTTGTTCAATGAAATTGCACAACTGATATCATTGAGATCATGTTAGGGTCCAACCCTAACCCCCTTATTTATGTAATAGGGTTGAGTCATAGTTATAGTTAGTTAAAGAGTCAATAAAGCCCATATTAATAATTGTAAGTGGTTGAACCACATTTAAAGAAGGGATCACAGTTAGTTGCAAATGGGCCATGGTATTAATAAGAACCATGGTACTGACCCATGGTATTGCATGTACGAATCCTATATAAAGGATAGAGACTCCCCATTGAGGAGCGCCATGTCTTATTTTGCAATCGAGCCTTGCTCTATTGGAGGTTGCCCCTCGAAGAGGCAAGTGAACATTGCTTTCCTTTTTGAATAATAAAATACATGCTGTTATTTCTCATCTGTTCTGTGTTCTGGGTTGTATTTCTCACATATTTACTTTTTTGGCATCTTCTCGTAGGTCAAGGGCATAACAAGTGGTATCAAGGCATTTTCTAGGGCTGGTGGGATCTCCTTTTTAGCAGAAATATTTTTTGGCTAGAGATGTGTTCTGGCATCTTTAAACCACATGATCTGTCGTTGAGCGCATAAGCCTATGGATTTGGGGAGGCATGCACGCAGGAAATAAAAGAGGTGGTCATGCTTGTTGGAATCCCTTGTAACCCCTGTGGGTACCCCTTCGAGTAGTAGCACATTAGACATAACTGTGCACGGAATATCTTCCACATACCCTTTGTGTATATCGAAAGCCCCCTTGGCTCACCTGAAACCTTGCCGTAGACAAATCGTCGGCCGTCTTGCTGCTACAGTATATCGAGAACAACACTCGGGGAGATTGCTCACACGTAGGATAGGGTAGTCGGGTAGTACGACTAAGGGTACGGTTGATCCTCCTTAGTTAGTGCCCTGAAAGATTGGGCCGAGTACTACTATTGGACCCTTATGTATATTGCGATCTGTAG
Source organism: Pinus tabuliformis (assembly GCA_031772625.1). Classification (NCBI taxonomy): domain Eukaryota; kingdom Viridiplantae; phylum Streptophyta; class Pinopsida; order Pinales; family Pinaceae; genus Pinus; species Pinus tabuliformis. The sequence continues at coordinate 1,909,771,398 of CM062817.1, read as the reverse complement.
CACCTGACACTCTTTGAGACCATAGTTCCCTTGTCTCTCTATAGATCACCCATCATCTTCTTTGCCAGATCAGATCTAGCAGGTGGGGTTTTGTTGCAGCTGCAACAATCAAATCCGCCATTCAAATCTAGCAGCGGGGGTTTGACCATTGCCACATTCCTACTCACACTCTGCAGTTGAGGGTTTCACAAACAGATCTGACTATTTATGCAGGGAGGCTTTTGGCTCCTATACCCTGGGGTGATTCTCGTAGGACATTGGTCAGGATTAAATTTTCTGAGAATTGGCTATTGCAGTATTCCTAAGTGAGAAGTAAACGCCTTTAAAAAAAAAACGAGTTTGAGCCCCTCCCAAGACGCTTATAGGAGACTTAGCCCATAAGAATCAGGACAATGGGTTGAGGAAGGTGGTACCATTCACTTGTAAGCTTCAAATTTTTGGGTTGTCCCAAATTTTTTCACAGTGACGACAAGTGAACCAGATCTGTGCATGGTAGAAACCAGAGCTCAAGCTATGGCCAATGAGAAGATGGACACCCTTGAAAAAAAGTTGGAGGAGTTAATGAGGTAGATCCAAAATTTAAATGACACAGTCACAAAGGGCAAGTCGGTGTTACAATCAGAGGCATATGCTTTTAATGAAGACCATGAGGGAAATCTAGCCATTCTCTTCACTCCCATGGAAACCACCAACATTCCCACCCTCAACCACCCAAGATGGACATGTACAAATTGATGGCTCTCATCTGGCCATATGGCTATCACAAATGGACCAATATTTCACATTGAATCACATCAGAGATGATGAGACTAAGCTAAGTGTGGGAAGCCTTTATTTGGACCAAGAAAGATGGAAATGGTGGTAGTGGCATCAAAAGTGTTATGCAAGGCCAAGTACTTGGCAGATATTCTCAAAAGCCCTTTTTGATCGCTTTGAACATGAATCTAATTTTTTAGGTCATCTTACTAAGCTCAGATAAATAGGCACAGTACAAGACTATATTACAGCCTTTGAAGCATTAGCATTTTGCACAGGAGGTCTAGCAGATGAATTCTACTTGTAATGTTTTATCACTGGTCTCAAAGACGCCATACAAGCCCACGTCCATATGCACCACCCAGCCACATGGTTGGCAGCTTGCACGACGGCTCGTGAAGTGGAACGTGCATTAGCGGCCCAGTTGCCTCGTCAAAATTTCACAGCCAAGGGATGCCCCACCTAGACTTCCAGCACTACCCAAACACTTAAGGTTCAAAAGGTATCACTAGCAGAATGGCAGAAAGAAGAAAGCAAGGATTGTGTTACTACTGTGATGACAAATACTCCCCGGGGCATAAATGCAAGGAACCCAAATTCTTTCAAATTGATGCTACTGAGGAAGCCCCACCCTTTGAGGGACCAGAGGAGGAAGATGAGGACAACCAGCAAGATAATGAGCTCCCAGCTACACCAGAAGAACCAATTATCTCACTCCATGCTTTGGCAGACATTTCTTCTCCCCAAACTCTCAAAATCAGAGGTTTTGTTAAACATCGCCCTGTAGTAGTCTTGATTGATAGTGGTAGCACGCATAACTTTATCCATCAAAGAGTTGCAGAAGCAGTGCATTGTTTTGTGAGAGTAGTCTCTAATTTCCAGGTCCAGATTGCTAATGGGGGGACAATGAAATGTGACGACTACTGTGAAAATGTCAAACTTCAGATGGGAGATTACCACCTAAAGACCCACATGTTTTCCATCAACATGGGTGGGTGTGCCATTGTCTTGGGGGTTGAATGGTTCCACACACTCGGCCCAATCACAATGGATTTCTAGGGGTTATATATGAGCTTTAAGCAGAATGACCACACGCATACCCTCCGCGGACTCTAGGCAGGTGCTCCTTCTATCATCAGCGCACATCGGATGGAAAAGTTATTAAAAAAGGGCCACCATGGAGTTATCGGCCAATTTAATGCCATCCAGACCTTCGAGCCCACTTCTGTTCATATTCATCCTGAGATGCAACAGGTCTTAAACAAACATCTGTAGGTCTTTGACAAACCTCATGAGCTTCCACCCTCGAGAGGGGAACATGATCATAACATTACTATGGTCCTAGGGGCACAACCACCAAATGTGCGCCCATATGGATACCCTTTCGCCCAAAATAATGAAATTGAAAAAATCATCAAGGAACTCCTGGAAGTTGATGTCATTCGTCCTAGCATTAGTCCTTATTCATCACTTGTGGTCATGGTGCTCAAGAAAGATGGGGAATGGCATATGTGTCCAGACTTCAGGGCCCTCAACAAGTTGATGATCAAATATAAATTTCCCATCCCGATTGTTGATGATTTGCTGGATGAACTAAATGGGGCTCAATTCTTTACTAAGCTAGACCTTCACTCAAGGCTATCACAAAATTCACATGAAAGAAGTAGACATTCCAAAGACTGCTTTCCAAACTCATGAAGGCCATTATGGATTCCTGGTAATGCCATTTGGTCTCTGTAATGCCCGATCCACTTTTCAGAGCCTCATGAATCACCTGCTCAAACCATATCTCAGAAAATTTGTCCTTGTTTTCTTTGATGACATCCTCATCTACAACCTCACCTGGGAAAAACATCTTTAGCATGTAGACCTACTCTTGCAACTGCTCCGGAAGCATAAATTATTTTCCAAATTGTCCAATTGATCTTTTGGCATGAAAGAAGTCGAGTATTTGGGCCACGTTGTGGGGTGTGAAGGTGTGAGGATGGATCCCAAAAAGATCCATGCAATGTAGGATTCGCCCCAACCAAAGACCTTGAAGAGTTTGAGAGGATTTTTGGGTCTCACTAGCTACTGTTGCAAATTTGTCCACAATTATGGTCTCATTGCTAGACCCCTCACTCACCTTCTCAAGAAAAATTGATTCCTTTGGAATGATGAAGCGCAACAGACATTTATAGCTCTCAAACATGCCATGTGTTCCACTCCCGTATTGGCACTACTCGACTTCGCCAAATATTTTGTGATTGAATGTGATGCTTTAGGTACGGGTATTGGGGCTATCTTAATGTAGGAATATCGACCCTTGGCCTTCACTAGCCAACAACTAAGTGGGACAAATTTAGGACAATCTACTTATGAGAAGGAGATGATGACCATCTTACATGTAGTGGATACCTAGTGACCATACTTATTGGGGCAACATTTCCAAATCTACACAGACCATCAAAGCCTTAAATATTTTTTGGAGCAACGCCTATCCTTGCCACAACAAAATAAATGGCTAGCCAAAATGTTGGGATATGATTATGAGATAATTTACAAGAAAGGGCGCGAAAATGTTGTAGAGGATGCTTTATCATGCTAATTTGACGAGGAAAGCACCCTGCTAGCAATCTCTCTTTCCATTCCAGAGTGGATTGAAGAGGCTTGCAAGGAATGGTTTTCACATCCTTCACTCTCCCAACTCATTAATAAATTGCAGGCAGATCCAAATTCCACAGCGGGATACTCTTGGTAGGATGAGATTCTTTGCTACAATGACAAAGTAGTGATATCACCAACATCCACCCTCAAAAGTCGCATTTTGGCAAAGTTGCACTCATCTCCCACTATAGGCCATCCAAGCTTTCAAAATACTTATGCTCGCACTCGGCGTTCATTCTTTTGGACAGGCATGAAAAAGGACATTCTTACTTTTGTAGCTAAATGTGATGTGTGTCAGTGCCAAAAAGGAGAAACAATCGAATCCCTAGGCACTTTATAGATGTTGCCCATCCCTGCCTCAATATGGATTTCATTACTGGTCTTCCGAAGTCAGACAGTAAGTCAGTCATCATGGTGGTTGTGGATAGAATTTCTAAGTATGCTCACTTTTGCGCACTACCCCACCCTTTTACACCCGCTTTGGTGGCTCAATCTTTCATGGACCCGATCTTCAAATTGCATGGCATGCCCACTTCCATTGTGTCTGATCGTGACCCGATCTTCACCAGTAACTTTTGGCAGGAACTCTTCAGGCTACAAGGTACCCAACTACAACTCAGTACTTCCTATTTTCCCCAAACTGATGGTCAAACTGAAGCAGTCAAAAAATTTCTGGAGACCTACCTCAGGTGTTTCACTTCAGAAAAGGAACATCTATGGGTACAATGTTTACCTCTAGCTGAATGGTGGTATAATACTAACTATCATGCCACCAGCAAGATGACTCCATATGAAGAAGTTTATGGTCATCTCCCCCCTTCACCTACTTCTTATATCCCAGGATGCTTTAAGGTACAAGCAGTGGATCAACTCCTACAGAACCGTGCAACCATGCTTGCCCACCTCAAAGATAATCTCCATCAAGCTCAAAATCGCATGAAGCAACAGGCAGACCAACATATTTCAGAGCGAACATTTCAAGAATGAGATCAAATATTTTTGAGGTTGCAACCATATAAGAAAACATCACTCAAAGACAAGGGTTGTCAGAAATTATCTCCAAAATTCTACGGACCGTATCAAATACTTCAGCACATCAAAGAAGTACCCTACAAGCTAGCCTTGCCACCCACTACAAAAATCCATCCCGTCTTCCATGTCTCATGCCTCAAGAAAGTGGTTGGGAACAATTGTAGAATTCAAACTAGTCTACCGGAATTGGATGAAGAAGGTTTAATCTGGCTCCAACCTGAATAGGATCTTGACAGGCGAGAACGGCACCTATGCGACCGCACGATCAAGGAAGTCCTCGTCAAGTGGAAAGACACCTCTCCGAAGATGCGACCTAGGAACTAGCCATTGTTTTTCAACAATTTCCGCAGCTTCAGCCTTGAGGACAAGGCTTTTTTTATGGGGGAGGGCATGTTAGGGTCCAATCCTAACCCCCTTATTTATGTAATAGGGTCGATTCATAGCTATAGTTAGTTAAAGAGTCAATAGAGCCCATATTAATAATTGTAAGTGGTTGACCCGCATTTAAAGAGGGACCACAGTTAGTTGCAAATAGGCCATGGTATTAGATAGATGGTATTAATAAGAACCATGGTACTGACCCATGGTATTGCATGTATGAATCCTATATAAAGGATAGAGACTCCCCATTGAGGAGCATCGTGTCTTATTTTATAATCGAGCCCTGCTCTATTGGAGGTTGCCCCCTCGAAGAGGCAAGTGAAAATTGCTTTCCTTTCTGAATAATAAAATACATGCTATTATTTCTCATCTGTTTTGTGTTCTGGGTTGTATTTCTCGCATATTTTCTATTCTGGCATCTTCTCGCAAGTCAAGAGCATAACAAATCAAAACCCCGACATGAAAGTATGCCAATGTAACTGAAAATGGAGTGATTTATAGAGTAAGTTTGATGGATAAAATTATTGTTTTCTTTCCAACGGGAATCATAGTGCGGGACATGATGATGAAAAAAAATGAATATTCTATGGAATCAGGTGGGATGACTTTTGACCAAGAGAAATAAGGGTATACTAAGATATGATGTGTAGTACTTACTCAAATCAGAAGGTACATATTCAAACCATCAATATCAAAGCAACATTTTCCTACACCTAGTGTCTTAGATGGCCAAGGCAAGGTGTCATCAAACTAGTTATACATCCATCTATATACCTCAGTTGGAAAATGATTAATGTCACAAGAATCACAGGGGTTGAGATGTCAATCAAAATGTAAAACTATCCTCTAAAAACTCATATAGAAAGCAGTGTAACAGGTCCTATGACATCCAACTTGCAATTTGTAATGGGAAATCCTCAAAAGTCTCTTTGAAGAAAGAATGTCCCATTGAGGGGTTCAAGAAGATGTATGAGGCCCCACCAATTTGATAGTTGAATAAGTTTGAATATGGGTTTGTCAATTTTTTCCCTAAGTAGGCAAGGCAACATGGAAGGAGGTGACCCCTTGAGAAGAGTTCAAAAGGGAAGGCCACATAAGGTCATATATAAAGATATAAATCCAAGGACCTCCCTCATAGAAAGAGTTAGACATGTATTGAAAGAAAGTATACAACAACCCATCTAAATCTTGATAATAAAAAATTAGAACATCCCTTGAATCCCATAATAAATGGAGCATCTCCAAATGAGGTGATCCTCTAACTCAATCTCATGTATATGGCAAAGTTAGAAGATGTTATGAGAAGAGGAATGTCATGATGATTAGTTTCAACTAGATGCTAATGTAAACCCACTTTAAAACCACTAAGGGGGATATAAAGGGAAACATGTATTGTTCTTGTGTGTGAGTTAAGCAATAAGACCCCCTCTCATTTGCATGAAGTGTTCCTAGTACAAATCCGTCTTAGAGTCAAGGCCATGAAAAGATGAAGTCCAAGTACACTTAATTTGTTGTCTATAAATAATATCTTTAAAAACTTGACCCAAACATATAATGATGTCAATTACATTGGAGTTTTATGTCACTTGAATTGTGTTACAACTTTAATCGCTCCCCCAAAAAAATGTGCTAGTCTCCCTTGTGATGATGCATCAACCCTAACGGAGAATAATCTCAATTGTGAAAGGAATTTAAACGCGATGTAACTTTAATAGTTCCCTACTCACCCTTGGCTCACCACTCATAGCAAATGTGAGGCTATTTCAAGTATTGATGTGGATAATATCATTTTATTTTCTCTTATGTGCTACATTGACACAATTGGGATTTTTAGCAAACAAAATATTTGTATCAAGGGTTAACTCCTTGTGCATTAGGGCTGAAGAGGTCGAGTCATTATGAGTGATATATTCATTTCCAACTCCTCATGTGGAAGAACACTACAAGATCCATGTCAACATGAAGTGTAGATATTGCGAGTAATTATGATTGAGGTTTTGTAGATTATCTACTTGTTCTACATTAGGTATACATGATAATAAGGGCATTAAACACAAACACACACCCTTGAGACCAATACCTAGTTCTCTAAAAATCAAACGGTCCCAAAATTCTTAGTTAGAGGTGAACGATTATCCTAAGAGGTTATTTTGTTGGTTTGAGGCATTGTTTTTGGCCTTGGATGCTAAGTGGTTAAGGGCTTCAGGAGTTAAGAGTTAAGAGCCAATGGCTTGGGGGCCACAGGATTTAGGGTCAAAGGTATTAAGAGTTAGGGGATTTAGGTGTTTGGGGTTAAGGGGTTAGGTTTTAAGGTGTTTAGTGGTTAGGAGTTAAGGTTTAAGGGTCATGGGTTAAGAGAATAAGGGGTTATTTCTTAGGGGTTCATAGATTCTAGGTTAGCATATAATGGCTTAAGGTTTAACGGGCCAAGGGGTTGATGGGTTATGAGTTATGAGTGTAGTGGTTAAGGGATTATGTTTTGGGGGTTTATGGGATATGGAGTTTTGTGGTTATGGGTTAATGTCTTATGGGTTGTGATAATGGGACCCCTAATCCCCTTATCACCATTATCGAGGGTTCCCCTTTCAATTTATCTTGTTGCCTTTCCTCTAGGCCCTGTAATCCCCTTATCACCACTATCAAGGGTTCCCCTTTCAATTTATCTTGTTGCCTTCCCCCTAGGTTCCCTAGCCCTTGTGACATTAGGTCCTAAGCCCCCTTATCATTCACTAATGCTAGGATTATAGATCTTAATAAACCATGCTTGGACATCCCACTTCTGCCCCTTCATGCTATCCTTGTGTCCCCTAGTCGTGTTCAATACACCACAAAATACTCCTCCCACCTTTTTAGTCATATCATTCAACTCATCCTAACATTATGAACCCAAAATTTGGCCCCAATGTCCCTACAACTACACCCTTGGGCCACCATGACTAAGGGCTTAAATGCAGTAGGGCTAATGAGTTGTGATAAGGGGGCCCATAATCCCCTTATCGCAATTATTGGGGGTTCCCCTGTTAAATACAATTGCTTCATAAAGAAGAGAAATGGAGAGAAAAAGGCAAGTGCTAAGGCATGCTAAGATGTGTCAGGTGCCAGGGTGTGGTGCCAACGCATGCTAGGGAGTGTTAGGGCCAAGTGCCAGGGAAACACAAGAGAGAACTAGTTTCAAATGCATGGAAATGAATGAATATGAGTGTGAAATAGGGAGTGTCAATGATGTCTGTGTGTGCTAAGGAGGAAGTGACAAGGCATGATAAGCAGTGCCAAGGCATGTTAGAGTGTTAGGGAAACATGCCACGATGTGCCAAGTGTCAAGGTGTGTCCATGCTTGATAAGGAGTGTTAGTGAGTGCTAGGGAAACACAAGGAAGCACTAGGTGAAAATGCATGGACAATGTCAATGCATACTGAGGAGTGTTAGGGAGTGCCAGGGCTATTGAGAAATCTAGGGCACAATAATTAGGTGATTTCTCTTCTTATGCTAATTGCTTGTGAATGTATTTTACTTCTTAAGATGAGGATCTTCTATTTACTTAGATTATTATAGTGTTCTTCTTCATCAAACAACTACCAATGCATAAACAATGAGGAGACCAAAGACAAAGAGAATAGGTGATCAACTAGGGCCAAACCTCTCCAACATGAGAGGAAAACCCAAACGAATTCTTCTTCTTATAGAGACTTCAATTGACGAATACCAAGACCATGACCTAGACCCCTGACTAAATGACCTCTCCAAGAACAAGTCATAAGCCTCCTTGATTCAACTTCCTTATTTTTCCTTGAGTGAACAATGATCAAGCTTCTTCCTTCAATAACTCGATTATCCTTCAAATTTCGGTTCCCTGGATCAAATCTGTAGTTCTTGGCCCTCTTGCAAAAACCCTAGCATGTGTGGTTGACCAACCTTTTGAACCTTGATATTATTCTCTTGGATGGTATGACCTCTTATTATAATTCGACTTATAACCTTGCTTATCTTCTTCCTTGATTCAACTTCTTGGACAACAGCAAGACCTTCGACCTTTTCTACAGTAGATAGTTCTTCCTTCCTTCACACATGTGGAGGTATTAGCCCTAAATCAAACCCATAAACAACACCAAAATTTCCACTCTTCATTTCCTTATCTTCTCTAGTTATCTTCACACTTCTTATTGCAGACTTACTTAACTGGATTTGCTTGTCCATAAATTGAGGTCGATTTTCCCTATATATAGTGTTTCATCCATCAAAATAAGCTGACTTGTGATATAGGTAAGCCAACTTGACATTCCGGAAGCATTCTTAGGCCGACATGAAGAAGATTTTGTGACAAGGTCTTGGAGGGATAATAAATTTTCTTTTACAAAGGATTACATGCCCAAAATGGGTCTTCAATATTTGACATTGACTCTATGAATTTTATGGCTTGATGACTAGACCTAATAGCTCACAATGGGAGCTTTAACTAAAAATAAAATTCCTTGATCATGAAACCCATGATTCAAGTATTACAAAAATAAATTTATTTTCTTCTTTATGTCAATTACATAAAATCGAAATTACACATGTCATTATGAAGACCAAACCTAGTTACACTTTTCAACAAGGGAATCATAAGGGGGAACTAGGTCAAAATGCATGGAAATAAATGAATAAGAGTGTGCGCCAAGGAGTGTTAGCAAATTCTAGGTGTCCCAAGGACGAAGTGTGCAAGGAGAAGTTCATAATAGGACTTGCAGGAAAAAAGCCTCTGGTTGCGATAAGGGGCTAGAAAAATCCTTTTCAAACAAAGGGAGACTTTGGGTTTGGCACAACCTTGTTTTTCCAATGCCTTGGTTGTGTTCCCAAGCCACAAAAAAGGTAAGGTTATCTATGAGAGCATGAAAACTACAAAGTTCCAAGGTGTGCTAGGGAATGTTAGGAAGTCCTTACACATGCTAGATAGTTCCAAGGCATGTTATGCATACCAAGACATGCCAAGTGTTAAGGCCTACCAAGATGTGGCAATCGTTAGGGTGTGGGGTGAACACATGCTAGGGAATGTTAGGGCCAAGTTTGAAGGAAACACAAGGGAGCACTAGTTTCAAATTGATAGAAATTAAGTGTTAATGAGTTCCAGGTGTGCCAAGGAGGGAGTGACAAGATATTCTAGATAGTTCCAAGGCATGCTAGAGTGTTAGGGAAGCATAAAAAGGTGTGCCAGGTGCCAAGGTGTGTCAATGTGTGCTGAGTGTTGGGGAGTTCCAAGGAAACACAATGGAGCACTACGTAAACATTCATGGAAATGAATGAAAAAGAGTGTGTGACAAGGAGTGTCAGCAAGTTCCAGGTGTGTTATGGAGGGAGTGACATGGTATGCTAGGTAGCAGTAGTTTACTGAAATCAATTCAAGGTCTACAACACTTGAGTCTTTGATCAGTTTTTCACAACTCCATTTGTGAACAAGTCTTTGGTCTACCCATTCTTGCCATACTGCTACTCCAAGATGACAAGTCTAGGGCTATCGAGGTCACCCTTCTTCTCATTAACTCAATCCTCTACAATACAATGAACTAGGGCTAGTTGGCTAGCCCACTTGACTGCTACTTTAGTCCTTAAAGTCTGCATGTCCTCAGCCCAATACACCTACCCTTCTACCAGTCTTGTTGTTCTTCACAAGTACATGACTTAGGGGCCTTCTTTGACAGTCACCTTGTTATAGCTCCAAATCTCAGTCTTATGGTTTGTGAGGCTGCACTCATGGCCTAAGGCAACCTCTCCTTCCAGACCTGGTCCTAAAATTTAAAAAACAGTGTTTTATCCCTTATACATGACATTGCCCTAAGTTAAACGTGTGTATACATGGGTCTGTTTATACCCAACCCGCGTATATGTATTAAAACACTTAAAAAAATATAAAATTCCTTATTTTCGGGCAGAGATCGCGGGTTTTACCTGCTGATCACCTATTAGTGACCGTGGCCCAACTGTTCCCAACCAACTCCCACCTAAAAAACTACTCTGGGGGAGGTATAAAATGACCTCAAAGGGAAGGCCTAAGAGGGGAGAGAAGAGAGAGAAAGGTTATTATGCTGAGATTTTTCCCCTGACCAGGTATGAAGTCCCTTGTGCCTTCTGCACTTCCCACATTTGTATAGGAAACCTTTGTTTCTTTGTGGGTTGATGTTCATCCACCATTTATGACATCATGGAGTGAGTCATGAAAGGAGTTTGTTAAAGGCTTGAGGCTGGAACGGATTCGGAAGGAAGCTTTGCTTGGAGCCTGCTGAAGGTGACTCAGGTGAAATTATTCCTTTTGATGTACTTTATTTGTCTATAATAAAAGAAACACATGTCTTGGTTCCCGATATAAATCTTCTTTATGTTTATGATATTCATGTTTAGAATTCATATGTAAATGGTTGTTTGGATTTCATAACTAACTACCTTTATTTATAGCATGAAGATGGTTTCTTTATAAGGTTTTGTCCATATACTGCTGTGTTCTTTGAAATTGGTTGTTTTGCAGGACAAAAGAGAAGAAGGGAACTCCAAGAAGGGTTTGGACCCTAAGGGCCTTCTCAAACGTAGGACCTAAGGTACGTCCCCTTTACAATAGAATTTGCTTATAATAGCATAATGGCTTGTGAATGTGTGTTTCTTTGAATAGATAACTTTCATTCTGCTAGGGTTCCAACGTAAAAATCCCTAGGGGAACATTCCCTCCACTAGAATTGGCGACTCCACTAGGGACAACACTCTTGTTGTTCCTAGTTTGGGTGTTTTCAAGCCAATCAGGGCTCAGCTGCCTTGTCCGCTTGCTGTTACTGTCTGGTCTATTCTTGAATTTGAAGTTTTGCTAGTTTCTTCAGTTTGTTTTTATTTTTCTTGAAACCTTTTATATACACTGTTTTTCATAGTTACAGAGGCGTATGTACGCATGTTTGTTTAAGTGAACACGTGTATACGCAGGTTTCCTTAGTTACAGTAACGTATACACGCAATCTGTACATAAGTACAGTCGCGTATATCTTGCAATTTTCAAGATTTATAAATCTTTTTGTCTCTGAAGGTCTGTCTGGTAGTTTGAGTCAGCCTGAAACAGTCACTTTCCAGTACCAGTTTTTGTTCTTACAACGAGCATCTTGTTCAAATTCTCTCTGATTATAAGGAGTATTGGTCTTGTTTTTTGTTATTGCAAGCGTCATCATTTCTTGTTAAAACACGCAAGATTTCTTGTTTGGAATCTTGGTTGCTCTGATTCATCACGGTAGGGAGATTGATCTCAATCTTCGTGTCAAATCTTGCTTTTGGTGATTTTTTTGTTTGCTTGACAAAACCACTTTTGTGACCATCAACTTCTTTGTTTCATGAAAGTCGTTGATTGACACTTTCTTGAAATTTGGCTTTTTGATCTTTTTGGTTATTGTTGCCAAAGCTCTCATTGCTGCTTTTGATTGTTAAGAGCATCCTTAAACACATCTCTTTTTCTTGAGTTTTCATCCATTGTGTGGTGTCAATTTGCAAAAGTGTTTGTTGCCTATTCTTCAATCACAAGTTTCAGTGTTGTTGAGAGCATTTTTGAAAAGACTTTTTTGTTGTTGTGTTTGAAGAAAATCTTTTTGAAAAACTTAGTTTTTCTTTCTTGAACTTGGTTTTCATTTGGTTTCCTTTTAGTGAATTAAAGTGCTTTACGTTTGTCTTAGAACTTGTTTTTATTGTTTAGACGAAATGAATGGTAGCATCTCATATTCCATCTAGACATTTTAAGTGGCAAGATAAAGATTGATAAGCAAGCAACTTTCATTTTTTGTTTTAGAGTAGTTTCGAATCTTGCATCGGCATATATTTGTTGCATTAGGATAGATTTGCATACCTTTTTAGGCATACATAGCTTTGTTAACATTTGTGAGTGTGAAGCATGAATTAACGAAAAGAAAAGAATTTTTTTTTTTTTATTAGAAGTTCCTCTTAACCCTATAGAAATTGCTCTTCATCGAAAAACGAAAAAAGTGCATGTGCATGTAGTTAATTTTTTATTAATTTCTTTTGCGTCAAAAAACACCACTAATTTCACTTCCGTTACCTTGTGACTTAAAGAACAACCTATTTTAAAATCAAGCGCTAACTAAAATTCACTAAAACTTTTTGTTTAAGTCAGTTACACCAACAAGTTTAGGATTTGAGGGCCTTGGATTAGGCGAGTGGAGAGTTAACTCTCCAAGGCCATATAAACGTCAAACATAGGAGGCTAAATAGCGAGAGAAAATCCAATAGCGTTAGTAAGACCAGGAAAGCTCCGGATCTGGGAGTTAAGCACGAGGGTCTGTGAAGATAGGGAAGAGAGATACCCCCTCTCATACTTGTCCAAACTTACCTCACGACTGTTCTGCCTAGCTTTTGCGATGAGTTGGTATCCATAGTTGCTACTCCTAGGGATCTACACAGGTGGCTGCGGAGGGGAATCCCGTGGCACCTGAGGTCGACGTTGCATCACTCTCAGCAATACTATTGGAGGGCACCCTTGCGAAGCTTGGGGGCTTGCACTGGCGCAGGTTGTTGTTAGGAGGTTAGCGTAATTTCCTCTGATACCTTCGCTGATAGGATTGGGCCCTCATCATCCCAGACTATCTTAGGAAGGCCCCTTAATTCACTTTCTTGAATTTTGGTGTCTGGTCCTAATCACCCAGAGTGGAAATACTTGGAAGTTGTTTGACTGGCTGTTATCTTTAGGGACTTTATAATGTGTGCTTTGTGCTCTTATTTGGCCTAGCTTTCAATTTTTTGAGTCTTTAGTTAGATCATAACAAAAAATTCAAAGTGGCTGACCGATCCCCCAGACGGTCTCGAAAACTTCGTGGTCTTTCACCACCAAGTTTAGAGCCTTCTCCTAGAAGGCGCAGAGGTAATACTACTGGTGGGTTTCGTCCTACGACAATTGACGCATCGAGGATTGATCCTCCTCTCGGGGGCATTAGTGTTCAAGCAAGGTCTGGCACTTCCGAACAAGGGAGGGACAGTCCAGTCCTTTCTCGAGTTCTCTTTCAAGCGGAGAATAACATAGAGGTAGAAGAACTCCCAGAGTCATTAGCGGCTCTGAATTCTCCACTACCATCTAGTCATCCAGACATATTACAATACGTTGGGACTTCGACGCATAGACCATCAAGTCCAGGTTACGCTACGCGCTTACCATCGATGACCACTACTGGAAGCATGGCTTCTACAAGTGCTATGACTATGCAAACTCCAACATCGGTGCAAGGGGGAGGAACGATTTCCATCTCCTCTGCTTCCTTGTTTGGATCTTTTGCTAGCACATCTTTAGTTGGGTCTACCTCCATTCTGTCCACGAGTGGAAATGCCCAAACCAATGCTTTTGGTACTGGATTCTTCCCATTTGGCACCCACTCACAGGGTATTCCATCGGTTCCATTTAGTTCCGCTACGTCCATGATGGGCGGATCGGCTTCATTCCAGGGTTTTCCTTTCGGAAGTGGTCATATACCACATTCCAACCCGACGATAGGATCCATGCCTTTTTCTTTTGTAGGACAAAGCAGTAATCCTTTCCAAGGTTGGACTAACCCTGGGGTTAGTGGCGCAGGAATTGGGAATCCGTTTATCGGCCAACAAGGGAATAGGCCATACTCCACGGTTAGTTCATTTCAAAGTATTCCTCCCTTAGCTTCGGCTTGGAATCCGTATCAGGGGTTATCAACTCCTTATAATCCTTTAGGATGAAACTTTGCTGGTTATGGAGGATTTGCGACCGGAGTTGGTCAAACTCCGAATTTTGCTGGATCACAGGGCTTGCCTTTTGGTTCAGCCAGTTCTACTGGTTACTTCAGGCAGCCTGGTGCCTTCCAAAACCCAGGACAATCTTTTCAGAACTTTAGGAGTTTCGCCCAGTCTGGGTGGAATCCCCAAGGTCCTCCCAGGCTTCCATTTCTGGCAACGTTGAACTTTCCAGATCTCACCAAGTTAACAAACGATCCAATCAAGTACAATCCGGCCTGGCCTCCGGTCCCAACCAAACTCCCTTCGGACATTCCAAAATTCAAACGGAAGAGTGGTGAGGACCCAGGTGACCATGTAACCAAATTCCATTTGTGGTGCTCATCTAACTCCCTTATCGATGAATCGATCAGGTTGAGACTTTTTCAACGTACCTTGACTGGTAATGCGGCCAAATGGTATATAGAGTTGCTAGGGGTCAGCTTTACATCTTTCGCTGACTTAGCCAATATTTTCTTAAATCATTTCCAGTTGCCTGTCCGTTATGATGTCAGAACTGAACTTCTGGCCACTTTTCGTCAAGATAAGGCAACTCACATTTCTGACCATATTCAGGAATGGAGACAGAGAAAGAGGCTAATTAAAGCCGAAATCCATCTGGAGTACCATCTTGAATGGTTTTTGAAATCTTTACAACTTGAGATCTCCAAGGATGTCTCCATGTCTGGAGTCTATTCTGAGGAGCAAGCCATTTTTAGGGCCCAATAATTAGAATTGATCTACTCTCACTCTGGGATCCTAAAAAAATACTTGCCAGATGCTCTTGGGTCTAAGGTTGACATAGCTAAGTCGAAGCCAGGTCCCCACGCGGATGGTATGGTTGGGTCGGTAGACACAACTACCGTGAACTTGTTGAACCAATTGCAGCAGTTGTCCTTACAAACTGCTTCTAACAACCAAGTCACATCGTCTAATCCCACGGCTTCCCAAAATTCTTCAATTAATGTTGTCCAATCTCATAACCCCAAAGGAAATCAAAATTCCAATGGGAAAAAGAAAGGACGAGGTAAGAAAAAGAACCAAGATGGGAAGCCTAATGCAAATAAGCCCGACAACAACGCTGGTGGTGGTAGAAATGAGTCTAGAAAGAAAGTCAAGTTTCCATGCAAGTTGTGCAGTGGATACCATTTAACTCATCTCTGATCTAATATTGAAGATGCTCAGTGCTTGTTAGGATAGCAAGGGACTTCTAGTTCTCAGGCTGTGTTAACAAACCCTTTTCCCCAAGGGCAGCAACTTCTCACTGGCGTGAGTTCAAATCTTGGTACCTTCGTTGGGGGCAACCAAGAAGGGGAGAAATCATCGAATGTTTTCATGATGGGTTCTAACGTCCATGTGACTACTCGGTCACGTGATTATGGTGAAGCCAAAACTTCTAAGGACAAGACTATTCCCGGAAATACAAACCTTCATATTGAGCGACCCCCTGTTGAGACTATACCACAGATACCGAAAGGTTCCGCTAAATGCGCGACTATTAATCCTAATGCCAGGGCCACCCAGAATTAATCCATTGTGGAGGATCTGGCTCAGAGTCCATGCGCCATGTCTGCTTTAGAGGTTCTCCAGTCGTGTCCGTCTCAACCAAGTGCTTTACTTTCCGCGATTGGAGCAGTCGATCCAACTAATTCTTTAGTGCTCACTTTTGACATGTTAAATGTCAAAAAGCGACTCCCTCATCATATGGCTTTCAAAATAAAGTCTACATACCGGAAAATCAACATTTTTCATACCGTTATAGATAAAGGAGCTTCCACGTGCGTCATGTCGATGTCATGATGGAAGGTTATTGGATCGCCTTCGGCTGTTCTTTCACCCACCGTCTTGACTACATTTGATGGTCATTCTCATAAGCCGCATGGGATTATCCCGGCCTTTCCTATATGTGTTGGGGCAAGGTCGTCAATATTGAAGTCGAAGTCATAGATGCTAACCTAGACTATAATCTCCTATTAGGAAGGAACTGGGTATATGAAATGGATGTCTTTGTTTCGGCTCTGTTTCGTGTCATTTTCTTTCCTCATGAGGGGAAAATCGTTAAGATTGATCAAATGGATTATTGTCCAGTCGATCCTCAAGCAAGCTCTGACTCTACTGTTCCTTCAGTGGATAACCCTCACCCGCCTACTGAGAATTTAGGAGTGGGAATGTATTCCTCATTGATGGGTACCTTTGATCTTCCCTCTCCTTTCGCTAAAATCAATGCCATTTCATCATCTAAGGAGTCTCCTTGAGAAGAGTTCTTCCAAACTCGTTATTTTTCATACCCTTGGACCTTACCTTCACCTACGACCACATTAGTTGAAGGACAAGTAAATGGAATGGCATTCCCTATATCTGCATCTGAGCTTAGATATTAGTCTATCGTAGACTCTGCAGACAACCACTTTACTCCTTTTTCTGAAGAGGAGTTAGATGGTGATGTAGCCCTGGCTTGGAGCCTTGATTCTACCTCTGCCTTGGACTTCTTAGATTCAGTTTTACCTTCTGAAGAAGCAATCCTCAAAGCAATGATGGGTATAGATCGACCTTGGGAGGACTTACACCATCGTTCATACTTTCTTCCTCCATTGCAGGAAGTAGAATCTAGATTCTCCAAGCTTTTCACTAGTGATGTTTGTATGGTGTCAAACCCTTTGGTTCCAACACACGTTTGTGCCGAAGGTAATATGTCAGTGATTTCAAAAACGATACCTATAAACATCTCTAGAGACCCTAACATGATTGAGAATCTCTTCATTGGAATTGAATGTTCCCCTGGAGAAATTCAAATTTACACCGACCTATTTAAGGAATTTCGAGATGTATTTGCTTGGTCTTATCAGGAAATGCCTGGAATTGATCCTTCTATAGTTCAACATGAGATCAAGACGTATGAGAACGCCAAACCGGTTCGTCAAAGGCTTCGGCCGGTTAACCCTAGGAGAGCAGCAACTATCAATGCTGAAGTTGAGAAGCTGCTAAAGGCAGGTTTCATATACCCTGTTCCTCTTACTGATTGGGTTTCTAGTCCAGTCCCTGTGGATAAAAAGCAAGGAACAATCCAATGATGCATCGATTTTAGGGAATTAAAAAAGGTGTGTTCGAAAGATAATTACCCCACGCCATTCATTGATCAGATTATCGACGAGTGTGCGGGTAATGAGATTTTTTCCTTCATGGATGCTTTTTCGGGTTATAATCAAATTTCTATCCGTCCTGAAGATCAACATAAGACAGCCTTTATATGTCCCTGGGGTACCTTTGCATATATAAAGATGCCTTTTTGTCTAAAAAATGTTGGAGCCACTTTTTAGCGGGCCATGTCATATGCTTTCCACGACATCAAACATGTCATCAAGGCATACTTGGATGATCTCGCTGCTCGTTCTCGAAAGAGAACTAATCACCCTAGTCATATTCGATTGGTTTTTGAGCGATGTCGTTTTTGTAAAATCCGGTTGAATCCCAACAAGTACGTTTTCGCGGTTACGTCCGGTTGGTTGTTAGGGTTCATCGTGTCCAATGAAGGGATTCGGGTTGATCCCTTCAAGGTTAAGGCAATATTTCAGTTGCCTCCCCCGTCCTCAATTCGACAACTTCAAAGTCTTCAAGGGAAGGCTAATTTCTTAAGACGGTTTATAGCAAACTATGCCGATATCACTAAAGGGTTCATGCGTTTTCTACGGAAAGGAGTTCCATTTGTATGGGATGACTTTGCGCAACGATCGTTTGATGCTTTGAAAAAGGCATTAGTCTCTGCCCCACTTTTGAGTCCAATGGATTATGGTAGAGACTTCCTTTTATATCTCACTGCAGCAGAATCAACCATTGGTATGGTTCTCGTTCAGGAGGACGATGCTCTCACCGAGCATGTGATTTATTATTTGAGCTGAGGCTTAATAGGTCCTGAACTTCACTATTCTTTGGTTGAGAAGTTGGCCTTGGCAGCTGTCCATGTTGTCCAGTGGCTCCGTCATTATATCCTGCTATGCAAAACTTTTGTCTTAGCGGCAGTCAATCCATTTCAATTTGTCCTTAGTAGGCGAGTGATTGGGGGCAAATATAATCGATGGATAGTCATTTTGCAAGAATTCGATCTCGAGTTCTTATCTGCAAAGTCTAAGAAATCCATGGTTTTCGCGGAGCTAATTTCTGAGCTACCTTGTGGAGAGGATACTGTTTATGAGGAAAGTTTTCCCGACAAAAAATTATTCCTCATCTCTTCACTCGACCCTTGGTAAGGAGATATCATTGTTTATCTCCAGACTTCGAAGTTTCCCTCTACTTTCTCCAAGGATGAACATCGAAAATTATGTCACTTGGCTAAAAACTATGTTATCAATGGTGACACATTATACCATTGACGGGTGGATTCAATCCTTCGACTGTGTTTAACCTTAGAGGAAGCAGAGTCAGTGCTCAATGACTGCCACATTGGAGCTTGTGGTGGTCATCTATCAGGGCTTGCTACAGCCCAACGCATCTTACGTGCCGGCTATTTTTGGCCTTCACTCTTTCAAGACTGTGTGGAAGTGGTCAAACGCTGTCACCTTTGTCAAATTTTTACTCGGAAGATGCGTGCGCATCCAGATCCTCTTTTTCCCGTTGTCACCGTCGGTCCCTTTACTAAGTGGGGTATTGATTTTACGACTTGTAATCCGCCTTTAGCGGCGAATCACAGCTACATTATCATGGTTGTAGACTACTTTACGAAGTGGGATGAGGCCATGCCTACTTATAAGAACGATAGTGACACGAAAGCATTGTTTCATTTCAATCAGGTTATCTCAAGATTCGGTATCCCGAGAGAGATTATCACTGATCGTGGCAGTCATTTCCAGAATCAACTGATGTCTGAATTGGCTCTTAAATTAGGTTTCCGGCAAGAGCATTCGTCTCCTTATTATCCTCAGGCCAATGGACAGGTCGAGGCAGTCAATAAAACTCTTAAGACAATCCTCCAATGGACAATCGAAAAAAATCAATACAATTGGCACGTTATGTTGTATTCGGCTCTTTGGGCATATCGAACCTCCATGAAAACGACTACTGGTTTTACACCTTTTCAGTTGGTTTATGGGATGGAATCCATCTTTCCGGTTGAATGTGAAATTCCATCTCTTAAATTAGTTGTTGAGCTCCTTCCAGAGACTCCGAGTCTCGAAGAGCGCCTACTTCACTTGGAACATATCGATGAGCAGCGTCGAGATGCCGCCATTGTGAATGAGGCTCATAACAAAAGGGTTAAAATGCAGTATGATAAATCTGTCCGTCCTCGAGTCTTTTCTGAAGGTGATCTTGTCCTGGTCTATGACCAAGATAAAGACATCTTGGGGGCAGGCATGTTTAAGCCTATGTGGTATGGTCCTTTCATTATTAAACAAGTTTCAGAAAAAGGGTCATATGAGTTAATCGATTTTGAGGGAAACAAGCTGGCGGAGCCCTGGAACGGGCTCTACTTAAAGAAGTACTTTGCTTAGTTTTGGCCAAGCAATGGCTTCTTTGTACTTTATGTATATTTGTACATTTATCATCGAGAGTTTTTTGATATCAGCACTTTTTGGTCTGCTGTGGCAGGTGTTGATGGATGACTTGGTCTATTTTGGGTTCGCCAATGGTGCTAGTTGGCACACTCGGAATCTCGCTTCCGCAGCTTGGGTACTCTATTATCCAACTGGTCAATTGATGGTATCAAGAGGCATATGCATTGGTCCTGATTCAAACAATATGGCTGAGTATACTACCGTTATTAATTTATTATCCGAGGCAATCTCTCATGGGATCGACTCGTTGGTAGTGTATCTTGATTCTCAAATGATAGTGTCTCAATTAAATAACATTTATCGGGTAAGGGATCCATCTTTATATCGCCAGTATTTAAGGGTGAGGTTGTTGCAAATATCATTTACTTATATTAATTATTTTCACATTCCAAGATCTCATAATTGGTTAGCTGATTCTATCGTTAATCAGGCATTAGACTGGCACATCAATCATTCATCACAATAAAATCAAGCATCAAAAAATCAAACTGTATATATATATATATATATATATATATATATATATATATATATATGTATATATATATATATATATCTATATATCTATATATATATATATATATATATATATCTATATATATATATATATATATATATATATATATATATATATATATATATATATATATATATATATATATATATATATATATATATATATATATATATATATATATATATATATATATATCATAAAGCGTCTCGAGTGTACATATGTGTGTCCAAAAATATACAAAATTGGGACTCAAATGCCCATAATCATGTCTGGCATATCTAATCCCCCGGCTCAGGATGAGCGGCCAAGTAGGTAACTATCGCATTGGCCACACGCCGAAAAGTGTGAAGCCAGTCACATGGCATGCCAACCACATGATGCTGCATATCCTCAGGAAGGTCCTCTATGGCAACCATCGGTACTCGGCAACTCAGTATCGCCAAGTGTCGCTAGACGTTGTTTAGAGTCCGTTCTGTATCAGCAGCCGCCTCTTCGGCTCCTCGGCCGCACCGTCCATGCCGCGAGAACCCATCTGGTCATACCGACCTAATGTTTGAAACATGATCATCATATCAATAATTTGAATCTCATCAAAAATATTTTTCAAAATTCATCATTATATTTGAAAAATCCAAAAAAATTATAAAATTAAAAAAAAAAATTCTTACCAATCTCGCCCCATGCTGTGTTCGGTGGTAACGCTAGATCAGGATCTCCTCGGAAATCCAGCTCAGCATAGGGGTAGTCATCCACGGCGATGATCTGCTGATCCACCAGGTGAAGAAGTCATCATCGAAGGCAGTCCTTGGGACCTCCCCACCCCCTAGACGTTTCATCAGATCACCCCTTCAGCCCATGCGTGGATCGCATGGGGTGATGATGGAAACTGCTACCCTGGGGCAGAGTGCAGGAACCTTCTCGAAAAAGAAAGTGCACAGGATAGTCCCATATCCAAAGTTTTTGGTCTGTCACCTCGTGATAGAAGTGAGCTGGCTCTTCATGTTGGCCAGAAGAGGAGTACAGCAGTCGAACACAGTAGTGAGACAGTCAACTGCCATGCTCATAGTCAGCCATGATGCCTGATGCAGAGAGGACGATCCATTCACTCGAGCTATGGTGAACATGATTATCCTCAGCAATAAACTCGCCACATGTGTGATGGAAATCTGGCTCCCAACCTTCTTGGGACATCTCTGGCAATATATCTGTACATAGTCCTCTATCGTGAGACTACTCCGTGTCCTGCCCCAGGAATGTACTACCTCTCCCCTTTGGGAAAGGCCCGTGATGAAGTAGATATCCTCCACTTCTACCCTGAGTGGCATCTGATCAATCATAAAGTCTTCCTCCTCGACGTCCTAATAATCAATGAGCATCTCAAGCAGGCGTGTGTTTGCTTTCATATTCGGAAATTTGAAGAATTTGAGCAAACCACATCCCCGTAGGGCATCTAAAGCTTCTGGACTATTCATAATTTCATTATCCACCGTTGCGTGCTCTCTTTCACGCCACGTGTGTTATAGACATTTTTGTGCCTCGCAGCATGGAGCATGAAATGTCAATAATTACAGGGATCCTCAGTCCCTAAACATGTTGTTCTTACCCCTAGAAGAACAAGGTCAGCAAACCACAGCACTTCCCATCAGTTCTCCACCTGAAAAACACTCAAAACAGGCTATTTTTGGATCATGTCAGCTGCTCCACTGAGAAACTGCGTTGAATGTCAACTGCTCCTCCTTGTACCTGCGCTGAAAGTCAAAACCAATGAAGGCTACCTGCGCTGGGCGAGATTGGCCAAGTGGCACAGTCATTCTGCAAGGTGTCAATTGCCCAGGAAGCTTCCAAACTGACACTTGGTCTAAGGATTCGCCCTGTGATGAGTAAGAGGTACTTGATCTCCATGTGTAAGCAAGGATCTCTAAGTGGACTCAAGAACTGAAGTTTAACTAAAGTGGGAGAGGACACTAGTCAGCTTTATGCCAGCCTCAAGCTGACTCATCCTTTCTCCAAATCTCCTATATATAGAGCTCTCTCATGAGGTCTAAGGAGGCTGGAATTTTGTGCAAAGCAAGGAAGTGCTGTTGGTTTACAGTTAGAGCTATTGGGTGATTGCTTTTATAGAGGTGAAGAGGAGATTTCTTGCTGCTGGGGAGGTGCTGCTGGATTGGAGCCATTGATGGTTGTAACCTTCTCAGAACCCTTTTACTTCTATCAATAAAGCTTTGAATGTTCTCCTATATACTTGTATTGCATTGATGTATTGTATTTACTTGTATATCTGATTCACTCTAATCCATGCATCAGTTATGAGTACATGTTTCTTGTAGTTTCCCTCTCTTGTTTGTGCAGGATCTGTGTGTAGCTGGGCCGGCAAAGAGAGCAAGGAGCTGGGAACAAGAGACAAAGAGAGAGGACAGGATCGACAAAAGCGAAAGACACCGGTTGGTTAATCTTTTCTTCCTTCTCTGTACTTTCATAAAGGAAAATATCAAAGCTTTACTTTCAGTTGTTGCTAAGGAACTGTCACCCTTAGAGTCGGGATAGGGTCATTCCGAGTCGGATACTTTTCCCCACAACAAACTGGCGACTCCACTGGGGAGCCTAGTATCTTGTTGGTGTTTGTAGTATCTTTGCTATTCATTTCCTGAAGAAAAGAGTACCAAATCGAAAAGCTTTTGACTATATCAAAAGCGAAGTAGAGGGGCTGCTACTCTTGCTCATTTTCTGAGCAGATTCATGATTTGAAGAGCTGATCTACAAAAGAATCTTGTACTCTTTGTGATAGCTTTTCATCCTCTTGATCATCCCTTAGCCTGTACTTGACCTATAGCTTTTTATTTCAGCAAAAACAGTGCATTTTTGAGCTTTTTATGACCCGGAAATCCTTGTAAACGCAACTCTCGTGTCTCAGTGCAGGCTGTCCACAGGCAGTCTGCATTCCAGCGCAGGTACTCCCTTCGGGAACTGCGCTGAGAGTCAATTTGACAGACCAGAGCCTGCGCTGATCCAGTTAGGCTATGTCTTCCTGAGGTTTCCACTGTGTCTGAGCCCTGTTTTCACTGTTATTTTGCTGCTGATTGCTTGTCATTGTACTTGCTGTAAACCAACTTTCCTTGACATTATTCCGCCTCAGTTGTGTGATGAAACTGTGATTGTTCTTTCAGTATTTCTTGTTTCAGTTACAGTTTCCCATTGTGAAAAACGAACTAGTATAGCTGTGACCTCTTAGATCCTGAACTGTAAAAGTGTCTTTGTGATCTTAAGAGCTAGTTTTATTACTGTTCATGGCTGTTTGAGTTTGTTTGTTTTTCATTTTATGGTTTGAATTCATACATTTTTAGTGTCAAAACAAGTGCTTGTAAAGCGTCTTTTCATTTTAGACAAAACTTGTTTGTTTACGCTTCAAATTGAATTCGAAAATTATACGACAATTTCCTTTTTGTCTACATCAACATTAAGGGAAAAGAAAAGAAATACATGCATCTTGCATTTGCATATTTTGATAAGTTTGCGTGACTGATCTAGGAGAAAGTGCATTAGTTTGTGCTTGGTGCTCTGTGTGGAAAGATAATGTTTTTCTCTCCCCTCAGTAGTTAGGATTTTCAAAGCTAAAAAGATTGTAAAGCTTGCTTATCATTTTAGCTGCATTTAGGAATTTGTACCAATACATCTCGTGGTGATCCTGAAAGACAAACTGCTAAACAAGATCAACTTAAAATATATTGAATGAATCTAAAAACGCATTGTAACATAACGCTCACAATAGAGGTCTAGGTAGAGACGTGTTCCGGCGTCGTTAAACGTAGTGACTGTCGATCTCTACGAAGGTGGGTGATTCCTCCTGAGGGACGATAGCACTAATACGGACTTGTGCTCCCGCGTACCGTCGCGTATATTGGGAGACCCCTATAGGCATTTATCCTTTATCCTTAGGAAGCCGTGTCGGCCGCCCTACTGATCGCGATGCAGTGAACACAGCATTCACGAAGATCGACCACCCGTACCGTAAAACGTATTCTGTGGTTTCGCGAAAGGTTTGGCACACCCTCTGCCTAGATCTCCAGAGCAGTTTCTTTTGGCCCTTTTCAAACTCTATAACTGAAAAGGTCCAACCGAGCATTTGTCACTTCGGGCTCGTTAATACATCGAAGGCGACTAGAGTCATCTTTAGCTTTTTCTCGACTCTTAAAACATGAAAAAGCAAAGTTGTGTCTAAAAGCGTCTAATAAAATTCATTCAATACGGAAACATAATTCCCCTTTTTGTATTTTAGTTGATCAAGTAATCCGCAACCGTGGAGGAAAGTCAATTAAAACTCCGTCGTTCGAGGAGACTCGCGAGTCAACCGTCTTTGTCTCCGGAATCGAGAGTAGTACGGACAAAGCGAACTCGCTTGACCGGGTCAAAATCTCCCATTAAAGTTAGAACAACAGTTCCGACAACATCTGAGATTCTGGTCACTCCTAATATTTCTGGAATCCCTGCCTCTATTGAAGAAGTTCAACAGCAACAGAGGGACAGTTGTACTGATCCTAGTCTGAAGACAAGTACTTGCATAACTGAACCAGTTCCATCTGAAACCGGTCCACAGAGTCTTGTTGTTCAAACAACTGTCGCTGTCGAAGCAACCCCTTCTTCGGCACCAGAAATCTTTTACGGACCTGACGGTCTTCCTCTTCCTCCTGGTCTGATCGCAATAGAGGAAATCGTAGAGGACCAGCAAGCAAATACTCCAACTCATTTTGGAGTAGGCACCACTCTTTTTCCTTCTGCATCAGAAGTTTGTCCATCGCCACAGGAAGTTCCTGTAGAATCGTTAGGCAGTTTATTGGATAGACTTAAAATGTCTGAGCAACCGTCGACATCTAGGACTGTGCCAAATGACACAGCGACAGCAGAAGCTCCTGCTGTCAATCCAACGATGTTTGCCGGCATACCAGCTGTCCCGACTAGCCTCATCAGCTAGAAGGAGTCCACCCAGGGACTATTACGACAACTTGGTCTGTTCCAGTTTGTTCTTCCGGTATAATACCCGGTAATTCTTATGTTGAAACTAGACAAATTGATCCCTTTGGAAATCAGTTTGGGCCATCCAGTCCTCAAAGGCAATCTATACCCTTGAGCTCCGGATTGTTACCGTATGGGGGGCAATATGCCCTTTCACTTCCCCTTCCGGGGGGATACCCATACGGCAGTTTTCAACAACATTCAGGTTTGACTGAAGTAACGACGAGTGGTTGGGTACCTATGTTACCCCAACAACCAAGAGTTGTATATTCCATGCAACAGTGTGTACCTATGTCTAGTATCCCGACGACGCCAGCAATTGTAACCGTGTCGCAAG
Organism: Pinus tabuliformis; assembly: GCA_031772625.1. Lineage (NCBI taxonomy): Eukaryota > Viridiplantae > Streptophyta > Pinopsida > Pinales > Pinaceae > Pinus > Pinus tabuliformis. The sequence goes on along the minus strand of CM062817.1, from coordinate 1,909,745,432 downwards.
TTCAATCGATGCCTGTTGTATGTCAACCCCAAGTTGTAATGCAACAGCCCATTGAACCTGCAACACAACCACAATCGCCAACTGCCGGGACGACACAGACACAAACGGGAACCATAACCCCGCATCTTGGTCCGTCGGTTAGTATCGCACAGCAAAACATGGCTTCGCAACCATGGATGGTGCAATACCAACAACCTCAGTTTCAACAGGTGTACCAGGGATCTGAACAACAGATCTTTGCGAATAGTGGGCAACCCTATATTCAGAACGGGTTAAATCAACCACTTTACAGTGGCCAAGCCCACCAGCCATATCAGTCATATCAACATCAGTTGCATTATGCTGGTATGCAAAGGCCTACTGCTCAGGCGATTCCATCGTATCCTGGGTACGCCTCGCCAAACCTGAATCAGCAGTTGCCATTCGTGGCAACTCTAGAATTACCAGATTTACATCGATTGACGAACGATCCAATCGCCTATGCCCATTGGTGGCCAGCGATTCCTCACAAACTTCCTTCGGACATTCCTAAATTCAATGGAAATCCTGGCGAAGACCCGTCGAATCATGTGATGACATTCCATCTGTGGTGTTCGTCGAATACCTTGAATGATGATTCGATAAGGCTTCGCCTTTTCCAGAGGACATTGACTGGTCCGGCGGCTAAATGGTATATTGAATTACCTAGAGCCTCTTTCGACAATTTTAGTTCCCTAGCCACGACTTTCTTAACACACTTTCAGTTACCTATAAGGTACGAAACTGGAACAGAGATCTTGACCAATTTCAAGCAGACAACGGCCACACATATATCAGATCATATACATGAGTGGCGTCGTCGTCGCAGAATGGTAAAGACCTATGTTCCAGATCAGCTATTAGCTGAGTGGTTTATAAAGTCGCTTCTTCCTGCTATAACAGAAGATGTGGCCAAGGGAGGCGTCGTAACAGAGGAGCAGGTTATTGCTCGTGCTCAATATTTGGACTTAGTATATACTCAGTCGGGCACGCTCTATGATAAGATACCTGACGCCCCCAGACCGGAATTTTCAATCCCTCCTCCTCCCAGATCGAATAGTGACTCTCATGCCGGTGATGGCGTGATTGGAACTGCAAACGCTAAGTCGACAAAGGATTCAAATAAGAAAGCCCGTAAGACTTCGAATCAAAAAGCAAATCAAGAGATTCTTGCTTCGGAGGTAAATGCTGTATCTACGGATAAAGGCAAAAACTCCAATCAACCAGGAAGCAAGAAGAAACAAAACAAAGGGAAGAAGAAGAAACAGGGTGAGTCATCCCCTCAAAAAACTTCTTCGAACCCTCCTGGGCAAGGGAAACAAAATTATCCATGTCATATATGTGATGAGGATCATTCGACAAACAACTGTCCGTTCAAAGCTGAGTTAAAGAGGTTCTTTAAAAGTTCCCAAACTTCAGCTGTGTTGACTGATCCATTTCCCACCCCAGGTCAAAATATGGTTGATAGTGGAAATGCTTCCCCGTCTCAAGTGCTTATGTTGTCGGTTTCTAAGCAAAATGATGCTTTGATCTCGACCAGGAATAAAGATTATGGGAATCCGCCGGTGTCGAACGACAAAGGGAAAGATCAACCCAGTAGTTCGACAACAACTTCGGCAGAAGTTGTACCCCCCCTCACGCATGAATTAACAATAAAGCCACCTAAGGGAGTAGTACACAAGTCGACATTTAATCCTCGTGCCAGAGCGGCGCAGCATTATAACATAGTGGAAGATTTGGCCCAATCGCCATCTGCTATGTCGACTCTTGAGGTACTGCAAAATTGTCCATCCCAAAGGCAGGCATTGTTATCAGCAATTGGTGGAGTGGATCCTAAAGATTCCAATCTTGTATCCTTTGATCACAAAGGATATGATCCTCAGTTACCAGCGCAACTAGCTTTCCTTATTCAAGTGAAAGCACTCAACAAAACTGTTCATAGAACGATTATTGATGAGGGAGCATCGACATGTATCATGTCGATGAGTTGCTGGAAAACTCTTGGATCTCCAACCTTGTCGCGATCTTCGACGACATTGAAAGCATTTGACGGTAGGACGTACACTCCGTACGGTATCCTAAATAACTTTAAGGTTGAACTAGGAGGAAAAACAGTGGAAATTGATGTTGAAGTCATTGATGGCAATCTTGACTATAACATCCTACTGGGAAGACCATGGATATATGCCATGGCAGCTGTAGTGTCGACATATTTTAGGAAGATCGCATTCCCGTTTGAAGGAGGGATTACGATCGTCGACCAACAGAATTTCCTCCCTAATGGTTCACAAGTTACTGGAAGCATTCCCCTGATCCATGGGAGCGACCATTCAATACAAGATATCGGAGTAGGCTTGCTAAAAGATCCCACAATGATGGGAACTTTCGCGTTGCCACCTCCTTTCCATGTAGGGAATATCCCGTTTGTAGCAACATGCAACATGGTATCTTCTTCGAAGGTCGCAGGAGACAAAGTCGTCATGGATTATCAAGTGGTTTTGCCACCTAGCCCTATAGAAATATTGTAGCAATCAATGTTTCAGGCATGGGAGGCGAGCCCAAATCAACGCTCGTCAAGCGTTTGGGTAGATAGGTCTGGAGAATATGGTACCCCATTAGATCCATGGTCAAAAGTTCATGGGACTGACGAAGGAATCTTACAATCAATGATGATTGAGGGGGCACCATGGAATGATCACCACCATCGTTCCCTTCTTCCAGAGTGTGAAGAAGAAACTCAACACGACCTATATCACCCTTCAGTGTTTGAATTCCTAACAAATACTGTAAATACGGTGGATTCAGAGCGAAACCTATCCAATATTGAAGAGACCATAGCCATAAACATCTCGACAAAACCTGATGTTGTAGAGAATATTCATGTCGGCAAAAGTTGTTCCCCTTCAGAACTGGAAATATATGGTGCTCTCTTTCGCGAATTTAGAGATGTCTTTGCATGGTCATATGATGAAATGCCAGGCATTGACTCGAGCATAGTTGAACATGAAATTAAAATGTATCCTGATGTCAAACCAGTAAGACAACGGCTTCGGCAGGTGCACCCCAAGAAAGCCGCTGCCATTAAGGCAGAAGTTGAAAAACTTCTCCATGCTGGATTCATCTACCCGGTTCCTCTAACCGATTGGGTATCGAATATTGTCCCTGTTATGAAAAAACAAGGGACGATAAGAGTGTGCGTCGACTATAGGGATGTAAACCAAGCTTGTCCAAAGGACAACTACCCTACACCCTTCATCGACCAGATAATTGATGAATGCGCCGGATGTGAAATCTTTTCCTTTATGGATGGATTTTCCGGGTATAATCAAATAAATATCCGCCCACAGGACCAGTCTAAGACTGCATTTATTTGTCCGTGGGGCACATTCGCTTATCGAAAATTACCCTTTGGTTTAAAGAACGCAGGGGCGACGTTTCAGAGGGCAATGAATTATGCCTTCCATGACATCAAGAACATCGTTCAACCTTACCTCGACGATCTTCCGGCTCATTCGCGGAAGCGGACTGATCATCCGCGGCATTTGAGAGCAATATTTCTACGTTGCCGACACTACAAGATAAGACTCAATCCGCACAAGTGTGTGTTTTGCGTCGGTTCTGGTCGTTTACTTGGCTTTGTAGTCTCTAAGGATGGGATTCGTCTCGACCCCTGTAAGGTTCAGGCAATCATTAATTTGCCTCCACCTTCAAATTTGCTTCAGATTCAGAAACTCCAAGGGAAAGCAAACTTTCTGAGGAGGTTCATTCCAAATTACGCAGAACTTGCCAAAGGTTATACTCGTCTTTTGAAAAAGGATGTACCTTTTGTCTGGGACCAGGTTGCGCAAGCTTCCTTTGACGCTCTGAAAGATTCTCTAGTAAGAGCATCATTAATGTACGCCCCGGACTATCAAAGAGATTTTAACCTGTATCTAGCTGCAGCAGATACGACCATTGCGATGGTCTTAGTGCAAGAAGTCGATGGAATTGAACATCCTATTTATTATTTAAGTAAAAACTTAAATGACACAGAAAGTAAATATTCCTATGTTGAAAAACTAGCGCTTGCTGCTGTTCAAGCGATTCAAAGGTTTCGACATTATGTCCTCTTTAGGAAAACTACCATTCTGTCAGATTGCAACCCCATGACGTATATACTGTCGCGACAGTTGCTTGGGGGCAAATATTCGAAATGGATAGCGATCCTTCAAGAGTTTGATCTGGATTTTGTAAAATCCAAATCAAAGAAAGCTCTAGTTTTCGCGGAATTATTGTGCGATCTCCCATCGTCGTCCAACGATGAAACATCAGAAGAGTCAATCGTGGATGAAAATTTGTTTCTGATATCAGTAAGCGATGAGTGGTATGGAGACATCATTGTTTATCTCCAAACCCAAAAATTTAGGCCTAATACCTCACACTCGGAACGGAAGCGTATACGATACCAATCTAAAGACTACATGATCGTCGGTGATACACTTTACCGTCGTGGTGTCGATACAGTTCTGAGGAGGTGCCTTACCCATGAGGAGGCCGAGAAAGCCCTGAATGATTGTCATTCAGGCGCGTGCGGGGGGCATCAATCTGGATATGCAACAGCACAAAGAATCTTACGAGCAGGATATTTCTGGCCAACTATGTTTAAAGATTGCATAATAGCTGTCAGAAGTTGCCATGCGTGTCAGATCTTTGATAGCAAAACCAGGAGACCGCCCGCACCTTTGCAGCCTATAGTTGCTGTTGGGCCTTTCGCCAAGTGGGGCATCGATTTCATGCAATGTAACCCCACCTCGACCGGGGGGCATGGGTATATTATAGTCGCTGTTGACTATTTTACCAAATGGGCCGAGGCGATGCCTACATTGGATAACACTGGTGAAACAGCTGCCCTTTTTTTTTTTAATCATGTAGTCGCCAGGTTCGGCGTTCCGCAGGCTATAGTGACAGATCATGGATCGCATTTTCGCAATCACATGATGGTTGAATTAGCTGCCAAACTAGGGCTATCTCACGACAGCTCTACCCCATATTATCCACAAGCCAACGGACAAGTTGAGGCAATCAACAAGGTCCTGAAGCGTATGTTGCAAAGGATGATCGGGGTTCACAAAAGAAGATGGCACCTACTCCTGTACTCAGCATTGTGGGCTTACCGAACCTCGGTAAAAAACGCCACTGGGTTCACACCATTCCAATTGGTGTATGGCCTGGAGGCAGTCTTACCGATCCAGTGCGAAATTTCGTCTCTTAAACTCGCAATTGACCTCCTCCCCGGAACCTCAGAAGAAGAGGCTCGTTTCTTGGAATTGATCCAGTTGGATGAAAACCGTCGTGACGCCGCTTTGGCGAACGAAGCCCATAAGAAACGAGTCAAGGCGCAGTTCGACAAGAATGTCAAACCTCGTATCTTCTCTGAGGGTGACTTGGTTTTGCTTTACGACCAAGAATCCGACAAATTAGGAGCAGGAAAATTTAAGTCCTTATGGATGGGTCCCTATATTGTTAAAAGGGTGTTAGCAAAAGGAGCCTACGAGTTAATGGATTATGACGGGATACCACTGGCGCAACCCCGCAACGGGTTGTACCTCAAGCGTTACTATGCCTGAATAGTAACCTGAGTGCTTTTGTTGTATTTTGTTTTCGCTAAAGTGTTTGTTTCGGTTTAGTAATCCACCCTTCTCGTTTGTTGCAGATGTCGAATTTTTCTGAGACATATGTAGGATATGCCGACGGAGCGAGTCGTAGTACGCGGAATTTGTCCTCCGCAGCCTGGGCCATTTTTGATCCAAGCGGCGAGTTAGTGAGTTTCAGAGGTGTGTGTATTGGGCAGTCAACGAACAACATCGCTGAGTATAGCGCGTTGATTGAACTCCTCTCTGATACCATCGCTCATGGTATACGCCGACTAATTGTTAGGCTAGACTCACAGCTTGTGATACTACAACTCACTGGTATATATTCAGTCCGCAATCCAGCTATTTATCGAATGTTTCTAAGGGTTAAGATTTTGGAAAGAGAGTTTGATTCAATTCAATACCAACATATTTCCAGAAACTTGAACACATTAACAGATTCATTAGCAAACTATGTATTAGATAGACATTTACGACATATATAAAAAGAGATGCATCGGTGCTATGCAAGTGGATCGCAAATAAACCAGAATAAACCCCGAAAATCAAAATATATAAAGCTGTTTATAGTTTGTACATGATGTGCTGTAATCAAAACAAAATTGGTCGTATGACCTAGAACTCAAAAAGATGCTAGGGGGCACCCTAGCCTAGTGGTGCTCATGATAGTACGTCACGGTCTGTGCAATCATGCGCAAGAGACGAGTCCATCGTCTAGGCACGCCAATAGTGTGCCGCTGCAACTGTAAAGGTAACTCGTCAATCTGTACATCCGAAAGACCACGAGTAAGGCTCTCAACCTGCTCCTGCACAGCTGCAAGTATCTCAGTATCACCAAGGTCGCGAATAACAACTCTCCTAGCAGGCTCTGCTGCTGGGGCAGCAGCTGGCGATCGTGGACGGGCTGCTGGACGAACAGGACCAACATCTGCATGCACCCAAGAGTTTGATCAGTTTTGCACAGTAACATCATGAGTAAAAACAATAAACAGTGATATGGTCAGAGATTTTACCAATAGCACCCCATTGCTCGCCATCCGGTAGCACCAAGTCCGGATCACCTCGGTAGTCCATACCCACATATGGATACTCAGAAAACGCCATCTCCTGACGCTCGAACCACCTAAAGAAGGCCTCAGTGAAAGTAATCTGAGGTTGACCAGCATGTCGGGACATGTGGTCAACCCACCTCTGCATGCGTGGCTCGGTCGGAGAAGGCAAGTCAAGTATGATGTACTGAGGCTGCATCAATGGGATTTTCTCCAAGGCGAAGGCAGTCAGAATAGAACCAAATCCAAAGTTCTTCAGCCTCCCGTCCTTTACCTTGGTCAATTGACTTTTCATCTGAACAAGTACTGCATCACACCAGTTAAACACTTTCGGTTGGAGACACTCCAAGGCGTGCTGCATGTAAGATCTGTTGGCAACATGTAAAGCTGCGCTACCGGCCATCCTACCAATGGTAAACAGAATGGACCTAAGAGACCTGTCAGTGATGTCACGGATATTGATCTTGCCGTCTTTGCTCGGCTGTGAACCTTCCCGGCAATACTGACGAATATAGTCTCTGGTGGAATTAGTCCCTCGAGCCGTACCTGACAAAGAAATGGGGGCACCCCGCCTTGACAACCCAGTCAAGAAGTACATGTCCTCTATGGTCAAGGGGATGGTTTTCCCCCTAATCTGGAATACTTGGTTAACAGGATCCCAAGCATCAAGCATATACTGCAGTAAAGAAATCTGTGCTCTCATGCTAGAGATACGGAAAAACTTCAGTAGGCCACAGTTCCGAAGCGCGTTCACCGTGACCGGGTCATGGAGTGCAACCATGTCCTCTGCTTCATGTTCTCGTTCTCGCCATGTAAGGGACATTTTGTTCAAAGTTCCCTGCAAGCAAACAAGAGAAGGAGTAAGTTCCTAATTTTGATGAAAAACTGGCGAAAAAATCATCAAAAATCACATGCAGGATCAGTTTTTCTAGGCCCAGCGCAGGCAGAGAGTCTCTCCCTTGCGCTGAGGCGCAGTCTGCCTTAAGACCACCTGAAATACAGCGCAAGTTTCGAAAGGAGAACCTGCGCTGATGCCAGGGCGCCTTGATGAAACCCTTGAGGCTCAAAAACCCTGAAAAATGTGCATGAAACTGAAAAAGGAAACCATGAAAGTGAAGGGCTAAGGTTTAGCTCCTACCTGGTCCAAACGGCGCCGAAAATCGTCCACAGAATCTCCCGAAATCAGCTGGTGAAAATCAAGGAAGAAGAGGCACCTCCAGAGCTCCAACAAGCAAAATGCAAATGAAATGGTAAATGAGAGGTAAAAACACCTTTTTTATGACTTTTTACACAGTTTAAAGTTAAATATTAGGGTTATAATCTCATTTTCATGCAAATATTGTCCATTTCTAACAAAATTTGTTGCAGCAATTGATGGTGAAGTACTACATTTGAAAAGAGAAAAGCTAGTAAAAGTAAAAAATCAAATTTGACCATGAATCGAGCAGTTTTACCACGGAATTTATGCTCGTTAAAAAATAGAAAAGTGTGAGCAAAAGTTTCCACCAGAGTTCAAGCTCATTAAAAAATGAACCTATCTCGGTAAATAACCATTGCGATCGTAAATTTATCAGCCTTAAAAGCCTTGGTCGTGTTTTCATCCATCACCTCCACTGTCATTTGGCCGGTCGTTCACCCCCATATGTGTGTTTACCCATTTTGAGGAGCATTTGCGAAGAGTGATTTCATCTAGCCATCCTTGTGACACTACCGTGATTGGAAAATTCCAATTTGTACCTGGAATCTGCTGCTATCCTTGTTTATCACTCGTTCCTCAAAAGACGAGTCTTCTTTGAGCTCTTTTCACTGACTCGTAAAATATGAAAAGTTTGCCGAGTTTTGGCCTTCCAGCTCGTTAAACAACCGGAACGCTATCCCTCCTCTAGATTTTAATCTTTTTGGACCTGAGGGATTATTGCACAAAAAGATCGAGCGCTTGTCTTGTTCGGCTCGTTAAAAATACCGAACACCCATCCCTTCTGTATTGTTTTATACTTTTTCGGACTTAAGGGATTAGATGACGAAAAAGGAATTATGGAGTTAACTTTCTGTACCTTTTCAGACTCTCTAAAAATGAAAAGGACCGAGTTTTCCTTGTCGTTAGACTCGTTAAAATGATTAAATAGCGACAAACTTGTCTTTAGACGAGAACGAGTTTCCCTATCGCTAAGCTCGTTAAATCATAGCGATGGGCTTGCCCGAAGGGCAGGTTATAGAACAAGCATATGTTATCCTCCTCAAGCTTGACAAAAATAAAGAGGTACTGGTCAGAAATGACTGGGGAAAAATTGGGAGAACATCAAAGCTTAATGGTAGCAAGTCGCTCTTGAACATGACACTTTTCTTCCGTACCACATCGGGTTGGGTTGTTTCATTCACCGGTCTCATCACCATGGTCTTCGCCAAACCATCCACATTTTGGGGTAATGCTACCGATCCATCGCATCAGTGTCGTTATATGTTCAAGAGAGGTCATTCTGAAAGTGTCAACCGTGTCCCATCCACTGCCATACATTATCCTTCATCCATTCATGATCGCCACCCTGAATCATATGTCACAGTTTGTTTTCACCTCCACTAAAATCATTAGCTCCGTTCCGTGTCATTGATGTGGGATTCATTAAGGCCCTCCTTTGACGGATCGCTTCTTGTCGACTTCAGCTCATTATCCAAGAAGTTGATCTAGGAACAACCCCATCAGTACTTTGAAGCTTGCATGCCTCAATGGCAAGTTTCTCACTTCCGGCGACAGGTATACATCAATGACCTTCGACCAGAAGATTTTGCGTGGCGTTCGACGCCAAGTCCTTTATTCACGCCACGTGAATTGTACTGCAGTACCTTGAGGGTCATTATCATTATCGGTGATTCCTCTCGCGCTTGTTAACGGTTTTCATCATTGACCGGTAATCAAGCGATGTCTTTCCATGTTCGACTTCAGCGAAATTCTCACATGGATCGACTTGTACTTAGAGTGAAGATCGAACGAGTTTGAAGACCCCGGATCTAGTTTCATCCATCCGGGCTGCGATACATATTCAGGAAATATAAAAGCATTTGTCATGTACATCATTGCAGCAGATGATCATCCTACTCAAAGGATGATAATTCCAGCAGAGAATTATCAGTCTACCATCAGACGATCGTCTGTTCTATGTACCAAAATGTATTTATAAAGCTGAGCATGGGAATGCCCGCCTCAGCTAGATCATGAAAACAGAATGAAAAATAATGTATTGTATTGTATTGTATTACAGGGCGCCTCCTCAGCACTGGAATGAACTTCGGACCCTCTAGATAAAGCATTTCACCCGATAAACGGCCTCATACTTTAGGGGGCAACTGTTATAGACATTTTTGTGCCTCGCAGCATGGAGCATGAAATGTCAATAATTACAGGGATCCTCAGTCCCTAAACATGTTGTTCTTACCCCTAGAAGAACAAGGTCAGCAAACCACAGCACTTCCCATCAGTTCTCCACCTGAAAAACACTCAAAACAGGCTATTTTTGGATCATGTCAGCTGCTCCACTGATAAACTGCGCTGAATGTCAACTGCTCCTCCTTGTACCTGCGCTGAAAGTCAAAACCAATGAAGGCTACCTACGCTGGGCGAGATTGGCCAAGTGGCACAGTCATTCTGCAAGGTGTCAATTGCCCAGGAAGCTTCCAAACTGACACTTGGTCTAAGGATTCGCCCTGTGATGAGTAAGAGGTACTTGATCTCCATGTGTAAGCAAGGATCTCCAAGTGGACTCAAGAACTGAAGTTTAACTAAAGTGGGAGAGGACACTAGTCAGCTTTATGCCAGCCTCAAGCTGACTCATCCTTTCTCCAAATCTCCTATATATAGAGCTCTCTCATGAGGTCTAAGGAGGCTGGAATTTTGTGCAAAGCAAGGAAGTGCTGTTGGTTTACAGTTAGAGCTATTGGGTGATTGCTTTTATAGAGGTGAAGAGGAGATTTCTTGCTGCTGGGGAGGTGCTGCTGGATTGGAGCCATTAATGGTTGTAACCTTCTCAGAACCCTTTTACTTCTATCAATAAAGCTTTGAATGTTCTCCTATATACTTGTATTGCATTGATGTATTGTATTTACTTGTATATCTGATTCACTATAATCCATGCATCAGTTATGAGTACATGTTTCTTGTAGTTTCCCTCTCTTGTTTGTGCAGGATCTGTGTGTAGCTGGGCCGGCAAAGAGAGCAAGGAGCTGGGAACAAGAGACAAAGAGAGAGGACAGGATCGACAAAAGCGAAAGACACCGGTTGGTTAATCTTTTCTTCCTTCTCTGTACTTTCATAAAGGAAAATATCAAAGCTTTACTTTCAGTTGTTGCTAAGGAACTGTCACCCTTAGAGTCGGGATAGGGTCATTCCGAGTCGGATACTTTTCCCCACAACAACGTGACAGGCATTCTAGGAAAAAAATGATTTGTAACTGTTAGTTTTTGTTTAAAATTTGTTTGTGGTGTATACGCGGGTCCCTATGCACACAGTGGCGTATAGGGCCCGCGTGTACGCGGTTTTCATATTACCAACCCGCGTATACACCACGAAGAAATTTTGGGCAAAAAATTCAACGGTGAAACATTAATCAAAAATTTTAAAACCAGTCACAATCAATTGTAAGCTAAGTATAAGAGTTACCTAGAGGTTTTTGACGAATTTGAATGGTTGAATCTAGCTATGGGAAGTTTGCTCCTTTTGCTCCAAATCCTTTGCTCTCAAACTCAAATGGTAAAAATGGTGAGTCCAAAATCTCTTTTATAAGTTTTGAAAATGCAAAAAAATTTCAAATTTTTTTTTTTTTTTTGGCCTCATGTGACTTTTAACTTGGGAGCTTGGAATGTCGAGATTGGTTTGTTTTTCAGGACATTTTGGACGTTTTTCAGTTTCGAGACGGTTCCATGACTGCTAACCCATCATGGCAGGTATCGTTTTCTCACTGGCATATAGGTTAGGGACACCATTTTTCCGTTGCATTATGCATACTAGCCTCCATTTGTCGATACATCTGCCATAGGGTCGACCCCATCGTGTTATGGTTCGTAAGCCATCTTCACTCACCGATTCTTTGAATCATGACACAATGGTAGAGCCATCCTTTACATGGGCATCGTAGTTAGCACCTCACTGACATTTGTTGCCCATGCTGCTCCGAATTGAGTAGGCTCGGGAGTTCTCTGTAGTTCCGCCATGACTTATGCGTTGAAGACTCATTCCTCTTTGCTTCTTCACTTCGTTCTAGCCCTATACCCTAGAGGCTCCTTTATGTTGAGTTGTACTACTGCATTGCATGTTGACCACTTGCACCTTTTGGCCTAGAGCCGGCTTCACTTGGACTCGTGTTTAAGCCAATGTTTGACCATGACGACTGCAAAATCAACCTTGCATACCTTTGACTTCTGCAGCTTGACACACCTTGACCCGTGGGAGGAACACACCTTTGAGTGTCATTGACCAGTTTTCACCTCCCTGCATTGAGCATAGGAACGTTCCATTCCCAAGAACTAGATCATCTGTTTCACCGACACTCGTTCTTTCCATTATACCATAGCATTCTTTTATTCTTTTACAAGCTTAACAGAAAAAGACAAAAAAAAAATATTCCAAAAAAGAGCGGGAATGGAACATTATTTCCATTTATTATTGGAAGCTAGAGTCAGTCGTGTCGCCCTTGAACAAAGCACTCAAAACAAAGTCTCCTCCATTTGGGCAGTATTTAGTTTGACTTAGGTACGCCTTAACCTTGTTATTGAGTCAGTTCTCCCCCGATTGGTTATCTCTTCCAATCATATGGAGGGTTCGTTCGTGCCTCCTACATGACGAACTTATACAGAGTCATCATATGCTGCCACATAGTCACATTGATCGTGCTTTTGTTCAAGGGAAGTTAGCCTGAGTTGACCTTTCTGCAGTGTCTCTTGACTCATTTTTTAGTCGGCCATCCCTGGTTGTCAGTATCATGTCTATCATCACATCAGCTATATTGGTCCTTTAATCGTGCCGGTTTGAGAAGGTCCCCATTGACTTCTTGCTGGCGGGTCTTGTCCTTATCGACGACGACACCTTGCTCTTAGGACAGACCTAGAGTTGCACCCTGGCCCTATTTTCACTATTGATAGGTCACCTTGTGCTCAACATCGATCAGTATCATGGGTCTTTGACTGAGTGGTTTCCCTTGTGTTCGACATCAGCTTACATTATCACACATTGGGATTCGTGCAGTACCTTGGTTTCCATTTGACCCTATTAGTGGATACCTCGCCTCTGTGTCAAATTTCATTATTGGTTGGTTCAGAGGGTTTCTGTCGTGCGCTAGCCACATCTTGTGTACGCCGGAAACGTACTTCGGTTCGGTTACTACATCTATTTCGTCCCATTCCTTCCACATTATTGGTCTACGGGTTACACTCGCGCTAGATTGATGAAGGATGCCTTGATGCCTTCCTTCTAGCGGATCTTTCCCTATCGACTCCGACTGCTCTGGGGCAAAGATCTAGAGTTCATTTGGCAGTACCTTGGGGTTTGCACTCATTAGTGGCAGATCCTTCGCTATCGACAGTGGGAAGCCATCATTGTCTCCTAATCGATAGATTCTCACAGGTGTTCGACTCCAGCTCATCTACTCACACTTATTAGATTGTACTGGGTACCTTGACGCTCATTATCATTATCAATGAGTAGTCTCGTATTTGTTAACGGTATACATCAATGACCGGTAATCAAACGATTTCTCACATGGTCGACTTCAGATCATTTATTCCCATGGTGTCGAAATGTACCACGGCGGTCGGTGAAGACCTCAGGTTGTATCAGCATTCATTGGTTCACTTGACAGTTGATTCTGTTGCTGCTAGTTGATACCACTCCACCTTATATGTTGCAGTCAGTCATGGTGACATTCTATATGCTGGCACCTGAGTTTGCAGTGTAGTACCATCCTATTCCATCATGTTCAGTTGGTACCTTTTGGGATCAATCTTTGATATCAGTGATATGTTGCATCTTTCAGCATCATTGACAGTCTTATATGTGATATTCAGACATGTACTTGTTCATCATGATCAGATGATCCATTATGTATTTTCCAGTCATTTATACTTGTATACTTAGTGGATCTGCTTGTACTTGATATGCGGACATGCTTTACTTTTTCTGAGCATGGGTATCTTTATAGACATTTTTGGGCACTACAACCCCAAACATAAATGTCCATAAACGAAGGGCTCCTAAGTCCCTAAAAGTGTTGTTCCAACCCCTAAATGAACAAGGTCAACTGATTATAGCTTCTCCCAGAAGTTCTCCATGAAAAACTACTCAAAACTGGTCAAAACTGGACCATTTAACCTGCTCCATAGGCAAAGTGCATTGTATCTCACCTAAATGCACACAGTAGGTGTGTTGCATTTCAAAAAGCCCTTCTATGGGGTACGATGGGTGAGAAGGGACAAATGGCAGTGTCAATTCGCGAGGTGGAGAAGCATGGAATCTTCCAGAAACTTCTCCTGTGACACTTGCCTCTCTGAATTCAACCAGGGATGAGTAAGAGATCATCAATCTCCAAGTGGAATCAAGAACTATCAGAGGGAAGAAACTAATCAAATCATAAGCTGACTCATCGCCCTTACAGACATCTATATATGGATCCCTCATCCCAGAGATCCAGAGGCTGGAATTTTGCATCTTGTAAGGAATTGTTGTTGGTTTCTTGAGGCAACATCATAGTGTTGGGTGATCTAAGCTTTTCATGAGGTGAAGAAGGGCTTACTTGCTGAGAGGATGATGCTAGGTCAGAACAATTGGTTGTAACTCTCTTGGCTCTTTCTTGATTATCAATAAAGCTATTCAAGTTTTCCTCCATACTCTTGTGTGATTTACGTTTTATACATTGTATGGTCAATTTACATCTGATCCTAGAATTTTTATGATAATAGATCCATGTTCTCGTATAGTGTTATGCTGCTTTGATTCTGCAGGTACTCTATGAAGCTGGGTATACAAGAAAGAAAGTAGCAAAGGACTATTAGAAGAGGGGGGAATCGAGCAAGGAAACAAGCGCAAGATAGAGGTTGGTCTCCTTTATTCTTCTCTCATCTATTTTTCATAAAGGAAAACGAAAGTAGTTTTACTTTGTTTGTTTCTAAGGTAGATACCAGCCTTAGTGGGATTAGCAGTTCTGCATAGACACTTTTCCCTGTAACAAAATGGTGACTCCACTAGGGAGCGAGTAGATTGATTGTTTATCTACATTTGTTTACTTTATAAACTTACAGATGGAGCCTGAAGTCAAGCCAGCTAGCCTTCGAACTGCATTTTCTATGCAAATTCAAAGTAGATCAACGCTGCTTCAGTCAATCTCTGGGTTTTGTTTATGAATTAAACAACTGATTTACAAGCTTTCTAATTTCCCTCGTGGTGGCTCTAGTAACCTCCTTAGATCTACCCATGTGATTGATTTACTGATTACCACTTGCTCGGCTAAAATCTCTGAACTGAACTGCAAACTGTGACTCGGAACCCAATCAAAGTCTCGTCTCTAGTCCAACGCACTGTCTATTCTGTGAATCTCAAATTCAGCGCACTTCCTGAGTGTAGTAGGTGCACTACATTTCAAATTCACTGTGTTACAGGTGCGCTGATTAGACTAGGCATTGTTCCTAAATTTTGGTTTCTGTGTTCACTCTTTTCAGATCTATTCAAGAGTTTTGCTGCCTGTAGTCAGTTCACCTCTGTTTAAAACCCCTTTCCTTGCTGATATTCTACCTCCATTGTGCAAAGAACTGTAAATGTTTTTATGTATTTGTTGAGTCATTTTCAGTTCTCCTTTACAAAAAAGTATCGTAATTGTATTGTCGTTTCTTGATTTGAAAGTGTCGCAAGTGTCGTTTTCAGTCATAGAACAGAATCTGATTGTTCTTGATAGTCGATTACCCTATTACTATTGTATTCGATCTGAATTAATATTTTTTCTAGTGTCGAAAGCAAGTTTTCATTTCCAAATCGCAAAGTGTTGTTGTTGTCTTCATTTTGATTTTGAAAAGAAACTGGTTAGTAATTGTCGCTTTGAAAAATAATTCAGATTTGCGCATTAGCTTTCTTTTTATCATTCACGTATTAAGAAGGATGAAAACAAATACATGCATGTGCATTTGCATTTAGACTGTTTGAATGGTTTGATTTAGGACTGTGCATATAGTTTGTGCTCTTTGCTCTTTGTTGAAAGAACACTGTCTCTCTTTCCTTAGTAGCTAGGATTTTCATTGCACAAAGAAGATAAAACGGATGTTTATCATCTTAGATTGCATTTTAGGAATTTTACATCTACATCACGCGGTCAACTTGAAAGGAAAATTTCTTAAGCAAGATCAACTATAAAATAAATTTAATGAATCTAAAAACGCTTTGGAACCTAACACAAAACATCTAGAAGTCTAGGCTAGAGACGTATTCTGACATCATAAAGCCTGGTAACTGTTGTTCTCACTGTTGGTTGGGTGATTCCTCCACTTTGAGATGATAAGTGCCAGTATGGACTTGTGCTCCCACGTACCGTCGAGTATATTTTGGGAGACCACAATAGGCTTAATCCTTTATCCATAGAAAGCCGTGTCTGCCGCCCTATTGATCGCAATGCACTGAACATAGCATTTGGGAAGATTGACAGCCATACCGTAAAAAGTATTCTACAGTTTTGCGATTGGTTTGGTAATCCCTCTGCCTAGATTTCCAGAGCAGTCCCTTTCGTTCCTTTTCAGACTCCTTAATGGAAAAGGTCCATCTGAGCATTTGTCACTTTAGGCTCATTAAAAATTGAAGGCGACTAGAGTCATCTTTTGTTTTTTCTCGACTCTTTAAAATTGAAAAAACAAGTTATGTCAAAGCGTCTAAAATTTATTTTAAACAGAATAATCATCACCTTTCCTATGTTGGTCTTAGGTTGAGAAAATGGAGTCCACTAACCAAGGAGTTCCCCTTGGAGGAAATCCTAGTCCCTTCTCCTCTTGGGGAGATGTTGGTGCACCCCAAATGGCCACATTGTCGCTTCCAGGATTGACAATCAGCTTGACCGTATGGCTTTTCTCAACCTCCGTCGTTCAGAACACTGCAATTCCTGAACAATCGAGTCAGTAACTGGACAATTCCAGAGTTACCCCCCAACCCTCTACTTCGTCCAATTCTTCCTCTCCTCTTTCCTCTTCACTTGATGAGGCTGGTAAAGCCAAAAATCAAGTGCCTGAGAAGAAGAAGGAAAAGAAGAAGAAAAATAAGAAGAAGAAGGAGCCAAAGGCGAAAAGGGGCAACCAAGCATCGTCTAGCGAAAAGCCACACACTGCAGCGACCAGACCTAAATCGCCATGTGTCATTTGTAAAGGAGACCACTATCATAGAGATTTCCCCTGCATCCCTCGGATCTTAAGGGACTGGTCTCCTCGTTTGCACAACCCGGTGTCGTCAACCTCTGATGATCATGTTGAAAACGCACCGTCGACTAGTGAAAGTGAAGCCCCTGGACAAAAAGGAAAACGAAAATTTCCTTGTAAACTGTGTGAAGGAGATCACACCGTCCACCGTTGTCCCTTATTATATGAGGCTAAGAGAGTTTTGGACGATTGTCTGGTTTCACCGTTACGACTTCCTCCTGGATATAAGAAACTCTTGTTGAGTCCATCACTAGTTGAAAATCCGGCTGACCCGGCCAGGTGGTCGGCCGAAGCATCTATCATTGAAGATAAACCATCTGAACCCATACCAGATGAAAGTCAAAAGGTCAAGGCGGTAGTTGACCCGGTCTTGCCTTCAGAGGTTCCATCTTCAGATGATACAGTCACCGAAGAGAATAAGGATGACACCATCCAAATTCTTTTCGTAAACACAGACTCCGATGAATATGGGGGCAATTTACCCATTCCTTTACCGTAGGAAGGAAGTTCGTCAGAGTCATACTCGGCCGTCTATTCGGTCCCACCTCCAAGTAACCTAGTTGTTTCGTTCGACTGGAATTAGCTAGGCAGACCCCGTTTACTAGCTAGTGTACCATTCCGAATCATTGCTCAAGTATATAGAATGGTTATGGCCGGTACCATCATAGATGAAGGGGCTTTTGTGAGTATCCTTTCCTCGACTGCTTGGAAAATGCTTGGTTCGCCATCGCTTTTGCCTGAGATGAGAAATCTAACAGACTTCGACAAAGGAACCAGTCGACCGTTAGGGATCCTTCCCAATGTGCCCATAACATTGAGAGGGAAAACCGTTTAAATGAACGTAATGGTAGTCCAAGGACCCTTGGATTATAATCTGCTCCTTGGACAAGACTATATTTATTGCATGGGAGCCATTGTCTCATCACTCTATAGAGTAATGTGTTTTCCGCACGAAGGAAGAGTGGTGAAGCTCGTAGACTAGCTTTCATTTCTCGGTTTGCACATGGAAAATAGTCATATACCATCCCTAAATGGTCTTTTCATGCAAGGAATGTCTCATCAATCCCCAGTCCGTCCACCTGATGAGCGCGAGTGATTCGGAGGACATGACTGAAACCCAGGGGGCATGCACCCTAGTTTGCTTCGGCAGGAAAAACTTCAGGTATGGGATAGGTTTCCGCGAGAGATATATGACTAGTTTGACACTCCCGTCCGTGATTGGAAAAGGGGGTTAGACTGGAATAAGATTCCCTTGTCAAATTTATGTGGGTGGAGGCGTCTGCGCCACTCACCTTTGTCTATTTCGGTAGGCATCGTCGAAGAAGTGTTTTGTTTGTGGTGCAGATAAAATAATCTTTGGTAACTTGAAAGAGGTAAGCCTTTCCCGATAAAACAAATGTTTTGTCGGTAGATTGAGGGGTGACCTTGAAACTCTATTTTATACCTCGGGGCATGCAAACCTTTTGGCGTGCAAGCGAAGAGCGACCATTTATTTTTTAAATTTGTAGGTCCTCTAACCCTTTAAACTCGTAGGATTGGTCGTTTCCTAACTTGCATAAAGAAAGGATGTGAGGCAAAGCTTTGAAAAAATTCCGTTTTTATATATGAGACATCCTTATTATGCGACTGGATTAATCGAGCAGTTTTAATGCGGACTTCATGCTCGTTAAAAAATAAACATAAGCAATGAGCAAATGTTTTCCCCAGCGTTTAAGATCAATAAAAAATGAACCAATTTCCGGTAAATAACCGTCGTGAATGTAGTACTTCAGCCTTTAAAGCCTTGGTCGTGTTCTCATCATCACCTCCACCCTGTATTGGCTGATCATTCACCTCCATTTGATTGTTTACCCCTTTTGAGGAACAGCTGCAAAGATTGATCCTGTTAGCCATCCTTGTAACACTGCGTGATTGGAAAATTCCAAACCTTACCTAGAATCAGCTGCTACCCAAATTTATCACTCATTCCTCAAAGACGAGTCTCCTTTAAGCTATTTTCAACTGACTCATAAAATATGAAAAGATTTCTGAGCCATTGGCCTCTCCAGCTCGTTAAAGGGACCGGAAGTGTTATCCCTCCTTTAGATTTTAATCTCTTTGGACCTGAGGGATCATTACACAAAAAGATTGAGCACTTGTTTTGTTCAGCTCGTTAAAAGTATCGAAAATTCATCTCTTTTGTATTGTTTTATACTTTTTCGGACTTAAGGGATTAGATGACGAAAAAGGATTTTTGGAGTTTCCTTTACGTCCCTTTTCAGACTCTCTAAAATTGAAAAGGACCGAGTTATCTTTGTCGTTAAACTCGTTAAAACCTAATAGTGACAAACTTGTCCATAGCATACAAGAACGAGTTTCACTATCGCTAGGCTCGTTAAAACATAGCGATGGGTTTGCCTGAAGGGAAAATTATAGAACAAGCATATGTTATCCTCCTCAAGCTTGACAAAAATAAAGAGGTATTGGTCAGCAATGACTGGGGAAAAATTGGGAAGAAAACTTGAAAAAGCTTTGTTGGTAGCAAGTCGCTCTTGAACATGACACTTTCACTCCGCATCCAAGTCGGGTTGGGTTGTTTCATTCACCGGTCACATCACACCATCCACATTTGGGGTTAATGCTACCAATCCATCATGTCGGTGTCGTCGATATGTTCAAGAGAAGTCACTCAGAGAATTCACCTATGTCTCACCCGCTGCAATACATTTATGCTCCATTCTTTCATGACCGCCACCCTGAACCTTATATCACCAGACCATTTTCACCTCCATTAAAATCATTTGCTCCATTCCGTGTCATTGATGTGGGATTCATTAAGGCCCTCCTATGATGGATCGCTTCTTGTCGACATCAGCTCATTATCCAAGAAGTCGATCTAGGAACACCCATTTCAGTACTTTGAAGCTTGCATGCCTCAATGGCAAGTTTCTCACTTCCGGCGATAGGTTTACATCAATGGCCTTTGAGCGAAATATTTTGCATGGGGTTCGACGCCAAGTCCCTTATTCACACCACGTGAATTGTACTGCAATATCTTGAGGATCATTATCATTATCGGTTATTCCTCTCGCACCTATTAACAACTTACATCATTGGCTGGTAATCAGGCGATGTCTTTCCATGTTCGACTCCAGAACATCTCTCACATGGATCGACTTGTACTTTGAGTGAAGATCAAACGAGATTGAAGACCCCGGATCTAGTTTCATCCATCTGGGCTGTGATATATATTCAAGAAATAAAGACATCAAATGTACATCGTTGCTGCACAGATAATCATCCAATCTAAGGGATGATGACTCTACCAGAATCATCAGTCTACACTCAGACGATTGTCTATCTTATGTACATGAAAATGAATTTATAAAGTTGATCATGGGAATGCCCGCCTCAGCTAGATCATGAAAATATTATGAAGATAATGTATTGTATTGTATCTTATTACAGGTCTCCTTCCAGCTTGAAAGAACTTCGCATCCTCATGATAAAGCATTTCACCCGACATCAAAAAGATTAACGAATTCATGCTTTAGGGGGCAACTGTTATAGACATTCTTGGGCACTACAACCCCAAACATAAATGTCCATAAACGAAGGGCTCGTAAGTCCCTAAAAGTGTTGTTCCAACCCCTAAATGAACAAGGTCAACTGATTACAACTTCTCCCAGAAGTTCTCCATGAAAAACTACTCAGAACTTGTCAAAACTGGACCATTTCACCTGCTCCATAGGCAAAGTGCATTGCATCTCACCTAAATGCACACAGTAGGTGCATTGCATTTCAAAAATCCATTCTATGGGGTGCAATGGGCGAGAAGGGACAAATGGCAGTGTCAATCCGCGAGGTGGAGAAGCTTGGAATATTCCAGAAACTTCTCCTGTGACACTTGCCTCTCTGAATTCGACCAAGTATGAGTAAGAGATCATCAATATCCAAGTGGAAGCAATGTTATAGACATTTTTGTCCCTTGCAGCTCCAAGCATGAAATGTCCATAAACCAAGGGCTCCTAAGTCCCTAAAACTGTTGTTCTAACCCCTAAAGGAACAAGGTCAACAAATTACAGCTTCTCCCAGAAGTTCTCCACCAGAAACTGCTCAGAATTAGTCAAAACAGGATCATTTCAGCTGCTCCACTAGCTAAGTGCGTTGCATAGCACCTAAATCCACTGGCTAGGTGCATTTCAACGCACCTAAATGCACTATCAGGGTGTGTTGAGCGGGAAATGACAAATGGCAGTGTCATTCCGCGAGGTGGAGAGACAATGGAAGCTTCCAGAATCTTCTCCTATGACACTTGCCTCACTGAATTCGACCAAGGATGAGTAAGAGGCCTTCAGTCTCCAAGTGGAAGCAAGAACTGACAGAGAGAAGCCACTAATCAAATTACAAGCTGACTCATCCTCCTTGCATACATCTATATATGGATCCCTCATCCCAGAGATCCAGAGGCTGGAATTTTGCACTTTGTAAGGAATTGCTGTTGGTTTTGAGACACATATCAGAGAATTGGGTGATCTATGCTTTGTTGGAGGTGAAGAGGGGCTTCTTTGCTGGGAGGTTGATGCTGGGTCAGGAATCATCGATTGTAACTCCTCCTGGATCTTCTTGTATATCAATAAAAACTATTTGAGTTTCTCCTCCATGCTTTTGTATCATTGATTCTTGTTACATTTGTATGGTTAACTTAAATCTGATCCTAAGTTATTTATGAATATAAATCCATGTCTTTGTATAGTTTTCCTCTTCTGTAATCTTACAGGTACTTGGTGAAGCTGGGCAAGTAAGGGAGTAGGTAGCTGGAAGCTGTCAAAGAGGAGAGAGATTGGATCAAAGGACTAGCACAAGACACAGGTTGGTTCTTCCTATTCCTCTTTATTTATAGTTCATAAAGGAGATACAAAAGTAGTTTTCTCTGTTTGTTTCTAAGGCAGCTGTCACACCTTAGTGGGATAGAGCAGTTCTAAATAGACACTTTTCTCGGTAACAAAATGGCGACTCCGCTGGGGATGATTGTCTAATTAGTTTGTTTGTGTATCTCTCGTTGTTTGTTTCATAAACTTATAAGTAGCCATCGAACTGCATTTGCCATAACAAATGCAAAGTAGACATCTGCTGCTTTAATCCATTCACTGGATCTGTTTATGATTTGGACAGCTGATTCATAGACTATCTGATTGCCCTTGTGATAGCTCTTAGACCCTCCTTATATCTACCCCTGATTGTGCATTACTGATTGCTTTTACTCGGCCAAAAACCAAAGACTAAACTGCAAACTATGACCCAGATTCCGGATAGAATTCTTATTTCTGCCCCAGCGCAGGTACTGTGAAGAGGTTCTACATTTCAACGCACTTCCCGAGAGGGCAACCTGCGCTGCAATGCAGTTTCTCTGTGTTACAGGTGCGCTGATCAGCCTAGCCCTGTGCAGCTGAGGTTCTTGTGTTTCATTCCTTCCAGTTTTGTCTCTAAATTTTGCAGCCTATGATCAGTATGTGACTATTTCAAACCCCTTTTCCTTACTGATATTCCACCTCATTTGTACAAAAGAACTGTAGATGTTTTTGTGTATTTGTTGAGTCATTTACAGTTTTCCATTGCAAAAGTATGATAATCGTATTGTCGTCCTTTGATTTAGATCTGTTGCAAGTGTCGATTTCGATCATAGGAGAAAGTTTATTTGCTGTTGATGGTCGATTATGCTTTTACTATTTCCTTTGGTTTGAATTTGTGACTTTCTAGTGTCAAAACGAGTATGTATTTCAAAATCATAAAGTGTCGTAATCATCTCTACCTTTTGATTTCGAAAAGAAGCTTGTTTGTGTTTGTCGCTTAAAAGAAAATTCAGATTTGTACATCAACTTTCTTTTTAGCATCAATACATAGAAAGTGAAAAACAAATACATGCATGTGCATTTGCATATAAACAGTCTGTTTGGCTTGATTTAGGAAAGTGCATTTACAGTGTGCTCTTTGCTCTTTGTGAAAAGATTGTGTCTTTCTTTTCCCCTAGTAGCTAGGATTTTCATTGCTGAAAAGAGATAAAAGTTTGTTTATCATCCTTAGATTGCATTTTAGGAATTACATCTACATCTCGTGGTGAACCCAAAAGGCAAACTTCATAAGAAATATCAACTTAAGATAAATTCAATGAATCTAACAACGCTTTGGAACTTAACGCACAACATTTAAAGGTCTAAGCTAGAGACGTATTCCGGCGTCGTAAAGCCTGGTAACTGTTGTCCTCACTGATGGTTGGGTGATTCCTCCACTTTGAGACGATAAGTGCCAGTACGGACTTGTGCTCCCACGTACTGTCGAGTACATTTTGGGAGACCCCTATAGGCTTAAATTTTTTATCCATAGGAAGCCGTGTCGGCCGCCCTACTGATCGCAATGCACCAAACACAACATTCGGGAAGATTGACTGCCGTACCGTAAAAAGTATTTTGCAGTTTTTCGATTGGTTTGGTACTCCCTCTACCTAGACCTCTAGAGCAGTCCCTTTCGTTCCTTTTCAGACTCTTTAACGGAAAAGGTCCATCTGAGCACTTGTCACTTCAGGCTCATTAAAAATTGAAGGAGACTAGAGTCATCTTTTATTTTTTCTCGACTCTTAAAAACTGAAAAAACAAGTTCTGTCAAAGCGTGTTAAAATTTATTTTAAACAGAATATTCATACCCCTTTCCTACGTTGATCTTGGGTTGAGAAAATGGAGCCTACCAACCAAGGAATTCCCCTTGGTGGAAATCCTAGTCCCTTCTCCTCTTGGGGAGATGTTGGTGCGCCCCATATGGCCACATTGTCGCTTCCAGGACTGACAATTGGTTTGTCTGTATGGCTCTTCTCAACCTCTGTCGTTCAGAACACCACTATTCTTGAATAATCGAATTATAAATTAGACGAGTCCAGAGTTGCCCACCAACCTTCTACTTCCTCTAATTCTTCCTCTCCTTCCTCTTCGCTTGATGGGGCTGGTAAAGCCAAAAGTCAAGTTCCTAAGGAGAAGAAGGAAAAGAAGAAGAAGGAGAAGAATAAGGAGCCAAAGGTGAATGGGGGAAAACGAGTGTCGTCTAACGAAAATCCACACACTGCACCGACCAAGCCTAAATCGCCATGTGTCATTTGCAAAGGAGACCACTTTCACAGAGATTGTCCTTGCATCCCTCGGATAGTAAGGGACTGGTCTCCTCGTTTGCACAACCTGATGTCGTCAACCTCTGATGATCATGTTGAAAGCACACCATCAACTAGTGAAAGTGAAGCCCCAGGACAAAAAGGGAAATGTAGATTTCCTTGTAAACTGTGCGAAGGCGATCATGCCGTCCACTGTTGTCCCTTCTTAGACGAGGCTAAAAGAGTTTTGGATGATCGTTCGGTTTCACCATTACAACTTCCTCCTGGATATAAAAAACTCTTGCCGAGTCCGTCATTAGTTGAAAATCCGGCTGGCCCGCTTAGGTGGTCGGCTGAAGCACCTATCATTGAAGATAAACCATCTGGATCCATACCAGACGAAAGTCAAAAGGTCGAGGCGGCAATTGACCTGGTCTTGCCTTCAGAGGTTTCATCTTCAGATGATACAATCACTGAAGAGAACAAGGATGACACCGTCCAAATTCTCTTCATAAACACAGACTCCGACGAACATGGGGGCAATTTACCCATTCCTTTACCGCAGGAAGGAAGTTCGTCAGAGCCGTACCCGGCCATCTATTCGGTCCCACCTCCAAGCAACCTAGTTGTCTCCTTCGACTGGAATCAACTAGGCAGACCCCGTTTACCAGCAAGCATACCATTCCGAATTATCATTCAAATATATAGAATGGTTATGGCTGGTACCATCAGAGATGAGGGGGCTTCTGTGAGTATCCTTTCCTCAACTTCTTGGAAAGCGCTTGGTTCGCCATCACTTTTTCCTGAAATGAGAAATCTGATAGGCTTTGATAAAGGAACCAGTCGACCTTTAGGGATCCTTCCCGATGTGCCTATAACATTGAGAAGGAAGACAGCTCACATGAATGTAATGGTAGTTCAAGGACCCTTGGATTATAACCTACTCCTTGGACGAGACTATATTTATTGCATGGGAGCAATTGTCTCCTCACTCTTTAGAGTAATGTGTTTTCCGCATGAAGGAAGAGTGGTCAAGATCGTGGACCAGCTTTCATTTCCCGAATCATACAGAGCAAATAGTCATATACCATCCCTGAATGGTCTTTTCACGCAAGAAATGTCTCAATCTCTAGTCTGTCCACCCGATGAGCGCGAGTAATTCGAGAGGACATTACTGAAACCCAGGGGGCATGCACCCTGGTCTGCTTCGACAGGAAAACTTCGGGTATAGGGTAGGTTTCCGCGGGAGAATATGACTAGTCTGTAGCCCCGTCCGTGATTGGAAGAGGGGGTTATTCTGGAACAAGATTCTCTTGTCAAAGTTATGTGAGTTGGCGGGCATCGTCGCTCACCTTTGTTTATCTCGGTAGACATCGCCGAAGAAGTGTTTTGTTTGCGCCGCGAATAGAAGAATCTTTGGGTGACCTGTAAGAGGTAGGCCTCTCTCGGTAAAACAAATGTTTTGGCAGATAGAAGTAGAGGTAACCTTGAAACTCTGTTTTATACCTGGGGGCATGCAAACCTTTTGGAGTGCAAGCAAAGAGCAATTATTTATCTGTTTTTTAGATTAGTCGTTACCTAACTTGCATAAAGAAAGGATGTGGGGCAAAAATCTAAAAGTTGCCGTTTTTATATGAGACATTCTTATCATATGACTGGATTAATCGAGCAGTGTTACCACGAGGTTCAAGCTCATTAAAAAATAAACCCGGACCGAGAAAATGTTTCCACCCGCGTTTAAGCTCGTTAAAAAATGAACTAACCCCTGGTAAATAACCACCGTGAATGTAGTACTTCAGCCATTAAAAGCCTTGGTCATGTTTGCACCGTCACCTCCACTTTTTCATTGGCCAATCATTCACCTCCATTTGATTGTTTACCCATTTTGAGGAACAGCTGCGAAGAGTGATTTCACTAGCCATCCTTGTGACACTGCCGTGATTGGAAAATTCCAAACCTTAATTGGAATCAGCTGCTACCCATTTTATCACTCGTTCCTCAAAAGACGAGTCTTCTTTAAGCTCTTTTCAACTGACTCGTAAAATATGAAAAGATTGCCGAGTCCTTGGCCTTCCAGCTCGTTAAAGGGACAGGAAGTGCTATCCCTCCTCTAGATTTTAATCTTTTTGGACTTGAGGGATTATTGCACAAAACGATCGAGCGCTTGTTTTGTTCGGCTCGTTAAAGCTATCGAAAATTCATCCCTTCTGTATTGTTTTATACTTTTTCAGACTTAAGGGATTAGATGACGAAAAAGGAATTTTGGAGTTACCTTTACGTACCTTTTCAGACTCTCTAAAAATGAAAAGGACCGAGTTATCTTTGTCGTTAAACTCGTTAAAAAGGTTAATAGCGACAAACTTGTCTTTAGACGAGAACGAGTTTCACTATCGCTAGGCTCATTAAAACATAGCGATGGGTTTGCCCGAAGGGAAAATTATAGAACAAGCATATGTTATCCTCCTCAAGCTTGACAAAAATAAAGAGGTACTGGTCAACAATGACTAGGGAAAATTTGGGAAGAAAACTCAAAGAATCTTTATTGGTAGCAAGTCGCTCTTGAACATGACACTTCCACTACGTGCCCGAGTCGGGTTGGGTTGTTTCATTCACCGGTCACATCGCCATGGTCACGCCATACCATCCACATTTGGGGTTAATGCTACCAATCCATCACATAAGTGTCGCCGACATGTTCAAGAGAAGTCATCCAGAAAGGCCACCTGTGTCCCACCCACTACCATACACTATACTCCATTCTTTCATGACCGCCACCCTGAACCATATATCATCAGATCGTTTTCACCTCCATAAAAATCATTTGCTCCATTCCGTGTCATTGATGTGGGATTCATTAAGGCCCTCCTATGACGGATCACTTCTTGTCGACATCAGCTCATTATCCAAGAAGTTGGTCTAGGAACACCCCATTCAGTACTTTGAAGCTTGCATGCCTCAATGGCAAGTTTCTCACGTCCGGCGACAGGTTTACATCAATGACCTTCGACCGAAAGATTTTGCGTGGTGTTCGACACCAATTCCTTTATTTACACCACGTGAATTGTACTGCAGTACCTTGAGTATCATTATCATTATCGGTGATTCCTCTCGCGCTTGTTAACAGTTTACATCATTGACTGGTAATCAAGCGATGTCCTTCCATGTTCGACTTCAAAACATTTCTCACATGGATCGAATTGTACTTCGAGGGAAGATCGGACGAAATTGAAGACCCCAGATCTAGTTTCATCCATCCGGGATGCGATATATATTCAGGGAAATAAAGACATTTAAATGTACAACATTGCGGCACAGATAATCATCCTACCAAAAGGATGATGGCTCTATCAGAATCATCAGTCTACCATCAGACGATTGTCTGTCCTATGTACATGAAAATGAATTTATAAAACTGAGCATGGGAATGCCTGCCTCAGCTAGATCATGAAAACAGTATGAAGATAATGTATTGTATTGTATCTTATTACAGGTCTCCTCCCAGCATTGAAAGAACTTTGGATCCTCATAATAAAGCATTTCACCTGATTAATGGCCTCATACTTTAGGGGGCAACTGTTATAGACATTTTTGTGCCTTGCAGCTCCAAGCATGAAATGTCCATAAACCAAGGGCTCCTAAGTCCCTAAAAGTGTTGTTCTAACCCCTAAAGGAACAAGGTCAATAAATTACAGCTTCTCTCAGAAGTTCTCCACTAGAAACTGCTCATAATTAGTCAAAACAGGATCATTTCAGCTGCTCCACTAGCTAAGTGCGTTGCATAGCACCTAAATCCACTAGCTAGGTGCGTTGCAACGCACCTAAATGCACTATCAGGGTGCGTTGAGCGGGAAATGACAAATGGCAGTGTCATTCCGCGAGGTGGAGAGACAATGGAAGCTTCCAGAATCTTCTCCTATGACACTTGCCTCACTGAATTCGACCAAGGATGAGTAAGAGGCCTTCAGTCTCCAAGTTGAAGCAAGAACTAACAGAGAGAAGCCACTAATCAAATCACAAGCTGACTCATCCTCCTTGCATACATCTATATATGGATCCCTCATCCCAGAGATCCAGAGGTTGGAATTTTGCACTTTGTAAGGAATTGCTGTTGGTTTTGAGACACATATAAGAGAATTGGGTGATCTATGCTTTGTTGGAGGTGAAGAGGAGCTTCTTTGCTAGGAGGTTGATGCTGGGTCAGGAATCATCGGTTGTAACTCCTCCTGGATCTTCTTGTATATCAATAAAAACTATTTGAGTTTCTCCTCCATGCTTTTGTATCATTGATGCTTGTTACATTTGTATGGTTAACTTAAATCTGATCCTAAGTTATTTATGAATATAAATCCATGTCTTTGTATCGTTTTCCTCTTCTGTAATCTTACAGGTACTTGGTGAAGCTGGGCAAGTAAGGGAGCAGTTAGCTGGAAGCTGTCAAAGAGGAGAGAGATTGGATCAAAGGACTAGCGTAAGACACAGGTTGGTTCTTCCTATTCCTCTTTATTTATAGTTCATAAAAGAGATACAAAAGTAGTTTTCTCGGTTTGTTTCTAAGGCAGCTGTCACACCTTAGTGGGAAAGAGCAGTTCTAAATAGACACTTTTCCCGGTAACAAGCAAGAACTATCAGAGGGAAGACAATAATCAAATCACAAGCTGAATCATCTACCTTACAGACATCTATATATGGATCCCTCATCCCAGAGATCCAGAGGCTGGAATTTTTCATCTTGCAAGGAATTGTTGTTGGTTTATTGAGGCAACATCATAATGTTGGGTGATCTAAGATTTTCATGAGGTGAAGAAGGGCTTAATTGCTGAGAGGATGATGCTGGGTCAGAACAATTGGTTGTAACTCTCTTGGCTCTTTCTTGATTATCAATAAAGCTATTCAAGTTTTCCTCCATACTCTTGTGTGATTTATGTTTTATGCATTTGTATGGTCAATTTACATCTGATCCTAGATTGTTTATGATAATAGATCCATGTTCTCGTATAGTGTTATGCTGCTTTGATTCTGCAGGTACTCTGTGAAGCTGGGTATACAAGAAAGCAAGTAGCAAAGGACTATCAGAAGAGGGATGAATCAAGCAAGGAACCAAGCGTAAGACAGAGGTTGGTCTCCTTTATTCTTCTCTCATCTATTTTTCATAAAAGAAAATGAAAGTAGTTTTACTTTGTTTGTTTCTAAGTTAGCTACCAGCCTTAGTGGGATTATCAGTTCTGCATAGACACTTTTCGTGTAACAGGTATGCCCGCCTCAGACAGTGTTTCTTTCTGATCTCCTTTGGTGGCTTGGCAGGCTGAATTCTGGTGAAGTCCTCGTCAGTTTTTGACAGATTTCCTTTCCATGTACTTGCATAATACATTTCGGCCATCATGTACCCCTTCTGACCTCATATATGAGGGGGCATCTGTTATAGCTCCAAATCTCACTCTTATGGTTTTTGATGCTGCACTCATGGCCTAGGGCAACCCCTCCTTCCAGACATGGTCCTAAAATTTAAAAAACAATGTTTTATCCCTTATACGCAACATTGCCCTGAGTTAAACGCGTGTATACGCGGGTCTGTGTATACCCAAACCGCGTATATGTATTAGAACACTTAAAAAAAATATAAACTCCTTATTGTCGGGCGGGGATCGCGGGTTTTACTTACTAATCACCTGTTAGTGCCCGTGGCCCAACTGTTCCCAACCAACTCCCAACTAAAAAACTACTTTGGGAGAGGTATAAAAAGACCTCAAAGGGAAGGCCTAAGAGGGGAGAGAAGAGAGAGAAAGGTTATTATGCTAGGATTTTTCCCCTAACCAGGTCTGAAGTCCCTTGTGCCTTTTACACTTCCCCCATTTGCACAGGAAACCTTTGTTTCCTTGTGTGTTGATGTTCATCCACCATTTATGACATCATGGAGTGAGTCATGGAAGGAGTTTGCTAAAGGCTTGAGGCTGGAACAGATCCAGAAGGAAGCTTTGCTTGGAGCCTGCTGAAGGTGACTCAGGTGAAATTATTCCTTTTGATGTACTTTATTTGTCTATAATAAAAGAAACGCATGTCTTGGTTCCCGATATAAATCTTCTTTATGTTTATGATATTCATGTTTAGAATTCATATGTAAATGGTTGTTTGGATTTCATAACTAACTACCTTTATTTATAACATGAAGATGGTTTCTTTATAAGGTTTTGTCCATATACTGTTGTGTTCTTTGAAATTGGTTGTTTTGCAGGACAAAAGAGAAGAAGGGAACCCCAAGAAGGGTTTGGACCCTAAGGGCCTTCTCAAACGTAGGACCTAAGGTACGTCCCCTTTACAATATAATTTTCTTATAATAGCATAATGACTATGTGAATGTGTGTTTCTTTGAATAGATAACTTTCAGTCTGCTAGGGTTTCAACCCAAAAAGCCCTAGGGGAACATTCCCTCCAACACACTTAACAACCCTCCAACTATACTAGGAATGCCATCAATTTTCCCAACCATAGTCAATTATTTTACCGATCTAAGGCCCACAACATGTCCCTCATCTATGACTCTTCAAATCTGCCACCTAATAGTGATTCAAGTCCTCTCAAAATCACTATTCTTGTGTACCAAATTCTTTATTGTCCAATCTATGAACAAATATGAACTACTCCTTTTATCATCCTTCTAACAATTTGTAGATGACTGAACTAGGGTCACAAATCATCCACTAATAGTCCATTGACTAATTGTTTATAGGATGCTTCATATCTCTGTCCAAAACTCTATGGAAAGTCCACCAAAATAAACTCCTCTTCATGTCAATCCATTCCTCATATGGCACATTTCTTCTATTCCATCTTCTACTCAGGTTCCACCCTCCTTTGGATCTATTATCTCCACACATACTTCTACAAACCATGTTCTAGATGTTGGAAATACTGAGAGGGTGGGTGAATCAATTTTTATTTTTACTAGTTAGATCACTTATATTTAAAAGACAAAATGAACAATGATAGAATGAATACTTTTATTAATTTCTTCTTTACAATAAATCAAGCACAATAATATGTGTAGGGCTCCAACCTTAGATGAAGACATCGATCTTCAATCTCCGAGGCTCCAACCTGTAATTTCCAAGCACTAAATTTGACTTCCAAAGCTCCAACCTTGTCAATTTTGAGGCACCAACCTCAAGGGCTCCAACCCTATATTTGGTTCAAGGTCGGACCTGGTTTATTGAGGACTCTGATCCTCTAGGGCTCCAACCCCATCCTTTAAGGCTCCAACCTCTTGGTCTTCAACCCTTGATTTCAATTTGTTAAGATGTATTTGGTTATACTTCAAGGCTCCCAATGTCTTCTTCAATGAGCCCTTTCAATATTCGCTTATTTTTCCCTTTAGTCTCCACATCACATCATCAATGACAACCTTTATCTCTTAGAAGGTGTCACCACTGCTCTTCATCATACCCAAGAAATTTCTCCAAGTCACCTCATGATGGTTTATGCATCATGGTCTTCAAGGGTGTCTCCAAGACTTCTTCAAAGTTCCTTCAATACGTTGCACCAAACCTGCTCCAGAAACTGATCCAAGGATTTCCATGATCCTCAAGGCTCCAAAATAGTTTGTTAAGATTCTTCTCCCACACACAAGATCTGTCCACTTCAAGTCTAGTATGTTACTTCAATATGCTCACAAATTGCTCCAAGATCTATTTTGGCAAATGCTTCACTTATCCAATCTACCAATTGCTTCACTGTCATAGGTTCGAGATGAGGGACTGAGTTTCACAAATTGTTGTCCTCACACTGAGCTTTAATGGTAACTGTTTCGAGGTATTATTTTCTCCACAGGTCTGAAGCTAAACAAGAGACTATTTTGGTGTCAGAACATTATCCTCCACTTTAAGATATTTGTGTTTAACCACTGAAGTTTGATGTCTAAGTATAAACATTACATGCCATAGATACTTAGCTCTATGAGGTGTGCTTGTAGTTTCCTCAGAAATATCTCATCTAGCTCCTCAAGAATGCTTGAAATTCACTTGTCACAGGCCTTTTACTCTAGAATAGTTAAAAGGTAGACCTCCTCCACTATTCTGCAATCACAGGTGGTTGCCACAGTTCTCTATGATTGTCTTCTACAAAAGCAACACCACATATTCGAGTTCTTCATATACGAGCAATGCCACAGAAAATGATATTTCTTGAAATTCGATCTCCTTCATAGATTTTTGAAAAAGTATTGACCTCAGACTTCCTTCGATTTCCTAAAGAATGAGATTTCATGCTTCAGATTAGTGAGATTCTTGCTTCAAGAAGAAGATCAAATTTTTTTTTCCTTGTTCTACGATTCTTATCTTTTTCCTTTTTCGAATTTTATCATCAAGGTAACGAGTCTGAGTTTGTTATTTATAATAGTTTCAATCTATGAAAGAAAACATGTCATTTGGGCAATGATGGAGCCGACTTTTGCTGGTGAAGTCGACCACACACATTTTAATGGCAGCCTTGCGCATGGCACAAATTATTTTCGAGAAATCTAAGTGTGAGTTTAGCGTTGAATATCCATGGCTTCATTTGATAAAACCTCAGCTCTTGGAGTATCTAATTCAACCATTTGTATGGTTTTAAGGAGAGCCTTTGTTTCTCGATTTCATAGCCTTTGAGACCATTTAAAAAACCATGCATGTTGTGGAGTAGTTTTATATAATATATAAATTTGTTATAATCTAAATTTTAATTAAATTATTTTAAGACTTAAATTTTAATTAAATTATTTTAAGACTTAAATTATTTTAAATTTATTATAAAATTTAGGGTTAGGGTTTAGCTCTTTAAATTGTTAGGATTAGGGTATCATTAGGAGAGATATTTTAGCGTTAGGGTTTCATAGTCTAGGGTTAGGGTTAATTTGGGAAAGGGTTTGCTCATGTATTTAGGATCTAGGGTTTGCACAACATCTAGGGTTAGGGTTTGCTTCTAGGGTAGGTTTCATCAACAAGCAATGCTCGATTAGGCTATGGCTTCCATTCATGTATCTTAAGGGCATCATAAGTATTAGGACTTGAATCAATTTGTTAGGGCTATATCATAAAAGGGTTTAAGGCATGTATCACAAGAATATTTTCCATCTCCAACAATGCCATATTGACATCAATGACAACCTTGACCAACACCAGATATGTGGTCTATATTGCAGAGATAAACCTCGCTCTAAGGGTCACGACCCCTCTTCTTCTACGCAGATTTGTCACAGTCTTAAGGGAATACCTTATGGAATGAACATGCTAGGAAACCACCCTAACTAGGGAATTATACTTATATTCTAATTACTTTAGAAAAAATCATATCCACCCATAGCAAAAACAACAACTCTTTCCTCCATAAGAGACTCTACCTAGCTCATGTGGATCCATAGATTCTTGGCATTTCTTTTACTGAATCTTAACCTGAACTTCAGATATCTATAACCCTCAAACTACGGTTACCTCAATCAATATTACACCTGCGGCTACTTATGTTCTGGCCCTCAATTCCAGTGTAGGCCCTCCTCCATTTGTGTTGGTCTTTATCATAGACCTTGCAACCTACTGACCACCATAATATAGGGTCTCAGCCCTCTCTGCTATTTTAGAATTTGATGCGGCCTTCACACAAAAACACCATTGAAATCACATGCCCAAATTCTCATGAGCCACCTCTCTTGAGCTTGATCTACCATAAGAGAACCAACAATATGCCATCCTACTTCCTAGCTCGAACCCATTAAGGTATGTGACATTCTTGTGAACCCTCAGATGATGATCTTGCTCTTGGTGGATGATCATGGCCTCCCTTTAATAACCCTTACTCAACCCTCTAACTCGGCCTACTTTAGGACTACATCTCTCCTGGATTCCTTGATCAAATGAGCTCCTTCTCACTTGATGTTCCAACCTTCATACTAATGCCTCCTTAAATATATTTTCCTATCTAGGCCTCTTAGGAACCCTCTAGAACTTACGAGTTTTATCCACTTAGACCTTATGAAATATTAATTTTCCTTTTTAATTTTATTTTATATTTTAAACCCCATCTTGGGTCCAAAACCCCTTCGCTTGGGTTCTTTTCCCACAAAGCCTTTTGTGACCAAACTCACACAAACCCAACTCACTAGGCTTGTGGAGTACCTCCCTAGATTCACAATTCAACAACATAGTCTAGTTGTAGTAATCGTAATTTGTTCAAGCTCTTGTAGTCAAGCGAGGACTTGGTTGGGTTCCCAAGTTGAAAATTAAGTAAGGGTAGTTGTGAGGGCATGATAGCTAGGGAGGGTTAGGGCATGACAAGGAATGAAAAGGTGCACTAACACATGTCGGACAATATCAATACATGTTGAGGAGTGTTAGGGAGTGTCAAGGCATCACAAGGGAGAACTAAGTCAAAATGCATGGAAATGAAAAAATAAGTGTGTGTGCCAGGGAGTGTCAGTGAATTCAAGTGTGCCAAGGATGAAGTGTGTTAGGAGAAGTTCATAATAGGATTTTCAAGAGGCAAGCCTACGGCCAAGGAAAATTTTAAGGATGGAAAATTTTCTTGAAGTTTAAAACATTGGCGAATCTCACTAATCCTAATATGAAAATTATAAATGTTTATTGATATATTTGTAAAATTAATCAAATTTATAATTATTTTATATATAGTCTCTCTATAATGTTGGCGATTTTTAAGGTAAAATAATTTTATATTCTAAAATTTCGGCGAATTGTCTTTTATAAAATTGGAAATTGGCGAATCTTTTTTGTGGAAAAATCATGGAAAATTAGCCCACTGGGCGAACATTAGCCCCTAAAATTTTCCATGCCTACGGCTGTGATAAGGGGCTCTACAGAGCAGTTTTAAACAAAGGGAGACTTTGTGCTAGGCACAACACTGTTTTTCCTTTAACTATTATTTTTATATGATATGTTGCACATTTTGGCCAAATGCTCATGTTTTAAACTATTTTAGACAATTTCATATTGTACATTGTTGTTTATAAGTTTTGGGGCACTCGATTTGTGTCAGATTATATCATGTGTGTCTTTTGCATCTTGTGGTTATTGCAAACTATTAGTTAATGCTCTATTATTTATATGAACTAGATATACATGTGAAATATTGTATATGTAAGCTATGTTGGTTAGTTGCTTTATGGCCATGGCTAGATGTGATCCTTGTCTTGGTAAGTTCTTAAGTGGGACAAGTTGAGCTTGGACATGAGTGGCCTAAGATGAGTTATAGGAAGTTCTTAGGTGAACAAGGCACAATCTATTTGTAATAGGTGAAATTGGTCAAGTTATTGTGGCTAAAGCAGGCCAATGTCACATGAAATACAGTAGTTAAGGACTTGATTGGGTTCCCAAGTTGTGAAAACATGTAAGGCTAGTTCTGCGGGTGTGAGTACCAAGGTGTGCTAAGGAATGCTAACATGTGCCAGATAGTGCAAAGGCATGTCAAATATGCTAAGATGTGCCAAGTGCTAAGGCACACCAAGATGTGCAAGGGTGTCACAATACATGCCAGGGATTGTCAAGGAAACAAAAAGAAGAAACAAGTTAAACTACAAGGAAATGAACACATAAGAGGGTTAATAAGTCATAAATTTACCTTTTCCAAGAGGGTCATGCTAGGCACACCAACACTAGGTACCAATATGTGCCAAGTGCCAAGTGTTAGTGCATTCTAAGTGCCAAATACTCCTCTGTTACTTCTCATCTACTTTCCAATATTTGATATCAAATAAATTTAATATTAAAACATGCCAAAGCATACCAAGGCATCTCAATGAAAAATAAACATGATAATACTTGCCAAGCACCAAAATGTGCCAAGTGCCAATGTGTGTTAGGGAGTGATACACATGTTATGAAGTGGCATGGCATGTAGAAGAGTGCTAAGGTGTGCCAAAGAGTGCTAATGCATGCTAAGGAGTGTTAGGGAGTACTAGGGAAACACAAGGGAGCACTAGGTCAAAATACATGGAAGTGAATGAATATGAGGGTGTTCTAGGGAGTGTCAATGAGTGTTAGCTGGCATGCTAAGGAGGGAGTGACAAGGTATGCTAAGCACTGGTAAGGCATGCTATAGAATATAAGGGCATGTTAAGGAGTGCGAGAGTGTGCTAGGGAGTTCTAGTGTGTGTTAACATGTGCCAAAGAGTGCCAAGGCATGCCAAGACAAGACAAATGCTCCATAAACCCACTTCAACAAAAATTGTTGGTGGATTCCCATAAAAAATAAAAATAAAAAATAAAAAATAAAAAAATAAAGTATGACCATAGCTCCATGAGTCGAAAATGTCTTATAGGTTGTTCCTCCTTCATTAGCCATATCTCCATACAATATGCAAATATCTTTAAATAGGTGTCTCTAGTATCTAGTTATGTTTGTTCAAAAATCTTCTCATTCTTGCTTCTCCATATTCCCCACAAAATATAGAAAGGAAAGGAATGATATGTCTTGAAACCTTCAAACCATTGAGTGAGACATCTCTATATGGTAACCATGTTCCAGATTACAAGTATTTTAAGTGTTTGAAGAACCTCACTCCATAGTGAGATCGAAAAAGGACATGTTAGAAATAGATGTTCCACGTCTTCTAAAT
Organism: Pinus tabuliformis; assembly: GCA_031772625.1. Taxonomy (NCBI): domain Eukaryota; kingdom Viridiplantae; phylum Streptophyta; class Pinopsida; order Pinales; family Pinaceae; genus Pinus; species Pinus tabuliformis. Next base: position 1,909,708,595 of record CM062817.1, on the reverse strand, counting down.
CTTCTTGGCATAAAGAGGATCTTCCAAGATCCTGAAAGCCCCTTTTACTGATATTATCCCAAGTTAAAATATTATTGTGGACCACTAGACACATAAAACATTTTAATTTGAGAGGCATATCCAATCTCCACGTGTTATGAAACCAAAAAGAATTATCATTCAAGCCACCTCCATGAGAAATATGTTTATAAATCTCCTTAACCGAGATCTGCTCATTATACATAACACCTTCCCATTTTGGCTTTTCTTTCTTCTCAGTGAGTTTTAAACCTGTTAGAATTAATTATGTTGTGAAACATACCCATTCCACAAATAGATCCTATGGAAATCCAAGTTCAAATGCATTAAGCCAATAACTTGTAACAGAAGAAGATCCTCAACAACAAGAGATTTAGTTCATAAAGTAAAGCCTTTTCTTATGTAAATGCTCAAGGATGCGAATAGAAAGAGTATGTATTCCCTCCACTCCTTTGATATCATCTAGTCCTATTTCTATCCTATTCCCCCTTCCAACCTCCCATCTCAGATTTTGTAGTGGCCAATATTTGTTTCTCATCATGCTTATCCATATATAATATGCCACATTCTTCTTTGGAGCCGCCTCTTTAATCCATTCCTTAAGTTATCTATTTTTTAGATATTTCTCTTTAATAACCTATTACCAAATACCTTTAACTTGGAAATTTTTCCATAATTTATTAAGTACAATTAAAGCCTTACTAAAACATTATGTGTCCTTTATACCCCACCCTCAATCCTTCTCATGTCTCACATGAACCTGTAAATAGACCAAAAGTATCTTATTTGTGGATTTAGGCCTAGCCCAAAGGCACCTAGATATAATAGCATCAATTATTTTGGTCTAAATATACTGGGGGGGGGGGGGAAGATACTAAGGTTTGAGCCCTCTAATTGCAATAAAATCACCTCCTCCCCATTTGTCATGAAATGCTTTGAAGATGTCAATTGTTTAGGGTTTTGTCAAAGAGTGTGGGAAGTAGGTTACCATGAGCATCTCACAGGTATATTTTCCCTCGCCTTGAAGGAAGACAATATCACCATTGCAGGGACTAATTTCATGTTTTCAGTTGATGCCATCTCTCAAGTTACAAGCATACCAAACCATGGTGAAAACTGGTTCAAAGGCATGAACCTAGACCTAGAAGAGTACAAAACCTACTTGAAATAACAATAAAAAGGAGTTCACTTACATGTTTTCCCATTCATATACTTGTTGGAGAGATATGCACAATTGATGAAGGTTGTCATGAAGTTCTTCACATGTGAGGGACGATTTTCTAGGCTATATCAATACCACATAAGACTACTCATGCACTTTACAATTACCGAGTCTCTAAATTTGTCCAGCTACTTGTATAGGAGCCTAACCAAAATGTCTGAAAGGGTGAAATTGAAAAGAAAAGTGCATTATCCTAGCCTCTTTCACCACATCCTGATAAAGGTTATAATACGCCATCAGTTGAAAGATAATAACATGACATGGGACACCTTCTTTGAGGCATCATTGAAAATGCATATAACCAATTCACCAAGCCAACACCAAACCATGTTAGTACAACCCATGGAGGTGGGGTCATCAAGCAAACATGATGAGCCTAAATTTTCCAAAACCCACCCGAACCTAGCTATCTAGCCTAAAATCCTTTACATTCCAATCATCACTTGGTTGTGATTTCATAGAGAGAGTCCTCTTTGGTTTGGTAGGGCTAACTACCAAAATAAAAGCTTGGTCTATGGTTACCTTTGTCGATCTCCTCATTAGCCTGGGACATTGTGGAGGATAACAAAGGACATGACAACTAGGGAGTTCCAAGGTGTTCTAGTGAATGTAAGGTTCCCAAGTCATAGAAAAATGCAATGGTAGTTGTGAGGTCATAATTGCCAAGGTGTGTTATGGAATGCCAGGGCATGCTAACATGTGCCAGATAGTACGAAGACATGTCAAACAACCTAAGATGTGCCAAGTGCTAAGGCATGCCAAGATGTACAAGGTTGTGACAATGCATGCCAGCGATTGTCAAGGCAAAAAGTGGAGGAACAAGTTAAACTATAAGGAAATGAGCACATAATAGGGTTAATAAGTCATCAATTTACCTTTCACATGAGGGGCATGCTAGGCGCACCAACACTAGGTGCCAATAGGTGCAAAGTGCCAAGTGTCAATGCATTATAAGTGTCAAATCTTCCTTTGTTTCTTCTCATCTAGTTTCCAATAATTGATCTCAAATAACTTTAATATTAAAGCATGCCAAAGCATACCAAGTCGTCTCAAAGCATGCCAAACATGCTAAGAGTTGCCAAGTGCCAACACGATCCAAGTGCCAATGTGCACCAGGGAGTGTGATGCATGCTATGAAGTGACACAATATATCGAAGAGTGCTAAGGTATGCTAGAGAGTGACAATGCATGCTTATGAGTGTTGGGGAGTACTAGGACAACACAAGGGAGCACTAGGTCAAAATGCATGGAAGTGAATGAATATGAGGGTGTGTCGGGGAGTGTTAATGAGTGCTAGTTGTCATGCCAAGGAGGGAGTGACAAGGTATGCTAAGCACGAGTAAGGAATGATAGGGAATATCAGGGAATGTCAAGAAGTGTTAGAGTGTGCCAGGTAGTTCTGGGGTGTGCTAACGTGTGCCAAATAGTGCCAAGGCATGCCAGGTGCTAAGACATGCTAGGATGTGTAGGGTGCCTGAGTATGTCAATATGCGTCAAGGAGTTTCAAGGCAACAAAAGGAATAACCAAGATAAAATGAAAGGAAATGAACACATAAGAGGGTTAATAAGTCGAGACTTTATCTTTTTCAAAAGGTACATGCTAGGCACACTAATAATATGTTCCAATACATGCCAAGTGCTAATGTTTGTCACTGCAATATTATGCCAAGGTGTTCCAGGGCATGCTAGGGACTACAGGGCATGCCAACACATGAAAGGGGAGTGCTATGCTATGCTAGGGCATGCCAACATGTGCTTGTCCATCCTACTCATGGAAAGATGTTGTAGGTACAAAGATGTTCCAGGTACAAAGATGTTACAAGACATGCAAGGTGCCAAGGAATGTTAGTGTATTGTTCTAAAGCATGTTAAGGTGTGTCACGAGTGTTGAGGAGTGGTAGGTCTCTCTCATTAATAATTGACATAGCTTGATTATGTATTAGATAATATAGTTCCTCCACACAATAGTGGAACGTTATTTAAAGGAAATTTGCTAGATAATAAACCTAATAGAGATGAATCATATGTTGACTCATAAGAAAACTATATTCTTATGACTTGAGGGAAATGATATACACTAATTACTTCTTAAAAAATTGAGTGACTATTATAACTACTATGACCTTGGACACATAATGAAAAAGAATCCACAACTATGGTCTTAAATTGTTATATTTTGACAAAAAATATAGTAATAGGTACATAGCATCATCAAAAACTCATTGGAATGATCAATGATGACGAAAAAATTGACCGTCACCAAAAGTAACCAAAAAGAGCATTGGTGAGGGTCAATATAAGATCGTCACTAGAAGTGTCACCAAAGAGAGAATTAATGATGGGCCTTTAACGACCCTCACCAAATGTGTCACCAAAGAGATAACTAGTGATGGGCCTTTGACGACCATCACCAAAAGTGTCATTGAAAATGGCTTTGGTGACAAACCTTAAAGGACCATCACTATATACACTTCCAACCACGATTTTTTAAAGACCGTCATCATATGCGACATTTGTGATGGACCTTAAAGGTCCGTCACCGACATGAAGCATCATCAAAAACCCATTGGAATGATCAATGATGACAAAAATTTATTGAGTGTCACCAAAAGTAACCAAAAAGATCATTGGTGACGGTCAATAAAAGATCATCACTGGAAGTGTCACCAAAGAGAGAATTAGTGATGTGCATTTAATGACCCTCACCAAGAGTGTCACCAAAGAGAGAATTAGTCACGAGCCTTTAACGACCCTCACCAAAAGTGTCATTAAAAATGGATTTGGTGACAAACCTTAAAGGAACATCACTATATACACTTACAACAATGCTTTTAAAGACCGTCACCATTTGCGACATTGGTGACGGACCTTAAAGGTCTGTCACAGCCATGACCCTCACCAATGACCTTTTTCCTTGTAGTGTTAGAGTGTTTAATTTTCATGATTTCCATCTCCTTGTCACGTTTTTCCAGGTGGGTGTAAAAGTTCTCATATCCTTGACGTAATCATTTACAATTTTTTCTTGATTAAGCTCCATATTTTTTACCAACTGCGTTAGTGCTTCTATAATTTTCTTATCATTTTCCCTTTCATTGTCGACACTGATTTGACAACTTGTCCCTATTTTCCCACTGTCATGGATTTGACTTGCAATGGTACAAGTGGATGGCACATTCTGATATGGAGAATTGTCTTGAAATCTTTCACTGATAGCTGGATCCTTTACAAGATCACTCTCATTCTGTTGCATAATGTTAGGGGCACAAGGCGAGCTACCTTGATCACCATATCTATCTGTAAAAGCATTGACAATGTCTTGTAAAGAAGCAAATGAACCTTCAGGACAATTATTAAACCAATTCAAAGCATCACCCTCTAAATAAAAGGAAAATAGATGCATTATAACATCTTCATGTTTATATTGGGGAGAACTACAATATTTGATTATTTTATGAGCAACCCTGCATAGATGCTTTATAACAGTGATTGAATCACCACCCGATAACAATGGCAATTTATGAATGGCCTCTTCCGGTATATCATGGAGAAAATCAGTAAAATGACACGGGGTAAACGAATCATCCATGATGACTTTCTTAAAGGGATAAGGAGGAACCAAATGGATGCTAGAGAGACCCCTGCTCAAGAAAATCAAGATATCCCCAAGAAGCGAGCTTTTAGTAGAAATTATTGTAAGAAATGAAAGAAGTGGAGTCACCACTTGAACATGAATCTAGCTATATGATCCAAAAGGAAAAAACAACTGTATAGAAGGGAGGGATTCTTGGCTAAGAAATAATGGATGAACCAGTGGAGTCATCACTTAAACAAGAAACGAGCTGAAATGTCTAGGAGTTAAAAGTGTAGATGAAATGATGAAAGATAAAGCGATGAAAAGATCAAACGATGCTAGGAAATGTTGTTCCTTTTGACAGGATAATGAATGGTGGAAAAGATGAGATGATTAAAATGATGTCAAAGAAACCAAGGACAAAAAAAAATCTATCCCCAGTGGCAATGCCAAGAAGTGTTGGTTTTTCCAGCTCAATTGAGAGATGAGAAATATGAAAGATGAATGTTGTAAAGCCAAGGCCCAATAAATCGTCCCCAACAACGGTGCCAAAAAATGTTGGCATAGTTGGCTAAAATGAAAATATGGCAAATGAGAAGAATGTTGAGGAAATATCATAGAGCCAAGGCCCAATAAATCGGTCCACAACAACGACGCTAAAAAATGTTTGCATTTCCAGCTAAAATGAAAAGATGAGAAAGGAGAAGAGTGATGAGGAAATGTTGTAAAACCAAGGCCCAATAAATCGGTCCTCAGAAATGGCGCCAAAAAATGTTGTCGCACAAAATGTCTAGGCACCACGACAATGGCTCAGATCAAGGGCTATCACCCTGATCCCCAATCTCTCCATTTAAGTTGTCCCCTACAAAAAGATAAGGGGGGTAGACCCCATGGAAAAAAATGGAGTGAAGAAGAACTAGTTGGGAACCAACCAGTTCAAGAGACACAGTGAGGCAATCAAGTACTTCATTAAGATTTAGCAAGACTTAGGATTTGATTAGATTTTAAACAATCGATACGAGTGCCTTATGGAGTCAACAATCTTGCTAGGGAAATCAAGACCAAGTAATCGATTAGCAACTGCTGCTTAGATGAATGACTATCTTATATGGAATACAAATCGTAAAACTAATGTGAGATGAAAAAATCTTGGTTAATATTAGATCTGATATACTTATTACACCCAACATGAAATAAGCATAATGATGAATGCCCAACTCAAGAAATTAATTCCTTAATGTATTAGACAACTTAGGAACTGCTTTTAGGCTAACCCACATGAAATTTTTCCACTGTTATATTTCAGACTTTAGAAACAAAATTATTCATAGATAACAATCACCTAAAATGTAGATCTAGGCCAAATTTTTGATACACATCAAACATAAATGACTTATTAATGTATTTAGCATTTTTTTTTATTTAATTTCAAACCACTTAGATGTGTTTTTCACCACTATTAGGAAGGTATATGACTGATGTAGCAAACAATGAGGAAAAATATGGTATAGAGATCAAACCATTAGGCCCTAAGCCTTGAAAATCACTTGCCCAAGTTGCCAAAAAAATTTCAATACTTGAAACACAATTTTTTACCAAATTTTCTACAAAAAACGCACCAATGATTAGCTTCAGAAAATTTAATATTTAGGTCAAAAATGGAGCAAAGGGAATCTATGGCCAGTGAGAGCTAGCTTTGGGCTAGGAGAAGGCAGATCTGGGCTTAGGAGCCCCAAAACTCGAAACTCTTGTTCTGAAAAAATTATTTTGCTTTAGATCTTCAGATTTATTGCAAAATCTTTAATGGTTGGCCCTACAAAAATATTTGAGACAAGATATTTCCCTCTAGGGCCTAGATCTCTCAAAACCCCTAGATCTACTTGAAACAATCTTAGATCTGAAGATTTACTTGGCTGGTTTCCCAGATCTATTCCTGCAAAAGATCTTTGAGCCTAGATCTTGCCCTCCAGGGTCTAGATCTAACTCATATTTGAAGATTTTCTTGGCTAATTTCTTAGATCTATTCTTGCACAAGTGAAAAGAGAAAAACCCAATACCCAATATGTACAAAAATAGAGAAAATCCCAAAAACCCAAGTGTTAAAATTCAAAATTATGTTACAAAATTTCAGATCTACACAAGAAAATAATAGATCTATACAAATAATTTACATATCTATACAAATAATTTACAGATCTATCAGATCTGAGGAGTATAAGTCCAAATCTGCTCTCAGATCTGATAATATAATCCTCTTAATAGCCAGATCTATCAAAATTTCCACAAAATATTTAAATTTTTTTGAAATTTTAGAGAGGTACTAGCCCAAAAACACCCTCCAGAAAAAATATTATCATTAGATAAATCCTGAGGCTTATATGAAGTAGGTTCTCCAGATATATGTGTTGAGAGTTGGCTGGTCCAACCAAAGACTATCCCCAAATGCTCAATGAGAACTTAAGAGATCTCCTGGAAACACTAGATCAACCATCAAATCAAGCAGAGGAATAGAACAACAATAAAATTATGAAGAAATTAGAGATACCTGCTACTTCAATAAAAAATATTATCCTAGATCCAACAAACTAAATAAGATACTTGTATTCAGATTATTCTAAGAGAGCTATTGATTGATAGTTTTCACATAATATTAAGCAGAAATTAAAACAATGTTACCATAAATTCATGAAGAGGAACACTACAACACGTTGAAACCCCAAAGACTTTTGCATTAATTCAAAAAAGTATACAAGAGAGCTTGAGAGCTTAGTACACGATCCAAAGATCGGATGAATTGACTGACAAATGACCTCCTATTTAAAGATAAATCCTCCAATGACTAGTTCGAGTGATCCTCGTCAAAGCAATCTTGATCGTTGATGAGGATTAAAATTTATTTTAATCTCATCCGTCGAAATTTTAAATTCTTGAGGAAATTCGATTTTTTCAATTAAATGCATTTTAATTAACTCAAAAATAAATTTTTTGAGTTAATTTCCTCAAAAATTTGACTTTGACTTAAACCCCAGGGACCAAAGGCTTAAAATCTAGCAAAATAATTAATTTACCTTAGTCCTGGGACCTTTTAAAATTTGAATTTTAAAGGACCGACGAATTTTGCCTTTGGAGAATTTAAATTTACGGGACCTAGAATTAATTAAATTTCTGGCTTAGGATTTTAGTTAATTTTGGTCTAGAAAATTTAATTAATTAACCTATGAGGGGATAACTTATTTTTCCAACCCTCAAGACACTTTACATCATATATTTCATATCTTTTACATCATAAGGGGGAAAACCCATCTAAAATAGACCCTCACAGACTACCCATTTATGCGACACAAATATAATCCAACAGACCAAGCAATTTGTAATAAAATAACCTAACCAAATAATTAGGATTATTCCCAAATCACTTTTACATAGATTCGATCTAGAACACTAGGACTCACCTAAGATCCCAGTGACAAAATCCACTTCAGCTTTGGGGTAAGGCTGGAGGAAAACTCTGCCGACCATCCGAGAATGGATTAGTGAGACAAAAAACTTCCCGGAATGTAGATCGTCACTAGAAAAGTAGGTTTACCTAGGAAATTAATTTGAAGTGTATTATTTTCCATGATCAATGAAAATAGAGTCAATATGAGATTGTGCATCATTTTCAATCCACGAGTAAAAGTTATTCAATCTTTGAAAAGAATCAAATTTGTTCTTCAATAAATAAACCCAACACATTTTGGTGTAGTCATCAATAAATGTCATCATATATTTATTTCCATTTGCAGAAGGAACATGCATTGGGTCACATAAGTCTGAATGAATGAGTTCATGTTTTCTATGTGCTCTAGAATGAGAATCATGAAAATACTATTTATTATGATTACTTAGAATACAAGCATCACATTTCTTAAGTTTCCTAGGAATTGTAGGAAAACAAATAACACCACTTTTCTTCAACATATGATGGGTGTCATAATTCAAGTGTCCAAATCTAGCATGCCATAAAAGACATGATGGAAATTTACCTTCATCATAATGAGAACTATATGAGAAGTGTTGTGCATGAGCAGAGGTACCTTGCAACTTCAGAAGTCTTTCTTCTTCTATCCTCGTCATGACAAGTGAGTGATTTGATACCTTTTTGACCTCAACCTTGCCATCAAACATCTGAATGGAGTGTCCTTGTTGGTGGATGTGGACTAAAGAAAAAAAAATTCTCCTTAGCTCTAGGAGATATAGAACATCATTCAACAGAAAGTCTAGAAGACGAGCCAGTTTGAGCCTAATTGTGCCAAGCCCTGATGGCTTGAGTTTTAACTTGTCTGCAAAGTATACTGCTCCATCAACATTGTAAGTAAATTCTTCAAAAAAATATCTTCTAAAATTCATGTGGCGGGTTTCCCCTAAATCAAGCAACCAATAAATTTTCCAATCAAGTGAAGCATTAAATAAGTCTTTAGTTACTCAATATTGCAATGTGCCACAACATTGTGATCAGATTTAGGTGCTTTACCTTTCCCTTTGTCATTGGTTTTACCTTTGGCTTCATTTCTGTCCTGCTCAATTCTATCCCAAGGAAACTTCCATGTGGATGCATCATGACCATTTCTATTGCAACATATGAAATGAAGATCAAACTTTTATTGTTGGAACTGGCTACCCCCCATGCCTCTAAAATTCCTTCTTCCTCTTCCTCTTCAGCCACCTCTTCCTCTAGAAGAATCTTGTACAAGAGTCTTATCTCTATATGCAAGAAACATAGCTTCTTTAGAAGACTGAGGGGTTGTCTTCTTCCCAAAAGCCTTCTCTCTCTCAGAAAACTTCTTCTCAAGGGAGTCAAAGGTAATCTCCTTGAGGTTTCCACTTGTTTGCAATCACTCAAGATAATTTTAATAAGTGGAATTAGTTCCTTGAAATAAACTATGAGAGGAATGTGGTTTTCAACACCAGTGGTTTTTATACCATGCATAATGGATCTAACTTATGATGCTAAATCAAGAGGGTCATCATTTTTCAATTCAAGGTTGAAGAATTTAATCATCAATTGGACAACTTCAAGTTCAAAGTGTGAGTTATACAGTTCCTTGAACTTCTGTAAGGCTTCAAAAGCATTTGATAAATTGAAATATGTGCACTCATCTCTTCATTTACATATGTTGCAATCAAGGCATATGCCTTGCTGTTCTTATTTTCCCATATGAAAATATCCTTATCTAAGGTGGCCTTTGCAAGTTCATTATGTCCTTGTCCTACACAAATTCCTTTCCACAACTCATTGAAAATGAGAGTGTATTTTATCTTCCTTGACCATTCAAGATAGTTCCATTTTCCTTAGAGAACTACTCCAACAATATATATCTATGAATGCCTTAAAAATATGTGTATTGTTTAAAATGTACTCTGTTGCAATATATAAAAAAATTCACTTATAGTGGTAAAAATACAATTTTGATATATAGATAGTAGAGGTATATTTTGGGGAGGTGGTATATGGGGAGGGTGTATATGGGGAAGGTAGTATGAGAGGGGAGGTAACCTATGAGGGGAGGATCTCATTACAAATAAATAAAAAACGAGGCGTTCTATACGTTATAAAACGGAGGTGTCAGACCAATGTAATAATTGGCAAGCCATCGTACTTACTGTGATATTGAGAGTTGTATGAACTGTGATATTGAGAGCAGTATGAACTGGCATGGTTTTTAATACTATGACGAGGGGAGAAGACTGTGCTTTTATATTATATGAACCGGTGGAAGAGGACTATGATATGCTAGGGTTATACCACAGTTATATTAAAAACCGTAGCATGGAGTATTTCGAATAGCATGTAATGGACAACGCTCAACATAATAAATGGGAGTGGAAGTGTGTCAGAGTATGGAGGAGGGGTTAAGTGGAGTAGGTATTAGAAAAGACTAGAAGTGAAGGTGTGTGATAAATACATAACATGGGATTCAACGTATAACTAGCGAGATTCAACATATAACCAACAATTATATATTATAACCGATGTAAGATGTGGAGTGGTATTTCAATGGTACCACAATGGTATCAAGCGGTATATGTTATGGGCAGTATGTAATATACAAAAATGTCGGGATGGGGACCCCTGGGTCAGTTTGGGGTTAGTTAACCCAAATTTTGTATAAAGTTTTGTAAAACTTGTAAAATCTCCGAGATATATGGAAGCGGATCATGTAGATGAATAAGAGTCAAAGGGGCTTATCCCCTTGTTTTAAGTAAAGTTTTGAGTCGATTTTGAGATTCACCCATGGTTCGCGGACCATGACATTGTCTGAAAAATTCTATAAATAGTTGAGTCTTAGTGAGTCTATGAACAAGTTTTGATACAGAATTGGGTTCATTGAAGAGTTTGCAAAGGATCTAAGGCAGGAAGGCCCTACTTCTTGCACTTAGGTAGAGAAGGGAAGGCTCCGTAGCTGAGTGTGCAGAGGCTTGGGTAGAGTCTGCATTTGAGTGCATGGACCCATTCAGTGATGTGCGCATGGTAGTTTGAGTTTGTAATTAGTGAATTAAAGATCAACAAAGACAGTTTGCAAAAGAATTACTAAGTATTTCCATTTGTATCTGTTTATGTTATATGTTGTCGATGAACGACATGTTTTATGAAATAATGATTGAATGCTACACGAATTTATTGAATCTGTCTTAATAATGTATGAAATGAATGCTTAGACTCTTCCGTGAAGTTTCAGATCATTTCCCTTATGTCTTCTGATGAATAAAGTAGATCTACACAAACTCTAATCTAGGGTTACTGTTTGATGCATGTAAGTAAATAAATCAACTGTTAAGGGTCTGCAAGGACTGATCGTGGACCTTCACGAAGGTCTAAAGGCTGCTGTAACTGAGTTTTAGTAACATTCCCTAGAAGTTTATCGATCTGTGTAGAGGAAGATCCAAGGCGCAGGAAGACATCACACTAGTCTCTGGATGTAGAAACTTGGTTTTTGCATCTCCCCATACTAATTCAGGTGATATTGTAGCCTACGCTACATAGGTTGTTGTTGAAAGGGCCAGTAGTATAGGATTTTGTTGGTTGGCACAACCAACTTTGAACTTAGGTCAGGACCCCCTAAGCCAACAAATGGTTCTGTTACTAGGACCAGGATATGTATAAAAGAGATGTATGATGTTGCATTATTGAAACCCGACCAAGAAAGAAATTTAAAAGTGGTTGGATCGGAAGATTCACGAGTTCGCGGCGCAAGAAAACAAGAATCCGCGCCTGTCAAAGGAAGATTGGTTGAATAGATATATGTATACAGAGATATATGAAATCTTCTTTTGTAGCTTCCTAATTGAACTATACGAGTGGTTAGCTAAATTGACAGATAGTCAAGGATGGTGGAAGCTCAACAGTCCCATAGTGTGGACTCCAAAATTAGTGTGATGACTAGAAGCCTCTGAAAACAAGATCATGCGGGCTATCGATCATTGGCTTGATCAAATTGTGGGAGGATTTGTTACAAAATTTGTAGTTGATACCTCAGTCATAGCGAAGATTCTTCAAAGGACCGTGAGGTAATGTTAGGCCCCTATACTACTAGTGTAACCCCTTATTGTTATTAGTATAACCCACTTATTATATTGATGTACCCATGTAGTGCCCATATTGTTACTATTGTGCCCATAGAAGCCCACTATTGTTATTATTGTGCCCTTACATTATTATTGTTATGTCGGCTCTAATTATGTTATGACCCCTTAGACTCCTATATATAGAAAGGAGGTCTTTTCAATTGTATCATCCAAGAATTGTTTATTTATGTAATGTAAAGGAGGTTTCCCCCTCGAAGAGACTGAATTCTAAGGCGTTGATCTATCTTTTCTATCTTTTCTTGAGCTGGTTTCATAACATTTGGTATCAAAGCTTAAATTGGATTCTAGGGTTTCACTGCTCTAAACAGGTCATCGTGGCATTTTCGCTATAACTTTTGTCTGTGATGTTTCAAAAGTCGCAAAAAAAACCCATTTGAGAAGAAATCACGCTGAACCTTGGGTACATATTTCAGAGCTATTTTCGCGATATTTACAGAGATATGATCTAAGGAAGTTGGTCTTTTTGCAGACTCTTGAATTACATTCAAAACAGGTGACCTGAAGAAAATTGTCATAACTTTCTCTCTAGGGATCAGATTGAAATTTCGTAAGAAGGTACAGAAAGAGGACGGACTGTAGTTTTCTTGTATATATTTTTTAGAGTCAAAGGTCGAAACAGTGACACGTGGCACTTCATACAAGTTCGCTCTACTCAAGTAGTCTATAATCAGGTCATCTTCGAAGATTGTGCATAACTCTTTCTTGGAGAATCCAATTTGGATCAGATTGGTGGCATTGGAAAGAGGACACAGAGGGCTACTACAGGTCACAATTTTAGAACTTAAAGATCCAAAAGTGCAGAGTTACAATCGTTTCAAGTTCGAGCTCCTAAAATCAAGAAAAAGCAAGATGAGGAAGTTTGATGGCAAGGATCCGGTAAATTGGATACTTCAGATGGAGCAATATTTTGATCTACATGGTGTACAACTATTACAAAAGACATGTATTGCATCTTAATATTTAGAACCAGATCAATTTTTATGGTACAAAGGGCTTTGTTCTCGTAAACAACTTGTTACGTGGTAAATTTTCACGGAGGAAATGATAGCACATTATGAGGATACAAAGAGCAACGCCTTCTTTAGAGCAACACCACAACAATTGGAAAGAGTAAAAGGGCTTTGTGACATAGTGGAAAGCAAAATTATGGAAACCAGGAAGTGTACCCCTCACAACTATAAATATGGAAGTGTTGTTTCTCCTAGCCTTTCACAACCTACAAGGGTTACACCACAACAATTGGAAGAAAAAAGAGAAAAAGGGCTTTGTTACAATTGTGATAGAAAATGCACTAAAGGTCATAAGTGTGCTGAAGAAATTATTTTACATAGAATATGAAGAGAAGGAAGAAAAGGATCAAGAAACAACAAAAGAAGAAGATACATGCCAGGACCCCACCCCAGAGAAAGAAGAAATGAATCAGACCATATCTTGTAAAGCATTGGCAAGAATTACCACTCCTCAAACTCTCAAGATAGAAGGACATATCAAGAAGAAAAAGGTGCAAGAAGTGAAAGATCACATAGAGAAAGAAGAAATGAATATGACCATATCTTGTAAAGGATTGGAAGAAATTACCACTCCTCAAAATCTAGAGATAGAAGGACACATCAAGAAGAAAAAGGTTAAAGCAGTGAAAAATCACATCGAGCATCAACAACAAGTTCTCCAACTTTTAAAGGATAACGCCACTTCGATGCAAAATCAAACGAAACAACAGGTATATCAACATCATAGTGAAAAATGTTTTTATGTAGGTGATTGGGTATTTTTACTGCTACATCTCAAGCAAGCTATTTATGAGAAGGAAATGTTGGCAATACTACATGCACTTAAAAAATGGCGACCTTACCGAATGGGAAGACTCTTCAAGGATGAGGATGTGGAAGCATTGTTTTCTGCTATTTATATTATCCAACCAGATTGGATAAATGAAGCAAGGGATGAATGGGAGAAGGACGAAGAAGTATGGCCACTTATTCAAAAGTTGCAAAAGATCCCAATTCAAACAATATTTCCAGAAATTAAAGAGGAAGGAAAAATCATATTGGAACCTGGAGCAGTCGCAGAAACAAGAACCCGACAGCTATGAAATCGATCAATTTCAGAGTATCTCATCAAGTGGAAGAACTTACCCGCTAAATATTCGACATGGGAGGACAAGAATTTTATACAGAAGCATCAAGAACTACTCAAGCGTTGAGGACAATGCTTTTTGAAGGAGAGGGGCATGTTAGGCCCCTATACTACTAGTGTAACCCCTTATTGTTATTAGTATAACCCACTTATTATATTGATGTACCCATGTAGTGCCCATATTGTTACTATTGTGCCCATAGAAGCCCACTATTGTTATTATTGTGCCCTTACATTATTATTGTTATGTCGGCTCTGATTATGTTATGACCCCTTAGACTCCTATATATAGAAAGGAGGCCTTTTCAATTGTATCATCCAAGAATTGTTCATTTATGTAATGTAAAGGAGGTTGCCCCCTCGAAGAGGCTGAATTCTAAGGCATTGATCTATCTTTTCTATCTTTTCTTGAGCTGGTTTCATAACAGGTAGGTATTTAAGATCATTGACTACTTGGATTAAAATTATATTATGTGAAAAATGAGTAATGACCAAGACCAAGATCAAGGCCAGAGTATAGCCCATTGGTTGGACCTCCCTCAAGCGACGAAGGAGGGGTGGTGCAGGCTACGCTGCAAAGTGTTGTTCAACTAATAACTCAGGGTATTCCTAGGAAAAATCATCCATCCACTCCACCTCCACCACATACACCTTCACCCACACCTCCACCTCCATCCCCACCATTCAACATGGTGAACGCAATGAAGATGTTGATCTTCGGGCATAGGAAGTGAGGATCCATAGCAGTTCTAGTTTATTGTGAACACTATGTGGATAGCGCAACAAATCGCTGATGATAATATAAAGAAGGCTCAACTAGTTACCACCTTACAAGATCACGTGCTAACCTGGTAAATTAAGTATTGTACTAACAATCCTCATGCATTGCTAGCAAAAACTTAGATGGATTTGAACAAAGAGTTTAGTAAATGCAAATCTGACTCATAGTTGGTGATTGAATTTAAATATATCATCATGAAGGTTTAGGATATGCCTTGGGACTTTGATCATAGATTGAAGTTCGAAATCAGATAGGCGAACATGTAGATCTTAGATAGCCAACATCGCGACTGGTTTATAGCATCACTTTTGCCCCATTTGAGAATTTCTCTGTCACAATAGAAGATAGATACATAGGAAAAATCCTTAGAGATTGCAATGATGCTGCAAGCATCACCTATTCAGGATGTGAACCTTAGGGTGCAACAGATTCTCTCATAGTTAGCAAGCCTACACGTAGAATTACAAAGTCTAAAGAAAGACAAGGAGAGTAAGCCTGACATGTGCGTAGAAGTTTTTGGTTTGAAGTGTAAGGGCCACGGGCATGATAAGGATCATTTTCCCGTGTTCATGAATTATATTACAGGGGGGGGAAATTCCCCTGAAGCTAGAAACCATAGTAGGGCCATGCACGGGGGCCACGCTATGGTGCACCATTTGTCAAGTTACTGGGAAACATGCAACGGATAACTGTCACTTGCTTCAAAAGTTTGTTCAAATACCTTTGTAGTTGTTTTGTAATTTCTGCAAATCTACGGGCCATGATGAGCGCCACTCTCAAAGCTACGTGCTAATGATGGAAAGAACCCCTACTTACCGTATGCAAATAGAGATTCGACCTCTAGATCAATGTGCTAGAGGATTGCACGGAGGTTTTCAGGGCTGAGGATGGGGATGAGGAGGAGGACCTGGTAGAGGTCGTGGTCAATTTATCTGCTACAATTACAGACAACCAAGGCACTTTGCACGATATTTCCAGAATCCTACACACCCGTCATATCAATATTGCAGACAGTTCGACCATACCATAGAAGAATGCCTGGTGTTAATAGCTAAGATGCAAGGGAAGAAAACACAACCTCAACAACCTACATAGAATTTACATATGATGAGGGTTGACCCCCGTGACGAAGATCAAAGTGTTAATATTGTGCTGAGAAGTGGGATGACGACTTGTGCTAATAATGTTAAGTAGCTTGAAGAAGATGGATGGGTCATCAAAGCTCCAAAGAAAGAAGTCAAATTTGATCTGAATCGCGCTAAGGAAACATTTATGGAAGCCAAGAAGAGCTTCATTGAGGCCTCCACCTCAGGAAGCCAGGACAAGATGCAAGAGATCAATGTGGCAACAGAGGTTGATCCTTCTGTACTCACTACATTTTTGGAGACCTAAATGACGTCGTTTCAGGAATTAATAAATAAATGCTCCAGTAAAGAAAAGGTCCTTGATGAACATCACGCGGTCATAAATATTGGTAAGCATAAGGCACGGACATGGCAAGAGATCTAGCTAAGATCGTATAAAGGTGATTATGAAATGGACCAAGTGATCTTGGATCTGGGGTTCGATGTGAATGTTCTACTAAAATAGACATGGGAAAGGATGGGGAGACTTGCACTACAGTGGTCTCTGATTCAGCTCAAGATGGAAAATTAGCAGAAAATCATCCCCATGGGAAGATTATATGGAGTAACAATTGATATTGAAGGTGCGAGTGCAGTAGCAAACTTTGAAGTTATAGAAATGATCAATAACATTAATCCTTACCCCACACTCCTGGGAATAAATTGGGCTATTGATATGAATGGGGTCATTAATTTCAAGAAAAGGACAATGTTGTTTGAAATAAAATCACTTAGGATTATAGTGCCACTGGATCCTACAAAAGGAGCGCATTATACTAAGCCGGTCCGCGACTATGAAGAAAGTGACGATGAGCTGGATCAAATCTACAAGATAATAGCGCAAGATTAGGACTGGATCAATCCAACAACAGATGGACGAATTCTATGGGACCTGGAGAGTTCCTGCACCTTTGATTCAAATGAGGAATTAGAGCATTGGCAGAATCTCTTACACGAAGTTTCTACATTGCAATGCAATATGATGACAAAGTCACTACACTGTGTTTCGTAAGAGGTAAGAAAGTTACCTTATTATGATGGTTTAACTGACATAGATCTATTTTTAGATGAGTTTGAACATGAAGTCCCTAAGGACCACCACTTTCAATCATTGGAGTTGGCGATGTGTTCTACACCTACACGATGGTGGTGTACGCATAAGGATAGTTTTTCTAGTTGGAGAGATTACAAAAGAATGATGAAGCTATAGTTTGGCCATGCTAATACCAGAATGACTGAGAAATATAATGGAAAGGATGATCTGCATGATCACATGGAAAAATTTACTAAGTCATGGGGGACAGAACTGGATCCATAATGGGTACACATATTTTGTCATACCTTAAATACAATCCCCATGAACTGGTATCTTGAAACGGAGCTCCGCCATGGCACTATGGAATGGGATGTATTGAAGGAAGGTTTCTTATTGACTTTCATCTTTGAAGACAGATTTGCAAGCATCGATGAAGCATTGCAAGAGATTAAAGCGGTTATCTTCAGAACACTGAAGGAACCTATGGAATGGACCCAACTGGACTAGAGCACCCAGCTATGCCACGCATTGGAATGCTATAATGTGACCACTGAAGAGGAGGAAGAAGAGCTGAGGAATATCAATATTCCAAAGGAATAAGGGAATCGCAAAGTCAAAGGCCCACAAATAGAGAACCCAGACATCTCCGCACCTTTGAAAACGAAGCAAGTAAACATTGGCACTGAAGAAGAACCGAAGTTCGTGAAAATTGGAGATTATTGGGATGACGCTATAGTAGATAAAGTTGTTGAATTACTCCGTGAATACCAAGATCTATTCCACACTAAGTTTTTAGATTCAAAGGACATAATCATTGATTTTGGCATTATGGAGATCACATTGAAGCTGGATGTGAATCCTATTAAATAGAGGCCTTATAGCCTTAACCCTAAGTATAAGGAAAAGGTTTGCCAAGAACTGGATAAAATGCTGGAGGCGGGCATCATAAAAATAGTTGAAGAATCTGATTGGGTGAGCCCAATGGTGGTCAAAGAAAAGAAACAAAAGGGAAAAATAAGGGTTTACGTAGATCTGTGAAAGATTAATGATGCATGTGTTCACGATCCTTTTCCAACGCCCTTTACAGACGAATTGTTAGACAATGTTGGGGGCAGGTGGCTGATTCCTTTGATGACGCGTTTTCCGAGTATCATTAGATCAATATTGCCCCAGAAGATAGAAGCAAGACCACCTTCACAATAGAGTGGGGTTGCTTTTAGTACAATGTTATGCCATTTTGATTAAAGAACGTGCCTATGATATTTTCCCATGTAGTCATAGCAGAATTCAAGGAATTCATTCATAAGTTCCTAGAAGTGTACTTTGATGACTAGACGGTGTTTGGCTTGGTGAAGCACCATGTAGAAAGTGTACGCCTTATGTTGGATACATGTCACAGATACCAGATAGCTCTAAATTTGAAAAAATGCATATTTTGTGTTCCTTTTGGGATCTTGTTGGATCATGTTGTGTGAAAGAAAGGATTGATGGTGGACCTTGCAAAGATTGTGGTAATTGTAAACTTGGAGGCCCTCAGGAACCTCAAAGAACTACCTGCGATGCTAGGGCATACGGGCTACTATAGAAAATTTATCAAAGCTTATGCTCAAATTACCATGCCCATGGAAACATTGCTAAATAAGGATGCGAGATTTTGTTTGGATGAAGAATGTCAACGTAGTTTAGACATGTTAAAATAAAATATGGTAACTACGCCAATATTGGTATTTCTTGATTGGAAAAAGGAGTTTCATGTACACATGGATGCTTCTTGCATTGTGCTGGGTGTAGTGCTAACACAAGTCAGTGAAGGAGAAATGGACCATCATATAGCTTTCACAAGTAGGAAGTTGTCAAAGGCTGGGAAAAATTATTCAACGATTGAGTGCGAAGGGGTTGCCATGGTCTACGCGCTGCAAAAGTTCAGGAATAATCTGTTGGGAGGGAATTTCAAGATGTATACAGATCATTTTGCATTAAAATACCTAGTCAATAAGCCTGTGTTGGGGGAAAAAATTGCAGATGGTTGTTATTATTTCAGGAGTATGAATTTGAAGTCATTGTGAAGCTGCGTAGGTTGAATTTTGGACCTGACCATCTGTCGCAAATTGAAACAGACGAAGAACCAAATAATTTGGACGAAGGATTGCTAGATGCGCAACTCTTCACGGTGCACGCAGTGAATGACCATTTTGTAGACATTACTCACTTCTTAACTATAGGGATGGCAGTAGAAGGATATACAAGTCAGCAGAAGAAGGAATTAGTAATGCATGCAACCAAATTTTCAGTGATTGCAGGACATTTGTACAAAATAGGTGTAGATGAAATATTGTGGAGATATGTGACGGACTTGAGCATGATAGCATTCTCACCGAAGCCCATGGGGGAGCTACGGGAGGCCATTATGCAGGCAAAGCAACGATGTAGAATATTTTTGTGCAGGTCTATGGTGGCCAACATTGCACAAGGATTCCAAGGCATATTGTAAGGCATGCGATGCATGTCAAAGAACTAGAAGATCGTTGCAAAGGGATGAGATCCCACTACATCCTTAGGCATCTTTGCAGGCATTTGGGAAGTGGGTGATTGATTTGATTGTGCCAATTGAGACCCCTGGAAAGGAAATGGGCGCGTGCTACATTATCACTGCGATGAAATATCTAACCCGATGGGCAGAAGCATAGCCAGTAAAGGATTGTCTAGGGGATACAATAGCAAGATTCTTGTTTGAATATGTCTTAACAAGGATTGGATGCCCGAAAGTGCTGATGAGTGACAGGGGTATGCACTTTCTGAATGAAACGATCAGTGCGTTAACTGATGAATTCCAAGTCTACCATTAGAAGAGTACACCATATCAGTCGTAAAGAAATAGAATTGTCGAAGCTTTTAACAAAATTTTGGAGAATGCGCTGACAAAGATATGAAATGCGCAGTGGAATTATTGGGATGTATGCGTACCTAGAGTGCTATGGGCTTATAGGACTACTTGTAAGAAGATAACAGGAAAAACACCATTCCAATTAGTATATGGGGTCGAAGCCATAATGCTGATCGAATACATTTTGTGTAGCCTGTGCATAACAACTTTAACATATATGGAGGATGGCGAGGCCTTGGAAGAAGGGCTCACATAGCTCATGGAGCTCAAAGAAGACTGATTTTTTACAATATTCCATCAACAAGTACAGAAGGAACAAGAAAAATCATGGCATGATTGCCATATCAAGCTTCACACATTCAAGGTAAACGATCTTGTACTATTATATGATAGTAAGTTCACTAAATTTCTGGGTAAATTCCAGATACATTCGTTAGGGCCATATATTGTCATGGAAATTACAGATTGTGGCACAGTTCATCTCACAATGTTGAATGGGGAACCCTTCCCGAGAAAATTGAATTCGATTAGGCTGAAGCTGTATACAGGCATCCTGCGCAATGACTATATGGTAGCAGGACAGTCTTAGTGCTCCAGGCAGTTGCAAGGGAGCGTGGGACTATAAAATACACTACCTGGTTCTAAGAACCAGGTAGCGACTAGGTTGCGCAGAGATTGATGAAGATGCACCAGATGGAGCTGTGCTCAATATGCTGCGCAAGAGGGAAAGGTACTGCACAACCCAACAGAAAAATGACTATTGGTGTTACTATTCATGACGAGATGGCCTGGAAGTAGTTAAGAGGAGTGGGGAGGTGGCAATTAAGGAAAAAAGTTTTGAAGATCTACCACCAAAACAATATTTATTATTAGAATTTGGGGCGAATAGTTGGATTTGAATTCAAATCCCCCTATAAATTGTGCATACTGGTTTAACAGAGAACACTTTTATCTTTAAGACTTGCTGATGCATTTTGCTGTCTGTCTCATATGAGCTAAGTGTTCTGGTAGGAATACATCGCGTCCCTTGTTTACAGACTATTTTGCAGAAGAACATGAACTATTCATTTAGAAAATGACTTCCACTAACCCTACCAAAGCCCTTAGTTTGCAAGCAGTTGTGTCCAACACGCCAGGACCGGAAGTATCTAGTATGGAGGCTATGCCTATTATGCCCACAACGCTGAGGTCGCCTAGGCCAAAACAAACTGGGGCTAAGAAAATCAGCCTGCCATGAAGGAAAAGAAACCAGCCATGAAGGAGAAACAAAAGAAGTTGGTGTCGGTGCGCTCGTCATTGGGGAAGCATACCGAGGCACAACCAAAGCAGAAAAAAGACAAGCAACCAGAGAAAGTCATGGATTTAGAGGAAGAGGAGTACCAAGACATTGAATAAGTCATTGCTAAGGGTGTTGAGCCCATCTCTATGTTTCCTGAGTACATCCCTCTGCAGAAGGGAAAATCTAAGGTAAGCAAGGACCCTGATTCGGGAAAATTTGGGATATCCACTCCCCTGCTACCAGAGCAGGTCACATTTGAAATCCATGAGCTTGGATGTATCCCCCTGTTGAGATTGGAGGACTAGGAGATCATGGATCATGAAAAATTTCCACATATGGTGATGCATAAATATATGACAAAGATCTACTATGACAACACAAGAGTTGCAAAGTTGGAACCCATGAAGTGGCTCTGCGACATCGAGCAACCAGGGTTGCTAAACATGTTATAACAACCATCAATCAGTTTTCATTGAGAGATAGAAGCTTTCATATTAGGGAGCTTAAAATCCTTCACCATCCCACGTTCAACGCTAGAGTGTGTCAGAAACTCGATTCATAGGGGGTTAGGCTAGGTCATCGTGAGAGTAGTTCTCATCAGGGCTACCCAACCCATGGAAGGAATTCTTTGCGGTGGATGACTACCAAGAAGCTCAAGACTCAACCACCCCTGTGGGACAAAGGTAGCCATAGTGACCAATATTAGGAAAACACCTTATATGATTGACTGTAGGAAGTAGTTGGTCCTCTACCCCTTTCTTTCTCTAGAGAGCTCTACTTGCAGGGATGAGATTCTGTCAAGTAAGAAGTTCTTTGGAAGGTCATCTGGAACAATAGATTTATGATTTTTTGAGGATTAAGATCACCTATAGGCTAGAGGATTTTTTTATTTAATAGGATGTGTTTTCTTTCATTAGAGTAACATCATTAAAATAGTTAGTTTACACTTTGCACCACTGCACTAGGTGTTTTCTTGTTGTTTATTTATCTTTTCTTCCTATTATTACACTTAGTATATACATCATAGAACCTCCAAGGTGTTTGTTGCGTCGAATTTGAGGGCTTCACCCACAATTCCCATTATGCCATGTCACTCCTCTCCATCAAGAGCAAGTTCATCCTCCTAGTACTCCATTGAGCCATTTTGATTCTGATTTGGATTCTGTTGATGCATCCTTTGATTCTGCGTCCTCTTATCCTCATATTGCCAGCATGTTAGCCACCAATGCAGGTGAGGAGCCCAGGGTGGTAACCAAGGTACCAACTAGGCTACCCCCATTAGTGGAACCTCAACTGGTGTGGTCACTCTGATTCCCTTACTTCCTTTTGTCGTTGGTCTAAGTCTCCCAGATTTTAACCAACTTATCAATGATCCTCTTCTCCACGATCCCACATGGCCAACAATGCCTACAAAACTTCCCTTAGACATCCAAAAGTTTGAGGGTAATCCTGGACAAGACCCAACTAATCATGTTCACTCCTTTCATATGTGTCGTTCATCTAATTCTATTTCCGATGACTCCATTCGTCCTCGGTTGTTCCAATGCACACTCACTGGAGTTGCTGCAAAGTGGTATGCAGACCAGCCCGGGGCAACCCATTCCACTTTAATGACTCTTGCCACAACCTTTCTTTCATATTTCCAGTTAGCTATCCGTTATTATACCAATACTAAACTTTTTACATCATTTCATCAAACTTTTGCCCCTCGCTTTTTTGACCATGTTTAGGAATGGCGTAGAAGGAAGAGTGTCTGTCAAGCTCTTGAATTCAAAGAAGGAGTCTATATGGATCGATTTCTTATATCACTATTGGCCTCCATTGTGAAATATTCCTCTTATCACTTTCCTCAATTCGAGGAAGAAACTCTCCAGATAGCTCTCAAATTTGACCTGATTTATGCCCAGTCAAGATATGTTTACACTGTCATCCCCAATTTTCCTTGTCCTGGTGTTGCTAATGTGTCAGGGGAATCTCATGCCATGGATGGCATTGTTGGAACTCTTTCACACCCCCAACCATTTGCTCCTCCGCATATGAGTTATGGAAAAACTCAGGGAGAGACCAGTCCCATGTACAATTATCCCTTTGCCAATCCTTACCAGGGTACTCCTTATCTAGGTCCTAGCACACCATATGCATATCCTCGTCCACATTAATTGATGTCATGGCTAGCTGTTGTACCTCCTTATTATACCAATGTTTTTCCTTCTCCACATTATTCGTACGCACAGGCTAGCGCTCCAGCGCCTTCAGCACCAATGCCTCATGTTATAGACATTTTTGTGCCTTACAGCATTGAGCATGAAATGTCCATAATCCAAGGGATCCAAAGTCCCTAAATGAGTTGTTCCTACCCCTAGAGGAACAAGGTCAACCAATGACAGCTTCTCCCAGAAGTTCTCCACCAAAAACCACTCAGAAACAGTCAATTCAGAGGCTCCACTAGTTGGCTGCGCTGAAATGCATAGATTACACTGGCTAGGTGCACTGCAACGCAGGTAGAAGCACTACCAGAGTGCGCTGAGCGAGAAATGACAAATGGAAAGTTCATTCAACGAGGTGGAAAGACCCTGGAAGCTTCCAGAATCTTCTCCAATGACACTTGCCTCAATGAATTCGACTAGTGATGAGTAAGAGGTTCTCAACCTCCAAGTGGAAGCAAGAACTGACAGAGAGAAGCCACAAGTCAAAACATGAGCTGACTCATCCTCTCTACTCACATCTATATATGGATCTCTCACCCAGAGGTTTAGGAGGCTGGAATTTTGTACTTTGCAGAGAATTGCTGTTGGTTTGAGATTGAGATTAGTACATTGGGTGATTTATGCTTTGTTGGAGGAGAGGAAGGGACTCCTTTGCTGGGAGGTAGATGCTGGATCGGAACTCACTTGGTTGTATCTCCTCTCAGACTTTATTACTCTATCAATAAACTATTTGAGTTTCTTCTACATGTTGTATACCAATGATGTTTTGTTATGCTTACATGTTTAGCTTAATCTGATCTTGAGCTTTTTATGAATGTATATCTGTATCTTTGTGTAGTTTCTCTCTCTTGTGATCTTGCAGGAATTCGGTGAAGCTGGGCCGGTGAAGGAGCAAGAAGCTGGGAGCTACTGAAGAGAGGAGTGATTTGGATCGACAAACTAGCGGAAGATACAGGTTAGTTAGATCCTTCTCCCTCACTTACATTTCATAAAGTAGAATACTCAAATAAGTTTACCTGTTTGTTGCTAAGGCACTATCACCTCTTAGAGTGGGATAGGGGCATTCCGTATTGGATACTTTTGCCAACAACAAATTGGTGACTCCGCTGGGGAGGTATCTTGTTGGTTTATTTGTGTTTCTGGTCTTGTTCTTCTCATAAACTCAGGAGTGCCGATTCGAAATGCACTTGCCATTTTCAAGTGCAAAGTAGAGATCTGCCACTCTAGTCCAATCACTAGGCCTGTTTTTATGATCTGAACAAACTGATCCACAAGTGCTCTAATAGCCCTTTGTGATAGATCTTAGTCCTCCAATAAATCATCCTCCTAATTTTACCTAATTGATAGCTTTGATTTCTCTAAAAACTGTTGATTTAACTGCAAACCGTAACCCAGAACCCAGAAACAACTCTCGTTTCTGCTTCAGCGCAGACTCTGTGAAGAGGTTCTGCATTTCAACGCAGGTCCCGTGAAGGATACCTGCGCTGAATGTCAAAACCTCTATTCTGAGGGTGCGCTGATCAGTCTTTGCCTTGTGCAGCTGTGGTTCCCTGCTTCCTTTTGCTCAGTTTTATCTCTGTTTTTTGTAGCCTGTTATCAGTCAGTGTACCTATCTGAAACCCCTTTTCTTTGCCTCAATCCCGCCTCAGTTGTATAAAGAAACTATATTTGTTCTTTGTGTATTTGTTACATCATTTGCAGTTTCCCATTACAAAAGTAAACTAGTCATACTGTCGCCCTTAGATCTAGACCTGTCATAAGTGTCGTTTTGATCTTAGGAGTGAGTTTGTTTGCTGTTCACAGTTTATTTAGCTTTTAATTTTGTCGTTTGGTTTGAATTTATGCATTTCTAGTGTCGAAACAAGTAAATCATAAAGTGTCGTAATCGTCTTTTTGATTTTGAAAAAGGAACTTGTTTATGTTTTCACTTGAAATCGAATTCAAATTTGTACAACAGCTTTCTTTTTAGGCATCAATATTAAGGAAGCGAAAACAAATACATGCATTTGTGCATTTGCATCTTGATAGTTTGCATGCTTTGATTTAGGGAAAAGTGCATTACAATGTGCTCTATGCTCTTTGAGAAAAGTTGTATCTTCCTTTTCCCCTTGTAGCTAGGATTTTCATTGTTGAAAAGATATAAAAGCTTGCTTATCATCTTTAGACTGCAATTAGGAATTGTATCATACATCTCGTGGTGATCCAAAAAGGCAAACTTCTAAGAAATATCAACCTAAAATAAATTGAATGAACTTAACAACGCTTTGTAACATAACGGACAACATAGAGGTCTAGGCTAGAGACGTGTTCCGGCGTCGTAAAACCTGGTGATTGTTGATCTCGCTGATGGTTGGGTGATTCCTCCTGAGGGACGATAGCGCCAGTACGGATTGTGCTCCCACGTACCATCGAGTATATATTGGGAGACCCCTATAGGCATAAAACCTTTATCCTTAGGAAGCCGTGTCGGCCGCCCTACTGATCGCAATGCACTGAACACAACATTTAGGAAGATTGACCGCCTGTACCTTAAAAAGTATTTTGCAGTTTTGCGAAAAGTTTGGCACACCCTCTACCTAGAACTCTAGAGCAGTTCCTTTTGGCCTTTTTCAGACTCTATAACGTAAAAATTCCATCCGAGCATTTGTCACTTCGGGCTCGTTAAAACATCGAAGGGGACTAGAGTCATCTTTAGCTTTTTCTCGACTCTTTAAAATTGAAAAAGCAAGTTGTGTCTAAAGCGTTGTTAAAAATTTATTTTAAACGGAACAATCACCCCTTTTTCCTGCGTTGATCTTTAGGTTGAGAAAATGGAACCCACCAACCAAGGAATTCCCCTTGGTGGAAATCCTAGTCCCTTCTCCTCTTGGGGAGATGTTGGTGCGCCCCATATGGCCACATTGTCGCTTCCAGGACTGACAATTGGCTTGCCGGTCTGGCTCTTCTCAACCAATGTCATTCAGAACACCACTATTCCTGAACAGTCGAATCAACAGTTAGACCAGTCCACAGTTGCCCACCAGCCTTCTACTTCCTCTAATTCTTCCTCTCCTCCTTCCTCTTCGCTTGACGGAACTGGTAAAACAAAAAACCAAGTTCCTAAGGAGAAGAAGGAAAAGAAGAAGAAAGAGAAGAAGAAGAAGGAGCCAAAAGCGACTGGGGGCAAACAAGTGGCGTCTGACAGAAATCCACACACAGCACTGACTAGGCCTAAATCGCCATGTGTCATATGCAAGGGAGACCACTTCCACAGAGATTGTCCCTGCATCCCTCAGATACTAAGGGACTGGTCTCCCTGTTTGCACAATCCGGTAGCATCAACCTCTGACAGCCATGTTGAATGCATACCGTCAACTAGCGAGAGTGAAGTCCTTGGACAAAAAGGGAGAGCTAGATCTCCCTGTAGACTGTGTGAAGGCAACCACGCCATCCACCGTTGTCCCTTCTTAGATGAAGCGAAAAGAGTTTTGGATGATCGTCCGGTTTCACTGTTACGACTTCCTCCTGGATATAAAAAACTCTTGTCGAGTCGCTCATTAGTTGAAAATCCAGCTGGCCCGCTCAAGGGGTCAGCTGAAGTGCCGGTCATTGAAGATGAACCAGCTGAATCCATACCCGAAGAAAGTCAAAAGTTCGAGGTGGTAGTTGACCCGGTCTTGCCTTCAGAGGATTTATCTTCGAATGATACAGTCACTGAAGAGAATAAAGATGACACCATCCAAATTCTCTTCATCAACACAGACTCCGACGAGCACGGGGGCACTCCCCCCATTCCTTTATCGCAGGAAAGAATTTTGTCAGAGTGATACCCGGCCGTTTACTCGGTCCCACCACCAAGCAACCTAGTTGTCTCCTTCGATTGGAACCAACTAGGCAGACCCCGTTTGCCAACAAGCATACCATTCAGAATTATCGTCCAAATATACAGAATGGTCATGGCTGGCACCATCATTGATGAAGGGGCATCTGTGAGTATACTTTCCTCCACTGCTTGGAAAGCGCTTGGTTCGCCAGCACTTTTGCCTGAAATGAGAAATATGACAGGCTTCGATAAAGGAACCAGTCGACCTTTAGGGATCCTCCCCAATGTGCCTATCATATTGAAAGGGAAGACCGTTCAAATGAACGTGATGGTCATTCAAGGACCCTTGGATTATAACCTACTCCTTGGACGAGACTATATATATTGCATGGGAGCCATCGTCTCCTCACTCTTTAGAGTAATGTGTTTTCCGCGCGAAGGAAGAGTGGTCAAGCTCGTGGACCAGCTTTCATTTCTCGGATCACGCATCGCAAATAGTCATATACCGTCCCTAAATGGTCTCTTCACGCAAGAAATGTCTCAACCCACGGTCCGTCCTCCCGATGAGCGCGAGTAATTCGAAAGGATATGACTGGAACCCAGGGGGCATGCGTCCTGGTCTGCTTCGGCAGGAAAACTTTGGGTATAGGGTAGGTTTCCGCGGGAGAATATGACTAGTCTGTACCCCATCCGTCTTGGAAGAGGGGTTATTCTAGAATAAGATTCTTTTGTCAAAGTTATGTGTTTGGCGCTCGTTGTCACTCACCTTTGTTTATCTCGGTAGGCATCGCCGAAGAAGTGTTTTGTTTGAAAGATTAACGAGGCAATCTTTGGGTAACCTGAAAGAGGTAGGCCTCTCCCAGTAAAACAAATGTTTTATTGGACTAAGAAGGGGTAACCTTGAAATCGTACTTTATGCCTGGGGGCATGCAAACCTTTTGGAATGTAAGCAAGGGGCGACTATTTATTTTTAAAATTTTTAGGTGCTCCCTTTAAACCTGTAGGTCTAACGCTTTAAACTCGTAGGATTAGTCGTTTCCGAGCTTGCATAACGAAAGGATGCGGGGCATAGCTTTGGTAAGGTGCAAGCTCCATAAAAAATGGCATCTTACATGAGACATTCTTATCATATGACTGGATAATCGAGCAGTTTTAGCACATAGTTCATGCTCGTTAAAAAATAAACATAAGATCGAGCAGTTTTAGCACATAGTTCATGCTCGTTAAAAAATAAACATAAGACTGAACAGTGTTTTTCCGCGTTTAAGCTCGTTAAAAAATGAACTATCTTCCGGTAAATAACCACCGTGAATGTAACATTATTAGCCATTAAAGCCTTGGTCGTGTTTGCACCGTCACCTCCACTTTTTCATTGGCCGATCGTTCACCTCCATATGATTGTTTACCCATTTTGAGGAACAGTTGCGAAGAGTGATTTCACTAGCCATCCTTGTGACACTGCCGTGCTTGGAAAATTCCAACCCTTACCTGGAATCAGCTGCTAACCCATTTTATCACTCGTTCCTCAAAAGACGAGTCTTCTTTAAGCTCTTTTCATCTGACTCGTAAAATATGAAAAGATTGCCGAGTTTCGGCCTTCCAGCTCGTTAAAGCGACCAGAAGTGCTATCCCTCCTCTAGATTTTAATCTTTTTGGACCTGAGGGATTATTGCACAAAAAGATCGAGCGCTTGTTTTGTTCGGCTCGTTAAAACTATCAAAAATTCATCCCTTCTGTACTGTTTTATACTTTTTCGGACTTAAGGGATTAGATGACGAAAAAGGACTTTCGGAGTTGACTTTACGTACCTTTTCAGACTCTCTAAAAATGAAAAGGACCGAGTTATCTTTGTCGTTCGACTCGTTAAAAGCATTAAATAGCGACAAACTTGTCTTTAGACGAGAACGAGTTTCACTATCACTAGGCTCGTTAAAACATAGCGATGGGTTTGCCCGAAGGGCAAATTATAGAACAAGCATATGTTATCCTCCTCAAGCTTGACAAAAATAAAGAGGTACTGGTCAGTAATGACTGGGGAAAAATTGGGAAGAAACTCAAAGAACTTTATTGGTAGAAAGTTGCTCTTGAACATGACACTTCCACTCCGTGCCTGAGTCGGGTTGGGTTGTTTCATTCACCGGTCACATCACCATGGTCTCGCCATACCATCCACCTTTGGGGTAAATGCTACCAATCCATCACATAAGTGTTGCCGATATGTTCAAGAGAAGTCATCCAGAGAAGTCAACCGTGTCCCATCCACTACCATACATTATCCTTCATCCTTTCATGACCGCCACCCTGAACCATATATCATCAGATCGTCTTCACCTCCATCAAAATCATTTGCTCCGTTCTGTGTCACTGATGTGGGATACATTAAGGCCCTCCTTTGACGGATCACTTCTTGTCGACATCAGCTCATTATCCAAGAAGTTGATCTAGGAACAACCCCTTCAGTACTTTGAAGCTTGCATGCCTCAATGGCAAGTTTCTCACTTCCGGCGACAGGTATACATCAATGACCTTCGACCGAAAGATTTTGCGTGGTGTTCGACGCCAAGTCCTTTATTCACACCACGTGAATTGTACTGCAGTACCTTGAGGGTCATTATCATTATCGGTGATTCCTCTCGCGCTTGTTAACGGTTTACCTCATTGACCGGTAATCAAGCGATGTCTTTCCATGTTCGACTTCAGAACATTTCTTACATGGACAGACTTGTACTTAGAGTGAAGATCGAACGAGATTGAAGACCTCGGATCTAGTTTCATCCATCTGGGCTGCGATATATATTCAGGAAAGATAAAGACATTGACATGTACATCATTGCAGCAGATAATCATCCTACGAAAAGGATGATGGTTTCATCAAAATCATCAGTCTACCATCAGACGATTGTCTGTTCTACGTACAAAAAAATGAATTTATAAAGCTGAGCATGGGAATGCCCGCCTCAGCTAGATCATGAAAGTAGTATGAAAAATAATGTATTGTATTGTATCTTATTACAGGTCTCCTCCCAGCATTGGAAGAACTTCGGATCCTCCTAATAAAGCATTTCACCCGATAAACGACCTCATACTTTAGGGGGCAACTGTTATAGACATTTTTGTGCCTTACAACATTGAGCGTGAAATGTCCATAATCCAAGGGATCCAAAGTCCCTAAATGAGTTGTTCCTACCCCTAGAGGAACAAGGTCAACCAATGACAACTTCTCCCAGAAGTTCTCCACCAAAAACCACTCAGAAACAGTCAATTCAGGATCAATTCAGAGGCTCCACTAGCTGTCTGCGCTGAAATGCAGAGATTACTCTGGCTAGGTGCACTGCAACGCAGGTAGAAGCACTACCAGGGTGCTCTGAGCGAGAAATGACAAATGGCAAGTTCATTCAACGAGGTGGAAAGACCCTGGAAGCTTCCAGAATCTTCTCCAATGACACTTGCCTCAATGAATTCAACTAGTGATGAGTAAGAGGTTCTCAACCTCCAAGTGGAAGCAAGAACTGACAGAGAGAAGCCACAAGTCAAAACATGAGCTGAATCATCCTCTCTGCTCACATCTATATATGGATCTCTCACCCAGAGGTTCAGGAGGCTGGAATTTTGTACTTTGCAGAGAATTGTTGTTGGTTTGAGATTGAGATTAGTACATTGGGTGATTTATGCTTTGTTGGAGGAGAGGAAGGGACTCCTTTGCTGGGAGGTAGATGCTGCATCGGAACTCACTTGGTTGTATCTCCTCTCAGAATTTATTACTCTATCAATAAACTATTTGAGTTTCTTCTACATGTTGTATACCAATGATGTTTTGTTATGCTTACATGTTTAGCTTAATCTGATCTTGAGCTTTTTATGAATGTATATCTGTATCTTTGTGTAGTTTCTCTCTCTTGTGATCTTGCAGGAATTCGGTGAAGCTGGGCCAGTGAAGGAGCAAGAAGCTGGGAGCTACTGAAGAGAGGAGTGATTTGGATCGACAAACTAGAGGAAGATACAGGTTAGTAAGATCCTTCTCCCTCACTTACATTTCATAAAGTAGAATACTCAAATAAGTTTACCTGTTTGATGCTAAGGCACTATCACCTCTTAGAGTGGGATAGGGGCATTCCGTATTGGCTACTTTTCCCAACAACACCTCAACCCCCCATTCCTACTCCCCCTTTACCACAACAATCACATCCTCCACAAGGAAAAGTGTATGCTCAGTAGAGTGGCCCTAATCCCCCGAATCCCAAGAAACAGAACAAGGGTAAGGAAAATAGGAACCAAAAATAGCAAGGTAATCAAGTAAACAAGCGTGCTCCACCCAATTCCCCTTACGGTCCTCCACCTAACCCCGTAACCTAGTAAAAAGGCAAGCATCCCAAGCAAAACAAGGGTCTTCGTACGAAAAAACCTTATGCTTGTTGTTGAGTTTATCATCATTATACTCATGAGTGTCCTCTGTTACCTCAGATGTGCCAAGCATGGGAAGCTCAAACAACTTCTTGAGGATTGCAACCCTCTGCTCCTCCCCCTCTTCCTTCATCTCAACCTGCTGTGCTTACCAACGCTTTTCATCACTAAGGGTATCTAGTTGCCCAACCTTCAAAAGGTTAGGTTTCTCAACTAGCTCCTCCATCTGGTCACCATGATTACCAGATTCTCATAATGAATTTTGATGAGACAAACACTGAACAAATCAACCTAGAGACTTGATCGCGTCAGTACGACAAGCCACTTTCTAAGTCTGCAACTAAGTCCTAAACCAAAGTTTCTACCGAGCCTATATCGACACCCAACAGTACCTTACAGATCCCTCAACCTATGGTTGAGGTCATGCCTAAGATCCCAAAATAACTGTTACATCGAAATGTTGCTTCCGCCAAAAAATCCCATACATATAACATAGTAGACGACTTGTCGTGGTCTCTTGCTGCCATGTCAACGATGGAATTCCTCCAGACATGCCGATCACAATGAAAATCTTTACTATCTAATCTAGGTGTTGTAGATCCTCAAGATGATCAAATGATTGTCTTCCATGTTAAAAATTCATATAACCCTCCTTTACCTTCATTCATTGCTTTCCAAATTCCAGTGTCTATTCGAAACGCCACTATCCAATGGTGTATCATTGATGAAGGCACATCCACCTCTGTGATGGCTTCTAGTGTTTGGAAACAACTTAGTTCCATTGATCCATCCTTGTCGACCATCACCTTGCCTGCATGGGATGGAAATCCTTCACAACCCCTTGGCTTATACCGCAATTTCCCAGTCACAGTTGCTGGCAAGACTGTTTGTATTGATATCGAAGTCATTGATGTGCCCCTTGACTATAACATCTTTTTGGGTCGTAGTTATACATATGCCATGTTATTTATCACATCTGTGGTTAACTATAAGATGTTCTTTCCACATAATGGAAAGATATTCACCATTGATTAGTTGACGTATTACGATCCAAAAGCCCAGACTTTATCTCAGATCAATATTTATTTTGTGGATGACAATAAGACTATCTTTTCTATTTCAATAGGAGTCTATAAAGATTCCTCTTTACTTTCTGCTTACTATGGCTCCCCGCCTAATACTTATGAGCCTAGCTCATCAAGTTTTTTCATGTTTCAAGCATCGTAGTTTGCCCAAAAATGGGCTGTTATGCCTTCACAATAGTTGGAAACTTCCCAACCTATTGTGCCTGACTCAACGAAGCCTAACATTACAACTCCTCAAGGACCACCTCTTTTTTCTGGTGTCTCTCCTAATCTTTTTCCTCCTGGATCTATTCCCCTAGCCCTTAACCATGTGGGAGTTGTTCCTCCAGGTCATTACCCTTTTGGTTAGATACCATTATTGTTTCCACCTCTTAGAGTTTATTCGACACCTATCATGGATAGATTGAGTGTACCTTATCACCCTAGGGATACCATTCTAGTACATTGATCCCCTTGCAAACACTCCACCTCATCAGTTGAAACCTTACATCGCTTTGACCCCAGTCCAACCGGTCCTTCCTACTCTTGCCTTTGCTTTAGTTCCACAACAACCTCAACATGAGCCTACTCCTATTGTGAAAGCATATGGCGAGGGGGTAAAAGACCCAACGAAGGGATCCCAAGACAAGGCTCCCCCAGCAACTCTAGTTGCCCCTAAGCCCCCAAAGCCTCTTCCTCCTTGCGCTTTGTGTGATGTTGTCGGTCATGCCACCAATAACCATCCTGAAATCCCTCACATTAAAAAAGTTGTCACTGATTATTTCCTGATTCTAACATCTGCGAGGTCCATGTAACCTTTCCTGAATCAGTTAAGAGAGTCTGCTCGTTACACACAAACCATCCTTGTGCTTTGTGCAATAACTATGACCATATTCCCATCACTGTCCTCATATTGAATATTTTATACACTTCAAGTAATTCGTGAAATAAAGGCTATTTGTAATGAGTCCACTTCTCCTTTACCTGTGGAGTTTGGTCCCATGCCTACTCCAGAACAAGAGGTCTCCCTACCACCAATCATGATCCTTCCCCATGATGTTAAGATGATAGATAATTCTCCTCCCATCGTCTACCTATCATCATTCATGAGATAGGTCCATGAGAACTCCCTAGGTATCTCCTCTCGTAATTCTGTTGAACCTCCTTCAGTGGACACATCGATCTCAACATCAGTAGATGTCCCCTCTACAAGTCATATGTCTCCCAATCATGATGATGCGTATGTAAACCTTGTTTCTCATGAAGATGATTTAGGTATCTCTTCCTATCATGTGGTCTTTCATCCTCTAGTCTGCCCATCTTCCACTTTGATGAAGACATCATGGAAGCCATGACCACTCCCGATTACCCTTGGAATTATATGAACCATCGTGCGTACTTCCTCCCACAACAAACCCATGACCAATATGTTGTGGAATCCAAATGTTTCATCCATAGTGAATGTTATAGACATTTTTGTGCCTTACAACATTGAGCATCAAATGTCCATAATCCAAGGGATCCAAAGTCCCTAAACATGTTGTTCCTACCCCTAGAGGAACGAGGCTAACAAACCACAACAATTCACAGAAGTTCTCCACCAGAAACTGCTCAAAAACAAGTCAATTCAGGATCAATTCAGAGGCTCCACTAGCTGTCTGCGCTGAAATGCAGAGATTGCACTGGCTGGGTGCACTGCAACGCAGGTAGAATCACTACCAGGGTGCACTGAGCGAGAAGTGACAAATGGCAAGTTCATTCAACGAGGTGGAAAGACCCTGGAAGCTTCCAGAATCTTCTCCAATGACACTTGCCTCAAGGAATTCGACTAGTGATGAGTAAGAGGCTCTTAGTCTCCAAGTGGAAGCAAGAATGTTATAGACATTTTTGTGCCTTACAGCATGAAGCATGAAATGTCGATAATCTGAGGGATCCAAAGTCCCTAAACATGTTGTTCCTACTCCTAGAGGAACAAGGTCAGCAAACCACAGCACTAAAAATCAGTTCTCCACCTGAAAACGCTCAAAAATAAGCTAATTTTGGATTGGGCCTCTTATGGTTGTAACACTCTCAGAACTTTACTTCTTCCATTAATAAAGTATTTGAGGTTCTTCTATATGCATGTGTCTCTGTGGCGTATTGATGTTTGTATATTTGATTTATTCTAATCCTTGAATCAATTATGGATGTATGCTTCTTGTAGTTTCCTTTTCTTGTGCTTTTGCAGGATCTTTGTGTAGCTGGGCCAGTGAAAGAACAAGGAGCTGGGAGAAAGCAGCAAAGAGGGAAGATTGGATCAATCATTAGCGGAAGATAACGGTTAGTGGATCTCTTTCTCCTCTCTCTTACATCTCATAAAGAAGTAATCTTGAATAGCTTTGCTTTGATTGTTGCTGAGGTACTATCACTCTTAGAGTGGGATAGGGTCATTCCATATTGGATACTTTGATCGTATCTTGTTGGTTGTTTGTGTTTTTGCTATTCATTTCATAAACAAAGGGAGTACCGAATCGAACTGCATTTGGATCTTTCAAATGCAAAGTAGAGGGCAGCTACTCTAGCTCAGTTTCTGGGCAAGTTTATGATTTGAAGAGCTAATCCACAAGGACTCTAATAAGCTCTTAGTGATAGCTTTTCATCCTCCTTGTTATCCCTTAGTGTGTCATTGACTGATAGCTTCTGATTTGGCCAAAAACTGTGAATTTTTGAGCAATCTGTGACCCGGAAACCAAGAGAAATGAAAGTTTCGTTCTTCAGTGCAGGCAGTGTGAAGGCTGTCTGCATTTCAACGCAGTTCCCGAAGGGGCTACCTGCGCTGAAGATCAAACTGCCTGTGTACCACCTGCGCTGGACAAGTCTTGCCTTGTGCTACTGAGGTTTCCTGCTGTTTCTTGCCCTGTTTTCACTCTTGTTTTTGCTGTCTGTTACCAGTCAATGTGCCTATCTGAAACCAACTTTCCTTGCCTCTATTCCGCCTCGGTTGTATAAAGAAACTGTGTTTGTTCTTTGTGTATTTCTTGTATCAATTACAGTTTCCCATAACGAAAGTGAACTAGTCTTGCTGTGGCCTCTTAGATCTAGACCTATGATAAAGTGTCGTTTTGATCTTAAGAGTTAGTTTGTTTGCTGTTCATAGCTGATTGAGCTTTTGCTTTCGTCATATGGTTTGAATTTATATATTTCTAGTGTCGAAACAAGTAAATATTAAGGTGTCTTTTGATTTTGGACAAGCTTGTTTGCTTTCACTTGAAATTGAATTCAAAGTTATACAACAGCTTTCTTTTTGTGTCACACAAACATTAAGAAAGGGAAAAGAAATACTTGCATTGTGCATGTGCATTATGACAACTTGCATGTTGATTTAAGAAAAAGTGCATTGGTGTGTGCTCTATGATCTGTGTGAAAAGATGTTATCTTTCTTTTCCCTCAGTAGTTAAGATTTTCAAAGTTGAAAGATTGAAAAGCTTGCTTATCATCTTAGGCTGCATTTAGGAGTGTTATCATACATCTTGTGGTGATCCATAAAGGCAAACTACTAAACAAGATCAACCTTAAAATAAATTGAATTTACATAACAATGCATTGAAACATAACGCAAACACATAGAGGTCTAAGCTAGAGACGTGTTCCGGCGTCGTTAAACGTGATATCTTAGCGTTGAGTGGTTGGGTGATTCCTCCACGGTGAAGCGATAAGTATCAATACGGACTTGTGCTCCCACGTACCATCGCGTATATATTGGGAGACCCCTATAGGAACAAAGCCTTTATCCAATAGGAAACCGTGTCGGCCACCCTACTGATCGCAATGCAGTGAACACAGCATTCACGAAGATCGACCACTCGTACCGTAAAACGTATTCTGTGGTTTTGCGAAAAGTTTGGCACACCCTCTGCCTAGAACTCCATAGCAGTTTCTTTTGGCCTTTTTCAAACTCTATAACTAAAAAAGTCCATCCGAGCATTTGTCACTTCGGGCTCGTTAAAACATCGAAGGAGACTAGAGTCATCTTTAGCTTTTTCTCGACTCTTAAAAAGTGAAAAAGCAAGTTGTGTCTAAAGCGTCGTTATAAAATTTATTTTAAACGGAACATAATCACCTCCTATTCCCGCGTTGATCTGTAGGTTGGGAACATGGAACGCCCCAACCAAGGAATTCCACAGGATGGAAATCCTAGTCCTTTCTCCTCTTGGGGAGAAGTTGGTGCGCCCCACATGGCCACATTGTCGCTTCCAGTACTGACAATTGGTCTGCCAATCTGGCTATTCTCAACCAATGTAGTTCAGAACACCATGGTTCTTGAACAGTCGAGTCAACAGTTAGATCAGTCTAGAGCTGCCCACCAGCCTTCTACTTCTTATAACTCTTCCTCCAATCCTTCATTTTTGCAGGGTAGAGCCGGCAAAAGTCAAGCTCCCATGGAGAAGAAGGAGAAGAAGAAGAAAGAGAAGAAGAAGAAGGAGCCTAAGGCGACTGGGGGCAAGCAAAAGACATCTGACAAAAATCCACACACAACACAGACCAGGCCTAAATCGCCATGTGTCATATGTAGAGGAGACCACTTCCATAGGGATTGTCTCTGTATTCCCCAGATACTAAGGGACTGGTCCCCTCGTTTGTACAATTCGGGAGCATCAACCTCTGATAGCCATGTTGATTGCTTACCATCAACCAGCAAAAGTGAAGGTTCAAGACAAAGAGGGGGAGCAAGATCCCCCTGCAGACTGTGTGAAGGCGATCACGCCATCCACCGTTGTCCCTTCTTAGACGAAGCGAAGAGAGTTTTGGAAGATCGCCCGGTTTCTCCGTTGAGACTTCCTCCTGGATACAAAAAACTCGTGCCAAGTCCTTCGTTGGTTGAAAATACAGCTGGCCCGCTCAAGTGGTCAGCTGAAGCGTCAGTCATTGAAAATGAACCTACTGAATCCAGACCAGACGAAAGTCTAAAGGTCGATACGGCAGTTGACCCGGTTCTTCCTTCAGAGGTTTCATCCTCAAATGACACCGTCACTGAAGATTCATCTTCAAATGACACCCTCACTGAAGAGAATAAGGATGACACCATCCAGATTCTTTTCGTCAACACCGACTCTGATGAGCATCAGGGCAATGCGCCCATTCCTTTATCGTAGGAAGGAACATCGTCAAGGTCATATCCGGTCATGTATTCGGTCCCACCACCAAGCAACCTGGTTGTATCCTTTGATTGGAACCAACTAGGCAGACCCCGGTTACCAGCCAGTATACCATTCAGAATCATAGTCCAAATTTACAGGATGGTAATGGCTGGAACTATCATTGATGAAGGGGCACCTGTGAGTATCCTTTCCTCTATTGCTTGGAAAGCACTGGGTTCCCCAGAGCTTTTGCCTGAGATAAGAAATCTCTCGGGTTTTGATAAAGGAACCAGTCGACCATTAGGGATCCTCCCCAATGTACCTGTTACGTTGAAAGGGAAGACCGTTCAGATGAACGTGATGGTTGTTCAAGGACCCTTGGATTATAACCTACTCCTTGGACGAGACTATATATATTGCATGGGAGCTATAGTCTCCTCACTCTTTAGAGTAATGTGTTTTCCACACGAAGGAAGAATGGTCAAGCTCGTAGACCAACTTTCATTTCCGGGATCACGCATCGCAAATAGTCACATACCAACCCTCAATGGTCTATTCACCCAAGAAATGTCTCCACCCCCAGTCCTCCTTCCCGATGAGTGCGAGTGATTCGGAAAGATGGGACTGGAACCCAGGGGGCATGCATCCTGGTCTGCTTTGGGCAGAGAAAACCTTGGGTATAGAATAGATTTCCGCGGGAGAATATGACTAGTCTGTACCCCGTCCGTCTAGGAAGAGGAGTTGTTCTGGAATAAGATTATTTTGTCAAAGTTATGTGAGTGAAATAATCTGTTTTTCACCCACCTTTGTCTATTTCGGTAGACATCGCCGAAGAAGTGTTCAGTTTGAAAGATTAACAGAACAATATTTGGGTAACCTGAAAGAGGTAAGCCTCACCCTTTAAAACAAATGTTTTATCGGATAAGTAGGGGCAGCCTTGAAATTGTATTTTATACCTGGGGGCATGCAAACCTTTTGGAGTGCAAGCAAAGAGCGGTTATTTATCTGTTTTTTTGGATTAGTCGTTTCCTAACTTACATAAAGAAAGGATGTGGGGCAAAGGTCAAAATTTGCCAAATTAGGAGCATAGCTTCGTGAGATAAAGCTCCATAAAAAATAGCTATCTCACAGGAGACATTCTTATCTTACGACTGGTATAATCGAGCAGTTTTACCATGGAATTTATGCTCGTTAAAAAATAGAAAAGCGAGATCCGAGTAGTTTTAGCGCATAGTTCATGCTCGTTAAAAAATAAACATAAGAATGAGCAGTGTTTTGGCGCATTCAAGCTCTTTAAAAAATGAACCCAGTGCTGGTAAATAACCATTGTGATCGTAAATTTATTAACCATAAAAAGCCTTGGTCGTGTTTGCACCTGCCACCTCCATTCCATTTGGCCAATCGTTCACCTCCATATGATTGTTTACCTATTTTGAGGAATAGCTGCGAAGAGTGATTTCACCTAGCCATCCTTGTGACACTGCCGTGATTGGAAAATTCCAACCTGTACCTGGAATCTGCTGTTATCCCTGTTTATCACTCGTTCCTCAAAAGACGAGTCTTCTCTGAGCTCTTTTCATCTGACTCGTAAAATATGAAAAGTTTGCCGAGTTTTGGCCTTCCAGCTCGTTAAAATGACCGGAAGAGCTATCCCTCCTCTAGATTTTAATCTTTTTGGACCTGAGGGATTATTGCACAAAAAGGTCGAGCGCTTGTTTTATTCGGCTCGTTAAAGTTATTGAAAACTCATCCCTTCTGTAATGTTTTATACTTTTTCGGACTTAAGGGATTAGATGACGAAAAAGGAATTTTGGAGTTAACTTTTTGTACCTTTTCAGACTCTAAAAATGAAAAGGACCGAGTTTTCCTTGTCGTTAGACTCGTTAAAATGATTAAATAGCGACAAACTTGTCTTTAGACGAGAACGAGTTTCCCTATCGCTAGGCTCGTTAAAACATAGCGATGGGCTTGCCCGAAGGGCAGGTTATAGAACAAGCATATGTTATCCTCCTCAAGCTTGACAAAAATAAAGAGGTACTGGTCAGAAATGACTGGGGAAAAATTGGGAGAACCTCAAAGCTTTAATGGTAGCAAGTCGCTCTTGAACATGACACTTTGTCCTCCGTATCACATCGGGTTGGGTTGTTTTCATTCACCGGTCTCATCACCATGGTCCTCGCCAAACCATCCACATTTGGGGTAATGCTACCGATCCATCACATCAGTGTTGTTATATGTTCAAGAGATGTTGTTCAGAAAGAGTCAACCGTGTCCCATCCACTGCCATACATTATCCGAAGAACCTCAAATACTTTATTAATGGAAGAAGTAAAGTTCTGAGAGTGTTACAACCATA
This sequence comes from Pinus tabuliformis, assembly GCA_031772625.1. Classification (NCBI taxonomy): domain Eukaryota; kingdom Viridiplantae; phylum Streptophyta; class Pinopsida; order Pinales; family Pinaceae; genus Pinus; species Pinus tabuliformis. The sequence goes on along the minus strand of CM062817.1, from coordinate 1,909,667,971 downwards.
AGAGGCCCAAAGCAACACCTGCCAGCAGAAAGAAATATCCTCTTCACCTCCTTCAAAGCAATCAACCAATAGTTCTATACTCAAACCAATAGCACTTCCTTACATTTGCAAGATTCCAGCCTGTACCTGGAATCTGCTGCTATCCCTGTTTATCACTCGTTCCTCAAAAGACGAGTCTTCTTTGAGCTCTTTTCATCTGACTCGTAAAATATGAAAAGTTTGCCGAGTTTTGGCCTTCCAGCTCGTTAAAATGACTGGAAGAGCTATCCCTCCTCTAGATTTTAATCTTTTTGGACCTGAGGGATTATTGCACAAAAAGGTCGAGCGCTTGTTTTATTCGGCTCGTTAAAGTTATCGAAAACTCATCCCTTCTGTATTGTTTTATACTTTTTCGGACTTAAGGGATTAGATGACGAAAAAGGAATTTTGGAGTTAACTTTCTGTACCTTTTCAGACTCTCTAAAAATGAAAAGGACCGATTTTTCCTTGTCGTTAGACTCGTTAAAATGATTAAATAGCGACAAACTTGTCTTTAGACGAGAACGAGTTTCCCTATCGCTAGGCTCGTTAAAACATAGCGATGGGCTTGCCCGAAGGGCAGGTTATAGAACAAGCATATGTTATCCTCCTCAATCTTGACAAAAATAAAGAGGTACTGGTCAGAAATGACTGGGGAAAAATTGGGAGAACCTCAAAGCTTTAATGGTAGCAAGTCGCTCTTGAACATGACACTTTGTCCTCTGTATCACATCGGGTTGGGTTGTTTTCATTCACCGGTCTCATCACCATGGTCCTCGCCAAACCATCCACATTTGGGGTAATGCTACCGATCCATCACATCAGTGTCGTTATATGTTCAAGAGATGTTGTTCAGAAAGAGTCAACCGTGTCCCATCCACTGCCATACATTATCCTTCATCCACCCATGATCACCACCCTGAATCATATTTCACAGATTGTTTTCACCTCCATTAAAATAATTAGCTCCGTTCCGTGTCACTGACGTGGGATTCATTAAGGCCCTCCTTTGACGGATCGCTTCTTGTCGACTTCAGCTCATTATCCAAGAAGTTGATCTAGGAACAACCCCCTCAGTACTTTGAAGCTTGCATGCCTCAATGGCAAGTTTCTCACTTCTGGCGACAGGTATACATCAGTGACCTTGGACCAGAAGATTTTGCGTGGTGTTCGACGCCAAGTCCTTTATTCACACCACGTGAATTGTACTGCAGTACCTTGAGGGTCATTGTCATTATTGGTGATTCCTCTCGCGCTTGTTAACGGTTTACATTATTGACCGGTAATCAAGCGATGTCTTTCCATGTTCGACTTCAGCGCAATTCTCACATGGATCGACTTGTACTTAGAGTGAAGATCGAACGAGTTTGAAGACCCCAGATCTAGTTTCATCCATCCGGGTTGCGATATATATTCAGGAAATATAAAGACATTTGATATGTACATCATTGCAGCAGATGATCATCCTACTCAAAGGATGATAATTTCAGCAGAGAATTATCAGTCTACCATCAGACGATCGTCTGTTCTATGTACCAAAATGAATTTATAACGCTGAGCATGGGAATGCCCGCCTCAGCTAGATCATGAAAGCAGAATGAAAAATAATGTATTGTATTGTATTTTATTACAGGGCACCTCTCAGCGATTGAATGAACTTCGGATCCTCCTGATAAAGCATTTCACCCGATAAATGACCTCATACTTTAGGGGGCAACTGTTATAGACATTTTTGTGCCTTACAGCATGAAGCATGAAATGTCGATAATCCGAGGGATCCAAAGTCCCTAAACATGTTGTTCCTACCCCTAGAGGAACAAGGTCAGCAAACCACAGCACTAAAAATCAGTTCTCCACCTGAAAACGCTCAAAAACAAGCTAATTCTGGATCATGTCAACTGCTCCACTCTGTACCTGCGCTGAATGTCAACTCTAATGAAGGCTACCTGCGCTGGGCAAGATTGGCCAAGTGGCACAGTCATTCTGCAAGGTGTCAAATGCCCAGGAAGCTTCCAAAATGACACTTGGATCAGGGAATTCGCCTTGTGATGAGTAAGAGGATCTAGATCTCCAAGTGGAAGCAAGAAACTCCAAGTGGACTCAATAACTGAAGTATAACTGAAGTGGGAGAGGACACTAGTCAGCTTCATGCCAAACTCAAGCTGACTCATCCTTTCTCCAAATCTCCTATATATAGAGCACTCTCATGAGGTCTAGGGAGGCTGGAATCTTGTGAATGTAAGGAAGTGCTGTTGGTTTGAGTATAGAACTATTGGGTGATTGCTTTGAAGGAGGTGAAGAGGAGATTTCTTTTTGCTGGGAGGTGTTGCTGGATTGGGCCTCTTATGGTTGTAACACTCTCAGAACTTTACTTCTTCCATTAATAAAGTATTTGAGGTTCTTCTATATGCATGTGTCTCTGTGGCGTATTGATGCTTGTATATTTGATTTATTCTAATCCTTGAATCAATTATGGATGTATGCTTCTTGTAGTTTCCTTTTCTTGTGCTTTTGCAGGATCTTTGTGTAGCTGGGCCAGTGAAAGAACAAGGAGCTGGGAGCAAGCAGCAAAGAGGGAAGATTGGATCAATCATTAGCGGAAGATAACGGTTAGTGGATCTCTTTCTCCTCTCTCTTACATCTCATAAAGAAGTAATCTTGAATAGCTTTGCTTTGATTGTTGCTGAGGTACTATCACCCTTAGAGTGGGATAGGGTCATTCCGTATTGGATAATTTTCCCAACAACAAAGAACTGACAGAGGGAGAGGACACTAGTCAGATCTCAAGCTGACTCATCCTCTCTCCAAACATCTATATATGGATCTCTCCTCCATGAGATCTAGAGGCTGGAATTTTGTTATTGCAAGGAATTGTTGTTGGTTTGAGACTGGAATCATTGGGTGCTTAATGCTTTGAAGGAAGGTGAAGATAGGAATTTCATTTGCTGAGAAGGAGATGCTGGATTGGACCCCTCTGGGTTGTATCTCTTCCTGAACCTTGTTATTCATCAATAAAGCTATCTTGGTTTCTTCTATATACTGATGTACCTTTGATGTATGATTGCATTAGTATGTTTAGTTTATTTCTAATCCTGAACTAGTTATGAATATGAATCTATGTCTTTGTGTAGTGTTCTCTTCTTGTGATCTTGCAGAAACCTGTTGAAGCTGGGCGAGCGAGAAGGCAAGTAGCTGGGAACTCCCAAAGAGAAGAGAAACCGGATCGAGGGAAAAACGGAAGACACCGGTTAGTCCATCCATCTCTCTTCATTCTTGATTCATAAAGGAAGAATACTAGAATAGCTGTTTCTATTTGTTGCTAAGGCACTGTCACACCTTAGGTGGATAGGATCGTCCTGCATAGGCATTTTTCCCCACAGCAGTGAAGTCGATTGGTTCAACCAGCCCTTACTTTGAACCCATGAATTTGAACCACATCTAATGTTATAGATCTGATACCACTTGTTATAGATCTAACCCAGTATCAAAACCCTTAAGGTAAGGCAACACCATACATTCACTCCTTAAGGAAGGAGAACACTCCAAAAGCCATATGCCTGTTCATACAATATTCTTTGACACAATTTCTTGACTATCTCTCAATGTGGAGTCTCTAGCCTCTATATAGGCCTCATACATACAATACCATGGATCATTACCATGGTTCCCTCATACCATCGAACTAATAGCATGGGCCCATTACATTATTACTAGCTACTTGTGGTCCCTTACATGATATGGGTTAACCACCTTATTTATTACTATGGCCCATCCCATTATTACATTATTACCTTGGGTACCTCCCTTTGTACCCCATATTATCCCCCCTATGTATATAACATCTAACTTGTGGCCATTATATTAACAATCAATGTTTGGGTAAGGGGGCATCCACTTTTGAGATTCCAGGAGAAGAAATTCTCCCTAACCCTCCTAATGCATATGTTAGTGCCGATTCTAGTACCATCACACTTCCCCATTTAGAAGAACCTCTAAATTATCATATCACTTCAGATCACTCTTGGGATGATCACTTATTAATTCCTCCATCTTACCTCAAAAGCCTAGTCCCTTATACATTTTTGTTGTTCAACCACCATGTTTGCTAGGTGAGCATCAGTTCATTATCTCTAAAGCCATTCTTTGGTATAATGACACCATGTATGGAAACCCAGAAATTCAGTCCATTTGATTCATATATGCAGTACAAAATGAGATTAGTAATCCACCATTTCCTTTCTCTAACTGTATATATCCATTCTTCCCATAAGAAGCCATCCATAAACAAATGGCGAACCACATCGCTCATAACCATATTATGTACCATCATCAAAATGTGTTTGGAGTCCACTACTCTAAATACATCCAGTATGCCCATAACATACTCCATCTATCCCTACTAAGGGCACATATGCCCCTACATCTATCCATGATCCTCTGGAGGATCTCATGCCAATTGGGCCAGGATGCTTGAATCCCTTATTCGAACACTTGGAACATAATCATGCCCCACAAACTCCTCCTGCTAGGGGGCATCATTCCCACCTTCATATACCAGATCAATCCCCTCCATCACATATTCTTGGGGGAAGTATCCCATGCTTGGGGGCATGATAAGCCCCCCCAACCACATTCTCACTTTATTAACATAAGCCTCGACCTAGACCCCAATGATCTAGGTATGGTTGATTATCTGCCCATTCCTTGGATAGTTTGTCCTATCGACCTCTCCAACAAGCCATATTCACATCACATATCGTAGATGTTTGATACCATATCTTCAAATATTCTATTCTATGTCATACCTAATTTACGATCGGGTCCCCATGATTGACTTGTTAGTCATGGATGATCCTAGACCTTCTCTAGTAGTTCATTCCTATTTTCCTTTCTTACCTTAATTCTTCACAAGGAACCATTCTTACAAGAAGCATCAAGGCCATCTTTAGACAAGTAAGGTCACCAACCTGAATGTCGTAGATCTAGATTCTAATGGTCAGTTTGTCTGCTACGATCTCCACAATATTTAGGGCCTTCTCCTCCTCCCAAAATTATCCACAACTCACTATGAAAATGAATTGGATTTTGGAGGCAAGAAGCCCTTTTATAGGAAAACCCCTAGTTTTTTCTATCACCCACTGCAACCAAACCGTAGCTTGGTTTGACAAACTTCAGCACCTGTGGAAATCTATCACCAAGTTATATAATGGGGCTCTCTTGTTTCTTCGTAATTTGAGACTTCACCTAAAAGCCATTTTTTCCATGAAGTTTCACTTTGTCTCCCTTTACAATTGAATCTCTTCATTTGAGCCACCCATCCTCTATTTCCACTTTACCTTTGCACTGATTGACACTCATGTCAATTTTAGTCATGAGTAATCATAATTTACTCATGTTTTTATGGTCTCAAACGGACCTCCCCCATGTGGCAGCATCATCAAGTCACCCTTGTTCAGAGCATCTAATATGTGTCACCCTTGTACTTATGGAGTTTGTTCCAAGTCCACATTGCATCCCATTATAGTGTTTCATTTGTCTTCATGCCACATTTATTCCATTATATTTATATTTCGCCTCTAGTCCTTCTACTCCGTCTTTGCTGAACCCCCGTTTGATTCATTGACCATCCCTTCCGGATTTGAGTCAGTCGCTTCCAGGTCAACCATTTTTATTATGGTCTGACAAGGGAAGTCGTATGTCCCCGATCCATCATATTTCGTCCATCATCATCCCTGGTGTTAGTCCATCAGTAACTCTCTTATATTCCCTCATGCATTTGTTGAGGATTCCTCATTTCCTTAACTCTTACGGGCTCTCTTCTATCGACCTCAACACAGTTACTCCAAAAGAGTAGTCTAGAGGGCAATGTACCTTGTTTCCAACTTCCATCTTTGTTCGGTGCCAAGAATCAGGAAAATGGACTAATTATTTCCCTTTGACTTGGTTGTTTATCACGTGCTCGACATCAGCTCCTTATCGCATGATTGAGATTCATATGCTTGACGATGTGGTGATCCAAATGATTGTCTTAGTGATTCCCGGGTGTGTGTGAGATGTTTCAGACCTCATGAGGGGGTGGCCCTTTAGGTAGCCCTCCTCATGCATGGATGAACATAGATGTTTATCCAGCCTATGATGCAATTCTGAAGATTTCATGGGTTCATTTTCCACCGCTTGCAACACCTATGGCATGCATGTCTCCTTCAGATGATCCATTCATATTTTCATAGCGCTTTCTTGTTCAGTAGGGCTTCCTTCGTTGTGATTGTCCCTCCCCATGTTAGTTTAAAGGGAACAGTATCATATGTACTAAGATATTATTGTATTCAGTCCTGACCTATGTTTTTTCCATGCGCATTATGTATATGAGATCCATTGTATTATTTTCTAGCCCATTAATGCCATTGTATCATGTACTTTACAACTTAGTCTCACATTACTAGGCTCACCATTATTATTTGTACTCAGTTATCTCGGCAGGTATGGGTATGCCTACGCCGCCTCATTTGAGATCATGTACTACCACATAAAGGAGGCTTTCTATCAGTATTGTACGTCTCACTTCCTCCGTTATTTGTCCCACCTTGACTTGCTTCACATCTCTCTGTCTCTGACTCCCCTTTTGGTGTCTTGTGGAAGTGTAATCTACAACGTATTTCGGTCATACAATTTGCTCCTAACACTCATACGTGTGGGGGAAATTTGTTATCACCAAAAAATGATCACCTAGCCATTTCTAACTAGGTGGATCAAAATACACCATGTGGATTTAATTTTACAATAGTAAAATCACTTTCACTATGGAAAATACTTTATTAAACCACTTTTATTAAATTATTTTCTAATTTAAATAAAAAAACCCCATGAGAATAATTAGATAAATGATTATTTATTTAATTTTCTCTATGAATTATTATTAAATCATTATTTAATAATTATTCCTTATCACATTTGACTAAATCCCTTAGGAATATTTAAATAAATCATTATTTATTTGAATTTCCTTATTTATGTTATTAGAATAATTATTAAATCACTATTTAATAATTATTTTGATTTCACACCTTTCTTGTTTCTTACGAAATAATTAATAAATCATTTTATTCGTTAATTATTTCTAAATAAAGGAATTTAACCATTTTAAATTCCTTTTCCCTCTCCAATAAATATAACAAAGTATTCCAAGTAGTTAGATCTAAATTTGGTCAATAATATTTTATTATTCTCCATTTTTTATTTTAACTCCATACTTTGCTATATAAAGGAGGGTTTTTCATTCATTCCTCACCATGATCATTATCATCGTCAACATTATCGTCATTTTCTTGAGCTCCCGTTTGAGTTGTTCACTTTGTTTGGGTTTTTCACAGGATTGAGAGAGGGAATTATATTTCTGAAGCATTAAGGATATCAAAGGACCCATCCCATGGAGGGGGACTTACATACCAATATGTATATCTCCTTCACTAGGTGTTAGCAATAAATATGTATTCATTTAAAATCATCTTTCTAGTGGGTTATTATTCTGGATACATTATTTTGCTGTGATTGTGTTTTGGATCTTGTTTTCTTTTACAATAGATTTTCCATTTGTATTTCAGATCTAGAATGACAACATCCATCAACTTGTTGTTAGGGTCACTTGTCACCTAGTGACTTAAGTGAAGGTTTTTGGTACACCTTCCAAGAAATTTCACACTGACACATGCTGTTAGGATTTCAATTACAAATTATTGTTCTTGCATAGGATTAGTTTCTTTTCAAAGTAACATTTTCATTTATGCAATTAGTGTATGATTTGATTTCATGACATTCACTCCATTACATTAGATCAATGAAATAAGGACACATTGTTGTTGCACATATAGTGCCGACATCTCTTAAGTTTGTACAAACGTCAAGTTGATAATTAAAGTTGGTAGCCTTGGGAGTTGTACCATTCTTGTTGCAATACTGAGGCTCATCAATTTTTGGCATCGTTCTCGGTGTGGTGCCAAAGTATGCATTTTTTTCTTCCCTATTTGATTCATTTCTTTTACTTTCTATAAAAATAAAAAAGGTTTGTATTAGGCATATTTTATTTCAAAAACAGAAAACAACATTGCATTAACATTCTTATTCAATTTATTTTATAAAAAAATACTTCTCCAACACCAAACCCCCCCACTTGATCACGTGGTGTTGTAAGAGCCACATCACCATCCAATTTTGTAGGTAGAAGAAGAAGAGGTGGCAAAGAAGGTAGAATAAATGGATGGAGATGATGACAATGAAGAAGATCATGTTGGATTTTCCATTCAAGATATTGATGTCAATGTTCATACGAAGAACATCCCTGCATCTTTCCTTCCCAACTTCCACAGTATGAGGTCAGAGGATCTGGAAATCTTTTTCTTTGAATTTGAAAATTTCATGGAAAATTTTAGGGGCTAATGTTCGCCCAATGGGCTAATTTTCCATGATTTTTCCACAAAAAAGATTCGCCAAATTTCCAATTTTATAAAAGACGATTCGCCCAAATTTTAGAATATAAATTTATTTTACCTTAAAAATCGCCAACATTATAGAGAGACTATATATAAAATAATTATAAATTTGATTAATTTTACAAATATATCAATAAACATTTATAATTTGCATATTAGGGATTAGTGAGATTCGCCAATGTTTTAAACTTCAAGAAAATTTTCCATCCTTAAAATTTTCCTTGTTTGAAATCCTTTGTAGATCTTATGGATACTTAATAAACACTCAAAATTTGAGGTTGTTTCCAGTAACATTGAAGGATAGAGCTCTCAAATGGTTCATGAGTTTAGAGACTAATTCAATAAGATCATGGAATCATATGCAATATATTTTTCTAGAAAAATATAAAGATCGTGATCTTAAAGAAGAAATATTTAGAATCAATAAAAGAGAAGATGAGAACCTTGAGGATCTAATAGCGAGGTTCATCGATAGTGTTAAGAGGGAAAAATTACATAATTTAGGATCTGACACATTAAGGCCCCTCTTACATAGAACAATTAGGGATGAGTGGATTGATCTCCTTGATCTCATGAGTAGAGGTGATGTATACCGATTATCATTTGAAGCAATTTTTGGAACATGCAAGTGCATATCAAGAGGAAGGGAAAGAGTAAGTAAATCAACATCAAGATTGGCAAGTCAAGCTGAACTTGAAAATTTGCTTGATAACTTCAAAAAAAATCTTAGCAATCTAAGAGAACAAGTAGAAATTCTTAGAATGCAAGGTTATAAAAAAGAAGATGTTGATATGTGTGTTTTTCATGCATAATCACATTATATTAAATAGTTGCCATCATTACCAAGGTTGGTGGAAGTTTACCAATAGGAAAATCGAGCAAGACAATCACCAAAATAACTATGTTATGTAGCTCCAAGAAGACCATGGCAGCCTAGTCAACTTGATATGATGAAAGAACCTAATTCACAATTTCAAGCTTATGCATATCCATCTCAAAGTAATTGGAACACACCCTTTCCTTGGAAACCTTGGCCATCTCAACCCCAAAACCAATTTTGGCAACAAAGTTGGAAAGGAAATTATGGGAGTAATCCATAATATCATCAATATTTTCCTCAATATCCTCCATACCCAACTCCATGTTATCCCTACCATCCACTTGCACATGCACCACAACCCCAACCACATCCATCTCAAATATCCACTCCCACTCAACTACCTGTACCACCATTTCGAAACCCACACAAGGATGTAGATTAGCCCACTTACAATGTGGAGGTACAACACTTCCTAACATATCCTCTTGATCTCAATGGTATCCATCTTAGCTCAGGGAGAGTATTGCAAAAAATAAATTATCTTGATTTTATTGAAGGACAACATTCAGAAAAAGAAGATTTAAATGAAAATACTAAAGAATCATGGGTTGAACTTGGTAAAGAGCAGACATCAGAATCACAGCTTGAGAAAAATCCCTCATGTTTACTGTCAAATCCTCCATGTGTTCAAGATAATAATCAGCAAATAGAGGAATATTTGAATGTCATGGTAAAATAAGACATGAAAAATGATCTAGATAAGAAAGCGAACCAATAGAATCAAAGTTATATTGAGGTTTGGTTACATAAAATCAACAAGATGGAGCATCACTCTCTTCTTCAACAATACTTGATATCATCAAAGTCAAAAAATTTGGTCTCTAAAATTCAAGTAGATGTCAAAGCATACATTTCAAGCCTGTACATGAGTTTATATGTCATCTTGATGTGCACATGGATCCATTTGAAGTATTCCTATACTTGAAAGAGATTTTGTTTTTCAAGTAGAGTAGGATAGAAAAAGAAAAAACCAATGAAAAATGAGAGGGAAAAAAAAATCTCATGTGAAAACATCCTTTGAGGCATCTAAGATTGGCTCATTTATTAAAAACCTCCATGAGGTGGTCAATGGGTTGGAAAAGGAGAAAAAAAGAGAAAAGGAAAACATCGTAGTTGAAAACCTCCTTTGAGGCACCCAGGTATACCTAATAGTTGAAAACCTCATTGAGGCAAGTAGTAGGCCTAAAAGAAAAAAATGAAAAATAAAAAATAAAAAATTTGTTGGCATTATGAATTATGAAATATCAAAGTGGTAGATGGTGTGCAATGTGTGCAAGTGATGGAAATCTTATGAATAGTTAGATCTTAAGCAAATGTGCATGTTATGAGCTATTGATGCTTTACTTGATCTAAACTAAGTATGCACCTGCGAGTTTGATGACGTATCAGATCCAATAGATCTGAGATGACAATCTTCATTATGGGATGATTTGATTTGTGTTAATGGAGTCACGACGCATGATTTTTTTGTGCATGTCGAGATCTGGGTACGTCTGAAGTTTTGTGTTGCAATGAAGATTTCATTTAGAATTTGCAGATTTGTATGCAAGTTTTATATCCTGCAAGGTGCATACGCATGCGGATGTGTTTCTAGTAAGTTGCATACATGTGTGTTTGGTTTCTGAAAAGCGCATACACATGTGAATATGCTTTGAAGAAATCATGTGCAGAATGTAGGGTTTTGATGAAAATGATGTCTGATCAATTTTATTAGTTTAGATGTGCTTCTGTTGTTTGTCAATGATGGGATTAAACAATTATGTTTGGTTATGGATTGATTGATTTAATAAGGTTGAAGGTACTTGCTAATTGTGATTGAAGATCAGTAAAGGTTCTGTGGTTCTTTCAAAATTTTGCAGTAAATCTGTCTATGATTCAATGTTTGTTTCAGAGTGACAATGGTCTAGTTTTCAAGTTTGATAGGTTTAAGATCTGTACGCAGGTATGCTTCATGAAATGCACATATACATGTAGGCTTTCTACTGAAATGTAGCGTACATCTTTTAACACATGGTTGATCAAGGTTTCTTGTAACAAAATCTGTTTTATGCGATGCAAAATATGTTGTTTGTATTTTGGTTAAAGTGATTTCACTGTTCTGATTTCATTTGATCGCATTTCAATGATTGGTTGATTCAATTACAATGATGACTTACAATTTGATGATTGATATTGAGCTTACATGTTGGTACTGGTTCCAGTCTGAAAATTTGATGAAATGTGGCCTACAAGTGGTGATGTGTTGTAGCAGGTGGATCCAGTATAAAAATTTATGAAATGTGGTCCTCGAAGTTGAGGGAGTTGGATCTCATTTCCAGTGGTAGCTGGTAAATCAGATCATGGGGTTAGATCTGCCTTACAGTAGTAGCTAGAGAACGAGTGAAGGTTGTAGCCTTCTACAGGTTGGTGCCTGCATACTAGTATGAGTGTACGCCAATACATGATCTAGGGGGTTGGATCTCCCTTCCAGTAGGAGCTGGAGAACGAGAAAAGGTACTATCCTTCTACAGGTGGGTGCCTACGGATTGGTATGACTTTGCTTCAGTATAATATTGTAAAAGCTTTTCTTTTATATTTAAAAGAAGATAGATACGACAACAATAGGTGGTTTTTCCCCCACTGAGTTTCCACCTTAAATCTTGGTGTTCATGTGTGTTTCTTATGTGTGATAATTTATTTTGTTCTTACTAGACATGGTTGTTATTTATCATATGTTTAATAAATTACTGATGCATTGACTCAAGATAAACAAATGAGGAATTAACTGAAACGTAAGTTTACTGGATATACGCTAGTTGCCTTAAGAACATTTGCATACACACGCAAGTTCCCTTTAGAAAAGTCGTGTATAGAAATCATAATATGAAATGAAAAGTTAATGATTTGAAAATAATGATTCACCTCCCCCCCCCAATAATTTCCCCAAAAACTGGGATCAGAGCAAGTCCTTTGGCAAAAGCTTGATCGCTTGAAGGAGATCCATCAAGATGGATAGTCACGAAGGAGTATTTTCTATCATACCTCCTATATTTAATGGAACTAACTTTGTCTTTTTTCTTAGAGTAGATGAAGTTGTGAATTCCATGAGAAATATTGTTGAATAAACAAAAGATGCCTCTATTATTGAAAATATTATGAGATATCTAACTCCAAAGTTCGAATCCAAAGTATCTGCTATTGAAGAAATGCAAGATCTGAAAAGTCTTACACTTGATCAGCTCCATGGAATATTGACAACATTTGAGATGAAGAAAGACTTCAAATATGAGAGAAGCAATCTTGAAAGATACAACAAAAGGAAAAGAGAAGGAAGAGTCAGGTTATGTATTAGGAGAAGAAGAAAAAGACTTCTTAAAGAAACTCCAAGTGGGTATAGGAAGATTCATAGGTAAGCTTACTTTCAAATTTTTTTCTTATGGTAGAGTTGGTCATTATGCTTCTAAGTGTCCCTATAAAGAAAATCAGGAGAAAGGAAAAGAAGCTGCCAAAATAAATAGGAAGAGGTTTGAAAACAAGAGAAGTTTTTATACACATGAAGATAGTGATGGTCTTTCAAATGGTGAAGAAGGTGAGTCTGATCAAGATTGTCATTTACTTATGGAATTTGAAGATGAGTTTGATGATAATTTCATTGATGCCCTAGAATAAAAGGATACCTTTATTGAAAACTTTCATAGGAACATATCATATGTAGTAACAATTACAAATGTGAGAAAATATTCAAATCCGAGAGAAAAACTATTTCTAGTGATCAATAATGAAGAACACGAAGCATCATCAGGTATGGATCTTCGCGTCGGCTAGGGTTGGCTGTCGACAAAGTTATTATCTTACAAACTTATGAGCACATTAATAGTTAAGAGATAGCCAATTTTTTATAAAAGCGGAAAATATTATAGTTAATGTTTGATTAATGGAAATTTGTATTAGGCTATTCTATTATTAATAAGGGGTTTAAGATCATTTTAAAAGATTTAATTATTGGAATTTTGAAACAAATTGTCAAAAAAACAACACCAAATTGTTTTTTGTTTTTTTGTTTTTTTTTTTGTTTGTTTGTTTTTTTTTTTCCTTTTTGTTTTTTTTGTTTTGTTTTGTTTTTTTGTTTTTTTTTTGTTTTGTTTTTTTGTTTTTTTTGGTTTTGTTTTGTTTTTTTGTTTTTTTATTTTTTTGTTTTTTTTGGTTTTTTTTTGTTTTTAGTTTTTGTTTTTGTTTTTTTTTGTGTGTGTTTTTGTTTTGTTTTGTTTTGTTTTGTTTTTTTTTGGTTTTTTTGTTTTTGTTTTTATTTTTGTTTTATTTTTGCTTCTTCTTTTTTTTCGGGAAAAAATAAATTTCTTTAAAATGTTGAGCTTCTCCACATTCTAAGTCATTTTTTTTTAGAAAATGTAGATGGCACATAAATGGAATGTAACACATATAAAATTGTTTGTAACTCTATATATTTTAAAATATAAAAAAAGTCATACTTTGTAAGAAGGGTTTTTGCAGGTGCGAGGCTTTACAATATAGGAAACAAATAGCTTATTGGCAAGAACATTTTCAATCTATACGAGATGGAGACGGCCAGGTTCAAGATGCTTACAAGAATTGTAGAAATAAATTAGTTTAGTTCATATATTTATAACATTTTCAAAATTCTATAGATTCATATAAAAACATACGCAAGAAAGTATTTCTATGGACACTTTCAACTTTAACATATGAAATTCAACAATAAAGATATGTCTAACACTTCATTATCCCATTTAGACGAGAGATCTATATAATGCTTCATATAAGAACTACAACAAAGAATTCATTAATGCACAATAAAATGTATTCAACATAACATTCAATATCAAGGAAGGGATAATCAACTAAGACGTTTCATTAACTCTGGGGATAAACTAAATCTTTTACAATACATTCATTTTCCTTTCAAATACAAATAGCTCCCGGAGGATTCTACAACTCAATATCCAAACACTAAGAGCTAAGGGATCACAACTCCAAATCAAGGACCCAAGGAATCTTTTCCATTCTCACATACATCCTTTTATACCACATTCCAACCCTAACCGATGATTGGTTAGTTACTACGTGGTTACAATTAGCATACTCCCTCAAACATTTCTCAAACTATTGTTATTCCATTGTAATCCTTATGCAGTACACATAGTCATAGTGTGTGGTGGACAATCACACAGAATGGATGTGCATGATGCTTGTGTATAATGTCTTTGCACAACAAACACCTTGATGCGCACAACAAACACCCTTATGCACACAACATACATATGTTATAGTTTGTCACAACATATCTTATAATATTTTAAATCTTAGAATATGTTGATTTATTTACATAGGTTCTAGATTGATTAATTAGTAATTTTGGTTGAATTTATGAAATAATTAAAATGAGAAATGGAAATAACAAACACATAAAAATACCATCTACAAAAATGAGCATATGGTTTACTTGGGAAAACCAATATAGGAGAAAATCCAACTAGATGGCGAGGCCTATATATTCTCTCTTTGCTTCAATTATAAAAATGCACACACAAAGAAATAAGCATTATTGGAATTAAATTTGACGCTCTAGCTTGCAAGATCGCTACAAACTTTCTCCTCCTCCTTTGTTATACCCAAAAAATGCTAATCCCAAGGTTATACTTTGTAAATAACACTATCTTTCTTCATGCCTCAAAATTCTTTCACAAGGTTCATACCCCAATTGTCCAAACTAGGACCTGTGGGAATATACCATCCAAACGTTGAAGGACAAGACATTGAAGTTAGAGGTAGCTAGCCCTTAGTTGGAGGGACACAATCACAATCAAGCGAAGAAGGAAACATTTCCCAAGGAGGGATAGTTTATTGCTATGGAAACAATGTAGGAGTGATTCTCACTAGGGAGTTGGTTGTGATTTTTGGGTAGTCTTTAAGTCAAGAGGAAGGAATTTGTGCCCAAGTTTAGGGCCTGATTTGTGGTAGGA
Organism: Pinus tabuliformis; assembly: GCA_031772625.1. Taxonomy (NCBI): domain Eukaryota; kingdom Viridiplantae; phylum Streptophyta; class Pinopsida; order Pinales; family Pinaceae; genus Pinus; species Pinus tabuliformis. The sequence goes on along the minus strand of CM062817.1, from coordinate 1,909,652,609 downwards.
ATAACCCATAACAAGAAGCAAGGGTTGGGGGTTTCTTTTTGGAGGTTGGGACATTAGGCCACACTAGAAGGGAAGGTTGTAGGCCTGTTGAATGATATCTGTAGCTAGAAAGGGGTAGGCAAAGGATTTATGGATTATTGGAAGGTATTTGCAGTAAGAGTGAGAATGGATAAGAAGGGTTGTCAATGTGTAGGTCAAATGACAGGTGGACTAAGAGTTTGAGAGGTTAGGAAATCCCTGGGTTGACTGTAGAAAATTACAAGAGGTACCACTAGCCTATGGTGGTCATTCAAGAAAGGATAATAACTAAAAAGGAAACATTTTTTAGGTAGTTAAGGGTTGAAAGAACTCAACCTCAAACTTGGAAAATACAAGTGTGTTTGTTCTCATGTTTTTTGGTATTGTATAGGGATTGTAAATGGAAACTTTCCTTGGTACAGGAGCCCTTATATTTATTGTTAAAGGAATAATAAGAAATTAGTTTTGGGCATTAAATTTAGTATATGAGCATGGTCTAATTACCGGTGTGTATCTCATTGTGTAAAAGTTTTAAAGTTTGGCATTTTAGTGTGTTTATGTTTTTTCTTTGTGAAACTGCTAAAACATAGACAAAATGTAGGGTGCATTGAATTCTAGCACTATTGAATGAGGTGAGGAAAATTTTCATTTGGATTCTCCTTGGAGTATCATTTTTCTTTTTATAAAAGTTTCCCTTTCAACCCAATTTGCTAAAAGTCATACTGCCCCTTTCTTGTAGTTATGAAATTTTTCTTTAAAATGGTGTCTTCTATCAACTTCACTTGAGAATCTAGGGCTAAGCTCTGTATGGTAGGTAGGACCTACTCCCCCTCCTAATAGAACATGGAAGGACCATAGAGTTTCAAATTATCCTCATTCATCACTAAGTAAATGTGGATTTATAGAGGTAGATTGAGTTTATAAGAATTATCTCCCACCTTCTCCAATACTTCAAAAGGAATATACCATAGAGCCTAAATATTCTTACCATGACCTTGCAGTCTTCCCTTATTCAATTGTAATCGAACTCTATCTACCACTTTAAATTCTTTCTCTATTCTATGTCGGTATAGATAAAGGATGGTATAGACCATATTTTATGTTACTTAACTTACTAGTATAATAAATAATGCATCCTCTAATATACCATGATATGTATTCTTACATTGTGGAAAATACACATACCTTTCTTAGTTAGCAACTGTCATCCCAAAAACAAAAATTCCTATAACCTTGGAGGTCTGAGCCTCTTTGATAACTTGTTGTCTTTCTCCTTTAGGGACATAGATATTATCCAACATGTAGAGTAACCAATTTTGGAGATTATAGTCATCCTTGCCCTCACCTTATTCTACATAGTTTGGCCCTATAGCTACTAAAACTCCTCCTTGAAGTTATCATGTTATATACATGTCTTTTTGTATGCATCATCAATAAATGGATCCATGTGCATAAAATCTCCCAAAGCTATAATATTGGTTGTGGGTGGCCTTTATAGCATGTCAACCAACTTATTATTGTTTCCCTTATTTTACTTTATGAGTAGACGAATTTTTTATAAGAATCTCATCCACTTGTAATGTTTAGTTTGTTGAAGCTTACTCTAGGCCTGGAGGTATTGTAGTGGTTAGTGATATGTGTAGATGATTGTTTTCTTTCCCATAAGATAATTCTTGCACTTCTTAATATCTTGTACTAGGCATAGAGTTCCTTATCATAGGAGGGATTTTCTTGGAGTGTGTGATCCGTGGAGGGGAACTCAAGATATATCTCACAAATATGGGGGCCATAATAAAATAAACATATGAATATCAAGCAAACTCACATTTCTTGAGGTTAGCCAACAACTGGTGATTTTGAAGAGTCTCTAACATCTACATGAGATGTGAATATGTGCATCCCAAGTATGATATAAACTAATATATCATCAAAATATACTATAACAAATGAATCTAAATATAGGCATAAGACATAATCGATTATTCATTAGTCTCATAATGGAGTTCATGCATTACATAAACCAAATGGCATGACCAAAATTTCATACAAACATTTCCTCTTATTACAAGTGGTGTTCAAGGTGTCTTCTTCTTTGACACATACCTAGTGGTATCTTGATTTTATGTCCACCATGGTGAAGCACCTGAACATGCTGCAAATGGTCCAAGGAGTACGTTGGGGCTTGGTTTTGTCCAATTTTAACACCTTTTTCTATACTTTCCCTCTCCCATTTTGACTATTTTTAACCCCTACCATGCCTATTTCGGTTATAATACTTATGTTTTTGCGAAAAGGGTGCAATAGGCTGAAGGTATGCAAATTAATACTAAAAAGTGTCTTTTACCTTAACTTTGAGTATTCCTTAGCTAGCTGTTCTTTATTTTATTACCATGCCAACTAATCTCGAGTTCCTGTGCAGATTTGCTTTGATTCAGAAACAAGCCCATAATTCCTGCAGACAGCTATGCGATTCTATTTCCTGCAAACACTCCGGATTTCCTGCAGTTGCGGATTTCCTATAACTGCCTGGATTTCCTACAACAACATCGATGGTTAGCCATGTTCCATGAATATCTAAGTCAAACAGGAACATGGGTTTTGCGGGGAATATATCACATATGGTTGCTATCCTATTGGCCATTTCAAATCTGATAACAACACTGCCCAGATTCGAAAGCCTTCTCTCGTTGGCCATTTGAAGTAAAGCTAAGCCATGTAATGAGTTTCATCTAATCCATGCTTTCAGTCATGGATTAGACCCAGTATGGCTAAAATCAATATTTTGTAACAGTTTTGTTAGCCGATGGCTTAGATTAGTAGTCTCCTTTATTTCGAGCCATATATGGGCTTTGTAAATGTATAAATTTTGTCCTAGTTTCGATGATAGGGGTTGTTAAAAGGATGGGTTGGTTTCAACATAAATTGTGTATCAGATTGTACTCGACTGTATTTTTAGATTAATATAAAGATATATGTTCTATCTATTGCAGTGAGCAAGATCTTCTAATTTGAAGGGGTTGTGAGTAAGGGAGGGCCCCCTTTGCTCACAACTCCCATAGTTTAGTTTTTATGCATTTTATTTCTGTTATGTAGCAATAATTCATTTTCACAGCTAATGCACTCTTTCTAATATATCAGCAACACATGATTAAATGAACTAGTTTTTTTTTCATGTGTGGAATTCAATTAATGAAGATCTGATTTCTCGTGTTGATTGAATTTTCGAATTTGTTGTAAGTTGATTTCTATATCTTTTCCTAATCATCATCAACAATATTAAGAGTTGTAGAGGGAAGTTTGATCCACTTTATAGCCTTTGTTGCTAAGTGATTGATGTAGGAAAGAGTCATTGGATTGTTTGATTGGCTAGTTAGATTAGTTAGCACTTACAGTGTTAGTCCTGCATATGCATATCACAAGCTTACCTACCCGAGTTGATGATTTATGTTAATAAAATTATAAGGCTATAATTTGACTCAAGATTTGGGCGTCATTGTCGGGGAGGTGCTAAAGGGATAATACTGAAGTGTTTTTGTATTACATGCATTGTTTGGAAATTTTTAGGACTGGGGGAGGCGAATTGGTGAGACGAAGGGCAAAGCCCATGCACCGGAGGAGGTCAGAAATTCGCCAAAGTCGTGTCCTGATTGTTTGGTAAGTAGTTTATTTTGAATTTGTTTTCATAGTAGATGATTGGGTCCAACATCTACACATGTCTTTTGTGGTGGTGTGAGCATCAGTTCATTTACTATACACTGGCAAGGAAAAAGAAGCCTGCAGGATATAAGGCAGCAAGAGAAGAAGAGTCTGGTCAGGAGGTCTTTGGTGAGCACCAGTATTGCAGCAATAATGCTACAACTCCTAGGCTTCCTACTTTACTTTTATCAACCCAGTAGTTCGTAACAAATGTGGAAGCGACAGTGTTGTATGCATAAGTACTAGTTCGTACTGCAGGTTGTCACTTGGTCATCCGGCGCAAGATGACTAGGAGCTCAAGCCAACTTTTATGGATTCCAGAAGAAGATGAAAGGAAAAAGAGAGATTACTCTACTGATGCTATTCTACTTGCAGAAAGGAAGACTGAAATGTAAATAAAATCAAGGAAATCCGAGTTAATCAACTAATCCTACTTTTGCAGAAAGCACTATGAAAATCATGAAAAGAAAGCCATTATCTACTCAAGGAAATAAACAACATCTAACTAAGCTATTTTTGGAAGGAAATGAGAAAAAAACATCGTTTTGGATTTTTATGTGAACTTATCATGCATGTAATTTATTTGTTTGTGAATGTGGCAGCAAATAGGTGGTGATAGAGGGTGGTTTTAGGACTTGAGAGGATGTAGGATGGTGTGGATGGGTCCTAGGAGTTCTTAGGTGGCCTTCTGGAGGATTTTCCCAAACTCAGCCTTCAAAAGAAAGCCTACATGAAAATCTACAGGAGGACAGAGGAAATCTACAGGAGGAAAAATAACGTTCTATAGGAGACCTACAGGAGGAGTCCGAGAGTCGTTTCAATTGTTTTAAAGGTGCAAGAGTGGTAGAAGAAGCTAGATGAAGGTTAGGATGAAGTGTTAGGGCACCTAGGGTCTACCAAGAATCATTAGGAGAGAGAAAGATGATTGGATTTGCTCAAGGAGAGAGAGGAAAGTCTATGGAAAATGCAGGAAATTAAGGCAGAATTGAGGGGAGACTTGGGCGACCTGTAGGGAATGGATTAGATGGAGGGTGAAATGGTTGATAGGCTAGACTGCTGCTAGAAGATATATATTTCATAAACAAATGACAATCAACCAATGAGATGAAGCAAGCAAGGAAATAAGTGCATCTAAAAAACAAAGTTTTTGCATCAAAATAAACTATGATTTGTGGAAGGAAATGATGATAACCATTGCATGAAAGGAAAGCATGAAGGAAGAATGTTTCAAATAAGGAAATGAGCATGATGAAGAAGTTTAGAAGCAAAGAAAACTAGACTATGAACCAACTAGAAAGCTACAAACACTAGAAGTCCTATAGATGAGGAAAATCTGTGTTTTTGGGGCAGCAAGAGGGTATTTGCCTCAAATCATTGTCCCAAAGGGAGGAAGAGAGGCCAAGGCACTGCTACTAGCCTTTTGGATATTTTCTTTATCACTGCTTAACCTACTACAGAAAACACAAATGGAAGCAAACCATTGAATCATCAAAACAACCTATTCTTAACCATAAAGGAAATGCATCTAACAACAACCTATTCTACAAACTGAAATGAAACATATAAATAAAAGTAAAGAGGAACTTGGATGCTTGGATTGGGCCCTAACCCAAGAGCTTCAGCCCTCTGAGGTAACTCAGTGCTAACTCAAAAAGGATTCCATCTTTATTCTCAAAACAATAACAAAATTACATGAACTGTCAAAATAATAAGCTCGAAGTTGAGCAGAGTTTACAAAACCCCAACAACAATTCAAAAAAAAATTGACCAACTCCCTAGTGTGGCCTTAGTCCTCTCTACTTATACAAATGAAGCTTCCAACAACTTCCCCAAAATCAGGGAGTCTTGGCTCCCAAAACTCGAGATAAACATCAGTTATCCTCCACTTTGCTCGGCTGCCTGCTAATGCATGACTTGACTGCTTGTAGTCCGAGCTGAATGAAGGGAAATTCAAAGTGGGGAGTAATAAATGAGGGCGATTCTGTCCTTTAATTCCTCCCCTTTTTCCACTTCAAGTTATTGCTACCATTTGTCCACTGGATCCTTGACTTTGACCACAACAATTATCAATAATTTGCATTAAACACATATTAGACCTCATGGCATAATAACTAACTCAACTCACTCTATAAGCTTAAATATAATTAGAAAATCATGCAAAATTCTAAGAGAATGGTTGATTTGACTAGGTTACGAGGTAAAATGAGCCCATATAATTACCCATTTATGAGGCTCATTATCACCCCCCTACTGAAAATGTTGCTCATCCCCTGAGAAACTTAGTCCATCTCCTCATCTTTGATGGCCCTGGTGGCCTCCCTAACATCCCATGCTTCTGATGTGGTCTCCTCTTCTTTGTCTTAGAATCATGCCTTGTTTTCTACCTCTTCCCACAGTTGTTGCTCTTCTTCTTATTTTCTGCCTTCTAGCATGCCTAACAGCAGTGGGGGACTCAATTTGAGGCCAATCCAGTTGACCTTTAACCTTTGCATGAAGTGCTTGTACATTGACACTCTCCTTAATGCCTCTTTCATCCTTATTGGGGAATGATACTCCCTGTTCTGCAAACTGTGTGGTAAGGTGTTCCATCTCCTCATACAAGCATGCACACAGTCATCCCCAAGTAACCTTTCCATATTCTCAAAATGTGCAATGGCTTGAGCTTGATCATTGATATATTTAGGGGCAATTTGAGGATTATTTGTGAGTAGGTTATGTGTGTTGATGAGTGCCATGGGATCTAATGGCTCAACTTTGATCATTAAGGGCTCATTCTGCTCCTTTATCATCAACTTTCTTATTTCTGCTGCCCTTAACTCTTCATGATTCATCCGTGAGGCCATGGCCATTAGTTGTAGGTCCCCTAGCCTAGCGTTAGGGTCCCAAACATTCATGTCTATGAGGGCCATGTTGTGCAGATAGAATTATGCCATTTTTTCCTTGTCTTCTGATGAGATTTGGTCACACAGGTCCATAAACTGCCTGTAATCTTGGAAAGGCATTGTACCTCTTTGTGCCAAAGTCTTGATCTGAAATTGCTTCCATTGGTCCTTGAGATACAGGCCATAGGATTTTGCTGGTGTCCTACATTGCAATACCTCCATGGACTAGCTGACCATGCATGCTAGTTGGGTCTCCTTCTCTTGCAGCTGTTTTCTTAGCAATTCATTTTCTATTTCAAGGTGATTTCTTGTGATTGCTTCTCTATGTCTGACAACACTTAATTCTCTGCCCATTTCTCTGAGTGTGTTCTCCATATGGCTTGTATCCTCAACTCCCTTGGATTTGGCTATTTGCATCCACCTATGGGTCCTTATTCTTTCTTTCTCCAATTCAAAGAATAGTAGAATTGAAAATTTATGTGGAATTATTCTTCCCCCCTCAAGAAGATTGTAGTAAGAGCCAAGACTAGGCTGGGGGTCAGGTTCTTGTGCCTCTATTGCTTTCTCCTTCCCCTGTGGTTGTCCTTATGCCGTTTTTTCAAGTTTTTCGGTCTCCTATAGTTTTGACAAGGTCTCCTGTAGAACAGTCTGTGCCTCTTGTAGAACTGTTTTTGAGTCTTGTAGTTCTACTTTTTCTTTCCATGTCAGAGATCTAGGAGCCCCCCTTTCATAAGTGATAGGTGCCTTGGAAGGGGATTCCTTTCCTTGGGCAGAGGGTGAATCTTCAATAACAATAGGCACTTTAGAACAAGGCTGGGGTTTCCCCGTTTTGATCCTTGTGCTCTTCCTAGCCCTGAAATACATTGAGGTCTACCTCTTCCTCTTTTCTTTTGGTTTAATTGGGGCACTAATAGCAGTGAGAGTAGATGCTGCCTCTCTTTTTAGGGTCTCAGGAGACACTTCTGTCTTTTCCACCCCTTTTTCTCCTCCTTCTATCATTTTCTTTGTCTCTGTTTGTTTTGTTTCTCCCTGCTCTGTTTTGGTTTCTTTCTTCTTCCCTTCTTGTTCCTTAGTTTCTTCTCCTTCTCCCCCTTGCTGCTCTTCCTCCTCACTACCAGTGGGGCTAATATCATAGGTCAGGGCCTTTATGTCATCTTCAGCAGTCATGTTTCAGAAAATTTCCCATGCTATGGGGATTGTAAATGTATGGAGGGCCTCTTCCACTAAAATTTTGATTAACCCATGGTGAGCTAGCTGGTCTGGATTTCCTGCTTTTGCTTTAGTACTGGAGTCAATGAGGGACTGCAGGAGGAAGTAAGGGATGCTAAGTTTCTGAGGGGCTGGAGTGTCCATGCCATACCTTAATTCATGCATGATTATGAAGTGGTAACCATAGACAATGCTATACCTCCCCTCACAGGAAATATACTTGATTATTTGATAGCTAACTTCATCCCAAGGGTATGGTATGCTAGCTCTTCTTGTGCCATTCTTATCTTCTACAAGGGTTTCATTGTTTTGGAAGAATTTTTTCTTGGTAGCCTGGCCAATTGGTTTTTCATCCTTGCTCCAAGGCAATCCAAGAGGAAGGGTAGTGACCTTACTGATGAATTCAGGCGTTATCTCCATGGAAAGGTCTCTAAAAGTGACAATGGCATGTGTTCTGGAGTGAGGGACCAAAGAGTGGGAAAATCCCTGAGCAATTTCCTCATCATACCCTTGGAATTTCTCAAAAAAGTTCATCCAATTGGCTCTTGTGAATATTTCCACTACCTGGGGGTGTGCATGGAGCCTAGAGGAGTTGGTTGACTCCTTCCTCATGAAACCTCCTGTCATTTTGTCTATGCTTCCTTGGAAAACCAACTATGGAAATGGGGAGAACAATTAAAAAAAAAAAACAGAGAGACCGAGACTGTGTTTTTATTTTTTTTAAACAATAAGCAACAATTATTTTATGAAATTCCTCCACCCCACAGTTCTATTTTTTTCTCAAAAAATAAACCACTGTTATCATATTTTGATATTCAATGGGGGTATGCCAAGAACCTACCTCTACAGCCCAAGAATTGTGCTAAAAACCATGTTTTTCCTCCCCAAAATAGCTTACTATCCCTCCTGTACAACACTGCCAGTCCTCTTGTAGGATTCCTGTAGGTTCTCCTGTAGAACCTTTAAGTGCTCCTGTAAAATGCTGAGAGCAGGGATATTGGAGAGATTAGCAAAGAATGATGTGTACGAGGCTTGTAGGGGCATGAGAAGGTAGCAGGAGTAGAGTTTCGATGAGAGAATGAAAGAGAAAGGTGGCGAGAGTGCGTCAGCGAGGAGTACTTATGGCTGTTTATGGATATTTTTGGTGATGGAGGGTGAGCTGGCCAAGTGTACGTTGGCCTCATTCAGACCATTGGTCCCCACCTACCTTTTCATCATTTCCCTTTCCTTGTAATCATCTCTCATGATTGCATCAGAGTTCCCATCGCCTCCACTACCTATCCTTGACATCTCTTTTGAGTTTGACTAAGCACACGTGTGGTGACACCTCTGAATGAGTGAAGTCAACTGGATGAGGGTGGCCATGTTAACTGGCCACCATGGAAAATTTTAGGGGCGAATGTTTGCCCTTAGGCGAAATTAAGGGGTTTTAAATTTTTAGTGGGCGAATATTTTGTATCATAGTACATTTTTACAAATGGCCTCAAATAACCCACCTTCTTTTAAGGGAGAGGGTAAAAGAGGTAAATTTAGACCTTGAAATTAGGAGTTACAACCTTCCATTCGCCCTAATTTTCAAGAATAGGTTTTATTTAAGTGAATCTTATGGGCCAAATACCATATTTATAAAATAGGTATGGTAAATTAATAAAAATATAAATAAATGAGAGGTAAGGTAAATAAATAAAACCTCTTTTTATACTTACTCAAAAGGTATGGTAAATAAATAAAAATATAAATAAAATAGACGTATGGTAAATAAATAAAACCTCTTTTTATATTTAGTCCATAACCCTCTTTCTATTTATGAAGACTCAAAAAAGAGGTTTTATTTAAGTGAATCCTATGGGCCAAATACCATATTTGTAAAAGAGGTATGGTAAATTAATAAAAATATAAATAAACGAGAGGTATGGTAAACAAATAAAACATTTTTTTTATATTTACTCCATAAGTGACCTTATATTTACGAACACTCAAAAAATGTGTTATAGTTAGGTGAAACCTATGGGCAAAATACTATGGGCCAAATACCATGGGCTAGATTATTATTAATACCATGCAAAAAACATTATTAACCCTAATATTAGTATTAATAAAAATAAAAATGGCACATGGTATGACCCATGGTATTCACATGGAATGTAGCCTACTTAAATGGGGGAATTAAACCAACATAGATCCATCTTTACTGTGGATCTACTAAGCCCCAAGAGGGATCAAATATCGTGATATGCAAACTAGCATAGAGTGAAAAAATATTTGATCCCTCTCAGGGCTTGGTGGATCAAGAGTAAAAATGGATGTTGTAATTTAATGTATGTTAAACATTTTAACTTGGTTAAAATAAAAAATAAAATAAAATAAAAAGCAATTGTTAATTTTTATAAATTACTAATAGTAATTTTTGAGCTCCACGTTTATGATAACCCATGGTATTGACCCATGGTAATACCATGGTATTCATGTGAGCATAGACTATTTAAAGGGTAAATTCTATAATCTTAGATCCATCTTAATTCTGGGTCTACCAAGTGCTCAGAGGGATAAATATATTTCATCACCCTAAGAGTGGTAGATGTGGAGTTAACATGGATATAGGTTGGTTTTTATGATAATGAAGATATTAAATAGACTTAAGAAATTATATTGTAAAAACATCTTAAGGTGAATGGTTAAAGCTACATTTAGTCACTTCACAAAATTTAGTAAAAAATACCAATATCTCCATTAATATTGGCTTTTAACTTTTTCTGATTTAATAAAAAAAATTCAAAACAATGAAACCTTATCACTCCTTCACAGAAGATTTCTCACCATTTTTCAAACATTCTCAATATGATATCTTCATGAAAAAGTTTAGGTATTGATGTTGGATTAGTTGTTTGAAAAATAAGTTGGTTTGTACAATCTTTCATCTTCTGTGCTATTCTTAGTTTGTCCTCATGATCTGTAGGGGTTGGAGCCACTGCACCATGTTTTCCTAAAAGGTGGAGATTGTTCACCAAAAAGGAAATTAATCTACATGTTACAATGCTATTAAAAAATGCGAGACCTATGAGGGTAGTGAATTATGCTAATAAGCAATTTAGATTGTGGGAGAAGTAATTAAATTGTATTATTTAATTGAATATTTCTTATTAAAATAATAATAAATCTACATTTATATATTCATATATTGATTGGAAGGATTCTCACAATGGTCACCTCTTTCAATTAGATCCCCTTCAAGCCTTTGGGATACCTAATACTTTCTTATATAATATAGTTGGGACTTGCTACTTGTTGGCATGTTGGGGTAAACAAACTTGATGTGTTTTTTTTTTATCTCGCAGTTGGAGTCTATGGAATAAGAAAGAAATTTGATAACTTGAAAAAAGTGGTAGCTTGACAAAAGTTGTAGAGAAAAGATTAATCTCTCCTACCTTGACAGAACTCGTTGTCAATACCTACAAGAACTTTGTTGTGGAATATTATCAAAACTAATAGAAGGATATGAAAGAGTGTATTGTAAGAACCTTGACAAACACGACCACATAAACTTGGAACATTGTTTGTAGGAAGAGAAAATTATGTTTCTTTTTCCAAACATGTATGTTAGTATATTACAGTTTAATGAATATGTTTTCTTATTATCATATATGGTTTCATACTTTAACAAAACATTCACCAAGACTTCACAATGTTTTATTATTCAGTAAAGGATTTGCCAAGATCTTACAAGATTTTATAATTCAATGAAAGATTCTCCATCACTGTATAAGATAATATAATTTGGTGAGAGATTCACCAAAAAAATTATATATACATATTATATTATTATAAAATCACCTCCCATTTTTCCTATGTATCATGGGGATTAGCCCATTTATTATACATATAAATTTAGGGTGGTTCTTAAAATTTTCCCTGCTGGCCACCTCAACCCCAACCAGCCTCAACCATCTTGTTGCTGTTGCATTCTCTCTAATTATACTAATGCAAACAAAGAAGCGGGTTAGTCACTTACCTGAGATCCGAATGCATTTGTTATGAGTTTCCATGGCTTTTCCTTCTGCTGCATGCATTTATTTATTTTGATGCATGCTTGTCTGTTTGCTGAGATATGGTTGTGTTGTGTGTAGGTTCCTTTCTGGCGGGATCTGATCTTCAAGAGTCTTCTTTGACCTTTAGATTTGCACCCTCATGCTGATGATGCTAAATTTTAATGGGATCAGTTGCTACATGAATTCCTACAGGAGCTCCTGTAGCTACTTCTCCCTTTGAAATTTTAGTTTTTTCTATGCTTGGAGCTGTGAGGGTGATGCTAAAAGTGCAGATTGAGATGGAGAGGTAAAGGGTAGGCTTCAGGTGAGGTGAATGGTGCTGTTCCTTTTTTATTTTTATTTTTTTTGTTTTTTCTTTTTCTAAGGAAACTGTTTTTTCAGGGCAGGGAGAATAATGGTGCTTGGGATATGATGCAGGTCTAGAAATGATGGAAGAGAGGTCTGAAGACTACAGGAGGATTTATAAATCCTTTATGAGGCTTCCATGCTCCTCAAACTACTTTTAAAATATATTTCTGGCTCTTTGTAATTTCTACAGGCGCCTCCTGTAGAAAACACAGGGCCTCTTGTAAAAAACACAGTTTTCGAAAAAGGAGCACAGTGAGGTGAAAACAATGTCAAGAATGATGGAGAAAGGTGGGGGAAGGTAGGATAGGTGCTGGTATTGGTTTCAGATCTCCCTTGGCACCTGTTGTGCTTCTTGTAGTCCTCCTGCAAACCTATAATACAATAGGAAATTCATTTTTCTTTTTCTTTCTCTCTCTCTTTGTTTTCTTTGAAAACGAACAGGGTGCCTCAGGGAGCTTTTCACCCTAGCTGCTTGCCCTGGGTGCCTCCAAGGGAGGTTTTCACGCAGGGATATTATTTTTTTTTCTTCTCTTTTTTTTGTGACATTACTAGGCCACCTCAAGAGAGGTTTTCAACCCAATGATGGGACTCAAGTGCCTCATGGAGGTTTTCACTTGAGTCCTTATTCTTTTTTTTTTCTTTTTTTCTTTTTCTTCAGTGAGTGGGTGAAGTGGAGGCTAATACATTCTCCACTACCATCACTGACTTATTCAATCCTTCAATGAACTCTTGCTTGGAGAGGGGTTTCTTGTAGATTTTCAACTGGTGTCCATTGACAAGCATGGGGATGGCTTCATCATCAATGGTTCTAATGAGAATTGAACCATTTTCATTGCATTTCTCCATAGTGTAGGGTCCTAGCCATCTTGTTCTCAACTTGCCCTTGAAATATTTATACCTTGAATCATAGAGTAGTGCCCAATCTCCCTCTTTGAAATTTCTTCCCTTTGATGTTTTTGTCATGCCATATCTTCCTTTGAAGTTGAACTACCTCTATATGGAGAAGGGCCTGCATTCTGTGCTCATCCAATCCATTAAGCTGGAGTAATATTTCTTTCTGTGCATGGCTAAGGTCTAGGTCCAGCTGAGCTGCCATTCTCAGGGTATTGACTTCAAATTCCATTGACAACAAAGCCTTCTTCCCATAGACCAGCTCATAGGGTGTGAACCATGTATTTGTCTTCCATGTTGTGTTGTAGGCCCAAGTGGCCTTAACTAATCTGTCTGCCCAATTTTTTCTTCCGCTTCTCGCTACCTTTGTCAAGATCCCTTCCAATGCTCTGTTAGTGACCTCCACCTGCCTATTGGCTTATGGATGGTAAAGGGTGGAAGTCTTGTGCTTGATTCTATGGTGTGTGAGAAGGTCTTCAATCAAATTGGAAGTGAACTAGCTTCCTTGATCTGTAACCAACTCTCTTGGATACCCGAACTTGTAGAATATGTTTTCTCTCAAAAATTCAGCTACCTTTTCCTTTGTTGCTGCCTTTATTTCTTTTGTCTCTGCCCGCTTTGTTAGGTAGTTGGTGCACACAATGATGTATTTCTTCTGTTTTGAAGGAGGGCTGATAGGCCCCACAAAGTCCATGCCCCACTTCTCAAATGGCTCAAATGTCACTTGAGGCTACATGGGCATTTCATCCTTTGGAGTGGGTTTCCCCATCCTTTGACACTGATCACACTAGCTAACATATCTCCTCACATCCTGACAAAGAGTGGGCCAATAGTAGCCTTCTTGCAGAGTCTTGAAGGAAGTTCTTTTTGTTGCAAAATGAACTCCATAAGGCCCATCATGGCAAGTTAGGAGGATGTCAAAAACTTCCTCCTCCTTGACACATCTTCTCAAGATCTGATCTAGGCCAAGTTTGAAGAGATTGCCCCCAATCTAGGTGAAAGGGGCACTTTTCCTTACTATCTTTCTCTTCTCCTTTGAGGATAGGTGTGGTGGGAACTGTGCTGAAACCAAGTAGTTTGCTATATCAGCAAACCATGGAGAGAGAATTGAGATAGAAAACAAGTGTTCATCTGGAATTTGATCATCCACCATTCCTTCTTCACCAGCAGGGAAATTTACTCTAGACAAAAAGTCAGCAACAACATTTTCTTTACCAGGCTTATCAACAATGGTCAAATCAAACTGTTGCAGTAAAATAAACCATCTAATAATGTGAGCATTTACATCCGATTTGTTCATTAAATATCTAATTGCAGCATGATCAGTGTGCAAAAAGGTTTGATAGCCTGTGATATAATGTCTGAATTTGTTTAAGGAATGCACTACAGCTAGGAGTTCCTTCTCGGTTACCGTATAGTTCAACTCTGCCTTTGACAAGTTTTCGCTTATAAAGTATATGGCATAAGGTAAATTTTCATCAATTTGTCCCAAGGCTGCTCCTATTGCTTTGTTCGAGGCATCTGTGTGAATGTGGAAAGGTAGGGCCCAGTTTGGGCCTCTCAAAATTGGGGCAGTCACAAGTTTGCTTTTCAAGGTAGCTAGGGATTCTTGACAATTTTCTGACCATACAAATTCGACATCTTTACCTAAAAGACCAAACAACAAAGAGGCTAGCTTGCTAAAAATTTTAATGAATCTTTGGTAATACCCAGTTAAGCCTAGGAAACTTCTAACATCTCTCACCTTTTGAGGAGGTGGGACCCTTTGGATGATGGAAATTTTGTTGGGGTCCACCTGTAATCCTTGTTGAGATATTGCATGACCTAGCACGGTCCCTTCAATCATAAAAAATTCACATTTTTCCAGACTGAGAGATAGGTTCATCTCAATACACTTGTCTAGAAATTTTCCTAGGTTAGATAAAGATTCCTAAAAATCAAAGCCATAAGGAGTAAAGTCATCCATATATATCTCTATTGCATCATGAACTAATTCAGAGAATATACTTAGTACCGCTGTTTGGAAAGTGGCTAGATCATTACAAAAACCAAAAGGAAGGACGCAGTATGCAAAGGTACCCTAAGGAAAAGTGAAAGTGGTCTTATCTTGGTCTTCTAGGATGATTTGAATCTGATTGTACCCTCTAAACCCATCTAGGAAAGAGAAAACGTTTTTCCCTGCCAGACCATCTAACACTTGATCTATGAAAGGTAAAGGAAAATGGTCCTTTTTAGTGGCTTTATTCAATTACTGATAGTCGACAAAGATTCTCCACTTTCCATTTTTCTTTGGCACTAGCACCAAAGGAGAGACCCATTCACTATCAGAGATGGGATAGATGAACCCCGCATCAAGAAATTTCTACAGTTCTTCCTTAACAATATCTTTAAGTGCTGAGTTCATCCTCCTTTGAGGCTGCTTGACTGGCTTGTAACATTCCTTGATGTATATATGATGAGTACAAATTGAAGGGTGCACTCCCTTCATCTCCTTATAACTCCAGGTGAAGGCATCTAAGTGCTTTCTCAGCAGGCTACACAGTTCCTTCTCCTGGGAAGTGGATAGGGATGGATTGATTTTCAAGGTTCTTTCTGGACCAAACTCTATATTCTTAACATGGAGAGAAATGGAGTTGGCTGCACAGAGATCAGTTGAGGGGTTGTTTTGGGTTTTTGTTACTATGTCCTCTAAAGGCGATGCGTTGGGGGTGGATTTTGAATTAGATTTTCAATCATATCATCCTCATCTTGCTGGTTTCCTCCCATGGCAGTTTCTAATGTACAAAGCGGTGCATAATAAACCTCATCCTCATCTTCCTCCTCCAACCAAAGAGGTAGATCATTTTCTAACGAAGGTTGGGCATGAGGATATAGGATTAACTGCTTTGACGTATGCATGTTCTTTATGGTCATGTTCCTAGCTCGACAGATGATGTAGGTATCGAGGTAGCCAACCAGGGTCTTCCCAGAATGAGATGATACCCAATGAGCTTTGCCTTGGGCCGGAGAACTAAGAAATCAGCAGGGTACTCCCAAGAATCAATGGAGACCATCACATCTTCCATAATCCCCTCAAGGGTCACGGCGGAGCGGTCTGCTAACTATAGCACGGTTGTGGTCTTCCTCAAGGAGCCCTGAAGGTTGAGTTTGAGAATTGTGTCCTTTGTCATCACATTAATGCAAGCTCCCAGATTAATCAAAGTATGTGGAATCATGGTGCCATTGATGTGGAAAACAACTACTCGGCTTCCAGGGTCTACATATTTCGGACAGATTACCTGCCCCAACATCAGGTCGGACAGTTACCTTATGACATTGATGGTTAGGGCATCTATCTTGCGCCTCCCTGAATGCCTAAAGAATTTCTCTTTGATCAACCTATTGTAGATAGGCACATATTTTATGGCTTGGAGAAGTGGTATCTTTACACATAGATGTTTCAATTCCCCAAGGAGTTCAGTTTCTTCTAGGGTAGGCTGGACTATCATAGATAGTCTTTCAGGAAAGGGTGGAATTAATTTAGGTTCACTTTCCTCTTTATCTTCCTCAACCTCCCTAGGTGGAGAATGACTGTCTGGGAGAACTTTCCCAGATCAAAAGTTAATTTCCTGAATCTCCACAGCATAAGTTGGGCATGATGGTTCCCCACTATATACTTGCTAAGCCTGTCTGTTGTTTGGGTTTGGGTTCGGCTGGGCAGGAATTTTGGGCTGCTTTGGTGGAGCAGGTGGTAACGGTTGTGGTTGGGATGGTGGTGGAGGAAAAAGAGTGGGAAGAGATTTGTATTGGGGCCTCCACCCTTGATGAGGTGCATTCCATTAAGGTAATGGCTGAGCATAGGATTGAAATGAATGGTTAGCTGGATAGGCATGATATTGAGATGAGAAGGACCAAGGAGGAGGCGTGGACCAGGAAGTATGAGCAGGGGGACCCCAAGAAGGTACGGAAGTGACTTTGTTTGGGTGGTAGTATGCTTAGGATGTCCCTTGCATCCCCTGCTGGTATGGTCTAGGTCCATGCAACCTTCTTTGGTTTATGTAATAGATTTGTTCAGTGGCTCCCTCAGCCCCTTGATATACAGCTTTGAGTTCGGGCAAGGAAGGGCACTTATCTGTAGAATGATTATCCTCACAAACTTAACAAACCTCTATAGAGTTCAATGGGAATTCATTCCTAGGATTCCTCTTGGTGCATTTAGGGCAAAAGATGGCCAAAGCCTTCTTTGCTTCCTCTTTTTTCCTTTTGATATGAAAGGTATCCATTTGCATGAAAAGAGTCTGCAACATCTCACTCTTGAAGTCTTCCAGCATGGTTCCAATTTCTCCTTTGATGGATGAGTTAGAGGAGGAGGTACTGGCTATGGGTTGACTCTCCCTACCTTTCTTTCTGGCTGCTCTAGAATGGTTTCTAAAAACAGACTTTATGTCTTCATAGGAGAGTTGGTAGATGTCTCCCCTAGCTAGTAGATGGAGGGTGTCTAAAATATCTTCCTGAATTCCCCCGAGCAGGACCATCTTTAGAGACTCAGGGTCAAGTGTACACCCTCCCCTTTTGTAATTGAGCTAGAACCTTTCCTCATAGTATTCCAAGGACTTATCACTTCCTATAGTCATTCGGAAAATTTCTTCTTTAGTATCTTTTCATCTACAATAGTATCGATACTTGTTGTTAAAGGCTTGTTGCATATGAGCCTAAGTTGTGATACTATTGCTAGATAATCCCATGAACCAGCGCAATGTTGCATCCTTGAGAGTAGAAGGGAACAGTTTCAACTTTTTCTCATCTTTTGCATAGTCATAGGTTTGACAGATAACAACAAACTCAAACAAGAAAGTGTCAAGATCTTCTATAGTCAGACCATGGAAATGGGGTAAGGCGGAAGGGCTTATGTTCTTCATTTTGGTGTCCCCATTGGTCTCCCGAATAGGAAAGGTACCCTCTATTCTTTCTCTATTCCCCCTAGCATTTCTGTGTTCAGCCATTGGTTCCAAAGGAATGTTTTCTTCTTCTTCTTCCCCTATAGGTTCTTCAAATATGTCTGGCTATTCTCCTAAGGGTTCTTCTTGATCGCAATCACCGAAGAAGAGAGAAGGTTGGCTGTGTGAGGCAATGGGGGTGTTGGGAAAAAAATTTACCTGAATTATCTCTATTCCTACGAGGCATGAAAGGAAATCTTTTTGGTTGGTTTTTGTTTCTTTTTACCCACACTAATAGTACCTGCAAAACTGAAATTTATTGAACAAACAAATTGCAACTAACTGGAATGAACTTTACTAAAATGAAATTGTAGAACTGAAGAAGTAAGCAAATGAAATGCAGAGCTGAAAGCAAGGAAGTGACTAATCTACTTTTGCTGAAATGGAAATTGTAGAATTGAAGAAGAAAGAAAGGAAATGCAGAACTAAAAGTAAGGAAATGACTAATCTACTTTGCTAAAATGTAAATTGCAGAATTGAAAAGGAAATCAAAAGAAATGCAGAACTGAAAAAAAGGAAATTTCTATTCTACTTTTGCTGAAATAAACTATTAGTAGAATTTTGCAAGAGAAAATAGAAGAAAGTAGTAATCACAAAATACTCTGACGTTTCCCCGGAAACGGCACCAAAAAGTGGTGAGCACGAGTATTACAGCAATAATGCTGCAACTCCTAGGATTCCTACTTTACTTTTATCAACCCGGTAGTTCGTAACAAACTTGGAAGCGACGATGATGTATGCACAAGTACTCGTTCTTACTGCAGGTTGTCACTTGGTCAGCCGATGCAAGATCACTAGGAGCTCCAACCAAATTCTATGGATTCTAGAAGAAGATCTACATATGCGATTACTCTACTAATGCTATTCTATTTGCAAAGAGGAAGACTGAAAGGTAAATCAAATCAAGGAAATCCTAGTTAGACAACTAATCCTACTTTTGCAGAAAGCACTATGAAAATCATGAAAAGAAAGCCATTATCTACTCAAGGAAGTAAACAACATCTAACTAAGCTATTTTTGGAAGGAAATGAGAAAAAAACATATTTTCGGATTTTTATGTATTTTTATGTGAATTTGTCAAGCATGTAATTTATTTGTTTGTGAATATGGCAATGAATAGGTGGTGATGGAGGGCGGTTTTGGGACTTGAGAGGATGTAGGATGGTGTGGATGGGTCCTAGGAGGTCTCAGGTGGCCTTCTAGAGGCTTTTCTGAAACTCGACCTTCAAAAGAAAGCCTACAGAAAAATATGCAGGACACAGGAAATCTACAGGAGGAAAAATAGCTTCTACAAGAGGCCTACAGGAGGAGCCCGAGAGCAGTTTTCACTGTTTTGAAGGTGCAAGAGTGGGTGTAGAAGGTAGATGAAGGTTTGTATGAAGTGTTAGGGCACCTAAGGTCTACCAAGAATCATTAGGAGAGAGAAAGATGATTGGATTTGCTCAAGGAGAGAGAGGAAAATCTATGGAAAATGCAGGAAATTAAGGCAGAATTGAGGGGAGACTTGGGTGACCTATAGGGCATGTATCAGATGAAGAGTGAAATGGATGATAGGCTCGACTACTACTAGAAGATATCTGCTGCATAAACAACTGACAGTCAACCAATGATATTAAGCAAGCAAGGAAATAAGTGCATCTAAAAAACAGAGTTTTTGCATCAAAATAAACTATGATCTATGGAAGGAAATGCTGATAACCATTGCATGAAAGGAAATCATGAAGGAAGAATGTTGCAAATAAGGAAATGAGCATGATGAAGAATTTCAGAAGCAAATCAAGCTATACTTTGAACCAACTAGAAAGCTGCAAAAACTAGAAGTCCTATAGATGAGGAAAATCTATGTTTTTGGGGCAGCAAGAGGGTCTTTGGCTCAAATCATTGTCCCAAAGGGAGGAAAAGAGGCCAAGGCACCACTGCTAGCCTTTTGGATATTTTCTTTATCGCTACTTAACCTACTACAGAAAACTGAAATGGAACCAAACTACTGAATCATCAAAACAACCTATTCTTAACCATAAAGGAAATGCATCTAACAACAACCTATTCTACAAACTGAAATGAAACATATAGATACAAGTAAAGAGGAGATTGGCTACTTCGATTGGTCCCTAACCCAAGAGATTCAACCCTCTAAGGTAACTCAGTGCTAACTCAAAAAGGATTCCATATTTATTCTCAAAACAATAACAAGATTACATGAACTATCAAAATAATAAGCTCGAAGTTGAGAAGAGTTTACAAAACTGCAACAACAATTCAACAAAAATTCGACCAAGTCCCTAGTGAGGCCCTAGGCGTCTCTACTTATACAAATGAAGCTTCCAATAACTTCCTCAAAATCAGGGAGGCTTGGCTCCCAAAACTCAAGATAAACATCAGTTATCCTCCACTTTGATCGGCTGCTTGCTAATCCATGACTTGGCTGCTTGTGCTCCGAGTTTAATGAAGGGAAATTCAAAGTGGGGAGTAATAAATGAGGGGTATTCCATCCTATAAGTCCTCTCCTTTTTCCACTTCATGTTATTGCTGCCATTTGTCCACTGGATCCTGACTTTGACCACAAAAATCATCAATAATCTGCATTAAACACATATTAGACCTCATGGCATCATAACTAACTCAACTCACTCTATAAGCATAAATATAATTATAAAATCATGAAAAATTCTAAGAGAATGGTTGATTTAACTAGGTTACGAGGTAAAATGAGCCCATATAATTACCCATTTATGAGGCTCATCAGTCTTTGGTCCTGAAAATATCCTAGAACATATTCCTGCTTCTACTGTAGCAACTTCTGCAAGAAAATCTTCTGTTGCCGCCCATTTTGAATATCTTGTCACAACGAAAATAACATCTCTACTTAGTGGTCATCCTGAAAAGGAATTCCTTGGCAATCCTCTTCAAGAGATAAAACTCCAAACCATTGATTCCACAGGATTTGAAGTCTACAAAGCCCCCACTTCCTTTTGGTCCAGGATGGCTCATGAAGAAGGGACTGATCACACCGATGGATATGATGAGAAGGAAGAAGAACTACTCACATTCAAATTCCCTATCAGGGAGGTTGGTGGATCTACTCAGATGAAGAATATTACTCCTTCAACCTTGCCTATCTTTTGTGGGGTTCCCAGTGAAGATCCTGATGCCTTTCTATTCGATTTCGATGTGTTATGCAAGAGATATGAATATTCTTCCAATGCTTAGAAGCTGAAGTTTTTTCTAGGAACATTGAAGAATGCAACTCTTGAGTGGTTTATGGGGTTAGCTTCAAACTCCATTACAACTTGGGAGGAAATGAAAAAGGTATTCTTAAGAAAGTATCAATATTATTCCAAGAATAGGGACCTTAGAGAAGAGATATTTGACATGACTCAGAAGGAGGGGGAGAGTCTTGAGGACTTGGTGGAGAGATTTCAGTACAATCTGTAGAGGTCTAAAATGAGTCAACTGAGCAAGGATACTAAAAGAACAATTTTTCTCAGAGAAATCAGACTAGAATCTTCAGAGATCTTGAATCTAATGGGAGGAGGTGACATATTAAAGTTGGGCTATGATGAAGTATGTGAGATATGATGTCAATATTCAAGAGGAAATTCTAAATTTAGGGAGGAACAAGAGATACTGCTTCCAGGCTTGTCAAGCCAGTTGCTAGAGCTGGAGTAACCAGTGTTGAAATTGGTATTTATTTGAAAATTCTAAGACTAATATTCTTAGCACATTATCTTCTCAATTGGATTTTTTGCAGGTTAAGAAGAAACAAGAAAAATAGGAGGAACTCGAAAAAGGCTTGGCCATGTTCTGTTCAAAATGCAGGAATAAGCATGCCTTAAGGGAATGTCTTGAAGATAGCATAGAGATATGCTGAATCTGTGA
This sequence comes from Pinus tabuliformis, assembly GCA_031772625.1. NCBI lineage: Eukaryota > Viridiplantae > Streptophyta > Pinopsida > Pinales > Pinaceae > Pinus > Pinus tabuliformis. The sequence goes on along the minus strand of CM062817.1, from coordinate 1,909,630,664 downwards.
AGCAGAACACTCTATTCATAAATGCCCTTCACTTCCTAAATTTAAAGCAGCATATCTAGCAAATCAAGGAGCTGTCAACACACTTTATGCAATGACACCTCAAAGACCATGGAAACCAGGTGTTGCAAGTATGGCTCAGTCGTATTTTCAAGTTCCTTATAAAAAAAATCAAATGTGGAATATTCGAATGCCCTGATAGACATGGCCTCAATAACAGCCTTGGAAAGGGAACTTTTCTTACCCTACCACTTAGGATTTTCCTTCTCAAAACTTTTATCCTCCACAACCCACACAACAACAAATGATTCAACCTCGACAACAGCAGCTTCAATTGCTTGACCACCAAATCAACCTTGTCCTACGTAACTTCCTACCTAGCGAGTGTCTAACCCCAATAATAAAACCATCCAATCTGTTCACAACATTGGATTGGTCACCTATCCCACTTTTCTTACCTACTATATTGCACCACAGTCTCTATAGGAAATTTCTGTTCCTGTGTTACAGGAATTTCCTATGTCAATGCAGGAAATCCAGCTGAGGTCAGGAAAAGTGGTGAATCAGCCTAGAAGAATTGACGAGATTATATAGGAAGACATTCTAGAAATTCCTGAAGTTGAAACCACACCTGAACTAGCAGAACAACCTACTTCAAGGCCGCAATAACCTTCCTCATCCGATACAATCTAGCCTCCTTTTTTGGAGAGGTTGGAAATGAGACTAAAACAACCTGAGTTTGATCTTATGTCTGAATTAAGAAATGTATGCATTAAGATCCCATCACCGCAGGAAATTAAAGATATCCCAATGTATGCTAAAACAGTAAGGGATCTATGTACCAAGAGACCAACAAGACAAAAGAAATAACTCTCTACAATCCAAGTAGGTGGAAAGCTTGCAAGTTTAATGTCTACCAGATTTGTTACTGAAAAATATGCAGACCCTGGAATCCCTATGGTTACCACCTTTATCAATGGACAACCTATAAAAAATACTTTAATTGATTTGGGTGTAGCCATTAATGTGATGATTATGGAGACCTTATCTAGAATAGGAACCTTTGACTTATTGCCTACTCCTACCATGTTAGAATTAGCAGACAGGTCTAAGGTAAAGCTAGAGGGGGTATTAGAAGACATTGTCATCTCATTAGATTCCTGGAAGTACCCTGCAGATTTTTATGTTCTTCAACCCAAAACTAACTTAGGAGGGCATCCTTTGATCTTGGGGAGACCATGGTTAGCCACGACAGATGCTTATATAGGGTGTAGGTTCGGAAATATGACCATCACTTATGGAATTGAAATAAAGCACATTAATTTGTATCCCCCCGCTTAACCTCTCTTAAGATCATAAAATACACATTGGGTTGAAGAAGAAGAGCATGATTCAGAACGTGCCCAACCATTTTTGACAATCGCCCAAGCCATGAGCCTTAAAGAAAATTTAGAAGAAAATTTGATAACTTGTTGTATTTCTAAATCTGATTTTTTGTAGCAAGAAGAAGGGTAGTCTAGTCATAATTTAGGTTTCATTACTAATATGTAGGATTTTCATGAATATAGTACAGCAACCGAATTACATTCAGCCTTATTATTTACATTTCCTTCATATTCCATGAATGAATGGGGGAGTAAGGTGGTTGAAATTTTTCTTGAAAAATCTTTGAATATTAATTCTACCTTAACCCCTGAATAGGAAAAATAGTTAATTCAAGCATTAAAAAAATTTCAGATACTTTTGCTTGGGAATGTACAGATATGAGAGGCATTCACATAGACACATGCATTAATCATATTTATATAGAAGAGAAATCCAGGCCCATGAGATATCCACAAAGGAGGATGAACCCCACTTTGAGGAAAATTGTGAAAGATGAATTGCAGAAATTGTTAAATGTAGGGTTCATCTATCCTATCTTGGATAGCCAGTGGGTATCTGCATTGGTTATTGTCCCCAAAAGGAATGGTAAATGGTGAGTGTGTGTGGATTACAGGGAACTAAACAAGGCCACCTTGAAAGATCACTTTCGCTTTTCTTTTAGAGACATAGTGTTGTACACTTTAGCAGGAATTTTTTTTTTTTCGTTCCTAGATGGGTTCAGTGGGTACAATCAGATTGGGATTAGCTCCAAAAGACTAGGAAAATACTACATTCACGTTTCCCTGGGGCACCTATGCATATAGGGTACTACCATTTGGTCTATGCAACACACCAGCCACATTCCAGTGGGTGGTCCTTGGCATTTTTTCTAATCTTTCGCATGATTGCGTAGAAGTTTATATGGATGAATTTACAGTCATGGGTGATAATTTTGAAGATGCTTTACAAAATATTGAGAAATTTTTGTAGAGACGTAGAGAAACTAACGTCTCATTAAGTAATGGATTTTTTTTATGATTATGAATGAAGGTATTGTTTTGGGTCATCATGTTTCTGTTGCAGGAATTAAAGTTGATCCGGCAAAGATTGAAGTCAATGCAAAGCTACCCCCACCAACCTATCAGAAGGAAGTCCAAAGTTTTCTTGGACATGTAGGCTACTAAGAAGGTTTGTTCAAAATTTTACAAAAGTAGCCTCTCCATTATTTAAATTTTTGACTAAAGAAGATGAATTTCATTGGGATGATGAGTGTCGAGACGCATTTGATACACTCAAGGGAAATCTTTCTTCAGCACCGGTCTAGAGAGGCCCAGATTGGAAATTTCATTTTCATATTTCCACTGATGCCTCTGATTTAGCCATAGGAGTAGTATTGGGACAAAAGGAGGATCCTGTAACCCATGCTATTGATTATGTTAGTAAAAACTTAATTCCTGCAAAACTGAATTATACGGTAATTGAAAAATAATTCCTTGTTGTGATTTATGATATTAATAAGTTTAGACATTACATCACGGGCTATGAAGTTTTTGTACACATAGATCACTCTTCCATTCGATATCTCATGAATAAACCAGTTACTAATCGCATGATTACTAGGTGGTTTTTGTTGCTGCAGAAATTTGACATCACGGTATTGGATAGGGTTGCAAAGGAAAATCAGGTAGCTGATTTCTTAGCTAGACTCAACCATGTAGGTGAGGATGTTCTTGTTAATTATAGCCTTCCTGATGAAAATTTGTTTGCTATTTCTGTTAAAACACCTTGGTTTGTAGACTTGGCCAATTACCTTACTACAGGAAAGTTGCCTCCTTATTTTTCATCCAATTAGAAAAAGAGAATTATTAGAGAAAGTGTTCATTACTCTTGAGTTAGGTGAGATCGTTTTTTCATTGGACCTGATTTGATTATCCGTAGGTGTGTCCAGGAAGATGAGATCTATGACATTTTGAGAGCTTGTCACGATGAACCGCGAGGAGGACATTTTGGAGACAACACGAGAACTTACAAGATCCTTCGCTCAAGTTACTATTGGCCAAGTTTTTTCAAATATGCAAGGGAATATGTTCGGAAGTGTGACCACCTCCAGAGAATATGGTGGTTTGTACAATCAAATGAGATGCCTTTGCAGCCACAGGTCCTGATAGAACCTTTTGAGAGGTGGGCTCTTGATTTTATAGGTCCCATAGACCCTATGTCCAAAGGTAAGAAGTATATTTTAGTTTGTACTAATTATGTTACGAAGTGGGTGGAGCCAAGAGCATTACCTAGAGCCATAGAGAAAACAGTGGTAGATATTCTTTTTTTTTTGATATTTTTGTAAGATTTGGGGTACCTAGGGAAATAGTCACTGATCAAGGTACTCAGTTTGTATCAAAGCTTATGCAGGGAATTGTGCAGAAATATTAGATTACTCAATGGAAGTCCACTCCATATCATCCAAAGGCTAATGGATAGGTGGAATGAACAAATAAGGTGTTGGAGACAATCCTTACCAAGATGGTGTAATTACATAAGAAGGATTGGTCTAACCAACTTCCTAAAGCATTGTGGGCCTACCGGATTACATGGAGAAATACCACTGGCTTTTCTCCATATGAATTGGTGTTTGGAAAGCAATTTTTATTGCCCATTTAATTTAAAATCAAAAATTTTAAAATGGCAGCATATTTGGGTATAAAACTTGATGAAGCTTAGCAGCAAAGAATCCTGCAACTCAATGTGTTGGATGAGATTAGGTAAGATTCTTTTCAACATATTGACTTGATTTAGCAACAAAGAGCTAAATGGCATGACAAATACATTAAAAAGAAGCAGTTCAAAGAGGGAGACTAGGCATTGTTGTATGCTTCAAAATTTAATAACTTTAAAGGAAAATTTAACACACATTGGATGGGCCCCTATGAAATTGAGAAAGTCTTTGATAATGGATATGTTCGGGTTAAAACCATTGATGATGGGGATTTTACCTTCTTGGTGAATGGGCACAGATTTTAGTTATATAAAAAACCTGAATCTAAGGAGGAATTTGTGGAATAAATTGTAAAGAAAAGAGAGCTAGAGATTTTGAGAGAAGGGATCATTTCTTCCACTATCTCTTCCTGATTTCTTGCTGACACAATGATCTCACTCTATTCCTCCTCGTTCTTGGTAAGAAAAGAGAGGAATGTCTATTGGGTATAGGTTTATTCCTTTTTCCAGGCCCAATGGACTAATTACAGAAAAGGAGCCCCCTGGACTATTATTTTCCAAGTATTTCAGACACTCTAAAACTGAAATATGGCGAGCATGGACTGCTCTAGGCTTGTTAAAATTACAGGTCAGTAGGTTCTCTCAATAAAATTTTGTTTTCAGTTAAATTTGGATTTCTCATGTTGGATTGATGTTGGATTTCTTACAGCCCTCCTTCCAGCAATCTTGGCCCACCGACATCAACAATTTATCTGGCTGTAAGATAAGATCCTTATGATTCCTTGAAGCTTGTATGCCCTAATGATAGTCTATCTCGCCAGCAACAATGCGGAATCATTATGGCTCCATTACTGTTAGAACCTACAGGGGGGTTCGAACATCATCACATTAATTCATACCCGATAGGATGCATCATGGTACCTTGGCCCTCGCTCTCATTAAAGGTGATGGGCCTCGCATTGGTTAAAATTTGACCTCAATGGCTGGTAATCCAATGAAATCATTGCACATTCGACATCAAAACCTATTATTCATGTGCAATTAATTGTACGCAAGCAAGGAGAAGTGTTAGTTGGTGATCTGATTTTTGGCAGAAGCTCTACAAGTCATGGTCTGATTTCCTACAGAAGCTCTGCGAATCATGGTCCAATTTCATGTAGAAGTTTCAAAAGTCGCGGTTTGATTTTCTAAAAGACCCAACAGTTGGGGTTCCATTTCCTACAAAAAGCTCAGCAGTCTCGGTTCCACTCCCTGTAGGGACGCCTTGGTTTTCAGAAAAACAAAAAGCATAGATAGGGCATTAATTCAAAAATATTTAAAAAGTACTGACAAATTTTTAAATACTAGTCGAGGTCATGAATTATGAAATCATATATCTGATTTAACTATTAGGTGGGTTATCATCTCAAGGACATGCATGCATCAACCAAAGTACTAGACCGTTGGAAGGTATAAAGGTAAAGTATAGCTGACGACGGACACTTGAGGTAAAGGGTAATGAACACTTTTATTTTTGAATATTTGTATGATTTTTTAGTTATGGTCACCCTTGTGGAAAAATGCAGCCGTAATCTAGTGCATTATGAATCCAGCTCCTCACATGATCGCCATGATTCTAACACGACCACTATATGTACTCCCCATATCTTCCTTCAGGTCAGATCATGATGAAATCATGATCACGACCTATCTCTCGAAAATCCCGTGCTTTGTGAACACTTTCTATAATAAGCCATGCCTTGTCGCGTGAGTTTGTTACAAAGCTTAAGCTGATATTTCCAAAGAGGTGCATACGCCCTATCTTCTAGTCTTTCACCATGATGAAATTACGTGCCCTGATCCGCTTTGAGCTACAAGGGCTTGAGTTGCTGGAGGGAGACCCTTGTAGTAGGGCGAGATTGGAAAAAGTAGGGTAGATGCCATTTTTCTAGCAATTCAGCGGCCACAACTCGAAGGTAACAAAATATTTCACCTTGAACCTAAATGGTGATAAGGATCAAGTTGTGGATGTTCAATTCAGGTTGACCGAGGGTTTGGTAGTGCAAGCATGTAGGATTTCACAATTGGGAGAACACTGGTTCAAGAACCAACGTTTCAACAAGAATTTTTGCGCATCCTTCCTCCATAGAGAGCATTCAGACCCCGACTGGAGTAAGGGAATCTTGTAGGATTTCTTGAAGAGTAAATAACAAAACCTATTGTTTTTCCTATAGAAATACATCACATGTGAAGGTCGCTTCGGGCTTACATTCATGTTTCATATTCGGCTCCTCACCCATTTCCATGAAAAGATGTGAAAGTTTCCCTATTACTTGAGGATTTGGCTGATGAAGATGTCGACGGTTGCCAAGGAAAGGGGGGTCAATTTAGAGGAAAACCTCTACCACCACGGGCTGGTGAAAATGATCTTGGTGGAGGTTTTGAAAGAGAAAAAGCGCACATGGGAGGAGTTCTTAGCCGAAAACTACTTTGTAGAAAATGAGGATTCTGATTCCTTAGATTCCATGGAAGAAGCACCAGCAAATAAACTAAGGAAAAATCCATGGATGCATGGGCTACAAATAAAATGGGAAGAAGAGAAGAAAAACTCTAACCCTTCAGAGTCTACAGTAGAAAAACTAGTGGAAAAAGCAAAGAAAAAGTCATAGACTTAGAGGCCACTGGTAAAGAAGGAAAATAGGGATGGCCTCAGCTCTCTAAAGCCCACTAAGAAGAAACCTGAAGAAAAATCAAAGAAGAAGAAGAAGCCTCAGACCCTCGGGCTACAGATGAAGGAAGCAAAAAAATATGAGGAAGTGGTGGTGACAGGGGAGATTGTGGGAAAAAATCCTAAGTCAAAGAATTATACTTCCACCTAGTCAAAATTATTTTCCAGAAGCGAGGTTGTTCAATTGGAAATAAAAGATATTTTGGATGCAGAAGTATTGTTGGTCCAAGCTAACTCAACTCTCAGATTTAACAAAGATATTTTACTTTCGTGATGTGATTAGAATTGCATTTAAAATAGCATAAATGAACATAGATGCATGTTGTAAAGAAGAGGAACATGAATATCATCAACACATGAAAACATAAGCCGTTTATAACGGAGTTCATCCAGGAGGGACTACGTCTTTGGGCCATGATGTCAAGATGGTGTAGGACGCTGCATTAAGTGTTGTTCATAGTGATGATATACATAAGAGGTGATGTCACTATCATACAACAAAAATGTCCTCACACAGGAGTGGCGCTAAGAGATGTTTCGCTACAAGAACTCTCGGTCAAAAAAAGGACTCCAATTAGTATGACATAAAACTCATGCATGATGATAATGAGCATCCTGTCGACATGGCATAAAAGGGATCTCAATGCAAACATACATGGCAACACATGTGTATCCCATCAACATAATGAGAAAGGGATCTCAAACAAAACCATGACGAATCATGACAACAAGTACATCCCACAAATGATTCCGCGTCACATCAAGCAATAATCATGAAACAAGAAAGAAAACAAGATCCCACATCAAACATCAAATAGGGATCTATGCAGCACAAAGCATAGCAAAAAGAAGTACATGAACACACTGCATATAACTCACATCCAAGGGCCATCTGAAGAAAAGGATGTCAAACTGTTGATGCTAACTGTACCATCAATCTTATGGCGTCGAATCTCATGGAATGGCTACTTGCACATGAATGTTGACCCCTACACTCCACTTTGAAAAGTGGTCGAAAAATGGAATGAGAAAATGGAAAATCTGAATGCACCATCAGATTTGTGGTGTTGAATAGTGCAAAATCCACTATCAAATTTTTGAATTCTAAGAAAATGGAAATCTAGGGCTCAAGGAATATTTTAGATTCCCCCTAGATTCATCAAATATTCCCTCCTCCGAGTCCTCTCCAAATATGCTGCTCAGATCAAGAAACTGACCGCGCCATTGGGTTCGTGTCACTGAGAGGGGTAAGATTAACATAAAATTTGTCTAATTTGGACACTGTAAAAACTCCACCCTCCTGAGAATTTCACTCAATCATGGTTCCGCCTGCCCTTTTTCAGGATCATGGTTCCACCTGCATAAATTAATTAAAATTTCATGCGTCGATTTCCATGCATGCTCCTCGTTCCTCCATGCTTGGGCGCACTGATGAAATGACGGGTTTATATCAATTTTTGGGCGGAGTTTATCAAAAACTCGTTTGGCAGATTGGTTAGGAATTCCGAGTAATAAGGAGGAGGTCAGGTGGTCAAACCCTAACCCTTCCATATTAATACATTGTTCATTCAAAAACTGAAATAATATTTTTTTTGGTGGGGGCTCGGGTCTGCATTGGGCACCCCCCCCCCCCCCCCCCCCCCCATAACCACCGTCGGTCGCTGTGTGGGAGTCATCATATAGTACGAGGGGGCGGTTTTAATATGGTGCATTAAGTTTTTTTTGGGCGGAGGTTTATTGGTTGTGAGAGGTCTGGTACATGGGGCCACACGGTGGGGGCCGACCCACATGGGTTAGGCGGGTTCAATCCTCGTTGTTGTTGCTTTAATTAAGGCATATGGGTATGGTGATGGGGTGTGGGTTGGGTCCACCGGAGGTGGCCTGCCCACCCCTTTAATATTATGTCTATTTAATATGTGCGGAGGTTGAGGGAGGCCCACGGGGGTTATGGCCTATTGGCCTGTTTTGATTTAAAAAATATATATGTTTTATATATATGTAAATAGGCTTGGTGGGTTGCGAGGGTGGTGGCCCGCCACCCATATTATATATATATATATATATATATATATATATATTAAACAATAGTCATGTTTTTCAAATTTTTCTAATATAAGGGATATTAGACAAATTAACGATCCAACAAATTTCCTTGCTTTTGGGAGCTAGGTTTCATGCCCCAGGGTTGGTCAATTTGTAGGACACTTAAACTTGGCCCACAGTCCAACTTTGACCAAAACTTTGACTGGATCATTCTCCTTCATATGAGCCCGAATTGATGAATCATTCACACTGTTGTGGTCAGGACGACGAGATCTACGCTCTGGTCCTAGTTTGAAAGCATTCTGATCATTTTGATTTTTGAGCTTCCATAAGCCTTCCTTGTCCTGTGTGTGTCCCTGGAGCCACCTAGATCAATTGCTTGAGACATCGGATAATAAGATGAAGAAACACCATGGCCCACCCAAAGGTAAAGAGAAGATCGAGTCAGATGCGTTTATTGGCGAGGAAGCGATGTCCTTTAGGACTCCCCGCTGCATGGAAGCAGTAATAATAGAGAAGGGGAACATCAAGCAGAGGAGGACCTCATGTCTCGTCAATATCTCCAAGGACATCAGGAAGGGGAAGTGATCCTTCAAAAGAGAAGGTCTATGCAGGAATTGGAAGAAATCATCACATAGCTCACCATTTCGGAGAGGGCTTTGAGAAAGGAAAACGAGATCTTGAAGGAAAACAACTTGTGTATCCAGAAAGAGAATGAAGAGTGGGTCCAGAAAACGACATGAATTATGAAAAAGAAGCAAGATAAGATCGACCATCTGAAAAAGAAGAACGAACTATACAAGGGTCAAATTTCTGGAAAATCTAGCGGTAACTAGTTGAACCAATTAGCTGCAGTAGATGCATCTCAGGATAAGGAATGATTTCCTTTTTCTTTTTTGGAAGACACAACAGTTTTTCTGGCATAAGTGGCATGCAAGGAGTTAGGTGTGGGGGAGATGTTGGGGCTTGGTTTTGCCCAATTTTGACACCTTTTTCTATAATTTCTATCTCCCATTTTACTATCTTTAACCCCTACTATGCCTATTTCAGTTATAATAGTTATGTTTTTTCCAAAAGGGTGCCGTAGGCTAAAGGTATGAAAATTAATACTAAAAATCGTCTTTTACCTTAACTTTGAGTATTATTTAGCTAGATGTCCTTTATTTTATTACCATGCCAACTAATCTCAATTTCCTGTGTAGATTTGATTTGATTCGGAAACAGGCCCATACTTCTTGCATACAACTATACAATTCTATTTCCTGCAAACAATCTAGACTTCCTACAGTCGGTGATTTCTTGTAACTACCCGAGTTTCCTGCAGCAACAATGATGGTTAGCCATGTTCCATGAATATATAAGTCAAATGGGAACATGGGTTTTGCGGGGAATATATCACATATCGTTTCTATCCTATTGGCCTTTTTAGATTTTCTAACAACACCACCCAGATTCAGAAGCCTTCTCTCGTTGGCCCTTTGGAGGAAAGTTATAGTCATGTAACGAGTTTCGTCTAATCCATGTTTTCAGTCATGGATTAGACCCAGAATGGCTAAAATCAATATTTTGTAATAGTTATGTTAGCCGATGTATTAGATTAGTAGTCTCCTTTATCTCGAGCCATATACAGGCTTTGTAAATGTATAAATTTTGTCTTAGTTTCGATGATAGGGGTTGTTAGAGTGCTGGTTTGTTTTTAGAATGGACTGTGTATCAGATTGTACTTGACTGTATTGTCAGATTAATATATCTTAAAATATATTTTATGTCTGTTGCAGTGAGCAAGCTCTTCTAATTTGAAGGGGTTGTGAGTAAGGTAGGGCCCCCTTTGCTCACAACTCCCATACTTTAGTTTTTATGCATTTTATTTTTGTTATGTAGCAATAATTCATTTTCACATCCAATGCACTCCTTCTAATATATCAATAGCATTGGATTAAATGAACTAGTTTTTTGTTCATGTGTGGAATTCAATTAATGAAGATTTGATTTCTCATGTTAATTGAATTTATGAATTCGCTGTAAGTTGATTTCTATATCTTTTCCTAATCATAATCAACAATCTTAAGATTTGTAGAGGGAAATTTGATCCACTCTTTAGCCTTTGTTTTAAAGTGATTGATGTAGGAAAGAGTCATTGGTTTGTGTGATTGGCTAGTTAGATTAATCAACACTTACAGTGTTAGGCCAACATATACTTTGAATGCATATCACAACCTTACTTTTCCCGAGTTGATGATTTATGTTAATCACATTATAAGGCTATAATTTGACTCAACAGAGTCATTCATCATGGAAATAGGGTACACATTCTAGGGTGTGATCTTATTCAAATCTTTATTGTCAATACACATTCACTAAGTCCCATCCTTCCTGGGCATGATAATTATAGGTGAACAAAAAGGAAGTGCTTGGATGAATAATGTGTTCCAATGGATGTTCCAACTATTTCTTCACTTATTTTGCTTCCAAAATAATATGTTTATACAATCCAATGTTAGGTAAAGGGAATTTAGGAGAAAATGCATCTCATGCTCCAATTCCCTATTAGGTGGTATTCATTTAAGTTCAAATGACACCCCTCTATATGTGTGTATAAATTACACCAAAGTCTATTGTTTTTTCTCTTTAGTACATCCCTATAAGTATTCATTTACCATTACTAATTAATCACCTTACTAATTCTCTCTTAAGAAAAGTAACACATAATTTTTATTAGAACTAATCAACTTCTTAGTTTGATTGGAACTTAGATTTGAAATATTTGAATTACCTTTGCATGCATTGATTATTAAGTATTTACCATCGTTGATTAGGAAATACTAGTTTGTTCTTTGCATGAAGATTATGTCCCTCAAGTTATGACCTAGAAATTCCATAGAAAACTGTGACAAATCATAGATTTTCTAGCTATCATGGTAACCTTAACTAGTTAAACTCCTATGTACCTAGTTTTATAATAGTTCACAAGTCTATTATAAACATGGAACCTTCCTAGTATAGCATTAGCTCATGATGTCCCATTTAGTTCCCATTGGTGGTGTGATTAACATGCACACCTTTCCTCAAACACTTGGCACCGATGCATCCCATTTTGTGCCCACTTTCTCTCTCTTTCAACCCCATCTAGGCCCCATGGTTGACCTGGAATCCCTATAACATCTAATTAAAAAGGGGAGTACCACTATTGAGTACTAAGTTGTTCTTAAATAATCATCTTAATCCTCTATACATTAAATTATCAACCTGAGATTTTGTCTTCTTATTGCAAGGTTGTCGACACAGTTGGTGCAAGGATAGTACTTAAATTACTTGGATCTACGCAAGACTAACATGAAGAAAAAGCTGAAAAATAACATTAAAAAAGATATACCAAAAGAATACATGATCTTATCAAACTAAAGATAGGAATAAATCATTGTGTTCTTATGCAAAAATCATGAAACAACTCAACTATTTCTTGGGAAGTGATAACTACGATAAACAGATTAAGATGCATCTATTAGAAAGGCATTAAATTTTGTAAAACCAACAATCCTTACTCTACTGTGAAAATCAAGAATGAAGTATGATACTTTAAAGGAAATTCTCTCTAATCACTAACTGCTATAATTTCTTGTAAACATTGACAGTAAAACTTAGTAAATGGAAATTCACACAACTGAAGAGTAAATATGGAAATTCACACAACTTAATAGTAAATCTGGAAATTCACACAAGGAGTAGAAAATCATTCAAATCTGAAATTAACAAGAAAAAATGGTACAAAGAAGACAATGATCGTTCCAAGATCGGGCTCACGATCTCTGGAATTTAACCGTCTTGGAGTTTAATTGCATTTATATATTAAAACATATCTCTAACGCTAGAATAGTAAATATATCTTGAGAATTAGAATATTCTCAGGATGCTTATTTTAAACTATAAAATCTCCATCATACTTCCAGAATAAAAATTGTATCATTTCTTAGACTATCTCATGCACATGGGCACGAATCCTTGATCAACATGTCACAATTATGCCAACGATTTCTTCATTGTTTGGTTTCTCTTTAGCAATTTAGGGAACAACAATCATGCATCAAATATTTCTTGTGCATAGATTAACATAAATTGTGAATTAATGACTTCTTTGGTATTCAAATTAGACTATTAACAAGGAAGAATATCAAGGCATCATTAGCTTCTTTCTAGAACTTCTAGCTTCTGAATTATTACAATCTAAACTAAAAAAGCTTGAAAAAATAATTATTAACTAAAGAAACAAGGGGAAAAATCATACCAATTCCAAGGCCAAACATCACTCCCCAACTTACCTTTTTTCATGTCCTCATGCAAAGAGATGGTTGACATGTAGTAGAGTCAAGGAGTAGGCTGGGTAAGGTTATTCGCCATAGTGTCTAAATCCGTTCCTATTTTTGTTTTCCCTAAATGTTGTAGACTTAACAACCTCTGAGAGTTGATACTCAAATTTATAATCATGTGGAGGATACCAAATTATGGGACATTTATACCTGCATCCAAGCCAATTAAGACCTTCTGCTAGGACCAAATGAGCATAATCTTGAATTCTTCTTGTTGTTGCTTGAAAATTTATGAAATTAAAAGGTTCCTTATTTTTAACTTCACTGGTGGACATCTTCCACCTCTGTTTAGTAGCCCAAAGGGCTTCTACTTTGATTTCTTCAACATACTCCAGTCCAACCTGGAGAACATCATTATGAATAGGTGTGAGGGCAGTGATAATGTTAGGTTGTTCCATAAACGCTTTATGCTTGATGAGTGTACGTAGAGGGCTCATTGGTTTCCCCTTAACCTAGAGGTCGAGGTCATTCGTGCTTCGTTGAAATGTATCATGATATTTTGACCATATTTTCTGCTTCCTAGTGAAAGAAATGAATGCTTGGAATTGTACATCACCAATGAAAGGACTGGGGTTTTCATCCCTCTACTCCTCCAAGAAGAAATTATGCATATATAATTGACATAGAAAATATTTTACATGATCATCATGTTGCTGAAAAGACTTGATAAAATCATAAACATTATTAAATTCAGAAGATTGACCAGATTGAATGACTTTGACCTTGAGCAGAAGATATCACTCTAATAAAAATAAAGCATAATTCTTGGTTGGGAATATGTAGGACAAAGCATCAGAATAGATGGAGCAAACCTCCTTCGTCTCTTCCAAGGCTTTCTCAAGTTGGCCTTGTACCATTTTTATCTTTTTCTCAGTTGCCCTCAATTTATCATAAGTCTCATCCTCAGTGATGGAAAATGCTTTAAAATTTTGTAGCAATTCCTGATGCTCCTTTCGGGGCACCACTTCTCCTTGGTATCATCTAAGGGTCTCATATTGTTCTTCCAATTTTTTATTTAACACCCAAATGGTAGAATCCATGATCAAGGGCATGTAAGGAGGTATAGGATCTAACTGAGTAGTCTTGTTAATGAAAATAAGCAATTCTGTTTGAATAGTTGCTTCGATGGTCATGACATTAATACTCAAATCAGTCTGTGTTCCTATAGCAACAACAAGGGATTCTTCTGTCTGAGTTTCTATAGAGGCAACACAACTCTCATTTTGGGTTTCATACGTTTGAGTTTCTTGCCTTCTTTTATAGTTCCTATCGTTGTTCCTTAACCAGTTTTTGAGCTTCCTTACCCTCCTTTGTAATTTCATATTATCTTTCTTAAGCAACTCCATTTCATGGCTGATTTTTCTTCTTCTCTTTCTAGTAACTTTTTGAGTCTGAACAATTGAAGTAGAATGGATAACAACAATAGTCTCGGGTCCCTCAATTATGGGTTCTTCGGTTGTGGTAAAAATTAAAGGTTTTGTAGGGCCCTCATCAGACTGAAGCATGCTAGTAAGGTCATCATTAGTCTTTTGACGCTTACGGAATTGTAAATTTTTTCCTTCATGAGCAGAAAAAGGTTCCATAACAGTTGCAATAAACTCTCCTGAGTGTTCTTGGAGAGAAGTATCCCTAGGTTCTTCTGAAGAATGCAACATAACTGTAGCATTCGAATTAGAAGGGGAAACATGAGAGTTAGGTGTTGGGGTTTGTTTGGGAGGAATTTCAAAACAACCCTCATCTTCGTCAAAATTTTTAGAATTGAAAAAGGTTCCCAAACTCTCCAATACTTGAGCTATCTCTTCATCATGCAATTGAGGTGAAATTTCTTGATGGGTTTCCTAAACATCATGAAAATTTTGAGATACATTTTCCTCTACCGGCTATTCACTAGAATGCATTGGATTTCTTGTTTTAATTAGTTTGCACGACCTTCTACGCTTAGTGGGTAGAGAGACTAGAAGGGAAGTTATTCTATTTTCAGCCTTGGTAAGCATTTGTGAAACTAAAGTATGGGCTTGTTCCTGCATAGTCTCTTCCCTTAGCATATTAGCTTCTTCGTCCATAGTAAGTGTTCCAATTTTTTATGGAGGTTCAATGCTTCCTACAAATTCATTCCAAGTTAAATGGTCTTGGTTTAATTCTCTCGAAACTATCAATTTTATAAGGCAGTGGTGGCTTACTACTAAGACCTAGTCTTTAAATTTACCAATTCTAATAGCAATCTCGTGCAAGATTGAAAACCTCCATGAGATGATCATTGGGGTTGGAAAAAGAGAAAAAAATAAAAAAATAAAATATATTAAGTGAAAACCTCCTTTGAGGCACCTAGGCAGACCTACTAGTTGAAAACCTCATTGAGGCAGCTAGTAGGCCTAAAAGAAAAAAAATGAAAAATGAAAAAAAAAAATATGTGGGCATGATGAATTATGAAATATCAAAGTGGTAAATGGTGTCAAAGTGTGAAAGTGATGGAAATCTTATGAATAGTTAATCTGAAGAAAATGTGCATGTTATGAGCTATTGATGCTTTTCTTGATTAAACTAAGTATGCACCTCAGAGTTCGATTTCTTGATTTAAACTAAGTATGCACCCGAGAGTTCAATGATGGATCATATATAATAGATCTAAGATGACAATCATAATCATGGGATGATTTGATTTGTGTTAATGGCGTCATACCGTATGATTTTTCTGTGTATGTCGAGATCTGGGTATGTCTGAAGTTTTGTGTTGCACCGAAGATTTCATTCTGAATTTGCAGATTCAAATGTAGGTTTTATACCCTACAAGGCGCATACACACATGGATGTGTTTATCGTGAGTCACATACACATGGTTTTGGTTTCTGAAAAGTACGTACATACACAGATATTCTTTGGAGAAAGCACATACATAATGTAGGGTTTTGATGAAAATGATATCTATCAATGATGGGATTAAACAATGATATTTTGGTTATGGATTGATTGATTGAAGAATGTTGAAGGTACTTGTGGATTGTGATTGAAGATCAGTGAAGGTTATGTGGTTCTTTCATAATTTTGCATTGAATCTATGTATGATTCATTGTTTGTTTCAGAGTGACAATGATCTAGTTTTTAGGTTTCAGAGGTTTGAGATCTGTACACATGTATGATTCATGAAATGCACGTACACATGCAGGTTTTCTACTGAAATGTAGCATACATATTTTGATATATGGTTGATCATGGTTTGCAGTAACAAAATCTAGTTTATGTGATGCACATTATGTTGTTTGTATTTTGTTTACAATGATCTCACTGTTCTGATTGGTTTAGGTTTTGTTCGAGTTTCATTTGATTGGGTTTCAGTGATTGGTTGATTCAGTTACAGTGATGGGTTACAATTTGATGATTGATATTGAGCTTAAATGTTGGTAGTGGGTCTAGTCTAAAAATTTGATGAAATGTGGCCTACAAGTTGTGATGTGTTGTAGCAGGTGGATCCATCATGAAAATTTATGAAACATGGTCCTTGGAGTTGAGGGAGTTGGATATTATTTCTAGTGGTAGCTGGAAAATCAGATTAGGGGGTTGGAGTTCCCTTCCAGTAGCAGCGGGAGAATAAGTAAAGGTTGTAGCCTTCTACTGATTGGTGCTTGCATATTGGTATGACTGTACACTAGTACAAGATCCACGGGGTTGGAGCTCCCTTCAAGTAGGAGCTGGGGAATGAGAAAAAGTTGTAGCCTTCTTTAGGTTGGTTACTACGTATTGGTATGAGTATGCGCCAATATAATATTGTAAAAGCTTTTCTTTATATTTAAAAGAAGAAACATGCGAGAACAACAAGTGGTTTTTGCTACACTTAGTTTCCACCTTAAATCCTAGTGTCCGTGTGTGTTTCTTATGTGTAATGATTTATTTTGTTCTTACTGCACATGGTTACTATTTATATAATGTTTAATAAAAAACTGATGCGTTGGATCGACATAAACAGATGAGGAATTAACTGAAACATAAGTTTATTGTATATACACCAGTTGTCTTAAGAACATTTGCATACACACGTAGGTTCCCTTTAGAAAAGTCATGTATAGAAATTAAAAAATGAAATGAAAAGTTAATGATTTAAAAATAATGATCCCCCCCCCAAATAATTTCCCCAATAGTTGGGATCAGAGCAGGTCCTTTGGTAGAAGCTTGATCTCTTGAAGAAGATCCATCAAGATTGGTAGTCACGAAGGAGTATTTCCTATCAGACCTCGTATATTTAATGGAACTAAATTTGTATTTTTTATTAGAGTAGATGAAGTTGTGAATTCCATGATAAATCTTGGTGAAGAAATAAAATATGCCTCTATTATTGAAAATATTATGAGATCTCCAACTCCAAAGTTCGAATCCAAAGTATCTACTATTGAAGAAATGCAGGATCTGAAAAGTCTTACACTTGATTGGCTCCATGGAATATTGACAACATTTGAGATGAACAAAGATGGTCCTTCAGATATGAGAGAAGCAACCTTCAAAGCTACTACAAAAGGAAAAGAGAAAGAAGAATCATGATATGTGTCAGAAGAAGAAAAAAAAAAATTCCTAAAGAAACTCCAAGTGGGTACAGGAAGATTTAGAGGTAAGCTTCCTTTCAAATGTTTTTCTTATGGTAGAGTTGGTTATCATGCTGCTAAGTGTAGCTATAAAGAAAATTAGGAGAAAGGAAAAGAAGGTGCCCAAGTAAATAGGAAGAGGTTTAAAAACAAGAGAGGTTTTTATACACATGAAGACAATGACAGTATTTCAAATGGTGAAGAAGGTGAGTCTGATCAAGATTTTAATTTACTTATGGAATTTGTAGATGATTATGATGATAATTTCATTGATTCCCTAGAATAAAAGGATACCTTTATTGAAAACCTTGACATGAACATATCAGATGCAGTAACAGTTACAAATGTCATCAAATATTCAAATATGAGAGAAAACTGCTTTCTAGTTATAAATAATTAAGAAGACAAAGCATCATCACGTATGGATTTTTGTTCAATATGTGATCCATTTTCTTGTCTATGAAAAAATGATAGTGATGATGATAGTGAAACTACTGAGTTTTCACTTATGGATAAAAGTGAAGGTAAGTCTCTTAAGGTATCAAATCAAGTCAATTTAGAATCAATGGACAATGCAGATGCGCCTATGCTAAACAAAGATAATTATCAACAATGGAAAGGAAAGATGAAAGATAATCTAAGGCTTTGAGTAAGGCTTTGGGTAACACCTTTTGTATCATATCTGATTCAATATTGAATAAGGTTATGCATTATAATACTTCAAAGCAAATGCAGGATAAGTTACAAGCAGTACATGAAGAATTCCCAAAGGAATATCTCACAGGTAATCTTATATCTAAAAATGTGTCCACTATGATAAATACAGTTGCTGATTCGAAAGAAGAAATTGTTGATCTTAAAACAAAACTTGATCTTTCTTTGAAAAAGATTGTTAATCTTAATGATAAGTTGTAGGCTTATGATAACAAGGATCATGTTGGTATGGTATCTAACCAATATTGTGAAGGTCTTGAACCTAAGGTCATCTCTTTAAGAGAATATCTTTAAAAATCAAATAAGCGGAATGAAGATCTACTTCAAGTTTTTGAAGAACAAGAAAATGGGATGTAAGAAGAGATTCTCAAATTGAAACAACAAATGGAGGAAGGAAGAAAGGTTGAAGAAATCATGAAGAAGAAGTATCTAGAAAAAGAAAAGCAATACCATGTTGAGGTAAATATCCTAAAAGGTAAATTAGAAGAAAAGGATAAAAATTTGTGATTTCAAGATAGTACTAATATTTTGGATAACATTCTTAGTAGTCAAAGGTCTCCTGCCATCAAATTTAGTCTTGGTTTTCATGAAACTATTGAAGGTGAATCTACCTCACAAGCAGAGGCAAGGAATTCTAATGCAAAATCTAAAATGCTCAACAAGGAGATAAGAAGTCAACCTCATCAACAACTAAGGAAAGAAAGTCTTCAAAGGAAATCATTTACTCCTAACTATAGAAGTGTTAAACTATTTTATCCTCTGATAAATAATGTTGAATGTTTTATATGTCATAATTTCGAACATGTTGCAACGAGTTACAGAAGTAGAATGTTTCAAGCTAATAATTGTTTCACAGAAAGATCATCATCTTCCAGGTACTTTAAGGGATATTTTTTTACTTGCAATATGTTTGGGCACAAAGCCATTGATTGCAATAGAAGGAATATGAAAAATATAATATGTTATGCTTGTAATAAGTTTGGGCATGTAGAAAAAGAATGTAGAAACAAGTCTATGGATCACTACAGACAACATGATAAGAAACTAGATAAGAACATTAATATCAAATATATGAAAAAGGTGGATCCACCAATAAGAAAGAAAAATAAGAACATATAAGGTGTGTTTCTCCTCTCTGCTCATTTGAATATGAAGATGAATGGTACATAGATAATGGATGCTCTCATCACATGACTCGAGATAAGAGTAAAGTGTAGTCTCTCAGGAAGAACCATCATGGTAATGTTATTCTTGGAATTGATGTTTCAACAAAAGTTCTATGACAACCAAAATTAATAAAACTAGAGCAACAAATGATGGTTTGTTAGTTCAAGGGCTAAAGAAGAATATCCTAAGTGTAGGACAAATGGAAGATAAGGGAAATATAATTTTGTTTACATAAACCAAGTATAAGGTTATGAATGAAGTAGTTATGTTACTATACCAATAGGCGTTATAATTTATGATTGACTTAGTTTATCTATGAAATATGTACATACCTTTGCTTCCTACAAATGTTTTCCATATTTGTAAAAAATTAAAAAATAAAAATAAAAAAATGTAAAGAGGGTATGTCCTAAAAGAAAAATCAAAGGACAAAAAGAACAAAGAAAAAGGTCAAAAAATGAAAGAAAATGAACCCCAATGAAAAGAAAAAAGACCATGAAAGTGTGCAAGTCCAAATGCCACTGGTATTTTACTTTTTGTATAATAAACATTGTGTGCAACCTGTTACTTATGCCACAATCCATGGTAACCAAATAGTTCGATCTTGGTTATTCCATGTTTTGAATTTCATGTTTATAGAAATAAAGGATAAAATCTGACCAAACTGTATAATCTTGGCAGATAAGTAGATAGGTAGAGTGAATAAAAGGAGCTCAAGAGTTTAATCTGGGCCCTTGGATGTAATAATGTAGACTTAGATAAATTTCCATTGTAAAAGAAAAGAAAAGTTTGACAAGGGTTTGCCAGCTTAAGTGCACCCTAATAAAAGAAGTAAAAATGGTAGGATGTGTAGGTGGGTAAGTAGAGGATTGGTTGCAGAATTATGTATGATGGATGGTTAGTTAAAGCCAATATCATTTGCTTTCATCATTACATTACTTTGACAAGCATGGATGACAAAGATACATTTACAAAGTTACATGACTAATTTCCCCATTAATTATACCCTTATTGTAACTATTTTCCCACAAATAATTGCACCAAAAACCCTAAGCTAAAGGGGCTCAGAGCATTTTTCTGACTTCTGGAGGGACCAGTCCCTTGACCTAATGACTTACAAGTTCTAAGTGCTAAAATCCCCTCATCAATACTCACCCCCTCCATAATTCATTCATTTTTCCTAAAATTCGCTTTTCTAAGGTATAATCACTATTTGCTCGGTAAAAGTAATTATTTCCCACATAAAACCCACAAAACCCCTTTAGCCTAAGTTATAATGTTTTAAATATGATAAACAAATTAATGTTAAAAACATTATACTTAGCGCACTTTTATTTTCATCTCATATTAACACCTGATTTTACTTATGTATTAAATCCCAAAAAAATCACCCCTTTCCCATATATTTATTATAAAAAGCCCATATGTTAATAATCCCACCCAAAATGGTTTGAAAAATAAACCATAATAATGAGATAACTAAGGGATTAATTAATCGATTTGTGATTAATTAATAACCTAAACCTTCCACCAAATAACAGAAATTAATTAACCAATCTGGGGTTAATTAATAATCTATCCTCACCCAATCACATCATCCCCGATGTTATTAATGCCCCAAATTCGCAATTAAATCCTGTCGGGCCCCTCCATTTAACTCCTGATCAAATTCATGCCCCGATCACCATAGGATCTAACCCTTCCAGATCTAATGGTCAACATTCATATCGGGCGACCTTCGATGCCTAACTTTACCCGCCTGATGAGAGCGGTTTCACAATTGGCCCCATAGCTATGTGGAACCCGATGAATGGCATCGGGTGGCCTCCCCTCATTACCACCCAACACCCAAAAGTTGTGCGATGAAAACCATTACTACTTCTGCTTACCACCCTCGCTAAATGACAAAAGTGTCCCATCCATTAACTGGCACCATCTGTCCCTTTCACCATACCCGCCAAACATTTTTACTTTGCAAACAAACAAAAAAATGCTCATTATTTTTGTTTTACCGAAACAAAAGAACCTTCTTCTCTCCATGCACACAGAAGCACGTTCATGTTGCCATACTGCATTCAAACTATCAACTCCAAGAAGCCGCTGAACTCCCACTCACCACTATAGACGAGTGGAGTCCCTCCAGACTGCATATCAGTGCTATTCCATTTCCCATACCACCATAACCAGGTATTTACCCACTTCTACTGAAAAACCTATGTTTATATCAAACCAGGACAGAATTGCTTGAGAAACTAAGTTTTTATCAAAATTTAAGTGGTCCAATACTCTGAATATTCCCTAGAACAACCTGGTTCTCCATAAGAACCCTGAATTTCCCTCCTGACGTCCTTGAATACACAAGAACCAAGGATGGAAGCTCCCATCACCCTAAATGTCATTCCGCTCACTACCCCCCACAGGGATTTGGATGACCTTCCCTTAGTCGACAAAGATTTTCAAATAAAGGACCTTACCTTTAATGAAACCCCCTTGAAATTACACTGTAAGTACTGGGACAATTATCTGAACCATAATGATAAAATAGGTCTTTGGGAATCAAACCTACCTAAGTATCAATTCCCCACAGTCCATATTTTCCCAAATATTATGTACCAATGCCATGCTAATTACGACCCAAACATGAGAGCTGTAATTTCCTCTGACCAAAAAATCCTTTTCACCATTACAGTTGAGTTTATAAATGAAATGTTACAGTTGTAGCCTGGTTAGGACCTCACTCCCCTTTCCATTGCCGATTTACTTGAAAAATCTTCAAAGCTATCCAATTCTGAAATTACCCAAGTCTATCAAACTTTCATTGAAGATAAATATAGGCTAAAGGACCCCCCTCCTTACATGTCATGCTTCTTTACTGATCTGGGCAGGGATATTGTCACCATGATTGCTTGCATTTTGGGTTTTACCACTAATGAGTATGTAGATGAGATGACCCTTGCTTACATGTCTATTTTTACCCCTGGTCAACCTCCTGTAGCCAAATTTGAGTATGCTACATTCATTGCAGATAAGATGCATGTACAATTCATGAGATTAGAGAATGAGAGAGTATTTAAATATTCTTCAGTATTGTATCATCTTTTTCTCTACTACCAAACTGATAAATTCCCTTTCTCTGTACAAAATCTTGACACCAGAGGGAACCCTAGGTCAGTAATCTTCTGGACTTCCATTTTTCACTATTCTAGCTCTTCTCCCCATCCTTATACAACTTTCATTGACCAATTTGTACATCCAGTAACTACTATGTTATTGGGAATCCTCCACAGGATTAGTGCAGACATTAAAAGAGTTCTTCAGTTATCCAAGTAGTACAAAGTTGGGGATTGGTACTTGTACCAGAACCATATCGAGATCAAAATCTACGGGTGTGAGCTTCCTCCCTATAAACTGGCCAAATATCTCCCCATGCAATTATTTGCTCTCAAGTACTACAGGCAAATGATCAATTCTGATGAAATCCATTTTGTGAAGACTAAGAAGAAAGCTCAAGTAAGGATAAAGGATCACCTAGGCCCATTTATTTGCAACAACAGAAAAGTAGGGAAAGAGGCAGAGGAAATCCTTGAGAGATTGAGATTGAAAAAGAGCTTCATCTGGCCCTATGACCCTCATAGCTTCATTAGTGACAGAAGGAAAAAGCATAAGCTATCCCTTAACATCCACCATAGGATCCCAAAAATTGAGCAATATGCAAATCAGTCTAAATGGGTGGAAGGAACTCTAATAGACCAAGATAGCACACAAGTCGAAGTTGACAATGTATGGGTAGATTTAGAAAGAAGGTTTGATGAAAATTTCTTTGTACATGTGCTAGGAGAGACTTCATCACCAAAACAGTCACAGGGACCCAACACTCAACCATTAGAGCATCAAGATACGTTAGACCACGCAGGACATTCAGGACAACAAGAAGAGTCAGAGCATCCCGAAATTTTAGAGGAGTTAGCTCCACCTCAACAAATCATGAGCAACCCTCCAGTTCTACAAACTCCTCTCAACAAGGAAAGGAATCCTAAAAGGCACCGGGAAGAGGCCACTCCTTCCAGCAAGCCTACTGATCAAACCTTTGCTGAAAGGAAAAGGTTGAATCCCTATGTAGAATAATAGTTCATTGAATAGACCACAGGCAACACAATGACAGAAGGGATAGAGAGTATGCAAACTATCCCAACAGGTGGGACCCCTTCTACTTCGCACATGAAAATATTGGAAAGGCAACAAAGCATAGAGGTGTCTTCTTTCAGGGCTTCCTCTGAGCAGAGCTTGGATATCAAACGGAGGTATAAAGAAATAAAAGCAAGGAATGGGAAATTGAAAGGACAAACTTATGCCCATTACCTCCAAATGGCCCCAACCAATTAGACCAGACTTATGTCAGCTTTTGACATAAAGGAGGGAAAAATGCAGATGAGTTTCCAAAGCCCACTGTATAGCAACCAAAATCCATGGCAGATTACTTTAAAACTGATTTAGAAGTATTGGCAAAGGATATTCATCCTATTGACCAAATAGAGTTGCATAAGCAGACTGGTGAGATGGTTTATTCTACCTTAACTAGTAAAGCCATCACAACCCATCAACTGCAAAATTCGTTGCATAACACCTCTGCACAATTGAAATTAGAAAAAGCTTCCTCTCAGGCTAACGATACCAGAATAAAATCTTTAGAGGACCTGGTGATAGAATTGGGACATGATCCCAAAGATGTGAAAGCATCTGAACAGCTTATCAAAAAGAAGAATGATGACATAGCTGCCTTGAAAAAGCAGCTCAAGATCCCTCCACTCCACCATCCTCAAACTGCAGAAATTATAGAAAGGAAAAAGGAGGAAGAAATTATGGACTTGGTTCTAAGATTAAATGACCAGCTAAAGGAAACTAAAGATGAATTAGAAAAGGCAATACAGTCTAAGAAGAGTGATCCAACCACTACTCCTCAGGCTGTCATTCCCATAATTTCTACAATTGTGCCTTCCACTCTAGAAACTACCTTGGCACCAACACTTCCACTAGTCAGAGCACTGCCAGTAAAGCAACTCAAGATCCCTCCACTCCACAATCCTCAAACCGCAGAAATTATAGAAAGGAAGAAGGAGGAAGAAATTATGGACTTGGTTCTAAGATTAAATGACCAGCTAAAGGAAACTGAGGACGAATTGGAAAAGGCAATACAGTCAAAGCAGAGTGAGCCAACCACTGCTTCTCAGACTGTCATTCCCATAGTTTCTACAATTTTTCCTTCCACTCTGGAAACTACCTCGGCACCAACACTTTCACCAGTCACAGCACTACCAGTAACAGGGACAACTTCGACTACAGGTACACCAACTAGCACAGAGTCAATAGTAGAAAAAATAGATGAAATGATCAAAGCCATGGAACAAATGAGTATCCAGGCAACAAAGTTGAAGAAACTTAAAGAACAAATGGCAAGCTTAGAGACCCATTATGAGCTTGCTCAAATTCAAAACAAGGAAGAGGAAAGGAAAAATAAAAGGATGGAAGAAAGAATCAAAGTCCTGGAGAAGGACTTAACATTTGAAAAACCTTTGAAAGATATAAAAGACATTTTATGGACCAATATCATTGATTCCATCAATGATATTTGGCCTTCCATCTAGATCATTTTTGAACAGATCGAGCGAGTTAAACTAGCTACAAAGGTTGTACAAAAAACTAGAGAAGCATTGGGAGAGAAACCTGAAGAGGCAACCCAATTGATCAACTTTTTAAATAGCAGAAGCAAGCACCACCTGGAGCAATGGGATATTGAGGATCAAACCACTACTATCCTTGAAATTAAGAAAGTTCTTACTAAAAGGAACTTAATGCTTAACCTGGAAAAAAGATTCCAAAGTATTCACGAGGACATAGATGATTTTATGTTAAAATATGGCATTCTAAGGGATAAAGGCCTTCTAAGCCCACTGGTCATAAATGACAAGTTGATGACTCATGATGACTACATTGAGAGACTACACAAACAAGCTAGAAGTCAAGCCAACTCTTCCACAGAAAAAGCACTACCTACAGGAAAGGTGCTTTATGATGGCTTAGAGAATCTTTTTTATATTGAACATGAAGTAAAACACCTGTTCACCACCCAGCCCAATTTTTCTAAGTACACTGAAGTTGATCAAGTGTACAGGAAGTTGATCAGAATGAAAAAACTAAATAATGAATGGTGGACTAATATGACCAATATACTGTAAAGTTACTATGGTAAATCTATAAAGTATGAAAATATTTATTGTGGTAAGGTCTGGTGAAAACATGTAAAGAGTATCAGAAACAGGTAAAGAGTATCAACAGGTGAAAGTAAGAAGAGGAAATCTAGCACACAATTACAAAGGAAACTACAAGAGATAAATCCAAGTTCCAACATCCAGCTTGTTCATAAATAAAGGGACAACAAACAATCTGTTTTCCATCTGTCTCTATCTTCGTGTGGAAGATATTTTGTATTTCCTATAATAAATCTCATATGGTTATGAGATATTTTGTGTAATTTTTGTATAAATACTTCAGAAAATGAAGTCATTAGGGTGGATTCGAAGACATTTTTGTATACATTGTCTATCATGCTAGTGAGTTGTTGTAATCAAGTTTGGATTGGCTACTGGATCATGAAATAAAGTTAAAGACTTTCATAGGATTCTTGTGTACGATGGAAACCAAATAAGTATTATCTCTTCACGTTTATTAATGTTTTCTCATCATGTTATGAATATTCACATGTTTTCTTTATAAAATCTAAATAGTAAACAAGGAAAATTATTTCAGAATTAGCTTTAAGCTCTATGTCTTGACTTTTTACTTTCTCACTGTTTTTTACTAAGCTACTTGGGTCTGGGAATTCTTAGTTGCTCCCTTACTTCTATAGTTTCCCCACTTTAGGTCCATAGTAAAGGATTCTTAACTGCCCTTTACTACTGATGTCCTTTTATTCTTCATCTTCATCCTGATTTAAGGATTCTTCATTGCCCTTCTACCCTGGTTAGGACTACATCATCCATTCAAACTTACCGATTTGTTTTTTGTTGTGCCCTGTGAAACTCTCCCTTTAGCAATTGATCGGATATGGTTGAGCTACTCTTTGCTTGACCCCATAGTCGAATGGCTTGAAAGCGTGCTCTGCCCATTTGTTCCTAGAATTCCACCACCCATTCAAAATCAAAACACTTTGAGCATTAATAACTAGGCTAATATCATATCCAAACATCGATAAATCATAAAGAGAGAGTCCTCTCTGAGTATAGATTGGGTAGGATTTGACTTAAAATATTGGTTTGTAGTTACCTTGGATCCTTTCCTTCTTTTAAATAACTTCTAAGGAAAATCTGAGTGATAACATAGTGGCGACCATACTGGGGAAATGAACAAATCCTCAGTTAAAATAAACCTTTAAGAAAACTCAAAAGTTTGATTTAAAGAATCTTAAAGGATTTTTAGAAGTTATTTTGAACATTTATATAAGAAAGCAAATAAAAATTTGAAATCTGGCTTCAGAAAGGACTCATTACACTAGGGCTAACCCTGATCCTAATCCACCCCCTTTGTTTGAAAATACCAACTTGATTCCTAGAATAATTAGAAGACAAGAGTGTTCAGTCAGCCCTAGACTTTCATTCAGATCACGTTCTTTCCCTATTGAGTGGTTGTTCTTAGAAGACCTTCCTTTTGACGAAAATTTTGAACTTTCTCTGTTTAGAACCACCTATGATAGTGAACTATTGGACTTAGTCCAAGATCCATAATTCATCAGAGAACTTGAAACCCAACAATCCAATTTGTCAATTGATCGAAATTTACAAGACTCCTCTCAGTCATCTCTTACCACCAAAATAACCCCTGATATTTCTGATACAGCTTCACTTTCTATTAGTTCATCATTATTCCCTCACCCTTCCGAGAGCCAACTCACTCCCTCACTCCCTCCCCATCTAAACACCACTCCACACTCGACTGTTACCTCGACTTCTCCCTCCACAACTCAAACACCTCATGTTACTCCAACCCCAATCACTACTCCTACCCAACCTAGAATCATGGCCAATAGATATGCTCCCCTTGTGATGCTTGCTCCCCTAGGTGCCATGCCTCAGGACTATCAGAGTAAAATTACTACTTTTGATGGCATTGGAACCTACACAACTCAACAACACACTAAGAAAATGACAGATTACTTTGAGATATACTAAATTGACACAGTTGATGTTCAAATGAGAATTTTTGTTCAGAGTCTGTCTGGGGAAGTTAGAACCTGGTTTAGATCTTTAACCCCCCAAAGTATAGATAGCTTAAGAGTTCTATACTAGCAATTTTTGAATAGGTGGGAGAAAAATAAAGACCCCCTTTAGATTTTATGTGAATATGAGAACATTAGAAGGGGACCTCATGAAACCGTTTAGGACTATTGCACTAGGTTGAATAGTGTTTATAGTGCCATTCCACTCGAACTTAGACCCCCACCTGGCTTAGCCCTGATCAAATTTCCTTATGGATTTGATTCAGACATGGTTTTCCAGTTAAGAGAAAGGAATCCTCCCACTCTGGAAGAAATGCAGGGTGTAGCAGTAAGTGTTGAAGCTAACTTACTTTCCAAAATAGCCAAAGCTAGGAATGAGAGAAGAACACATGTGAAAGAATAAAATACACCCTTTGAACAAAAGATGGATGCTATAGTCAAAGGAATGGACAGATTGTTTGACAGAGTTGAAATTATTGAAGGAAAATCTCCCTGGGATGGCCAACAGGCTAATTCAGGGAGAAATCCTAACTTTAGAAAAATCATAATCAAAATGCTGGAAAGAATATTCTTGACTAGAATATCAGACCACCTTTCCAAGAGAACTATGTAGAAGCCTCACACTCAAAAGACCCTAAAGAAGACACTTAGATAAATTTAATAGGTATAGAAGACGAGGAAGGTGTTTTCTTAACTCAGGATGATCAGGAGTCACATCTACTCCAAGAATTCCAGACCCCAATAGGGGAATCATTTGATTTCAGACAGGGGTATGACTCTGCTATTTTTGAGGTAAGCAGTATAATTTAAGAAGTAGAAAAAATACTCTTGCCTTGGAACCAAACCAGAAAACAGGACCTAATCAACCTAGAAGAGGTAAAATAGTTCCAGTGACAAAAACACTTCAGATCCTTTCTAAAACAAATCAAAATCCACCTAGTCCCAGTATTGAAGACATATCTCATAATCATCCCAATAATGAAAAACCTCCCACTTCACTTCCCCCCAAGGAAATAGTGGGAGAGTCTCCAAAGATCGTGTTAGAAAAATCAGCAAAGAGTGTCCCAAACCCTGAAAGAGAAGAAAACATAGAAAACACTGCTGCCAGAACTCCAAAAGTTCACACAGACAAAGTAACTTTGACCTTTAATCTTGGAGAAGAGGTGACCAAGATTCTGTAAATCTCTTTGATGACCAGCCCAAGTTGATTTTTGGCCCTGAGGTAAATGGGAAACCAATGGAAGGAGGGGTACCATCCTTCTATGTCAGTCTCAATATCCATGACAAAATTTTAAATAATGCCATGTTTGACTCTGGTGCCTCGCACAATCTCATGCCCAAGTCTGTTATGGAGAAACTTAACTTAGACATCACTAGACCCTATAGGGATTTATTCTCCTATGATCCAAGTCAAGTTAGGTGTTTGGGACTTATTAAAGACTTGTGCATTTCTTTGGTCCAATACCCTGCCAAAACCATACTCATGGACATTGTTGTAGCAGATATCCCACCCAAGTATGGCATGCTATTGTCCAAATCCTGGGGTGCCAAGCTTCAAGGGTCTCTACAATTAGATATGTCGTATACCACCATATATGTCTTTGGACAACCAAAGAATCTATATACAGAAACTTTAATGAAATATGTAGTGACTAGTCAGGAGAAGCCTCAAAAGTTTCCTATTTACTCAGTGCATTCTGATATGAATTCCTTTATTCTCTATAATGTAGAAACTGATCTAGAAGATACTCCAAATGTAATAGCAGCAGAACCAAAAGAAATTGTAAAATCAAATGTAATAGTAGCAGAACCAAAATAAATTGTAAAATCAAATGTAATAGCAACAAAACCAAAAGAAATTGTAAATGAAAATCAACTGTCCAAATTCAAGAGATATCAGATGACAAAGAAAATCTAGATGCCTTAGCTAAGAAAATTTCCACTACCCCAGATGAAAACTATGAACATGAAATCTTATGGCATTTGGAGTTTGATGGTTCAGTAAACAAATTAGGTGCAGGGGCAGGGGTATGGATTTATAACTTAGAGAATGATCATGCAGAGGGACATGCCTATAGATTAAATTTCAAATGCACAAACAATATGGAAAAATATGAAGCCTTCCTATTAGGTCTTAAATTGGTTAAAATCTTAGGAGCCATAAGAGTGTCAATCATGGGAGATTTTGAATTAATAGTCAAACAAATTAATGGTACTTACCTAACCAGAGATCCTAGACTAGGGCTTTACCGAGGTACAGTTGTAGAAATCCTTAACACTTTTTTAGAAACCAAGCTTGCAACCATTCCCAAAAAACATAACATGCAAGCCCATAGTCTGGCCATGTTTGCCAACACCTGCAAGTTTCCTTTTCAGCCCAATCACCAATATACTGCAGAGGTTAAGCACATGCCAGCTATACCTGGTAATCTTAAGAATTGGCAAGTTTTTGAAAGTGATAAACAGATTAATCACTTTCTGACATTAGATGAAGAGTTTGCTAGCACTAATATAGATGTAGACTTGGTTTCAGATTTTGATCATACTAATGAGTTAGACATTAACAAATTGGAAGAAAACTCAATAAACATGCTTCACCCTACTAAATTCATAAAATAAGATATTCAAGACTTAAAACAAATGGATATTGATGAAATAATTGATGATGAAACTGAAATCATAAATCTCAAAGATAACCAATTACCCAAGGGATTAACTCCTTTGGAGGACTTATTTGACTACAATGATATTCCTAAAAAGCCTAAGATGGAGCCTTTGAAAGCAGACATTGAAGAATGCAACATAGGAACTTAGGAGAACCCTATGTTGATAAAATTATCTAAATCATTACCTCTTGATGAAAAGCTGAAGTATATTGAACTTATGAAAGAATTCCAGGATGTTTTTACCTAGAGTTATGAAGACTTGAAATCCTATGATACCATTATTATACAACACACTATCCCTTTAAAAGAAGATTAGAAACCTTTTAGGCAAAATTTAAGAAGAATCAACCTTGTTCTATTACCTTCCATTGAAAAGGAGATCAAATGAATGTATGAAGCAAAAATAATTTCCCCCATTAGGTTTTCAGATTGGGTATCCAATCTTGTCTCTACAAGAAAGAAAACAAGAGAAATCAGACTGTGTGTTGACCTTAGAAATTTGAACAAAGTCTCACTCAAAGACAAATATCCCTTACCTAAAATGGATCACATACTGCAAAGGGTAGTAGGTTCCACAAGAATTTCATTATTAGATGGATTTTCGGGTTACAACCAAATTTTAGTCCATCCTGAAGACCAAGAAAAAACTGCATTCACAACCCCATGGGGCAACTTCATGTATGTTAAAATGCCTTTTGGATTGAAAAATGCAGGGGCCACCTTTCAAAGGGCAATGGATATTGCCTTTGCAAAGGAAATCCATGATTTCCTATTTATATACCTTGATGATATTAAAATGTTTTCTAAGTCATATCAACAACACTTGGATCATCTCAGGCAAGTTTTTCTTAAATGCAGGAAATATGGCATTTCTATGAACCCAAAGAAGTATTTATTTGGTTTGGAAGAAGGAAAACTGTTAGGCCACATTTTCTCCAAATATGGCACTTGGATCGAACTGACCATGATTGAAGCTATATTGAAAATACCTCACCCCAAAAACATTAAAGAACTTCAGGCATTTCTAAGAAAAATAATTTTTTTGAGAAGATTCATCTCTAATTTAGCAGAACTAATTAGATTATTGAATAACATGCTGAAAAAAGATTCAGCTATCAACTGGATAGTAGAGGCTAAGAAATCATTCAAAGAAATAAACTTAGCCTTAACTCGGACACCAGTCCTCATAAGTCCAATGTTTGACAGAGAATTTATTATTTTTTCTTTTGCATCTGAACATAGCATTGTTGCAGTCTTACTACAAAAGAATGATCAAGGATTTGAACAACCAATAGCCTTCTTTAGTAAAGCTCTAAGAGATGCATCCTTAAAGTATAATATCATGGAAAAACAGGCTTTTTCTTTGGTACAAGCCATCAAAGATTTTCGAGTCTATATCTTATATTCTCGTATTGTAGCTTATGTACCCAATGTTATAGTCAAGGACATTCTTACACAGAATGGAGCTGATGGAAAAAGGGGTAAATGGATAGCTACCATACTAGAATATGGTTTAGAGATCAAACCTACAAAGTTAATCAAAGGCCAAGGGCTGGCTAAACTCATGGCTGAAACTAATTGCCAAGCCCTAGGTATAAATTTTATTACAGAGATGGATAATAGAAAGGAGATGGCAACTCCACAGATCAACCAGGCCTTTTTAGATTCACCTTGGTATGCTAATATAGTATATATCCTACAAAAATTACAATCTCCTCCAGGGTTGTCCAGAACTAAAAGTAGGGTTTTGAAAATGAAATCTTTGAAATTCTACATAATGGATAATACTTTATTTTGGAAAAATCATGAAGGCATTCTGTTAAATTGTTTATTAAAGGAAGAATCTGACAAAGTACTCCAAGAATTTCATGCAGGTGATTGTGGAGGACACCTCTACTGGAAGAAAACAGCTGATAAAATCCTGAGAGCTGGATTCTACTGGCCAACCTTGTTTTCTGATGTAAGAAAGTTTGTAACCTCCTGCCACAAGTGTCAGATCTTTGAAGGAAAATGAAAACTTCTGCCTTTACCTTTGAAACCCATTTCTACAGAAAAACCATTTCAACAATGGGGTCTAGATTTCATTGGTGAAATTCATCCCCCCTCTTCTGCTCAACATAAATGGATACTGACTGCCATAGATTACTTTACCAAGTGGATAGAAGCCATTCCCTCTAGACAAGCCATTGATACTGTTATCATAGGTTTCCTAGAGGCTAATATTCTGTCCAGATTTGGTTGCCCCAACAAAATTATCACAAACAATGCTGCAACATTTAAATAAAAAAGAATGATTGATTTCTGTCATAAATACCATATAACCCTTGGTCACTCCACAACCTACTATCCCCAAGGAAATGGACTTGCCAAATCCTCCAACAAAAGCTTAATTAATATTATTAAAAAATTGCTGGAAGACAATAAGAAAACATGGAACAAGAAACTGATCAATGCTTTATGGGTAGACAGGCTTACAACTAAGAAATCTATTGGTACCAGTCCCTATTAATTAGTCTATGGCATGAAGGCAATTTTCCCCTCATCATTAGGAGTTCTAATTATGAAACTGCTCCAGGATCCCAAGTTGAAGAAAATAATATTCAGAGGAGAATCAATCAAACTATTCATCTGCAGCAAACCAGGGAAGAAGTATACCTCAGAGCCCAAGTATTACAAGAAAAGCTCAAAAAAGTGTTTAACAAAAGAACTAAAGCAGAAGACTTTTACCTTGGTGACAAGGTTTTGAAGTGGGACTCCAGAAGAGAAGACAAAGGGAAGCATCGGAAGTTTGACTTCCTATGGAAAGGTCCATACATTATATATACCTTTAGTGCAAATAATTCTTATTTTCTCAAGGAATTGGATGGTGCAAAGATAGAAGGAGGACCTGTCAATGGTTGAATGTTGAAATACTATATTGACCCAAGTTACTAATTTTTCCAGTTCAGTTGTACATACTATATCCTTCATAAAGTTTATTGTTGATTGGATGGTTAAGTTTTTGGAGTTGAAGCCCGAAGAGAAGGCCCTAAGCTTCAAAACTGTCGTTGTCATAAATATCAATAAAGCAACAGAATAAAGGAAAATTACAGAGTAAAATCATAGTCTTTTAGAAGGCCATTCATCTACTGTTCTTGACTTTCCACCAGGGAAATCCATCCCCAAGTGGAGCCACTGTTATGTTCCTATACCAATAGGCATCATAATTTATGATTGACTTAGTTTATCTCCGAAATATGTAAATACCTTTGCTTCCTACAAATGTTTTCCATATTTGTAAAAAACTAAAAAAAATTAAAAAACGTAAAGAGGGTATGTCCTAAAAGAAAAATCAAAGGACAAAAAGAATAAAGAAAAAGGTCAAAAAATGAAAGAAAATGAATCCCCATGAAAAGAAAAAAGACCATGAAAGTGTGCAAGTCCAAATGCCACTACTATTTTACTTTTTGTATAATAAAGATTGTGTGCAACTTGTTACTTATGCCACAATCCATGGTAACCAAATAGTTCAATCTTGGTTATTCCTTGTTTTGAATTTCATGTTTATAGAAATAGAGGATAAAATCCGACCAAACTGTATAATCTTGGCAGATAAGTAGATAGGTAGAGTGAATAAAAAGAGCTCAACAGTTTAATCTGGGCCCTTGGATGTAATAAAGTAGACTTAGAGAGATTTCCATTACAAAAGAAAAGAAAAGTTTGACAAGCGTTTGCCAGCTTAAGTGCACCCTAATGAAAGAAGTAAAAATGGTAGGAGGCGTAGGTGGGTAAGTAGACGATTGGTTGTAGAATTATGTATGATGGATGGTTAGTTAAAGCCCATATCATTTGCTTTCATCATTACATTACTTTGACAAGCATGGATGACAAAGATACATTTACAAAGTTACATGATTAATTTCCCAGTTCATTCTACCCCTTATTGTAACTAATTTCCCACAAATAATGGCACCAAAAACCCTAAGTTAAAGGGGCTCAGAGCATTTCTTTGACTTCTGGAGGGACGAGACCGTCAGCCCAATGACTTACAAGTTCTAAGTGCTAAAATCCCCTCATCAATACTCACCCCCTCCATAATTCATTCATTTTTCCTAAAATTCACTTTTCTAAGGTATAATCACTATTTTCCTGGTAAAAGTAATTATTTATCACATAAAGCCCACAAAACCCCTTTAGCCTAAGTTATAATGTTTAAAATATGAAAAACAAATTAATGTTAAAAACATTATACTTAGAACACTTTTATTTTCATTTCATATTAAAATTTGATTTTACTTATGTCTTAAATCCCAAAAAAATCACCCCTTTCCTATATATTTATTATAAAAGGCCCATATGTTAATAATCCCACCCCAAATGTTTTGAGAAATAAACCATAATAATGAGATAACTAAGGGATTAATTAATCGATTTGCGATTAATTAATAACCTAAACCTTCTGCCAAATAACATAAATTAGTTAACCAATCTGGGGTTAATTAATAATATATCCTTGCCAAGTCACATCACCCCGATGTTATTAATGTCCTTAATCCACAATTAAATCCCATCGAGCCACTCCATTTAAATCCCGATCAAATCCACGCCCCAATCACCGTACGATCTAACCCTTCTAGATTTGACGGTCGACGCTCATATCGAGCGGCCTCCGATGTCGAACTTTACCCACCCGATGAGAGCGGTTTCACAATTGGCCCGACAGCTACATGACACCCGATGAATGGCATCGAGCAGACTCCCCTCATTACCACCCAACGCCCAAAAGCTATGCGATGAAAACCATTACTACTTCCGCTTACCACCCTCGCTAAATGAAAAAAGTGTCCCATCGATTAACTAACGCCATCTGTCCCTTTCACCATACCCGCCAAACATTTTGACTTTGCAAACAGAAACAAAAATTCTCATTATTTTTGTTTTATCGAAACAAAATAACCTTCTGCTCTCCATGCACATAGAAGCACGTTCATGCTGCCACCCTGCATTCAAACTATCAACTCCAAGAAGCCACTGAACTCCCAGTTGCCACTGCAGACCAGTGCACTCCCTCCAGACTGCATACCAGTGCCATTCCGTTTCCCATACCACCATAACCAGGTATTTACCCACTTCTACTGAAAAACCCTATGTTTATATCAAACCAAGACTGCATTGCTTGAGAAACTAAGTGTTTATCAAAATTTAAGTGGTCCAATATTCTGAATATTCCGTAGAACAACCTGGTTCTCCTTAAGATCCCTGAATTTCCCTCTCGACGTCCTTGAATACACAAGAACCAAGGATGGAAGCTCCCGTCGCCCTAAATGTCATGCCACTCACTACCCCCCACAGGGATTTGGACCACCTTCCCTTAGCTGACAAAGATTTTCAAATAAAGGACCTTACCTTTAATGAAACCCCCTTGAAATTACACTGTAAGTACTGGGACAATTATTTGAACCATAATGATAAAATAGGTCTTTGGGAATCAAACCTACCTAAGTATCAATTCCCCACATTCCATATTTTCCCAAATATTATGCACCAATGCCATGCTAATTACGACCCAAACATGAGAGCTGTAATTTCCTCTGACCAAAAAATCCTTTTCACCATTACAGCTGAGTTTATAAATGAAATGTTACAGTTGCAGCCTGGTCAGGACCTCACTCCCCTTTCCATTGCCGATTTACTTGAAAAATCTTCAAAGCTGTCTAGTTCCGAAATTACGCAAGTCTGTCAAACTTTCATTGAAGAGAAATACAGGCCAAAGGACCCCCCTCCTTACATGTCATGCTTCTTTACTGATCTGGGCAGGGATATTGTCACCATGATTGCTTGCGTTTTGGATTTTACCACTAATGAGTATGTAGATGAGATGACCCTTGCCTACATGTCTATTTTTACCCCTGGTCAACCTCCTGCAACCAAATTTGACTATGCTACATTCATTGTAGATAAGATGCATGACTAATTCATGAGATTGGAGAACGAGAGAGTATTTAAATATTCTTCAGTCTTGTATCATCTTTTTCTCTACTACCAAAATGATAAATTTCCTTTCTCTGTACAAAAGCTTGACACTAGAGGGAACCCTAGGTCAGTCATCTTCTGGACTTCCATTTTTCACTATTCTAGCTCTTCTCCCCATCCTTATACAACTTTCATTGACCAATTTGTACATCCAGTAACTACTATGTTATTGGGGAATCCTCCTCCCAGGATTATTGCAGACATTAAAAGAGTTCTTCAGTTATCCAAGTAGTACAAAGTTGGGGATTTGTACTTGTGCCATAACCATACCGAGATCAGAATCTATGGGTGTGAGCTGCCTCACTATAAACTTCCCAAATATATCACCATGTGATTATTTTCTTTGAAGTACTAAAGGCAAATGATCAATTCTGATGAAATCCATTTTGTGAAGACTAAGAAGAAAGCTCAGCTAAGGATAAAGGATCACCTAGGCCCATTTATTTGCAACAACAGAAAAACAGTGAAAGAGGTAGAGGAAATCCTTGAGAGATTGATATTGAAAAAGAGCTTCATTTGGCCCTATGACCATCATAGATTCATTAGTGATAGAAGGAAAAAGCATAATATATCCCCCTACATCCACCATAGGATCCCAGAAATTGAGCAATATGCAAATCAGTATGAATGGGTGGAAGGAACTCTAATAGACCAAGATAGCACACAAGTCGAAGTTGACAATGTATGGGTAGATTTAGAAAGAAGGTTGGATGAAAATTTCTTTGTACATTTGCTAGGAGAGACTTCATCACCAAAACAGTCACAGGGACCCAACACTCAACCATCAGAGCATCAAGATACATTAGAACAAGCAGGACATTCAGGACAACAAGAAGAGTTAGAGCATCCCGAAATTTCAGAGGAGTTGGCTCCACCTCAGCAAATCATGAGCAACCCTCCAGTTCTACAAACTCCTCTTAATGAGGAAAGGAATCCTAAAAGGGACCGGGAAGAGGCCACTCCTTCCAACAGGCCTACTGATTAAACCTTTGTTAAAAGGCAAAGGTTGAATCCTTATGTAGAAGAAGAGTTCATTGAGGAGACCATAGAAAATGCAATGGCAGAAAGGACAAAGAGTATGCAAACTATCCCAATAGGTGGGACCCCTTCTACTTCACACACGAAAATATTGGAAAGGCAGCAAGGCACAGAGGTGTCTTCTTTGAAGGCTTCCTCTGAGCAGAGCTTGGATATCAAAGGGAAGTATAAAGAAATAAAAGCAAGGAATGGGAAATTGAAAGCACAAACTTATGCCCATTACCTCGAAAGGCCCCAACCAACTAGACTAGACTTATGACAGCTTTTGACATAAAAGAGGGAAAAATGAAGATGAGTTTCCTCAAAGCCCATTGTACAACAACCAAAATCCATGGTAGATTACTTTAAAACTGATTTTGAAGTATTGGCAAAGGATATTAATCCTATTGACCAAATAGAGTTGCATAAGCAGACTGGTGAGATGGTTTATTCTACCTTAATTAGTAAAGCCATCACAACCCATCAACTGTAAAATTTGTTGCATAAAACATTTGCACAAATGTAATTAGAAAAAGCTTCCTCTCACGCTAAAGATACCAAAATAAAAGCTTTAGAGGACCTGGTAATAGAATTGGTACATGATCCCAAAGATGTGAAAGAAGCTGAACAATTAATAAAAAAGAAGAATGATGACATAGCTGTCTTGAAAAAGCAGCTCAAGATCCCTCCACTCCACCATCCTCAAACTGCAAAAATTATAGAAAGGAAAAAGGAGGAAGAACTTATGGACTTGGTCCTAAGACTAAATGACCAACTAAAGGAAACTGAAGATGAATTAGAAAAGGAAATACAGTCTAAGAAAAGTGAGCCAGCCACTGCCCCTCAAACTGTTATTCCAATAGTTTCTACAGTTGTGCCTTCCACTCTGGCAACTGCTTTAGCACCAACACTTCCACCGGTCACAGAACTGCCAATAACAGGGACAACTTCGACTACAGGTACACTAGCTAGCGCAGAGTCAACAGTAGAAAAAACAGATGAAATGATCAAAGCTATGTAACAAATGAGTACCGAGGCAAGAGAGTTGAAAAAAATTAAAGAGGAAATGTCAAGCTTAGAGACCCATTATGAGCTTGCTCAAATTCAAAACAAGGAAGAGGAAAGGAAAAATAAAAGGATGGAAGAAAGAATCAAAGTCCTCGAGAAGGACTTAACATTTGAAAAACCTTTGAAAGATATAAAAGACATTTTATGGACCAATATCATTGATTCCATCAATGATATTTGGCCTTCTATCCAGATCATTTTTGAACAGACCAAGCTAGTTAAACTAGCTGCAGAGGCTATGTAGAAAACTCGAGAAGAATTGGGAGGAAAACCTAAAGGGGCAACCCAATTGATAAACTTTTTGAATAGCAGAAGCAAGCACTAGCTGGAGCAATGGGATATTGAGGATCGAACTGCTACTATCCTTGAAATTAAGAAAGTTCTTACTAAAAAGAACTTGATGCTTAACCTAGAAAAAAGATGGCAAAGTATTCAAGAGGACATAGATGATTTTATGTTAAAATATGGCATTCTAAGGGATAAAGGCCTTCCAAGCCCACTGGTCATAAATGACAAGTTGATGACTCATGATGACTACATTGAGAGACTGCACAAACAAGCCAGGAGTCAAGCCAGCTCTTCCACGACAAAAGAACTACCTACAGGAAAGGTGCTTTAGGATGGCTTAGAGAATCTTTTTTATATTGAATATGAAGTAAAACACCTGTTCACCATCCAACCCAATTTTGCTAAGTACACCGAAGTTGATGATGTGTACAGGAAGTTGATCAGAATGAAAATACCAAATAATGAATGGTGGACTAATATGAGCGATATACTATAAAGTTACTATGGTAAATATGTAAAGTATGAAAATATTTACTGTGGTAAGGTCTGGTGAAAACAGGTAAAGAGTATCAGTAGGTGAAAGTAAGAAGAATAAATCCAACACACAATTACAAAGGCAACTGTAAGAGACGAATCCGAGTTCCAACATCCATCTCGTTCATAAATAAAGGGACAACAAACAATCTGTTTTCCATATGTCTCTATCTTTGTGTGGAACATATTTTGTATTTCCTATAATAAATCTCATATGGTTATAGGATATTTTGTGTAATTTTTGTATAAATACTTCAGAAAATGAAGTCATTAGGTGGATTCGAAGACATTTTTGTATACATTGCATATCAAGCTAGTGATCTATTGTAATCAAGTTTGGATTGGCTACTGGACCATGAAATAAAGTTAAAGACTTTCACAAGATTCTTGTGTATGATGTAAACCAAATAAGTATTATCTCTTCATGTTTATTAATTTTTTCTCATCATGTTATGAATATTCACATGTTTTCTTTACAAAATCTCAATAGTAAACAAGGAAAATTATTTCAGAATTAGTTTTAAGCTCTCTGTCTTGACTATTTACTTTCTCATTGTTTTCTACTAAGCTACCTGGGTCCGGGAATTCTTAGTTTCTCCCTTACTTCCATAGTGGCCCCCCTTTAGGTCCATAGTAAAGGATTCTTAACTTCCCTTTACTAGTGATCTCCTTCTATTCTTCATCTTGATCCCGGTTTAAGGATTCTTCATTGCCCTTCTACCCTGGTTAGGACTACAACATCCATTCAAACTTACCGATTTGTTTTTTGTTGTGCTAGCTTGCCCTGTGAGACTCTCCCTTTAGCAATTGATTTGATCTAGTTGAGATACTCTTTGATTGACCCCCTAGCCCAATGGCCTAAAAGCGTGCTTTTCCCATCTGTTCCCAGAATTCCACCACTCAATCGAAATCAAGACACTTTGAGCATTAATAACTAGCCTAATATCATATCCAAACATCGATAAATCATAAAGAGAGAGCCCTCTCTGAGTATATATTGGCTAGGATCTGTACTTAAAAGATTGGTTTATAGTTACCTTGGATCCTTTCCTTCTTTTAAATAACTTGTAAGGAAAATCTGAGTGATAACAGAAGTACCTGGAAAAGTCATAATAAGAGATATATAAATCGAGACAAATTATATGTGTTTGAAGATCAAAATTCTCATAGAAATGAGAAAGGTTCATACTTAGAGTAAAATAATATGTTGCCTATGGTAATCTCTCATTCTTAAATGAATATTTCTAACATTGACTGCAGAAGTGGTGAGAGATACTTTGACCTCATGAAAAAAAAAAGATAATTATTAGTTCCTCAAGATCAGTGATATGTAATATTATGGGGAGTAATACATGTGTTGTGTTGATTATGACTCCCATGGTTGTTTTTTATTTTCATGCTGCTTATACTACTGACAGTGGCTCTGGTGTAGTAACAGTGCATAGGTACAAACAGAACAGATTGAGGGGGAGCTGAAGGTGTGAAATTTCAATATTTCGCGTATATCTGGGTTTGATGAAGAAACTAATGGGAGAGACTCAGAAGAAGGTTTTGATATGCTTCAGTCAATTATTATTTGGGTTTTGCTTTGATGGTTACAGTCTGTTGATGCTATTTAGAAGTGTTTTTTGTCTAGCGAGTCTCTTCTGGTTCATGCAATAGTAGTAGTGAGAGGAAATGGAGCTTAATGGGAGAGTTTGGATGCGGGAAAGATTGATCTGGATTTAAACAGGAAGACAAAAAATTACATATATAACCATAAATACAGAGATGCAACAAAAGTAACACTTTCTTTCATTAATATCAAATAATGAAATATGCTTACAAATAGTATGGAAATGAGACTACCTCAACAATGGTAGCTTATCTCTGAGAAGAGATGTGGTAGCTACATGCCTCTGAATTGCGTTAAAATGAGGCTCAAGGGCATTTTTATTATTGAACAATAAGATAAAACCCCATACAACCAAAACCCTAACTTGAAGAGATGTAACACCAAGAGTTTATGGGCCTTGTTGGTGTTAATTGGGTAGCCAAATTCCCGGGGCCGTGACTTGGTCATATTATCTCCGTTTGACGCGCATCATACCCCATTAGAAAGATCTATCTGAGCATTATGACAAAAAAATGACTTATAGCTAGTCGCGGGCAGTAGATTTCCAAAAAAAAAGCATCTAGGGCCTCAAAATGGCTCTAGAAGTTTAGGACGCGAAAAACTGCTAAAAATAGTAAACTATGCTACAATTAAGGAAACTGAAAAACTAAAAGAAACAATGGTGGTGGTCCAAGTGGAATCGGATGGTGGCCAGCAATATCCACCTAGATCAAAGATCCTTCTATCTAAAGAGGGAAATAGAGGTGAGAAAAAGGAAAAGAATTTCGATGGGAGGAGTGAGGGTGGATATCTCTAAGCCAAACGAGGCTCTGA
Organism: Pinus tabuliformis; assembly: GCA_031772625.1. Classification (NCBI taxonomy): domain Eukaryota; kingdom Viridiplantae; phylum Streptophyta; class Pinopsida; order Pinales; family Pinaceae; genus Pinus; species Pinus tabuliformis. The sequence continues at coordinate 1,909,588,742 of CM062817.1, read as the reverse complement.
AAGTGATCATGGGTGGCCACCTAATCAAGATTCTAAAGGGAATGATAGTTCTCTAAGCCTATAAGTTATGGGGGTCGATATCAAAGACTTAGAAGTTGTTGTAGATATTTGGGACACTCAACCTATCGGTGTTAATAGTTTCACAAAACATGATGACAAACTATGCATGAAAGATTCTTTTTAAAAGCCAGAAGTGTGCAACAAAATCAACATATTAAGTATGGAAGGATGAAATCAAGCGGCATTGTAGTGATATGTTTCCATGATATTGTAGTGGAAGAGTTCCACAAATCCATGTGTAAGGGTTTCCACGTAATCATGTGTCTTTGTCATTTGACCATTGTAGAATGGGAGCAAGTAGATCATTATTATGAGCTAGGATATTGTTGACTAGGGAGGCCATGATATCACTTACAAATTGTGCAACAAAATCACTAAGGATTGGCGTATATGGAATTGGTCATGGTATGTAAGCTTATGGTGTAAGTATGGTCATGGAAGATGGATCCAAAGAGGAAATAATTGGGTATGAGAAGGAAAGGAGGTGTAAGCGTGATGACATTTAAAAGTGCTAGAACATCAACAATTTTTTTTTTGTTATAATGAAGTCAAAGTAATTTAATTGAATGTAAATGGGCATGCAACTATAAAACATGCTATGGCGTGCATACTCTTGGAAAATTATTAGTAAAATATGGAGTTAGACCTAGGTGATGGGGGCCAAGAAAGGCACATGCCAAATTATTGGATACCTTATATACAAAATTTGAGGGTGGTAGGGTTTCGAGGTCAATATTGTTGGCTCACTTGGCTAGTTTGGCTAGATTTGGTCAAGGGACACCTAAAATAAAGTTTCAAGGGGGAAAGGTTGTAAGGTAAAACTTTCGTTGCTGAAAGATTCAAAGTTATTGTTGGGTAATTTAATTGACTCTTAAATTACTTTTTTTTATATGTCAATCCAAGTTTGTATAGTTGTGAAGTACACAACAACATCTGTGCTAGGAGACAAGCTTTCAATCTTCATGCACAACTGTAATTAATTGGAAACTTAAAAAGTAATTAGATTCTGAATTATAAACCATGGAATGAATACAAAGTTCTTTGAAAAGTAATCAAGTTAAACTAAAATAGCATGAATGCTATTAATATAAGAAAGCATGATAATTTAAACTTTGAAAACATAAAAATTTTAATGTAGAAAAGTATAGAAATTGTATTCTAAGAAAGCATAGATATTTATAATCTAGAAAAATAATAAATCTATCTAAACTAGTTAAAATAGAAATTATATACAAAACAATAATCAAACGAGTCTATGAACATAATGAAATTTGATTTTATGAAAACAATCTACAAGACTTCTATGAGAACCAACTATTCTCGAGGACTACAAATAAATTCCTATTCTATTTGTAATATGCTGACAATTGTAATATAAAGGAAGTAATGAATGGAAGCAATTATCTAGTAAGCACAATTACTAAAGTCTAAAACAAACCATTCATGAAAATATCCCGATAAAGATTATATCTTAAGTAAAAATTATCTCCCTACCATGAATTTTATAAAACATAGCTCGTTCTTGCCTCTTTTTTGACTATGTTTTTGAATGACACATCAACTATCCATCCATTCACACAATCTAAAAAATAAGTTTCAGAGAACCAAAAAAATATCCCAGAAACTTCACAATTTGAGGAATATGCTTGTGTGGAGCCTAAATGGGCTCGTTTCGCAAAAAACCCATATTTTATTTTTTCAAAATTCATTTTCGTTTCCTCAAAAATCACATCCGAAGTTAGCTAGTCAAAACTGCTACCTTTTTCCTTGGATCTCATGCTCGAGGTTCACATATGTGAGTTGGGTGAGCTTTGACCAACAAAAGACCATATTGGAACTTTTAGAAACAAAATCCATTTGCCTATTTTATTCTGAATGGTGTTAATAGCTCTACCATGGAGATGGCTATTGAAACTTACACAGAGCTACGAAAACTAAATATGTGAATGGTGCTAATAGCTTGACCATGGAGATGGCTATTGAAACTTACACTGAGCTACGAAAACTAAATATGTCAAATTGTCATCAGTAAACCAAGAAAAATCCTAATTAATTCATTAAACGTAAAGAAAATGTATAAAAATTAACCACTTTAAGCATTGGAAATGTTTGTGATGTATTTTGGAGAAATTGTGAAAAATAGGGTAATCAACATGAAATAATGGCACAAATTATTAAAATGACGAATATAAATTATGGTGAAATGTAAACAAATCAACGACCCAATATCTTCCCCACACTAAGAGCTTTGGATGTCCTCATGGAAATGAAGGAAACTAACAAGACTAATCAAAATATTTTCTTTACAAAGTATTCTTATTTCTTTTGTGATTGAGTTAGCTCACTTGTGCCATTTCTTAGCAAACTTAAATAGTAACTTGTATGCCATGTCATTTGGATCTATTGTGTACTCTTTCAGTAGCTCACCCTATTGACCTAAGGCAAGGGAGTGTTTCAATTAATTTGATATGTTGTGCTAACTTTGAAATTGTGAATTAAGATCTTTTATCATGTTGGATTGATGACGTTGTCATGGCCTTCTTGGAGCTACATAAAATAGCTGTCCCGATGTTTCATTTTCTCCCATTGACCTAAGGCAAGGGTGTGTTTCAATTAATTTGATATGTTGTGCTAACTTTGAAATTGTGAATTAAGATCTTTAGTCATGTTGGATTGATGACACTATCATGGCCTTCTTGGAGCTACATAAAAGAGTTGTCCCGGTGTTTGATTTTCTCCTATTGCCTCATGGAAAATTTCCTTCAACCTTAGTAATGATACATATTTCACAAATTTTCTCGTAGTGCCTCATGGCAAGTTTCCTTCAACCTTGGTAATGATACATATTTCACAAATGAAAAGAAATAAGATCTTATACAAGTTTATTATAAAGTAGCTAGCTTAATTATACATATTTCACAAATAAAACTAAATAAGACTAGACTTTATTATAATCACTCTAAGAGAACCCAAGTTTATTATAACTAGCTTAATTATATGAGATAAAACAATATATTACCAAACTAACCTATAAACAAATATTTACATATATACATATTCAATTAGGGCAATACTACGCAGCAAACACAAATATCACAATAAAAAGACACATGCACTACCGACCCAATTGCTCAAAACATAAACATAAAATTTATCGGGTTTTAAGATTTTAAATTTTTTAATTTACATATCATTCATTTAATTATATTATAAAATTTATTTAACTAATTATAAATATTTAAGAAACAAACATACTAAAATTACTTTTAAATCAACAGATTTATAAACTATAAACCGAAAAAGACACTTTTTATACGACTATTAAACCAAAAAAAGAGTATACACCTATCCATTTGATAAATAATTTAATTACTCTTAAAATTATAAAATTGATATAAATATGAATGAAAGATAAAATATCATGAAAGGAGAAATGTTAAGAGTAAATATTGACAATGCACGACGTACAAATAAATAGGACGAGAATGTGAAAACCCCATATAGATCCCTTACCAAGTATCCGCAAGCGTGGAGATCTTTGACTAAGAGTAAATAGATACAAGTGCAGTTTGGACTGAAGACGCTTCTGCAAATTCTACAAAACCAAAAGAAGATCCACCTCCTTGCCTACTCGTAACTTGAATGCCAGAAGGTTTTATTGCCCCAAACTTCTTCAGTCATGGGGAGGAGTAATATTGACAGGCAAGTTGTCGACAAAAATAGAGCACCCACTTCTTTCTGCAATGCTGCTAGCTGGCGTATTGACAGGAGTGGAATTTTGTGAAGAAGAAATGGAAGCAGTTGATGAACGTGGAGCAGAATTTGATTCAGCCCTGGTTCTCACCAGAGGTGGTTTCTTATGTGCAACAGTGGGTTGTGCTCCATTTCTTTTAAGAATTGAAGCATAAGACTCTTTGGATTCTTGTTGAACAGCAAGTGGAGTTTCTTCAGCATGATTAGGAGCCCCTCCATTTTGAACATGTTCTTGAACTGCAACTGGAGTTTCTTGAGCATGACTAGGAGGCCCTCCATTCTGAGCATGTTCTTGAACTGCAACTGGAGTTTTTTTAGCATGACTAGAGGCCCTCCATTCTGAGCATGTACTTTTTCTTGAACTACACGAGGTGGTTTCTTAATTGCAACAGTCCGTGGCTGTTGTGCTGCATTTTTCTTAAGAATTGAGGCATAATACTCTTTGAGTGCTTGTTGAACAACATCTAGAGCTTCTTGAGCATGATTAGGAGGCCCTCCGTTCTGAGCATGTTCTTGAACTGCAACTAGAGTTTCTTGAGCATGATTAGGAGGCCCTCCATTCTGAGCATGTTCATGAACTGCAACTAGAGTTTCTTGAGCATGATTAGGAGCCCCTCCATTCTGAGCATGTTCTTGAACTGCAACTGGAGCTTTTTTAGCATGACTAAGAGGCCCTCCATTCTGAGCATGTCCTTGAACTGCAACTGGAGTTTTTTTAGCATGGGGTTCACGAAAATGAGATGCAGCAGAGCAAAGTCCCACAAGTTTCAGCTGACCAAAACAAATCGGCAATTGAACATATTCAGAATGGAGGGCCTCCTAGTCATGCTAAAAAAAGTCCAGTTGCAGTTCAAGAACATGCTCAGAATGGAGGGCCTCCTGGTCATGCTCAAGAAGCTCTACATGCTGTTCAACAAGCACCCAAAGAGTCTTATGCTTCAATTCTTAAGAAAAATGCAGCACAGCAACCACCCATTGTTGCAATTAAGAAACCACCTCCTGTAGTTCAAGAAGAAGCACGTCCTCAGAATGGAGGGCCTCCTAGTCATGCTAAAAAACTCCAGTTGCAGTTCAAGAACATGCTCAGAATGGAGGGCCTCATAGTCATGCTAAAAAAACTCCAATTGCAGTTCAAGAACATGTTCAGAATGGAGGGGCTCCTAATCATGCTCAAGAAACTCTAATTGCAATTCAAGAACATCCTCGGAATGTAGGGCCTCCTAGTCATGCTCAAGAAGCTACAGATGTTGTTCAACAAGCACCCAAAGAGTCTTGTGTTTCAATTCTTAAGAAAAATGCATCACAACAACCACCGACTGTTGCAATTAAGAAACCACCTCGTGTAGTTCAAGAACGAGTACATGCTCTAAATGGAGGGCCTGCTAGTCATGTTGAAAAAAAATCTCCAGCTGCAGTTCAAGAACATGCTCAGAATGGAGGGCCTCTTAGTCATGCTAAAAAGAAATGCAGCACAACCCACTGTTGCACATAAGAAACCACCTCTGGTGAGAACCAGGGCTGAACCAAATTCTGCTCCACGTTCATCAATTGCTTCCATTTCTTCTTCACAAAATTCCACTCCTGTCAATACGCCAGCTAGCAGCAATGCAGAAAGAAGTGGGTGCTCTATTTTTGTCGACAACTTGCCTGTCAATATTACTCCTCCCCAGGACTAAAGAAGTCTGGGGCAATAAGACCTTCTGGCATTCAAGTTACGAGTAGGCAAGGAGGTGGATCTTCTTTTGGTTTTGTAGAATTTGCAGAAGCGTCTTCAGTCCAAACTGCACTTGTATCTATTTACTCTTAGTCAAAGATCTCCACGCTTGCGGACGCTTGGCAATGGATCTCTATGGGGTTTTCACATCCTCGTCATATTTATTTGTAGGTGGTGCATTGTCAATATTTACTCTTATCATTTCTCCTTTCATGATATTTTATCTTTCATTCATATTTATATCAATTTTATAATTTTAAGAGTAATTAAATTATTTATCAAATGGATAGGTGTATACTATTTTTTTGGTTTAATAGGCGTATAAAACAATGTCCTTTTTTGGTTTATAGTTTATAAATCTTTTGATTTAAAAGTAATTTTAGTATTTTTGTTTCTTAAATATTTATAAGTAGTTAAATAAATTTTATAATATAATTAAATGAATGATATGTAAATTAAAAATCTTAAAATCTTAAAACCTTATAAATTTTATGTTTATGTTTTGAGGAATTGTGTGGGTAGTGCATGTGTTTTTTTACTGTGATATTTGTGTTTGCTTTGTAGTATTGTCGTAATTGAATATGTATATATGTAAATATTTATTCATAGGTTAGTTTGGTAATATATTGTTTTATCTCATATAATTACTTTGGTTATAATAAATTTGGGTTTTGTTAGAGTGATTATAATAAACTCTGGTTTTATTTATTTCCATTCATGAAATATGTATAATTAAGTCAGCTACTTTATAATAAACTTGTATGAGACCTTATTTCTTTTCATTTGTGAAATATGTATCATTATCAAGGTTGAAGGAAACTTGCCATGAGGCACTAGGAGAAAATTTGTGAAATATGTATCATTACCAAGGTTGAAGGAAATTTTCCATGAGGCAATAGGAGAAAATTAAACACTGGGACAACTCTTTTATGTAGCTCCAAGAAGGCTATGATAGCATCATCAATCCAACATGATAAAAGATCTTAATTCACAATTTCAAAGTTAGCACAACATATCAAATTAATTGAAACACACCCTTGCCTTAGGTCAATAGGGTGAGCTACTCATAGAGTACACAATAGATCCAAATGACATGGCATACGAGTTACTATTTAAGTTTGCTAAGAAATGACACAAGTGAGCTAACTCAATCACAAAAGAAATAAGAATACTTTGTAAAGAAAATATTTTGATTAGTTTTGTTAGTTTCCTTCATTTCCATGAGGACATCCAAAGCTCTTAGTGTGGGGAAGATATTGGGCCGTTGATTTGTTTACATTTCACCATAATTTATAGTCATCATTTAAATCATTTGTGCCATTATTTCATGTTGATTAACCTACTTTTCACAATTTCTCCAAAAAACATCACAAACATTTCCAATGCTTAAAGTGGTTAATTTTTATACATTTTCTTTACTTTTTAATGAATTAATTAGGATTTTTCTTGTTTTACTCATGAAAATTTGACATATTTGGTTTTCATAGCTCAGTCTAAGTTTCAATAGCCGTCTCCATGGTCGAGCTATTAGCACCATTCATAATTAAATTAGGCAAATGGATTTTGTTTCTAAAAGGTCCAATATGGATTTTTGTTGGTCAAAGCTCACCCAACTCACATATGTGAACCTCGAGCATGATATCCAAGGAAAAAGGTAGCAATTTTGAATAGCTAACTTCGGATGTGATTTTTGAGGAAACAAAAATGAATTTTGAAAAAATAAAAAAAATGGTGTTTTTGCGAAACGAGCCCATTTAGGCTCCACAGGAGCATATTCCTCAATTTGTGAAGTTTTTGGGATATTTTTTTGGTTCTTTGAAACTTATTTTTTAGATTGTGTGAATGGATGGACTCTTGATGTGTCATTCAAAAACATAGTCAAAAAAGAGGCAAGAACAAGCTATGTTTTAGAAAATTCATGGTAGGGAGATAATTTTTACTTAAGAAAAAAAGTATTTTTTTTTTTCACTTAAGATAGAATCTTTAACGGGATATTTTCATGAATGGTTTGTTTCAGACTTTAGTAATTGTGCTTACTAGATAATTGCTTCCATTCATTACTTCCTTTAGATTACAATTTTCATCATATTACAAATAGAATAGGAATTTATTTGCAGTCCTCGAGAATAGTTGGTTTTCATAGAAGTCTTGTAAAATGTTTTCATAGAATCGAATTTCATTATGTTCATATACTCGTTTGATTATTTTTGTAGATAATTTATATTTTAACTAGTTTAGACAGATTTCTTATTTTTCTAGATTATAAATATCTATGCTTTCTTAGAATACAATTTCTATACTTTTCTACATTAAAAATTTTATGTTTTCAAAGGTTAAATTATCATGCTTTCTTAAATTAATAGCATTCATGCTTTTTTAGTTTAACTTGATTACTTTTCAAAGAACTTTGTATTCATTCCATAGTTTATAATTTAGAATCTAATTCGTTTTGAAGTTTCCAATTAATTACAGTTGTGCCTGAAGATTGAAAGGTTGTCTCCTAGCACAGATGTTGTTGTGTACTTCACAATTATACAAATTTGGATTGGCATATATGTTATCACTCAGGTTGTCCTTAAGCTCCGGAAAAGGATACGGCCGAGGTAACCACAGACCAACTTTGGACTGCAGGTTCTAGCCCACCTGCAATCAGAGAGGGCTCTCTCTTTCAGATTTAGCATTGTTGAAAAGGATTTTAGTCTAGCTATTGAGTTAAGGGGTTTTTGTATTTTGGTGGGAAGGAAAATGCTTTTAAGTAGAGAGGCAATGCATAGTGTGGTAAGTTTCAAACCATTGGGCATGGAGTCATGGACCGATGGTGCGTTTTCTTGGTCACAAGAGAAATGAGGAGCAAGGTAGCTACTTATGAAACAACATTTAAAGCTTAAAGATGGAATGAAAGTTAATGAAAGAGAGGCAACAAAGAATCTCTCCAACAGTTTAGCAGAATGAAGATGAATAAACCTTATCTAGGAGCAGTTAAGAATTCTTAGATAATCAATCATTCATATGTGAAATAGATCAAACATGAGCCACAAAAGGAATTCGTATTTATGTCTAGATCAAGAGGAAAACATTTGAGAATCCACAGAAACTGAGCATAGAGTGCGTTTAAGCAAATTCTAGACCAATCTTTTGTTCTGCGTCCTGAGCATATATGAACATGAAATAACAAAGGTAGGGAACACTTATTGTATCATATTGCAGCACAAGAATTCCTCATTTAACTCTTTAGAGGCATCAATAACACATCAACAGTCCATCCTCCAAGCTTGCATGCAGTCTTTGATTATAGAAAAATACCAGAAATACAGTGCGAGTCTCTCCTGGATACATTAGCCGACCAACCCTTCTAACAATGTAGGGGGAGGTATATATACAAAAATTGGATGCAAAAATATATGAGTCGACTGTTAATAGTTCATAACTTCTCTGCCAACTCCTAAGCAGCGGTTGATGAGAAACTAAATGGTGAAATAAATATAAATGTCACAGCTGTTCTTTTCTGCCAGGAAATATTGACTTTTGATTTCATTTGAGTCGGTTGGGGCCATGCTCTAAAAAATCCGCACTTTTTTGGGGCTTTCTGCCCCAACGTCTTTGCTTTGTGATTGCCTCAACCTGTTCGGCGTGCTCTTTTGACTGCTCTGCCCAGTGCTCTCGTGCCTTAACCTGTGCTTGCTGGTGACCTGTAGCTGACTATTATTTTTAAAATAAACAAAAAAGGGGAAAAACTGACGCTACCTCGGCAAGACGGCCAACATTGCCTGCCACCAGTTCTCAGAAGGCAACTGATGCCTTTGTATTTTGACAAGTGTTTCATCGGCCTCTGTGTACTTGTAATAACTGGGCGGCACCTCAAACAGATGATTGACCTCATGCTCCTGGTAAAATAAGCTTTCCAGCCTGTCGTAGAGTGTCTGTCCTGTAGGCGGCCCTGCCTCTGCTGTAGAAATTGATGCAGCAATAAGCTGATTTGTGACAAAATTCTTGAGCCTGGTAGCATATTGGTCACATGTCAATAGCTTTCTAGCGCTGGTCAACAGGCTGGGCAATCCTCTAATCTGTAGTGCTGCAAGCTTTATGTCAAAATTGTCTACATCCCTTTGTATATCCCGACATCTTGCCTCCAGAGTTTGCACCAAGCTTCTCAATGTGAGCACACTTTTTGCTGTTAATATGGCATCTGTTCTGTTCATGATATGGAGTGCTGCCAGCTCTTCCCTATTCTGATGATTCAGAAAGTTGATCATTCTGTTAGCCTGCTCAGGCATGTTTCCTAATGCTGCCTTGGCCCTCTGGTTTTCAAGCTTAGCACAACCAATCAGTTCCACCTGCTCATATATTGCTTGAATTGACCTCCATTGGCTGGTGATTGACTGATTTATTTTGGCCCACAGAAGTTTCTTTATTTCGGCCAATGTTTTGTCCAAGGATAACTCTTTCTCTAGGGTTTTGATTTTGTCCTTCAGGGCCTTAATTTCTCTTGTCTCAGCCACTGTCATTTTGGACTTATCATATTTTTCTTCTAGTTTAGCCAGCTTTTCTTTGGCCTCCTTTATTTCTGTTGCTTGTAGCTTTAACTCGTTGACAACTCTTGTCAACTCATCCACACTCGTGCTAGACTCAGGAACTGTTGTTGTTGCCGTTGTAGCTTCTATAGCTGTTGTTGTGGCTGAAATAATTGGAGGGGTCACTGCTGCTTGTGATGGAGGATCAGCAACAGTTGGGATTGTTTGAGGAGGCTGGGAGGTCGACTCTCCCTGCTTTCCTTGCAGTGCTTTCTCCAATTCCCCTACCAAATAAATTACTCTTTGGTTTAATTTCATCATTAAATCCAACTGATCCTCAGCTTCTTTCTCCTTCTGTAGTTCTTCTGTTTGAGGATGCTCAGTAGGAAGCAACCTCAATCTCTTCTTTAATGCAGCAATGTCATCATCTTTCTTTTTCATAAGGGTTCTCACACCCTTAGGATCTTTAGGATCATGTCCCAAGTCCACAATAATCTCCTCTAGTGTTTTAATTCTATTATCTTTGGTTGTGGATGACAGTCTTTCAAAATCCAGCTGAGTGTTAGTATTCTTCAATGACTCTTTCAACTCATGGGCCAATGTGGCCTTCTTTGCAAGGGTGGCATAAAGCATTTCGGCTGTCTACTTGTGTAATTCTATTTGATCCATTGGGTGAATGTCCTTGGCCAGGACCTCCAACCTTGTCTCAACAAAATCTGCAGCTGACTGTGGCTGCTGAACCTTGGGTTTGAAATGGCTGAAAATCATCTTTTCTTGTTTGATATCAAATGCTACCATCAATCTTTCCTGTTTGGCAGGTGTTGCCTTCAGGAATTGCTTATACAATTGCACTCTTAGTAGCTCATTTTGAGCCTTGATTTCTTTGAATCTGGCCCTGGTGATGGCTGGTTTCTTGACTTTTTGTGTGGAGGAAGACACCTCCATGTCGTGTTGTCTATCTTGCTCTTGCTGGAAAGAGCTTGTTGGTGTATGCAGGCTTGATTCCCTTCTCGGGCTTTCTATGACCTCTTCATTGACCTCCTCCTCAATTAGAGAGTCCCCTCTTTGTATTTTTGATTCAGGCTGCTGTGTAGACCCACTAGCAGGTGTGGAGTCTTCTTGGTCTCGCTTTCTGCCTCTTTCTTCATTGATTGGAGTTTGCAGAGGCGGAACTTGCAGTGTTTCCATTTGGTGAGGAGGGGCTCGCATTTGAGTTCCTTCCATTGAGGTGACCGACTGTCCGTGACCGTTTGCTCTGTCTCCATCGGCTCCTTCCCTTTGGTTGTACCTGTTGCTGATGTAGAAGCTCCTTGGGCAGCTTGTGAAGCTGCACCTGTAGAAGTGCCCTCTTCAATTTGGTAAGGCAGCTTGAGATTTACCTGGTCAGCAGAATCCAAGTCAAGAGTCTTTTCAAGATCCCTAGCAGTTTGCTCCAAAAGTTCCTCTTGAGTAAATTCTTCAACTAAAGTCCCATGTGCCCATGCATCTCGATTAGCATATTTTTCAATGTCTGGGTATTTGCAGTGGTCATAGGGTGTTAACCTATATTTGACTCTTCTAGCACTAATAAAGCCAAGAGGGTCATAGGGGACCCACCAGAAACACCTTTTCAGCTTAAATTGATATTTGAGTATCAGGTCAGCATCTTGCCAACCATCCTTCTTGTTCATGATGAAGCGGCCTAGGCGGTCTTTGAATTTCAGTTGTGCCTTCTTCTTGGTGTTATGGAAGTGAGTTAAATCTGAATTTATAAGCTGCCTGTAGTATTCTAGTGCAAACAGCCTCATTGGCACATATCTCGGGAGCCTGTAAGGACACAGCTCACAGCCATAAATTCTGATGATAGTATGGTCTTGATATAGGTACCAATCACCGACTTTGTAATTCTTAGATAGCTGTAAGATATTTTGCATTTCATAGGTTATTCTAGGAGGAGGAACCTTCATTAAGAGGCAGGACAAAAGGTATACAAACTGGTCAATGAACTCACAGTATGAATATGGAGAGTGCTGGATTTGATGAAATACAGATGACCAAAAGACAACAAACCTCCTTTCTCCCTTTGAATCCAATTTCTTGATGGGACACTGGAAGCTTTCATATTGATAAAACATGAACAAATGAAAGATATAGGAGGAATATTTGAAAATTCCCTGCCAATCTAGTCTAGTGAGCTAGTCGTGGATTTTATTTGATATGAACGTGGCATAATTATACTTGACAGCAGGAGGTTGTCCTTGGCTGAAAGAAGACAATATAACCAGCACTGTCTCGTCTACAAGTTCAGTTGTTGTGAAGCCCAACACATAGGATATCATATCTACCAGCAGTTGGCCCACCTCATTGAAATGGTCATAAGGAAATGGGGGCAGTTCCTTTGGTTGGAAATATGCCCTCATAAATGTCTTAGCAATCATTTCAATCTTAGTACTAAGGAACCAAGAGGCATCTTCCAGCAAATCATTTATGGAAAAGGGCAGTAGTGTCTGAGTCTTTTTGAAGTTCAACATCTGGTTGATGGAATCAGGAGTGGTGTAGAAAAGTATGCTTCCAAATGAAGACTTGACAGCCCTCTGACTTGGTTCATAATTTGCAGCACAGAGGTGAATAATCTTAGGAAAAATATTCATAAAAGGGAGGAAAAAATGGGGCAGATTGGACTCCCATATTCCAAACTTGTCAGTTTTGTTGATGAAACTGTTTCTCAACTGGCAGTAGGTGTGTAGATGATTCCTTTTGGCAACAAAGTCTTGAATAAGATAATTTGTATCGGCCAAGGGCATGGACTCAAGCTCTTTACTTGGTGGGTTGATGGGGGTAATGTTCAGACCAGATGGAGTGGCCATTATGCAGCTTTGAATACTTTGAGATAAAAGAAGGGCTAATGCAACAACTGGCTAATAGATTTTGCTTGCAGAAACTAGCAGGAGTAGGTGAACTGAACTCAAATGTAACAGTAGCTAGACAATTGGAGAGCTTGTGCTGTAAGAGACCAATTTTGCGGAGTGTTGGGTCAATTTCCCTTTTTTCAGTGAATTTCTAGAGCTAGAGACTGTGAGGAATAGTGTAGAGGAGCAGAGGGTAATTGCAATTTCAGTGGATGGACTTGAACAGTGGAACAGGGTATTTGCCAGTAAAATTGTAAATGGGCATAGGATTTATGAGGCTTTTTCTGAAATGAAGGGTTTCCAGTGGGTTAAATGGAGTCTTAGGTGCGATAGAGTTACCAATTGAGGATTTTTTTTTTTTCAGGTCTACAGTATGTGCAGTGGATAAACATGAAGAACAGGAGTGCAACAGCGGAAGATACGACAAATACCTGGTTCAAACTGCGCCGAAAGTGGATGAACTGGCACACAGGTAAACTATGAAGCCGAATTGCAGGCCGCAACAGCTTGCCTGGTCGCTTTGAAGCTTTGGGAGTGAGAAAATGAATGAAACAGGAGACCAGAGCATTCAAATGAACCAATAGAAATGAAATGTAACAGTCATTAGCGCGCTTCTTTTAAGAAAAATTGGACATTTGGCGCTTTTGGCACTATTTCGGGATGATGTTAGCGCGACGTCATCGGCGGGTCCTGGGTATGGATGGATGACGTGGCAGGATGACGTCATCATGTACGGATGAGTGACGTGGTAGTGCGGTAGCAGTGGCACGGTAGCAGGGCGCGGGTACAAAGGGATGAAGTGGAGGCAACGTAGCACAGCAACAGAGGTGAGGAGATGATGTCATAGGGGACGACATGGTGATGACATCACACAGGCGAGGGCGGTAAGAGGTTTTGGGCGCACCGCCTTAGCGCCTGGGTGGTTTAGAGGGAGGGGGCTCTGCCACACCCGAGAGTTTGATGTGTGGCGGGAGTACGATGGCAAAACCGCCGAACTCTCGGACGCTAAACCTCTGGCTGTTGGCGCATGCTAAGGACCCGCCCACCGTAGATCTTGGGCGGGCCAGATCTGACGGCTGGCGGGGCGGGTAAGGTGAGGGAAGGTTAATAATTGGGCCCACGCATTATTTAATTTAATTAATCGCACGGTGGGGGGGTTTAACGTTAATGAAGTGGGTTTTTCGGGATATACGAGTGGGGTTGAAAACTTTGGAACGTGGGTTTTGGGTTTATATGCATTCGGGGGTTAATTTAATGTTTAATAAAGCTTTTTAAACATTGAGCCTTTGGAAATAATGACTGCGGACGGTAGAAATGAAAGGTTATCAGTTTACCCTGGGGTTAACTGATCCCAGGGGAAAGGAGGAAGGCTAAATATAAGTCCCAGCTGGACTTAATATTTCCCTAGCTTTTAGAACATATGGCTATAGTGCCCGGGGAGGGACATTCATTATTTTTGGGATTTTATATAATTTTTGTAGTGAATGGGGATAGGGGAGTGTTTTAGGGAGCTACATAGTAAAATTAGGAGTTAATATGGATTATGAGGTGAAAGAAGAGCAGAAGGCTAAGTTTTAACAGTAAAACTTAGATATAGGGGCAAATGAGAGTGAAAAGTGACTTTAGACAAGAAATGTGGCTTCTTTTCATTCAAGAAAGCCAACATTTTGACTTGATATTTCACAAAAATGAAATGGAATGAGGACTTGTTGGGCAGATCACAAGGCCCTTTAGGGGGATGTTAGTAAGAGAGTTTGAGAGGGAGGAGAAGGGAAGTTAGACATGCTTCCAAAATTCTGCCATTTAAACACTGCTTTGCTACCTCTGCCACTGATGAGATGAGATGTCCTTGTCAAAGCCACCACTGAAGATAATCTTGTTTCCACAACCCCAAGATACCTACCCTTTTTACAACACCAAGCATTTTTTGTTACTTTAGGAAGGGTGCACTTGACTTGCAAACCCTGATTTTTTATTTTTTTTATTATTTTTTTAAACTGCCTTTCCTTGCTAAAACTACCCATGTTTCTTCCAAGGGCCCAGATTAAGCTGTTGGGCTCCTTCATTCTCTTCCTAGTTGCTACTCTGCCAAGCTTAAGCTGTTTGGACAGATACATTCTCTATATTCTAAAGCAAAAAATTTAAACCTAGGGGAACCAAGCTTAAGCTGTTTGGCTTTCCCCTTAACTGAGAAACCATTTAAAAATGGAACTTTTGCAGCATGGAAAAGATGAACATTTTTGGTACTTCCACTGTCAATCATGAAATATGAAACCTGTTGCAACAGGAGGCTAACAGTGGCTCCACTTGGGGATGGATTTTCCTTGTGAAAAGCCAAGAACAGCAGGTCAGATTGCTTTAGTTTTTAACTGCTTCTCTACTCTAAAAACTTTCCTTTTGCTGGCTGCTTTATTTATATATATATAATAGCAGTGTTGAAGAGCTTAGGGCCTTCATCTCGGGCATCAACCGCATCAAGCTACTATCAAACAGAAAACTGAAATCCTACGTACCTACCCTAATCAACACTTGTTGACAGGTTAGGTAAAATGAAACAACCAGTGCAACCACTTTAGCACTTGTAGAAGAAAACAAACTATTTGACTGATAGTTGGTGAAATCAGAAATACTGTCTGGTCATGTGCTCCCATAATCAAAATTGTGACATATGAAGGCATTTGTTGAACTTCACGGTCTTCATAGAGAAAATTTGTTACAGATTTTGAGCTGAAAATATCCTCCATGTAATCAGCTACAGGATCTATAAAAGCATTATGTGGGAGAGTTTCTTCTAGGCTTGCTTTGTCTAATGGAATAGCTGCATACTTAGTAATGACCTCTATAGCCAATACTTCATTCTTTCTCTTGAAAGCCTGATCATCTTTAGTCTGTAAGTCAGAAGGTAATGAAATTTCCTTATGACTAGGAGAAGGAAGATTTTGGAAGAACTCTTTAGGATTAGGAAAATAATATGACTGAATTTGAGAATGAAAAAATTCAATCTCATTCTCATGTTCTTCAACAACTAGGTCCAGGAAAGATAATCTGATTTGAGGCTGTTTTATTGTTTTGACTTTTAACAGCACAGATCTAACAAAATCTTGATCAAGTTCAGATTGGGTTAGAAGCTTCCTGAATTCACCTAAAGATTGCTCTATTGCAAGATCTTCCACACATGCAGTCATCCTATCTCACTATTAGCTCTTTGACCTGGGATTACTTAGCCGAAGTGGTGTTCTGAAACTTTGAAACTTTAGATCTTTAAAGAACAATTTTAGGTATTCCCTTTTCAGGTCCGCTCCTCTAGTGGATTCTTGTTTGAAAATAAGGTGGAATCACCAAGTGGGTGATTCAACTCTGAAGTGCCTGATCTCTGTCCACCCTCACAGATCAGAACTGAATTTGTGAAAATGCTTCTGAAGGACAGTGATGACTTTCTCTCAAAGAAAATGAGAAAGAAACTTCTCAAGGTCTGGTTCTCTCAGTGGAGCTTTCTTACCTTCTTTGTGAAACTTTGTGAAATTATTTGAGGAAAGTCCTCAGCGGAGTCGCCATTATGTTATCACTCATGTTGTCCTTAAGCTCCAAAAAAGGATACGGCCGAGGTAACCACAGACCAACTTTGGACTGCAGGTTCTAGCCCACCTCCAATCAGAGAGGGCTCTCTCTTTCAGATTTAGCTTTGTTGAAAAGGATTTTAGGCTAGCTATTGAGTTCAGGGGTTTTTGTATTTTGGTGGGAAGGAAAATGCTTTTAAGTAGAGAGGCAAAGCATAGTGTGGTAAGTTTCAAACCATTGGGCATGGAGTCATGGAGTAAGACTGATGGTGCGTTTTCTTGGTCACAAGAGAAATGAGGAGCAACGTAGCTGCTTATGAAACAACATTTAAAGCTTAAAGATGGAATGAAAGTTAAGGAAAGAGAGGCAACAAAGAATCTCTCCAACAGTTTAGAAGAATGAAGATGAATAAACCTTATCTAGGAGCAGTTAAGAATTCTTAGATAATCAGTCATTCATATGTGAAATAGATCAATGTTATGAAACCAGCTCAAGAAAAGATAGAAAAGAAAGATCAACGCCTTAGAATTCAGCCTCTTCGAGGGGGCAACCTCCTTTACATTACATAAATGAACAATTCTTGGATGATACAAATGAAAATACCTCCTTTCTATATATAGGAGTCTAAGTGGTCCCAATACAATCAAAGCCTACATAACAATAATATTGTAGGGCACAACAGTAACAATGGTGGCCTTCTATGTGGCATAATAGTAACAATATGGGCACTACATGGGTACATCAATATAATAAGTGGGTTATACTAATAATAATAAGGGGTTACACTAGTAGTATAGGGGTCTAACATGCCCCTCTCCTTCAAAAAGCGTTGTCCTCAACGCTTGAGTAGTTCTTGATGCTTCTATATAAAATTCTTGTCCTCCCATGTGGAATATTCAGCAGGTAAGTTCTTCCACTTGATGAGATACTCTGAAATTGATCGATTTCGTAGCTATCGGGTTCTTGTTTCTGTGACTGCTCCAGGTTCCAATATGATTTTTCCTTCCTCTTCAATTTCTGGCAATATTGCTTGAATTGGGATCTTTTGCAACTTTTGAATAAGTGGCCATACTTCTTCGTTCTTCTTCCATTCTTCTGTTGCTTTGTTTATCCAATTTGGTTGGATAATATAAATAGCACAAAAAAATGCTTCCACATCTTCATCCTTGAAGCGTCTTCCCATTCGGTAAGGTCGCCATTTTTTAAGTGCATGTAGTATTGCCAACATTTCCTTCTCATAAATAGCTTGCTTGAGATGTAGCAGTAAAAATACCCAATCACTCACATCAAAACATTTTTCACTACGATGTTGATCTACTTGTTGTTTCATTTGATTTTGCACCGAAGTGGCGTTATCCTTTAAAAGTTGGAGAACTTGCTGTTGATGCTCGATATGATCTTTCTCTACTTGAACCTTTTTCTTCTTGATATGTCCTTCTATCTTTTGAGGAGTGGTAATTTCTTCCAGTCCTTTACAAGATATGGTCGGATTCATTTCTTGATGCTCGATGTGATCTTTCACTTCTTGAACATTTTTCTTCTTGATGTGTCCTTCTATCTTGATAGTTTGAGGAGTGGTAATTTCATCCATTGAATTACAAGATATGGTTGGATTCATTTCTTCTTTCTCGATGTGATCTTTCACATCTTGCACCTTTTTCTTCTTGATATGTCCTTCTATCTTGAGAGTTTGAGGAGTGGTAATTCTTGCCAATTCTTTACAAGATATGGTCTGATTCATTTCTTCTTTCTCTGGGGTGGTGTCCTGACGTATATCCTCTTCTTTTGATGTTTCTTGATCCTTTTCTTCCTCCTCTTCATATTCTATGTACAATAATTTCTTCTCAGCACACCTATGACCTTTAGTGCATTTGCTATCACAATTGTAACAAAGCCCTTTTTCTCTTTTTTCTTCCAATTGTTGTGGTGTAACCCTTGTAGGTTGTGGAAGGCTGGGAGAAACAACACTTCCATCTTTATAGTTGTGAGGGGTATGCTTCCTGGTTTCCATAATTTTTCTTTCCATTATGTCATAAAGCCCTTTTACTCTTTCCAATTGTTGTGGTGTTGCTCTAAAGAAGGTGTTGCTCTTTATATCCTCATAATGTGCTATCATTTCCTCCGTGAAAATTGACCACGTAACAAGTTTTTTACGAGAACAAAGCCCTTTGTACCATAAAAATTGATCTGGTTCTAAATATGAAGATGCAATACATACCTTTTGTAACAGTTGTACACCATGTATATCAAAATATTGCTCCATCTGAAGTATCCAATTTACCGGATCCTTGCCATCAAACTTCCTCATCTTGCTTTTTCTTGATTTTAGGAGCTCTACCTTGAAACGACTGTAACTCTGTACTTTAGGATCTTTAAGTTCTGAACTTATGACCTGTAGTAGCCCTCTGTGTCCTCTTTCCAATTCCACAATTCTGATCCAAATTGGATTCTCCAAGAAAACGTTATGCACAATCTCCCGCAGTGACCTGATTATAGACTAGTTCAGTAGAGCGAACTTGTATGAAGTTCCACGTGTCACTGTTTCAACCTTTGACTCTGAAAAATATATAAACAGAAACTACAGTCCGTCCTCTTTCTGTACCTTCTGACGAAATTTCAATCCGATGCTCAGAAAGAAAGTTATGACGATTTTCCCCAGGTCACCTGTTTTGAGTGTAATTCAGGAGTCTGCAAAAAGACCAACTTCCGTAGATCATATCTCCGAAAATGTCGCGCGAAAAGATCTGAAATTCGGACCCAAGTTTCAGCGCCAATTCTTCTCAAATGGGTTTTTTTTTGCGACTTCTGAAACGTCACAGAAAAAACGTTATAGCGAAAATGCCACGATGACCTATTTGGAGCAGCGAAACCCTAGAATCCAAAGCTTTGATACCAAATGTTATGAAACCAGCTCAAGAAAAGATAGAAAAGAAAGATCAACGCCTTATAATTCAGCCTCTTCGAGGGGGAAACCTCCTTTACATTACATAAATGAACAATTCTTGGATGATACAAATGAAAATACCTCCTTTCTATATATAGGAGTCTAAGTGGTCTCAATACAATCAAAGCCTACATAACAATAATATTGTAGGGCACAACAGTAACAATGGTGGCCTTCTATGTGGCATAATAGTAACAATATGGGCACTACATGGGTACATCAATATAATAAGTGGGTTATACTAATAATAATAAGGGGTTACACTAGTAGTATAGGGGCCTAACAATCAAACATGAGCCACAAAAGGAATTCATATTTATGTCTATATAAAGAGGAAAACATTTGAGAAGCCACAGAAACTGAGCATAGAGTGCGTTTAAGCAAATTCTAGACCAATCTTTTGTTCTGCGACCTGAGCATATATGAACATGAAATAACAGAGGTAGGGAACACTTATTGTATCATATTGCAGCACAAGAATTACTCATTTAACTCTTTAGAGACATCAATAACACATCAACAGTCCATCCTCCAATCTTGCATGTTGTCTTTGATTATAGAAAAATATTAGAAATACAGTGCGAGTCTCTCCTGGATACATTAGTCGACCAACCCTTCTAACAATGTAGGGGGAGGTATATATACAAAAATTCGATGCAAAAATATATGAGTCGACCGATAATAGTTCATAACTTCTCTGCCAACTCCTAAGCAGCAGTTGATGAGAAAGTAAATGGTGAAATAAATACAAATGTAACAGCTGTTCTTTTCTGCCAGGAAATATTGACTTTTGATTTCATTTGAGTCGGTTGGGGCTGTGCTCTAAAAAATCCGCGCTTTTTTGGGGCTTTCTACCCCAGCGTCTTTGCTTTGTGATTGCCTCAACCTATTCGGCGTGCTCTTTTGACTGCTCTGCCCGGTGCTCTCGTGCCTTAACCTGTGCTTGCTGGTGACCTGTAGCTGACTATGATTTTTAAAATAAACAAAAAAGGGGAAAAATTGATGCTACCTGGGCAAGATGGCCAGCATTGCCTACCACCAGTTCTCAGAAGGCAACTGATGCCTTTGTATTTTGACAAGTGTTTCATCGGCCTCTGTGTACTTGTAATAAATGGGCGGCACCTCAAACAGATGATTGACCTCATGCTCTAGGTAAAATAAGCTTTCCAGCCTGTCGTAGAGTGTCTGTCCTGTAGGCGGCCCTGCCTCTGCTGTAGAACTTGATGCAGCAGTAAGCTGATTTGTGACAAAATTCTTGAGCCTGGTAGCATATTGGTCACATGTCAATAGCTTTCCAGCGCTGGTCAATAGGCTGGGCAATCCTCTAATCTGTAGTGCTGCAAGCTTTACGTCAAAATTGTCTACATCCCTCTATATATCCCGACATCTTGCCTCTAGAGTTTGCACCAAGCTTCTCAATGTGAGCACACTTTTTGCTGTTAATATGGCATCTGTTCTGTTCATGATATGGAGTGCTGCCAGCTCTTCCCTAGTCTGATGATTCAGAAAGTTGATCATTCTGCTAGCCTGCTCAGGCATGTTTCCTAATGTTGCCTTGGCCCTCTGGTTTTCAAGCTTAGCACGGCCAATCAGTTCCACCTGCTCATATATTGCTTGAATTGACATCCATTGGCTAGTGATTGACTGATTTATTTTGGCCCACAGAAGTTTCTTTATTTCGGCCAAGGTTTTGTCCAAGGATAACTCTTTCTCCAGGGTTTTGATTTTGTCCTTCAGGGCCTTAATTTCTCTTGTCTGTTCAGCCACTGTCATTTTGGACTTATCATATTTTTCTTCTAGTTTAGCTAGCTTTTCTTTGGCCTCCTTTATTTTTGTTTCTTGTAACTTTAGCTCATTGATAGCTCTTGTAAACTCATCCACACTCGTGCTAGACTCAGGAACTGTTGTTGCTGCTGCTGTAGCTTCTGTAGCTGTTGTTGTGGCTGAAATAATTGGAGGGGTCACTACTGCTTGTGATGGAGGATCAGCAACAGTTGGGATTGTTTGAGGAGGCTGGGAGGTCGACACTCCCTGCTTTCCTTGCAGTGCTTTCTCCAATTCCCCTTCCAAATCAATTACTCTTTGGTTTAATTTCATCATTAAATCCAACTGATCCTCAGCTTCTTTCTCCTTTTGCAGTTCTTCTGTTTGAGGATGCTCAGTAGGAAGCAACCTCAATCTCTTCTTTAATGCAGCAATGTCATCATCTTTCTTTTTCATAAGGGTTCTCACACCCTTAGGATCTTTAGGATCATGTCCCAAGTCCACAATAATCTCCTCTAGTTTAGCCAGCTTTTCTGTGGCCTCCTTTATTTTTGTTTCTTGTAACTTTAGCTCATTGACAGCTCTTGTAAACTCATCCACACTCGTGCTAGACTCAGGAACTGTTGTTGCTGCTGCTGTAGCTTCTGTAGCTGTTGTTGTGGCTGAAATAATTGGAGGGGTCACTGCTGCTTGTGATGGAGGATCAGCAACAGTTGGGATTGTTTGAGGAGGCTGGGAGGTCGACACTCCCTGCTTTCCTTGCAGTGCTTTCTCCAATTCCCCTTCCAAATCAATTACTCTTTGGTTTAATTTCATCATTAAATCCAATTGATCCTCAGCTTCTTTCTCCTTCTGCAGTTCTTCTGTTTGAGGATGCTCAGTAAGAAGCAACCTCAATCTCTTCGTAGAAATGTCATCATCTTTCTTTTTCATAAGGGTTCTCACACCCTTAGGATCTTTAGGATCATGTCCCAAGTCCACAATGATCTCCTCCAGTGTTTTAATTCTATTCTCTTTGGCTGTGGAGGATTGTCTTTCAAAATCCAGCTCAGTGTTAGTATTCTTCAATGACTCTTTCAACTCATGGGCCCATGTGGCCTTCTCTGCAAGGGTGGCATGAAGCATTTCGGCTGTCTTCTTGTGTAATTCTATTTGATCCATTGGGTGAATGTCCTTGGCCAGGACCTCCAACCTTGTCTTAACAAAATCTAAAGCTGACTGTGGCTGCTGAACCTTGGGTTTGAGATGGCTGAAAAATCATCTTTTCTTGTTTGATATCAAATGCTGCCATCAATCTTTCCTGTTTGGCAGGTGTTGCCTTCAAGAATTGCTTATACAATTGCACTCTTAGTAGCTCATTTTGAGCCTTGATTTCTTTGAAGCTGGCCTTTGTGTTGGCTGGTTTCTTGCCTTTTTGTGTGGAGGAAGACACCTCCATGCCGTGTTGTCTATCTTGCTCTTGCTGAAAAGAGATTGTTGGTGTATGCAAGCTTGCTTCCCTTCTCGGGCTTTCTATGACCTCTTCATTGACCTCCTCCTCAATTGGAGAGTCCCCTCTTTGTCTTTTTGATTCAGGCTGCTGTGTAGACCCACTAGCAGGTGTGGAGTCTTCTTGGTCTCGCTTTCTGCCTCTTTCTTCATTGGTTGGAGTTTCCAGAGGCGGCACTTGCAGCGTTTCCATTTGGTGAGGAGGGGCTCGCATTTGAGTTTCTTCCATTGAGGTGACTGGCTGTTTCGTGACCGTTTGCTCTATCTCCATTGGCTCCTTCCCTTTGGCTGTACCTGTTGCTGAGTAGAAGCTCCTTGGGCAACTTGTGAAGCTGCAGCTGTAGAAGTGCCCTATTCAATTTGGTAAGGCAGCTTGAGATTTACTTGGTCAGCAGAATCCAAGTCAAGAGCCTTTTCAAGATCCTTAGCAGTTTGCTCCAAAGGTTCCTCTTGAGTAAATTCTTCAACTAAAGTCCCATGTGCCCATGCATCTTGATTAGCATATTTTTCAATGTCTGGGTGTTTGCAGTGGTCATAGGGTGTTAACCTATATTTGACTCTCCTAGCACTAATAAAGCCAAGAGGGTCATAGGGGACCCACCAAAAACTCCTTTTCAACTTAAATTGATCTTTGAGTATCAGGTCAGCATCTTGCCAACCATCCTTCTTGTTCATGATGAAGGGGCCTAGGCAGTCTTTGAATTTTAGTTGTGCCTTCTTCTTGGTGCTGTGGAAGTGAGTTAAATCTGAATTTATAAGCTGCCTATAGTATTCTAGTGCAAACAGCCTCATTGGCACATATCTCGGGAATCTGTAAGGACACAGCTCATAGCCATAAATTTTGATGATAGTATGGTCTTGATATAGGTACCAATCACCTAGTTTGTAATTCTTAGACAACTGTAAGATCTTTTTCATTTCAGAGGTTATTCTGGGAGGAGGAACCTTCATTAAGAGGCAGGACACAGGGTATACAAACTGGTCAATGAACTCACAGTATGAATATGGAGAGTGCTGGACTTGATGAAATACAAATGACCAAAAGACAACAAACCTCCTTTCTCCCTTTGAATCCAATTTCTTGATGGGACACTGGAAGCTTTCAGATTGATAAAAAATGAACAAATGAAAGATATAGGAGGAATATTTGAAAATTCCATGCCTATCTAGTCTAGTGAGCTGCTCATGGATTTTATTTGATATGAACCTGGCATAATTATACTTGACAGCAGGAGGTTGTCCTTGGCTGAAAGAAGAAAATATAACCAGCACTGTCTCGTCTACAAGTTCAGTTGTTGTGAAGCCCAACACATAGGATATCATATCTACCAGCAATTGGCCCACCTCATTGAAATGGTCATAAGGAAATGGGGGTGGTTCCTTTGGTTGGCAATATTCCCTCATAAATGTCTTAGCAATCATTTCAATCTTGGTACTAGGGAGCCAAGAGGCATCTTCCAGCAAATCATTTATGGAAAAGGGTGGTAGTGTTTGAGTCTTTTTGAAGTTCAACATCTGGTTGATGGAATCGGGAGTGGTGTAGAAAAGTATGCTTCCAGATGAAGACTTGACAGCCCTCTGACTTGATTCATAATTTGCAGCACAGAGGTGAATAATCCTAGGAAAAATATTCATAGAAGGGAGGAAAAAATGGGGTATATTGGACTCCCATATGCCAAACTTGTCAGTTTTGTTTATGAAATTGTTTCTCAACTGGCAGTAGGTGTGTAGATGATTCCTTTTGGCAACAAAGTCTTGAATAAGATAATTTGTATCGGCCAAGGGCATGGACTCAAGCTCTTTACTTGGTGGGTTGATGGGGGTAATGTTCAGAGCAGATGGAGTGGCCATTATGTAGCTTTGAATACTTTGAGCTGAAAGAAGGGCTAATGCAACAACTGGCTAATAGATTTTGCTTGCAGAAATTAGCAGGAGTAGGTGAACTGAACTCAAATGTAACAGTAGCTGGACAACTTGAGATCTTGTGCTGTAAGAGACCAATTTTGCGGAGTGTTGGGTCAATTTCCCTTTTTTCAGTGAATTTCTGGAGCTAGAGACTGTGAGGAACAGTGCAGAGGAGCAGAGGGTAATTGCAGTTTCAATGGACGGACTTGAACAGTGGAACAGGGTATTTGCCAGTAAAATTGTAAATGGGCATAGGATTTATGAAGCTTTTTCTGAAATGAAGGGTTTCCAGTGGGTTAAATGGAGTCTTAGGTGCGACAGAGTTACCAATTGGGGAGTTTTTTTTTCAGGTTTACAGTATGTGCAGTGGATAAACATGAAGAAAAAGAGTGCAACACGGGAAGATACGACAAATACCTTGTTCAAACGGCGCCGAAAGTGGACGAAGTAGCACACAGGTAAACTATGAAGCTGAATTGCAGGCCGCAGCAGCTTGCCTGGTCGCTTTGAATCTTTGGGAGTGAGAAAATGAATGAAACAGGAGACCAGAGCGTTCAAATGAACCAATAGAAATGAAATGTAACGGTCATTAGCACGCTTCTTTTAAGCAAAAATGGACATTTGGCGCTTTTGGCGCTTTTTCGGGATGATATCAGCGTGACGTCATCGGCGGGTCCCGGGTACGGATGGATAACGTGGCAGGATGACGTCAGCAGATGACGTCATCATGTACGGATGAGTGATGTGGCAGTGCGGTGGCAGTGGCACGGTAGAAGGGCACGGGTACAAAGGGATGAAGTGGCGGCAACGTGGCACGGCAACGGAGGCGAGGAGATGATGTCATAGGGGAGGACGTGGTGATGACGTCACACAGGCGAGGGCGGTAAGGAGTTTTGGGTGCACCGCCTTAGCGCCTGGGTGGTTTTGAGGGAGGGTGCTGTGCCACACCCGAGAGTTTGACGCATGGCGGGAGTTCGACGGCAAAACCGCTGAACTCCCGGACGTTAAACCTCTAGCTGTTGGCGCGTTCCAAGGACCCGCCCACCGTAGATCTTGGGC
This sequence comes from Pinus tabuliformis, assembly GCA_031772625.1. Classification (NCBI taxonomy): domain Eukaryota; kingdom Viridiplantae; phylum Streptophyta; class Pinopsida; order Pinales; family Pinaceae; genus Pinus; species Pinus tabuliformis. The sequence continues at coordinate 1,909,563,098 of CM062817.1, read as the reverse complement.
GGGCCAGATCTGACGGCTGGCGGGGCGGGTAAGGTGAGCGAAGGTTAATAACTGGGCCCACGCATTATTTAATTTAATTAATCACACGGTGGGGGGGTTTAACATTAATAAAGTGGGTTTTTCGGCATATACGAGCGGGGTTGAAAACTTTGGAACGTGGGTTTTGGGTTTATATGCATGCGGGGGTTAATTTAATTTTTAATAAAGTTTTTTAAACATTGAGCCTTTGGAAATAATGACTGCGGACGGTAGAAATGAAAGGTTATCAGTTTACCCAGGGGTTAACTGATCCCAGGGGAAAGGAGGAAGGCTAAATATAAGTCCCAGCTGGATTTAATAGTTTCCTAGCTTTTAGAACATATGGCTATAGTGCCCGGGGAGGGGATATTCATTATTTTTGGGATTTTATATAATTTTTGTAGTGAATGGGGATATAGGAGTGTTTTAGGGAGCTACATAGTAAAATTAGGAGTTAATATGGATTATGAGGTGAAAGAAGAGCAGAAGGCTAAGTTTTAACAGTAAAACTTAGATATAGGGGCAAATGAGAGTGAAAAGTGACTTTAGACAAGAAATGTGGCTTCTTTTCATTCAAGAAAGCCAACATTTTGACTTGATATTTCACAAAAATGAAATGGAATGAGGACTTGTTGGGCAAATCCCAAGGCCCTTTAGGGGGATGTTAGTAAGAGACTTTGAGAGGGAGGAGAAGGGAAGTTAGACATGCTTTGAAAATTCTGCCATTTAAACACTGCTTTGCTACCTGTGCCACTGATGAGATGAGCTGTCCTTGTCAAAGCCACCACTGAAGATAATCTTGTTTCCGCAACCCCAAGCTACCTACCCTTTTTACAACACCAAGCATTTTTTGTTACTTCAGGAAGGGTGCACTTAGACTTGCAAACCCTGATTTTTTTTTTTTTTTTAAACTTCCTTTCCTATCTAAAACTACCCCTGTTTCTTCCAAGGGCCCAGATTAAGTTGTTGGGCTCCTTCATTCTCTACCTAGTTGCTACTCTGCCAAGCTTAAGCTGTTTGGACAGATACATTCTCTATATTCTAAAGAAAAAAATTTAAACCTAGGGGAACCAAGCCTAAGCTGTTTGGCTTTCCCCTTAACTGAGAAACCATTCAACAATGGAACTTTTGCAGCATGGAAAATATGAACATTTTTGGTACTTCCACTGTCAATCATGAAATATGAAACCTGTTGCAAGAGGAGGCTAACAGTGGCTCCACTTGGGGATGGCTTTTCCTTGTGAAAAGCCAAGAACAGCAGGTCAGATTGCCTTAGTTTTCAACTACTTCTGTACTCTAAAAACTTTCCTTTTGTTGGCTGCTTTATTTATATATATAATAGCAGAGTTGAAGAGATTAGGGCCTTCACCTCGGGCATCAACCGCATCAAGCTGCTATCAAACAGAAAACTGAAATCCTACCTACCTACCCTAATAAGCACTTGTTGGTTGGTTAGGTAAAATGAAAGAACCAGTGCAACCACTTTAGCACTTGTAGAAGAAAACAAACTGTTTGACTGATAGTTGGTGAAATCAGAAATACTTTCTGGTCATGTGCTCCCATAATCAAGATCGTGACATATGAAGGTATTTGTTGAACTTCATGGTCTTCATAGAGAAAATTTGTTACATATTTTGAGCTGAAAAGATCCTCCATGTAATCAGCTACAGGATCTATAAAAGCATTATGTGGGAGAGTTTCTTCTAGGCTTGTTTTGTCTGATGGAACAGCTGCATCCTTAGTAATGACCTCTACAGTGAATAATTCATTCTTTCTCTTGAAAGCTTGATCATCTTTAGTCTGTAAGTCAGAAGGTAATACAATTTCCTTATGACTAGGAGAAGGAATATTTTGGAAGAACTCTTTAGGATTAGGAAAATCATATGACTGAATTTGAGAATGCAAAAATTCAATCTCATTCTCATGTTCTTCAACAACTAGGTCCAGGAAAGATAATCTGATTTGAGGCTGTTTGTTATGAAACCAGCTCAAGAAAAGATAGAAAAGATAAAGCCACGCCTTAGAATTCAGCCTCTTCGAGGGGGCAACCTCCTTTACATTACATAAATGAACAATTCTTGGATGATACAAATGACAAAACCTCCTTTCTATATATAGGAGTCTAAGGAGTCACAATATAATCCAGCCGACCTAACAATAATAATAGAAAGCCACAAAAATAACAATAGAGGTATTCTATGGGGCACAGAAATAATAATATGGGGGTAATAGGGGCACAACAATATAAATAAGGGGTATAACTACAATAGTAATGGGGTAATCACTAGTATTATAGGGACTGAACATGCCCCTCTCCTTCAAAAAAGTGTTGTCCTCAACGCTTGAGTAGTTCTGGATACTTCTGCATAAAATTCTCATCCTCCCATGCGGAATCTTCAGTGGATAAGTTCTTCGACTTGATAAGATACTCTGAAATTGATCGATTTCATAGCTGTTGAGTTCTTTTTTCTGTGACTTCTTCCGGTTCCAATATAATTTTTCCTTCCTCGTCAAGTTCTGGCAATATTATTTGAATTGGGAGCTTGTCGCCTATAACTTTCTTTAAACATGAAACATGGAAAACTGGGTGCAATCGAGAAGCTGCAAGAAGCTCCAATTTGTATGCCATAGTACCAATCTTTTGCAACACCTTGTATGGACCATAATACTTTGGTGATAATTTATTATCCTTCTTAGCTTGCTTTAGGGACATTTGCTTATAGGGTTGTAGCCATAGGAATACCCAATCACCTACATCAAAACTTCTTTCTCTGTGACGTTGATCTGCCTTTTGTTTCATTCTATTTTGTGCCAACACGAGGTTATCCTTTAAGAGTTGGAGGACTTGTTGTTGATGTTCGATGTGATGTTCCACTGCCTGAACCTTTTTCTTCTTGATATGTCCTTCTATCTCTAGAGTTTAAGGAGTGGTAATTTCTTCCAATCCTTTACAAGATATGGTTGGATTCATTTCTTGATGGTCGATGTGACCTTTCACTTCTTGAACTTTTTTCTTCTTGATATGTCCTTCTATCTTGAAAGTTTGAGGAGTGGTAATTCCTGCCAATGCTTTACAAGATATCATCTGATTCATTTCTTCTTTCTCTGGGGCGGGGTCCTGGCATATATTTTCTTCCTTTGATGTTTCATGTTCCTTTTCTTCGTCCTCTTCATATTCTATGTAAAATAATTTCTTCTCAGCACACTTATGACCTTTAGTGCATTTTCTATCACAATTGTAACAAAGCCCTTTTTCTCTTTTTTCTTCCAATTGTTGTGGTGTAACCCTTGTAGGTTGTGGAAGGCTAGGAGAAACAACACTTTCATCTTTATAGTTGTGAGGGGTATGCTTCCTAGTTTCCATAATTTTGCTTTCCAATATGTCACAAAGTGCTTTTACTCTTTCCAATTGTTGTGGTGTTGCTCTAAAGAAGGTGTTGCTCTTTGTATCCTCATAATGTGCTATCATTTCCTCCGTGAAAATTGACCACGTAACAAGTTGTTTACGAGAACAAAGCCCTTCATACCATAAAAATTGATCCGGTTCTAAATATGAAGATGCAATACATACCTTTCGTAATAGTTGTACACCATGTAGATCAAAATATTGCTCCATCTGAAGTATCCAATTTACCAGATCCTTGCCATCAAACTTCCTCATCTTGCTTTTTCTTGATTTTAGGAGCTTGATCTTGAAAAAACTGTAACTCTGAACTTTCAAATCTTTAAGTTCTGAAAATTATGAGCTGTAGTAGCCCTCTGTATCCTCCTTCCAATGCCATCAGTCTAATCCAAATTGGATTCTCCAAGGAAGAGTTATGCACAATCTTCCAAGATGACCTGATTATAGACTAGTTCGGTAGAGCGAACTTGTACGACGTGCCACGAGTCACTGTCTCAACCTTTGAATTTGAAACACACATACAAGAAACTACAGTTCGTTCTCTTTCTATGCCTTCTTACAAAAATTCAATCCGATCCCTAGAGAGAAAGTTATGACGATTTTCCCTAGGTCACCTATTTTGAATGTCATTCAGGAGTTTGCAAAAAGACCAACTTCCTCAGATCATATCTCCGAAACTATCGCGCTAAAAGCTTTGAAATTTGGACCCAAGGTTCAGCACGATTTCTTCTCAAATGGATTTTTTTTGCGACTTCTGAAACATCACATAAAAAATGTTATAGCGAATATGCCACGATGACCTGTTTGGAGCAGCAAAACGCTAGAATCCAAAGCTCTGATACCAAATGTTATGAAACCAGCTCAAGAAAAGATAGAAAAGATAAAGCCGCGCCTTAGAATTCAGCCTCTTCGAGGGGGCAACCTCCTTTACATTACATAAATGAACAATTCTTGGATGATACAAATGAAAAAACCTCCTTTCTATATATAGGAGTCTAAGGAGTCACAATATAATCCAGCCGACCTAACAATAATAATATAAAGCCACAAAAATAACAACAGAGGGATTCTATGGGGCACAGGAATAACAATATGGGGGTAATAGGGGCACAAAAATATAAATAAGGGGTATAACTACAATAGTAATGGGGTAATCACTAGTATTATAGGGACCCAACACTGTTTTATTGTTTTGACTTTTAACAGCACAGATCTAACAAAATCTTGATCAAGTTCAGATTGGGATAACAGCTTCCTGAATTCATCTAAAGCTTGCTCTATTGCAAGATCTTCCACACATGCAGTCATCCTGTCTCACTATTTTCTCTTTGACCTGGGATTACTTAGCCGAAGTGGTGTTCTGAAACTTTGAAACTTTAGATCTTTAAACAACAATTTTAGGTATTCCCTTTTCAGGTCCGCTCCTCCAGTGGAATCTTGTTTGAAAATAAGGTGGAGTCGTCAGGTGGGTGATTCAACTCTGAAGTGCCTGATCTCTGTCCACCCTCACGGATCAGAAATGAATTTGTGAAAATGCTTCTGAAGGACAGTGATGACTTTCTCTCAAAGAAAATGAGAAAGAAACTTCTCAAGGTCTGGTTCTCTCAGTGGAGATTTCTTACCTTCTTTGTGAAACTTTGTGAAATTATCTGAGGAAAGTCCTTAGCGGAGTCGCCATTATGTTATCACTCAGGTTGTCCTTAAGCTCCGGAAAAGGATACGGCCGAGGTAACCACAGACCAACTTTGGACTGCAGGTTCTAGCCCACCTCCAATCAGAGAGGGCTCTCTCTTTCAGATTTAGCTTTGTTGAAAAGGATTTTAGGCTAGCTATTGAGTTCAAGGGTTTTTTTATTTTGGTGGGAAGGAAAATGCTTTTAAGTAGAGAGGCAATGCATAGTGTGGTAAATTTCAAACCATTGGGGATGGAGTCACGGAGTAAGACTGATGGTGCGTTTTCTTGGTCACAAGAGAAATGAGGAGCAAGGTAGCTACTTATGAAACAACATTTAAAGCTTAAAGATGGAATGAAAGTTAAGGAAAGAGAGGCAATAAAGAATCTCTCCAACAGTTTAGCAGAATGAAGATGAATAAACCTTATCTAGGAGCAGTTAAGAATTCTTAGATAATCAGTCATTCATATGTGAAATAAATCAAACATGAGCCACAAAAGGAATTCATATTTATGTCTAGATCAAGAGGAAAACATTTGAGAAGCCACAGAAACTGAGCATAGAGTGCGTTTAAGAAAATTCTAGACCAATCTTTTGTTCTGCGACCTGAGCATATATGAACATGAAATAACAGAGGTAGGGAACACTTATTGTATCATATTGCAGCACAAGAATTCCTCATTTAACTCTTTAGAGACATCAATAACACATCAACAGTCCATCATCCAAGCTTGCGTGCAGTCTTTGACTATAGAAAAATATCAGAAATACAGTGCGAGTCTCTCCTGGATACATTAGCCGACCAACCCTTCCAACAATGTAGGGGGAGGTATATATACAAAAATTGGATGCAAAAATATCTGAGTCGGAAGTTAATAGTTCATAACTTCTCTGCCAACTCCTAAGCAGCGGTTGATGAGAAAGTAAATTCTGAAATAAATACAAATGTAACAGATGTTCTTTTCTGCTCGGAAATATTATCTTTTGATTTCATTTGAGTCGGTTGGGGCCGTGCTCTAAAAAATCCACGCTTTTTTGGGGCTTGCTGCCCTAGCGTCTTTTCTTTGTGACTGCCTCAACCTGTTCGGCGTGCTCTTTTGACTGCTCTGCCTGGTGCTCTCGTGCCTTAACCTGTGCTTGCTGGTGACCTGAAGCTAACTGTGATTTTTAAAATAAACAAAAAAGGGGAAAAACTGACGCTACCTGGGCAAGACGACCAACATTGCCTACCACCAGTTCTCAGAAGGCAACTGATGCCTTTGTATTTTGACAAGTGTTTCGTCGGCCTCTGTGTACTTGTAATAACTGGGCGACATCTCAAACAGATGATTGACCTCATGCTCCAGGTAAAATAAGCTTTCCAGCCTGTCGTAGAGTGTCTGTCCTGTAGGCGGCCCTGCCTCCGCTGTAGAACTTGATGCAGCAATAAGCTGATTTGTGACAAAATTCTTGAGCCTCGTAGCATATTGGTCACATGTCAATAGCTTTCCTGCGCTGTTCAACAGGCTGGGCAATCCTCTAATTTGTAGTGATGCAAGCTTTACGTCAAAATTGTCTGCATCCCTCTGTATATCCCAACATCTTGCCTCCAAAGTTTGCACCAAGCTTCTCAATGTGAGCACAATTTTTGCTGTTAATATGGCATCTGTTCTGTTCATGATATGGAGTGCTGCCAGCTCTTCCCTAGTCTGATGATTCAGAAAGTTGATCATTCTATTAGCCTGCTCAGGCATGTTTCCTAATGCTGCCTTGGCCCTCTTGTTTTCAAGCTTAGCACGGCTAATCAGTTCCACCTGCTCATATATTGCTTGAATTGACCTCCATTGGCTGGTGATTGACTGATTTATTTTGGCCCACAGAAGTTTCTTTATTTCGGCCAAGGTTTTGTCCAAGGATAACTCTTTCTCCAGGGTTTTGATTCTGTCCTTCAGGGCCTTAATTTCTCTTGTCTGTTCAGCCACTTTCATTTTTGACTTATCATATTTTTCTTCTAGTTTAGCCAGCTTTTCTTTGGCCTCCTTTATATCTGTTGCTTGTAGCTTTAGCTCGTTGACAGCTCTTGTCAACTCATCCACACTCGTGCTAGACTCAGGAACTGTTGTTGCTTCTGTTGTAACTTCTGTAGCTGTTGTTGTGGCTGAAATAATTGGACGGGTCACTGCTGCTTGTGATGGAGGATCAACAACAGTTGGGATTGTTTGAGGAGGCTGGGAGGTCGACTCTCCCTGCTTTCCTTGCAGTGCTTTCTCCAATTCCCCTTCCAAATCAATTACTCTTTGGTTTACTTTCGTCATTAAATCCAACTGATCCTCAGCTTCTTTCTCCTTCTGCAGTTCTTCTGTTTGAGGATGCTCAGTAGTAAGCAACCTCAATCTCTTCTTTAATGCAACAATGTCATCATATTTGTTTTTCATAAGGGTTCTCAGACCCTTAGGATCTTTAGGATCATGTCCCAAGTCCACAATGATCTCCTCAAGTGTTTTAATTCTATTATCTTTGGTTGTGGAGGACAGTCTTTCAAAATCCAGCTCAGTGTTAGTATTCTTCAATGACTCTTTCAACTCATGGGCCAACGTGGCCTTCTCTGCAAGGGTGGCATAAAGCATTTCGGCTGTCTGCTTGTGTAATTCTATTTGATCCATTGAGTAAATGTCCTTGGCCAGGACCTCCAACCTTGTCTTAACAAAATCTGCAGCTGACTGTGGCTGCTGAACCTTGGGTTTGAAATGGCTGAAAATCATCTTTTCTTGTTTGATATCAAATGCTGCCATCAATCTTTCCTGTTTGGCAGGTGTTGCCTTCAGGAATTGCTTATACAATTGCACTCTTAGTAGCTCATTTTGAGCCTTGATTTCTTTGAAGCTGGCCTTGGTGTTGGCTGGTTTCTTGCCTTTTTGTGTGGAGGAAGACACCTCCATGCTGTGTTGTCTATCTTGCTCTTGCTGAAAAGAGCTTGTTGGTGTATGCAGGCTTGCTTCCCTTCTCGGGATTTCTATGACCTCTTCATTGACCTCCTCCTCAATTGGAGAGTCCCCTCTTTGTCTTTTTGATTCAGGCTGCTGTGTAGACCCACTAGCAGGTGTGGAGTCTTCTCGGTCTCGCTTTCTGCCTCTTTCTTCATTGATTGGAGTTTGCAGAGGAGGCACTTGTAGCGTTTCCATTTGGTGAGGAGGGGCTCACACTTGAGTTTCTTCCATTGAGGTGACCGGCTGTTCCGTGACCGTTTGCTCTGTCTCCATCAGCTCCTTCCCTTTGGCTGTACCTGTTGCTGATGTAGAAGCTCCTTGGGCAGCTTGTGAAGCTGCAGCTGTAGAAGTGCCCTCTTCAATTTGGTAAGGCATCTTGATATTTACCTGGTCAGCAAAATCCAAGACAAGAGTCTTTTCAAGATCCTTAGCAGTTTGCTCCAAAAGTTCCTCTTGAGTAAATTCTTAAACTAAAGTCCCATGTGCCCATGCATCTTGATTAGCATATTTTTCAATGTCTGGGTATTTGCAGTGGTCATAGGGTGTTAACCTATATTTGACTCTTCTAGCACTAATAAAGCCAAGAGGGTCATAGGGGACCCACCAGAAACTCCTTTTCAGCTTAAATTAATCTTTGAGTATCAGGTCAGCATCTTGCCAACCATCCTTCTTGTTCATGATGAAGGGGCCTAAGCGGTCTTTGAATTTTAGCTGTCCCTTCTTCTTGGTGCTGTGGAAGTGAGTTAAATCTGAATTTATAAGCTGCCTATAGTATTCTAGTGCAAACAGCCTCATTGGCACATATCTCGGGAGCCTGTAAGGACACAGCTCACAGCCATAAATTTTGATGACAGTATGGTCTTGATATAGGTACCAATCACCTACTTTGTAATTCTTAGACAGCTGTAAGATCTTTTGCATTTCATAGGTTATTCTGGGAGGAGGAACCTTCATTAAGAGGCAGGACACAGGGTATACAAACTGGTCATTTAACTCACAGTATGAATATGGAGAGTGTTGTACTTGATGAAATACAGATGACCAAAAGACAACAGACCTCATTTCTCCCTTTGAATCCAATTCCTTGATGGGACACTGGAAGCTTTCAGATTGATAAAACATGAAGAAATGAAAGATATAGGAGGAATATTTGAAATTTTCCTGCCTATCTAGTCTAGTGAGCTGGTCATGGATTCTATTTAATATGAACCTGGCATAATTATACTTGATAGCAGGAGGTTGTCCTTGGCTGAAAGAAGACAATATAACCAGCACTGTCTCGTCTACAAGTTCAGTTGTTGTGAAGCCCAACACATAGGATATCATATCTACCGGTAGTTGGCCCACCTCATTGAAATGGTCATAAGGAAATGGAGGCGGTTCCTTTGGTTGGCAATTTTCCCTCATAAATGTCTTAGCAATCATTTCAATCTTGGTACCAGGGAACCAAGAGGCATCTTCCAGCAAATCATTTATGGAAAAGGGCAGTAGTGTCTGAGTCTTTTTGAAGTTCAACATCTGGTTGATGGAATCGAGAGTGGTGTAGAAAAGTATGCTTCCAGATGAAGACTTGACAGCCCTCTGACTTGGCTCATAATTTGCAGCACAGAGGTGAATAATCTCAGGAAAAATATTCATAGAAGGGAGGAAAAAATGGGGCAGATTAGACTCCCATATGCCAAACTTGTCAGTTTTGTTTATGAAACTGTTTCTCAGCTGGCAGTAGGTGTGTAGATGATTCCTTTTGGCAACAAAGTCTTGAATAAGATAATCTGTATCGGCCAAGGGCATGGACTCAAGCTCTTTACTTGGTGGGTTGAAGGGAGTAATGTTCAGATCAGATGGAGTGACCATTATGAAGCTTTGAATACTTTGAGTTGAAAGAAGGGCTAATGCAACAACTCGCTAACAGATTTTGCTTGCAGAAACTAGCAGGAGTAGGTGAACTGAACTCAAATGTAACAGTAGATGGACAACTTGAGAGCTTGTGCTGTAAGAGACCAATTTTGCGGAGTGTTGGGTCAATTTCCCTTTTTTCAGTGAATTTATGGAGCTAGAGACTGTGAGGAACAGTGCAGAGGAGCAGAGGTTAATTGCAGTTTTAGTGGACGGACTTGAACAATGGAATAGGGTATTTGTCAGTAAAATTGTAAATGGGCATAGGATTTATGAGGCTTTTTCTGAAATGAAGGGTTTCCAGTGGGTTAAATGGAGTCTTAGGTGTGGGAGAGTTACCAATTGGGGAGTTTTTTTTTCAGGTTTACAGTATGTGCAGTGGATAAACATGAAGAACAAGAGTGCAATAGGGGAATATACGACAAATACCTGGTTCAAACGGTGCCAAAAGTGGACGAATTGGCACGCAGGTAAACTTTGAAGTCGAATTGCAGGCTGCAGCAGCTTGCCTGGTCGCTTTGAAGCTTTGGGAGTGTGAAAATGGATGGAACAGGAGACCAGAGCGTTCAAATGAACCAATAGAAATGAAATGTAATGGTCATTAGCGCACTTCTTTTAAGAAAAAATGGACATTTGGCGCTTTTGGTGCTTTTTCGAGATGACGTCAGCGTGATGTCATCGGCGGGTCCCGGTGTTATAGACATTTTTGTGCCTTACAACATTTAGCATAAAATGTCCATAATCTAAGGGATCCAAAGTCCCTAAACATGTTGTTCCTACCCCTAGAGGAACAAGGCTAACAAACCACAGCAATTCACAGAAGTTCTCCACCAGAAAATGCTCAAAAACAAGTCAATTCAGGATCATTTCAGTGGCTCCACTAGCTGTTTGCGCTGAATGTCAAAGCCAACACTGGCTACCTGCGCTGAATATCAAAGGCAACACTGGCTACCTGCGCTGAGCGAGAGTTGACATGTGGAAAGTTCATTTCTCAAGGTGTCAAAACCCAGGAATCTTCCAAAATGACACTTGCCTCAGGGAATTCGACTATGATGAGTAAGAGGTTCCAAATCTCCAAGTGGAAGCAAGAACCTCCAAGTGGAATCAAGAACTGACAGAGGGAGAGGACACTAGTCAGATCTCAAGCTGACTCATCCTCTCTCCAAACATCTATATATGGATCTCTCCTCCATGAGATCTAGAGGCTGGAATTTTGTTATTACAAAGAATTGATGTTGGTTTGAGATTGGAATCATTGGGTGCTTAATGCTTTGAAGGGGGTGAAGATAGGAATTCCATTTGCTGGGAAGGAGATGCTGGATTGGAGCCCTCTGGGTTGTATCTCTTCCTGAACCTTGTTATTCATCAATAAAGCTATCTTGGTTTCTCCTATATACTGATGTATTTTTGATGTATGATTGCATTAGTATGTTTAGTTTATTTCTAATCCTGAACTAGTTATGAATATGAATCCATGTCTTGTGTAGTGTTCTCTTCTTGTGATCTTGAAGAAACCTCTTGAAGCTGGGCGAGTGAGAAGGCAAGTAGCTGGGAACTCTCCAAGAGAAGAGAAACCGGATCGGGGGACAAACGGAAGACACCGGTGAGTCCATCCATCTCTCTTCATTCTTAAGTCATAAAGGAAGAATACTAGAATAGTTGTCTCTATTTGTTGCTAAGGCACTGTCACACCTTAGGTGGATAGGATCGTCTTGCATAGCCATTTTTCCCCACAACAAATTGGCGACTCCGCTGGGGAGATTTGTTTAGTCATTTTATTTGTGTTTCTATCATTGTTTGTTTCATAGACTCGACAGCAACAATCGAACTGCATCTGCTATTCCCAGATGCAAAGTAGACAGTTGCTGCTTTGATCCAATCCCTGGACCTGTCTATGATCTGAACAATGGACTCACAAATGATTTGATGATCCTTTGTGATATATATTAGTACCCCCTCAAAGCATCCCTTTGATTGCACCTTGCTTGTTGCTTTTATTTGGCCTGAAACAGTAGATTAAATAGCAATCTTTGACCCAGAAACCAGTGAGAAACGAGAGTTTCTCCTTCAGCGCAGACCCAGTGAAGGGATTCTGCATTTCAACGCAGGTCCTGTGAAGGCTACCTGCGCTGAATGTCAAAACCCCTGTGTTGAGGTTGCGCTGAACCAGTTTTCCCTTGTGCAGCTGGGGTTCTCTGCTCTGTTTTTCCTTGTTTTGATCTCTGATTTTTGCAACCTGTAACCAACATAGGTACCAGTCTGATAACTCCTTTTCTCTGCTTATATTCCGCCTCCTTTTGTACAAAAAGACTGTGAGTGTTTTTATGTGTTTGTGGCGTCATTTACAGTTTTCCTTTGCAAGAGTGAAATAGTCATCTTGTAGCCCTTGATTCAGATCTGTTGATTGTGATCTTAGGAGAGGGTTCATTGGCTGTTTGCAGTTGATTATACATTTACTTTTGCATTTGGTTTGAGTTTGTCTCTTTTAAGTGTCGAAACAACTATTCATTTCGAAAATCGTTAAGTGTTGTAATCTCCTCTACCCTCTCTGATTTCGAAAAAGTAAACTTGTTTGTATTTGTCATTTAAAAGCAAATTCAAAGTTGTACAAAAAGCTTTCTTTGTAGGCATCAATACTAAGAAAGCGGAACAAACACCTGCATTGTGCATTTGCATCTTGATAGTTTGCATGTTTGATTTAGGAAAAGTGCATTAGGGTGTGCTGATTGCTCTTTGAGAAAAGATGGTGTCTTTCTTTTCCCTTAGTAGCTAGGATTTTCAAAGTTGAAAAGATATAAAGCTTGCTTATCATCTTTAGACTGCATTTAGGAATTGTATCATACATCTCGTGGTGAACCTTGAAAGGCAAACTTCTAAAAAGATCAACCTAAAATAAATTGAATGAACTTAACAACGCTTTGCAACATAACACACAACATAGAGGTCTAGGCTAGAGACGTGTTCCGGCGTCGTAAAGCCTGGTGACTGTCGATCTCGTGGATGGTGGGTGATTCCTCCTGAGGGACGATAGCGCCAGTACGGATTGTGCTCCCACGTACCGTCGCGTATATATTGGGAGACCCCTATAGGCATAAAACCTTTATCCTTAGGAAGCCGTGTCGGCCGCCCTACTGATCGCAATGCACTGAACACAACATTCAGGAAGATCGATCGCCCGTACCCTAAAAAGTATTCTGCGGTTTTGCAAAACGTTTGGCACACCCTCTGCCTAGAACTCCAGAGCAGTTCCTTTTGGCCTTTTTCAGACTCTATAACGGAAAAAGTCCATCCGAGCATTTGTCACTTCGGGCTCGTTAAAACATCGAAGGAGACTAGAGTCATCTTTAGCTTTTTCTCGACTCTTTAAAAGTGAAAAAGCAAGTTGTGTCTAAAGCGTCGTTAAAATTTATTTTAAATGGAACAATCACCCCTATTCCTGCGTTGATCTTTAGGTTGAAAAAATGGAGCACACCAACCAAGGAATTCCCCTTGGTGGAAATCCTAGTCCCTTCTCCTCTTGGGGAGATGTTGGTGCGCCCCATATGGCCACATTGTCGCTTCCAGGACTGACAATTGGCCTGCCGATCTGGCTCTTTTCAGCCAATGTCGTTCAGAACACCACTATTCCTGAACGGTCGAGTCAACAGTTAGATCAGACTAGAGTTGCCCACCAGCCTTCCACTTCATCTAATTCTTCCTCTCCTCCTTCCTCTTCGCTTGCCGGAACTGGTAAAACAAAAAACCAGGTTCCTAAGGAGAAGAAGGAAAAGAAGAAGAAAGAGAAGAAGAAGAAGGAGCCAAAAGCGACTGGGGGCAAACAAGTGTCGTCTGACAAAAATCCACACAGCATTGACTAGGCCTAAATCTCCATGTGCCATATGCAAGGGAGACCACTTCCACAGAGATTGTCCCTGCATCCCTCGGATACTAAGGGACTGGTCTCCCCGTTTGCACAATTCGGTAGCGTCAACCTCTGATAGCCATGTTGACTGCTCACCATCAACTAGTGAAAGTGAAGCCACAGGACAGAGAGGGAAAGCTAGATTTCCCTGCAAACTGTGTGAAGGCGACCATGCCATCCACCGTTGTCCCTTCTTAGACGAGGCTAAAAGAGTTTTGGAAGATCGCCCGGTTTTACCAGTGCAACTTCCTCCTGGATATCAAAAACTCCTGCCAAGTCCTTCACTAGTTGAGAACCCGGCTGGCCCGCCTAGGTGGTCAGCCGAAGCACCTATCATTGAAGATGAACCATCTGGATCCATGCCTGACGAAAGTCAAAAGGTTGAGGCGGCAGTTGACCCAGTTTTGCCTTCAGAGGCTCTATCTTCGAATGATACCATCATAGAGGAGAATAAAGACGACACCGTCCAAATTCTCTTCATCAACACAGACTCCGACGAACAAGGGGGAAATTTTCCCATTCCTTTATCGCAGGAAGGAACTTCGTCAGAGTCATATCCGGCCGTCTATTCAGTCCCATCACCAAGCAACCTAGTTGTCTCGTTCGACTGGAACCAACTAGGCAGACCTCGGTTGCCAGCAAGCATACCATTCAGAATTATCATTCAAATATACAGAATGGTAATGGCTGGCACTATCATCGATGAGGGGGCATCTGTGAGTATCCTTTCCTCTATTTCTTGGAAAGCGCTTGGTTCGCCAGCGCTTTTGCCTGAAATGAGAAATATATCAGGCTTTGATAAAGGAACCAGTCGACCTTTAGGGATCCTCCCAATGTGCCCATAACATTGAAAGGGAAGACCGTTCAAATGAACGTGATGGTCGTTCAAGGACCCTTGGATTATAACCTACTCCTTGGACGAGACTATATATATTGCATGGGGGCCCTCGTCTCCTCACTCTTTAGAGTAATGTGTTTTCCACATGAAGGAAAAGTGGTCAAGCTCGTGGACCAACTTTCATTTCCCGGATCACGCATCGCAAATAGTCATATACCATCCCTAAATGGTCTTTTCATGCAAGAAATGTCTCAACCCACGGTCCGTCCTCCTGATGAGCGCGAGTAATCCGGGAGGATATGACTGGAACCCAGGGGGCATGCGTCCTGGTCTGCTTTGGCAGGAAAACTTTGGGTATAAGGTAGGTTTCCGCAGGAGAATATGACTAGTCTGTACCCCGCCCATGCTGGAAGAGGGTTATTCTAGAATAAGATTCTTTTGTCAAAGTTATGTGAGTTGACGAACTAAGTCTCTCACCGTTGTCTATTTCGGTAGACATTGCCGAGGAAGTGTTTTGTTTGAAAGATTAACGAGACAATCTTTGGGTAACCTGAAAGAGGTAGGCCTCTCTCGGTAAAACAATTGTTTTGTCGGACTAAAGTAGGGGTAACCTTGAAATCGTACTTTATGCCTGGGGGCATGCAAACCTTTTTGAGTGCAAGCAAGGGGCAGCTATTTATTTTTTAAATTTTTAGATCCTTCCCTTTAAACCTGTAGGTCTAACCCTTTAAACTCGTAGGATTAGTCGTTTCCGAACTTGCATAACGAAAGGATCCGGGGCAAAGCTTCGTGAGATGAAGCTCCATAAAAAATAGAATCTCAATGAGACACTCTTATCATATGACTGGTATATCGAGCAGTTTTAGCACACAGTTCATGCTCGTTAAAAAATAAACACAAGATCCGAGCAGTTTTAGCACATAGTTCATGCTCGTTAAAAAATAAACATAAGATCGAGCAAATGTTTCCACCTGCGTTTAAGCTCGTTAAAAAATGAACTACCCGGTAAATAACCACTGTGAACATAATATTATCAGCCATTAAAGCCTTGGTCGTGTTTGCACCATCACCTCCACTTTTCATTTGGCCGATCGTTCACCTCCATATGATTGTTTACCCATTTTGAGGAACAGCTGCGAAGAGTGATTTCACCTAGCCATCCTTGTGACACAGCCATGATTGGAAAATTCCAACCTGTACCTGGAATCAGCTGCTAACCTGTTTCATCACTCGTTTCTCAAAAGACGAGTCTTCTTTAAGCTCTTTTCATCTGACTCGTAAAATATGAAAAGATTGCCGAGTCCTTGGCCTTCCAGCTCGTTAAAGGGACAGGAAGTGCTATCCCTCCTCTAGATTTTAATCTTTTTGGACCTGAGGGATTATTGCACAAAAAGATCGAGCGCTTGTTTTATTCGGCCCGTTAAAACTATCGAAAACTCATCCCTTCTGTATTGTTTTATACTTTTTCGGACTTAAGGGATTAGATGACGAAAAAGGACTTTTGGAGTTAACTTTATGTACCTTTTCAGACTCTCTAAAAATGAAAAGGACCGAGTTATCCTTGTCGTTAGACTCGTTAAAATCATTAAATAGCGACAAACTTTTCTTTAGACGAGAACGAGTTTCACTATCGCTAAGCTCGTTAAAACATAGCGATGGGATTGCCCGAAGGGCAGGTTATAGAACAAGCATATGTTATCCTCCTCAAGCTTGACAAAAATAAAGAGGTACTGGTCAGCAATGACTGGGGAAAAATTGGGAGAAACTCAAGAAAACTTTGATGGTAGCAAGTCGCTCTTGAACATGACACTTTTCCTCCGTACCACAATCGGGTTGGGTTGTTTCATTCACCGGTCACATCCATGGTTTCGCCATACCATCCATATTTGGGGTAATGCTACCAATCCATCGCATCAGTGTTGCCATATGTTCAAGAGAAGTCGTTCAGAAAAGTCAACCGTGTCCCATCCACTGCCATACATTATCCTTCATCCTTTCATGACCGCCACCTTGAATCATATGTCACAGATCGTTTTCACCTCCATTAAAATCATTAGCTCCGTTCCGTGTCACTGATGTGGGATTCATTAAGGCCCTCCTTTGACAGATCGCTTCTTGTCGACATCAGCTCATTATCCAAGAAGTTGATCTAGGAACAACCCCTTCAGTACTTTGAAGCTTGCATGCCTCAATGGCAAGTTTCTCACTTTCGGCGACAGGTATACATCAATGACCTTCGAACGAAAGATTTTGTGTGGTGTTCGACGCCAAGTCCTTTATTCACACCACGTGAATTGTACTGCAGTACCTTGAGGGTCATTATCATTATCGGTGATTCCTCTCGCGCTTGTTAACGGTTTACCTCATTGACCGGTAATCAAGCGATGTCTTTCCATGTTCGACTTCAGAACAATTCTCACATGGATCGACTTGTACTTAGAGTGAAGATCGAACGAGTTTGAAGACCCCAGATCTAGTTTCATCCATCCGGGCTGCGATATATATTCAGGAAAGATAAAGACATTGACATGTACATCATTGCAGCAGATAATCATCCTACTCAAAGGATGATAATTTCATCAAAATTATCAGTCTACCATCAGACGATTGTCTGTTCTATGTACAGAAAAATGAATTTATAAAGCTGAGCATGGGAATGCCCGCCTCAGCTAGATCATGAAAGCAGTATGAAGAATAAAGTATTGTATTGTATCTTATTACAGGTCTCCTCCCAGCATTGGATGAACTTCGGATCCCCCTGATAAAGCATTTCACCCGATAAACAGCCTCATACTTTAGGGGGCAACTGTTATAGACATTTTTGTGCCTTACAACATTGAGCATAAAATGTCCATAATCTAAGGGATCCAAAGTCCCTAAACATGTTGTTCCTACCCCTAGAGGAACAAGGCTAACAAACCACAGCAATTCACAGAAGTTCTCCACCAGAAACTGCTCAAAAACAAGTCAATTCAGGATCATTTCAGTGGCTCCACTAGCTATTTGCACTGAATGTCAAAGCCAACACTGGCTACCTGCGCTGAATGTCAAAGGCAACACTGGCTACCTGCGCTAAGCGAGAGTTGACATGTGGCAAGTTCATTTCTCAAGGTGTCAAAACCCAGGAAGCTTCCAAAATGACACTTGCCTCAGGGAATTCGACTATGATGAGTAAGAGGTTCCAAATCTCCAAGTGGAAGCAAGAACCTCCAAGTGGAATCAAGAACTGATAGAGGGAGAGGACACTAGTCAGATCTCAAGCTGACTCATCCTCTCTCCAAACATCTATATATGGATCTCTCCTCCACGAGATCTAGAGGCTGGAATTTTGTTATTGCAAAGAATTGCTGTTGGTTTGAGATTGGAATCATTGGGTGCTTAATGCTTTGAAGGGGGTGAAGATAGGAATTCCATTTGCTAGGAAGGAGATGCTGGATTGGAGCCCTCTGGGTTGTATCTCTTCCTGAACCTTGTTATTCATCAATAAAGCTATCTTGGTTTCTCCTATATACTGATGTATTTTTTGATGTATGATTGCATTAGTATGTTTAGTTTATTTCTAATCCTGAACTAGTTATGAATATGAATCCATGTCTTGTGTAGTGTTCTCTTCTTGTGATCTTGAAGAAACCTCTTGAAGCTGGGCGAGCGAGAAGGCAAGTAGCTGGGAACTCTCCAAGAGAAGAGAAACCCAATTGAGGGACAAACGGAAGACACTGGTGAGTCCATCCATCTCTCTTCATTCTTAAGTCATAAAGGAAGAATACTAGAATAGCTGTCTATGTTTGTTGCTAAGGCACTGTCACACCTTAGGTGGATAGGATCGTCCTACATACGCATTTTTCCCCACAACACCCGGGTACGGATGGATGACGTGGAAGGATGATGTCATCATGTACGGATGAGTGACGTGGCAGTGGCATGGTAGCAGGGCGTGGGTAAAAAGGGATGAAGTGGCGGCAACGTGGCACGGCAACAGAGGCGAGGAGACAATGTCATAGGGGAGGATGTAGTGATGACGTCACATAGGCGAGGGCGGTAAGTGGTTTTGGGCGCACCGCCTTAGCGCCTGGGTGGTTTTGAGGGAGGGGGCTCTGCCACACCCGAGAGTTTGACGCGTGGCGGGAGTACGATGGCAAAACCGCCGAACTCCCGGATGCGAAACCTCTAGCTGTTGGCGCGTGCTTAGGACCCACCGACCGTAGATCTTGGGTGGGCCAGATCTGATGGCTGGCGGGGCGGGTAAGGTGGGGGAAGGTTAATAACTGGGCACACACGTTATTTAATTTAATTAATCACACGGCGGGGGGGGTTTAACGTTAATAAAGTGGGTTTTTTGGGATATACGAGCGGGGCTGAAAACTTTGTAACGTGGGTTTTGGGTTTATATGCATGCGGGGGTTAATTTAATTTTTAATAAAGCTTTTTAAACATTGATCCTTTGGAAATAATGACTGCGGATGGTAGAAATGAAAGGTTATCAGTTTACCCAGGGGTTAACTGATCCCAGGGGAAAGGAGGAAGGCTAAATATAAGTCCCAGCTGGACTTAATATTTCCCTAGCTTGTAGAACATATGGCTATAGCGCCCGGGGAGGGGATATTCATTATTTTTGGGATTTTATATAATTTTTGTAGTGAATGGGGATAGGGGAGTGTTTTAGGGAGCTACATAGTAAAATTAGGAGTTAATATGGATTATGAGGTGATAGAAGGGCAGAAGGCTAAGTTTTAACAATAAAACTTAGATATAGGGGCAAATGAGAGTGAAAAGTGACATTAGACAAGAAATGTGGCTTCTTTTCATTCAAGAAAGCCAACATTTTGACTTGATATTTCACAAAACTAAAATGGAATGAGGAATTGTTGGGTAGATCCCAAGACCCTTTAGGGGGATGTTAATAAGAGAGTTTGAGAGGGAGGAGAAGGGAAGTTAGACATGCTTCCAAAATTCTGCCATTTAAGCACTGCTTTGCTACCTCTGCCACTAATGAGATGAGATGTCCTTGTCAAAGACACCACTGAAGATAATCTTGTTTCCGCAACCCCAAGCTACCTACCCTTTTTACAACACCAAGCATTTTTTGTTACTTTAGGAAGGGTGCACTTAGACTTGCAAACCCTGATTTTTTTTTTTTTGTTTTAAACTGCCTTTCCTATCTAAAACTACCCATGTTTCTTCCAAGGGCCCAGATTAAGCTGTTGGGCTCCTTCATTCTCTACCTAGTTGCTACTCTGCCAAGCTTAAGCTATTGGGACAGATACATTCTCTATATTCTAAAGAAAAAAATTTAAACCTAGGGGAACCAAGCTTAAGCTGTTTGGCTTTCCCCTTAACTGAGAAACCATTCAAAATGGAACTTTTGCAGCATGGAAAAGATGAACATTTTTGGTACTTCCACTGTCAATCATGAAATATGAAACCTGTTGCAACAGGAGGCTAACAATATAAACACAAGTAATTTAAGAGTCAATTGAATTACCCAACAATAACTATGAATCTTTCAACAAGGAAAGTTTTAGCTTACAACCTTTCCCCCTTAAAACTTTATTTTGGGTAGCCCTTCTTGTCCCCCATCACCTAGGTCTAACTCCATATTTTATTAATAATTTTCCAAGGGTATGCATGCCTTAGCATGTTTTACAGTGGTATGCCCATTTACATGAAATTAAATTATTTTGACTTCATTATAACTAAAAAAAACTTGTTGATGTTCTGGCACATATAAATGTCATCACGCTCACACCTCCTTTCCTTCTCATACCCAATTATTTCCTCTTTGGATCCATCTTCCATGACCATACTTACACCATAAGCTTACATACCATGACCAATTCCATACACACCAATCCTTAGTGATTTTGTGGCACAATTTGTAAGTGATATCGTGGCCTCCCTAGTCACAAATATCGTAACTCATAATAATGATCTACTGGCTCCCATTCTACAATGATCAAATGACATAGACACTATGGTTACGTGGAAACCTTTACACATGGATTTGTGGAACTTTTCCACTACAATATCATGGAAACATATCACTACAATGCCCCTTGATTTCATCCTGCCATATTTAGTATGTTGATTTTGTTGCACATTTCTGGCTTTTAAAAAGAATCTTTCATGCATAGTTTGTCATCATGTTTTGTGAAACTATTAACACCGATAGGTTGAGTTTCCTAAATATCTACAACAACTTCTAAGTCTTTGATAACCCTTACTCTGGAATGGCATTTCCTTGAGTGCATTCAAATTTCACTATGCCTTTGACAATTATAGCAATGGATATCAACCCCCCTAACTCATAGGCTTAGAGAACTTTCATTCCCTTCAGAATCTTGATTGGGTGGCCACCCACGATCACTTTCAGAGCCTCTTTTGGCTTAGAGATATCCACCATCACTCCTCCCATCGACATTCTTTTCTTTTTTCTCACCTCTATTTCCCCCTTTGGTTTGAAGGATCTTTTATCCAAGTGGATATTGGTGGCCACCGGCCAATTCCACTTGGACCACCACCATTGTTTCTTTCAACTTTTTAGTTTCCTTAATTGTAGCACAATTTACTATTTTTAGTGGTTTTTCGTGTCCTAAACTTCTAGAGCTGTTTTGAGGCCCTAAGCGATTTGTTTTTGGAAATCTACTACCCGCAACTAGATGTAGGCCATTTTTTTGTCATAGTGCTCAGAGAGATCTTTCCAACGGGGTATCATGCGTGTCAAACGGAGATAATATGACCAAGTCACGACCCCGGGAAGTTGGCTACCCAACTGACACCAACGGGGCCCATAAACTCTTGGTGTTACATCTCTTCAGGTTAGGGTTTTGGTTGTTTAGGGTTTTCTCTTATTGTTCAATCATAAAAATGCCCTTGAGCCCCATTTTAACACAGTTCAGAGGCATGTAGCTACCTCACATGTGATATATTTTTGTAGGAAAAACAATAGATTCTGTTATTTACTCTTCAAGAAATCCTACGAGATTCCCTTACTCCAGTTAGGGTTTGAATGCTCCTTGTGGAGGAAGGATGCACAAAAACTCTTGCTGAAATGTTGGTTCTTGAGCCAGTGTTCTCCCAACTGTGAAATCCTACATGCTTGTGCTACCAAACCCTCGGTCAACCTGAATTGAACATCCCCAAGTTGATCCTTATCACTATTCAGGTTCAGGGTGAAATATTTTGTTACCTTCGAGTTGTGGCTGCTGAATTGCTGGAAAAATGGCATCCACCCTACTTTTTGCACTCTCGCCCTACTACGAGGGTCTCCCTCCAGCAACTCAGGCCCTTGCGGCTCAAAGCGGATGGAGGCACGTAATTTCAACATGGTGAAATACTGGAAGACAGGGTGTATGTGCCTCTTTGGAAATATCGGCTTAAGCTTTGTAACAAACTCGTGTGAGAAGGGAGGGCTTATTATAGAAAGTGTTCACAAAGCACGGTATTTTCGAGAGACAGGTCATGATCATGATTGTCATCATGATCCGACCTGAAGGAAGATATGGAGAGTATGTATAATGGTCGCATTAGAATCATGGCGATTAGGCAAGGAGCTGGATTCATAATGCACTAGATTATGGCTACGTTTTTCCGCAAGGCTGACCATAACCGAAAAATCATAAAAATATTCAAAAATAAAAGTGTTCATTACTCTTTACCTCAAGTGTCAGTCAACAGATGTACTTTTCCTTTATACCTTCCAACGGTCTAGTACTTCAGATGATGCATGCATGTCCTTGAGATGATAACCGACCTAATAGTTAAAATAGAGATATGATTTCATGATTCATGACCTCGACTAGTATTTAAAAATCTGTCAGTACTTTTCAAATATTTTTGAATTAATGCCCTATCTATGCTTTTTTTTTTTAGAAAACTAAGGCGTCACTGCAGGGAATGGAATCGAGACTGCTAAGCTTTCTGCAGGAAATGTAGCCCCAACTACTGAGTCTTTTAGAAAATCATACCTTGACTTTTGAAACTTCTGCAGGAAATCAGACCATGACTTGCGGAGCTTCTACAGGAAATCAGATGATGACTTGCAGAGCTTCTACAAGAAATCGGATCACCAACTAACACTTTTCCCTTGCTTGTATACAGTTCACTACACATGAATAAAAGGTGTTGATGTCGAATGTGCAATGAGCTCATTTGATTACCAACCATTGAGGTCAAATGTTAACCGATGCGAGGCCCATCACCTTTAATGAGAGGGAGGGCCAAGGTACCCTGATGCGTCCTATCGGGTGTGAATTAATGTGATGATGTCAAACCCCCCTGTAGGATCCAGTAGTCAAGGAGCCATCATGATTCCCCATTGATGCTGGCGAGATAATCTTTCATTAGGGCATTCAAGCTTCAAGGCATCATAAGGCTCTTATCTTGCACGCGGATAACTTGCTGATGTCGATGGGACAAGATTGTTGGAAGGAGGGCTTTAAGAAATCCCACATCAGTCCAACACAAGCAATCCATATTTAACTGAAAACAAAATTTTATTCAGAGAACCTATTGACTTGTAATTTTAATAAGCATAGGGCAGTCCATGCTCACCATATTTCATTTTTAGAGTGTCTGAAATACTTGGAAAATAAGAGTCCCAGGGGATCCTTTTCCATAATTAGTCCATTAGGCTAGGAAAAAGGAATAAACCTATACCTAATAGACATTCCTCTCATTTTTTACCGAGAATGAGGAGGAACAGTGTGAGTTCATTGCGTCAGCAGTAAATCAGGAAGAGATAGTGGAAGGAATGATCCCTTCTCTCACAATCTCCAACTCTCGTTTTTTTCACAATTTATTCCACAAATTCATCCTTAGATTGGGGTTTCTTATATAACTTAAGTCTGTGACCATTCACCAAGAAGGTAACATTCCCATCATTAATGGTTTTAACCCAAACAGATCCATTATCAAAGACTTTATCAATTTCATAGGGGCCCAACCAATGTGTGTTAAATTTTCCTTTAAAGTTCTTAAATCTTGAATCATACAACAATTCCTAGTATCCCTCTTTGAACTGCTTATTTTTAATGTATTTGTCATGCCATTTAGTCTATTGTTGCTAAATCAGGTCAGTATGTTGAAAAGAATCATGCCTAATCTCATCCAACTCATTGAGCTACAGGATTCTTTACTGCTGAGCTTCATCAAGGTTTATACCCAAATATGTTGCCATTTTAAAATTTTTGATTTGAAATTAAATGGGCAATAAAACTTTCTTTCCATACACCAATTCATACGGAGAAAATCCAGTGGTATTTCTCCATGTAATCCGGTAGGCCCACAATTCTTCAGGAAGTCAGTTAGACCAATCCTTCTTATGTAATTACACCATCTTGGTAAGGATTGTCTCCAACACCTTATTTGTTCGTTCCACCTATCCACTAGCCTATGGATGATATGGGGTGGACTTCCATTGAGTAATCTGATATTTCTGCATAATTCCCTACATAAGCTTTGATACAAACTGAGTACCTTGATCAGTGACTATTTCCCTAGGTACCCCAAATCTTACAAAAATATGAGAAAAAAAGAAAATCTACCACTGTTTTCTCTGTTTCTCTAGGTAATGCTCTTTCCTCCACCCAATTCTTAACATAATTAGTACAAACTAAAATATACTTCTTACCTTTGGACATAGCGTTGATGTGACCTACAAAATCAAGAGCCCACCTCTCAAAAGGTTCTATGAGAACTTGCGGCTGCAAAGGCATCTCATCTGATTGTATAGACTGCCATATTCTCCAGAGGTTGTCACACTCTAGACATATTCCCTTGCATCTTTGAAAACACTTGGCCAATAGTAACCTGAGCGAAGGATCTTGTAAGTTGTCTTGTTGTCTCCAAAATGTCCTCCACACTGTTCATCGTGACAGGCTCTCAAAATGTCATAGATCTCGTCTTCTCGGACACACCTGCAGATAATCAAATCAGGTCCAGTGAAAAAATTATCTCCCCTAATCCAAGAGTAATCAACACTTTTTCTAATAATTCTCTTTTTCTGATTAGATGAAAAATAAGGAGGCAACTTTCCTGTAGTAAGGTAATGGGCCATGTCTACAAACCAAGGTGTTTTAACAGAAATAGCAAATAAATTTTCATCACGAAGGCTATCATTAATAATAATATCCTCACCTGCATGGTTGAGTCTAGCTAAGAAATCAGCTGCCAGATTTTCCTTTCTAGCCCTATCTAATACCGTGATGTCAAATTTCTGTAGCAACAAAAGCCACCTAGTAATCCTGCCATTAGTAACTAGTTTATTCATGAGATATCGGATGGCAGAGTGATCGATGAGTACAAAAACTTCATAGCCTGTGATGTAATGTCTAAACTTATTAATATCATAGATCACAATAAGGAATTATTTTTCAGTTACCATGTAATTCAGTTCTGAAGGAGTTAAGTTTTTACTAACATAATAAATAACATGGGTTACAGGATCCTCCTTTTGTCCCAATACTACTCCTATGGCTGAATCATAGGGATCAGTGGAAATATGAAAAGGAAATTTCCAATCTGGGCCTCTCTAGAACGGTGCTAAAGAAAGTTTTCCCTTGAGTGTATCAAATGTGGCTCTACACTCATCATCCCAATGAAATTCATCTTCTTTAGTCAACAATTTAAATAATGGAGAGGCTAATTTTGTAAACTTTTCAACAAACCTTCTATAGTAGCATGCATGTCCAAGAAAACTTTGGGCTTCCTTTTGATTGGTTGGTGGGGGTAGCTTTGCAATGACTTCAATCTTTGTCGAATCAACTTTAATTCCTGCAGCAGAAACATGTTGACCCAAAAAAATACCTTCATTCATAAACATAAAACATTTTTCATTACTTAATGAGACGTTAGTTTCTCTACATATCTGCAAAAATTTCTCAAGATTATGTAAAGTTTCTTCAAAGGTATCACCCATGATTGTAAATTCATCCATATAAACTTCTACACAATCATGCAAAAGACCAGAAAAGATACCAAGGACCGCTCGTTGAAATGTGGCTGGTGTGTTGCATAGACCAAATGGTAGTACCCTATATCCATAGGTGCCCCAAGGACATGTGAATGTAGTCTTTTCCTGGTCTTCCAGAGCTATCCTAATTTGATTGTACCTGTTGAACCCATCTAGGAAGGAAAAATATTTTTTTCCTGCTAAAGTGTCCAGTACTTGGTCTATAAAAGGAAAGGGAAAGTGATCTTTCAAGGTGGCCTTGTTTAGTTCCCTGTAATCCACACACACTCACCATTCTTTTTTGGGACAATAACCAACAGAGATATCCACTGGCTATCCGAGATAGGATAGATGAACCCTACATTTAACAATTTTTGTCATTCATCTTTCAAAATATCTCTTAAAGGAGGGTTCATCCTCCTTTGTGGTTGTCCCATGGGCCTAGCTTTCCCTTCTATATAAATATGATGAATGCATGTGTCAAGGTGAATACCTCTCATATCTATATATTCCCAAGCAAAAGTATCTGAAAATTTTTTCATTGCTTGAATTAGTTGTTTTTACTGTTCAGGGGTTAAGGCAGAATTAATATTCAAAGTTTTTTTAGGAAGAATTTCAACCACCTTACTCCCCCATTCATGCATGGAATATGAAAGAAATGCAGATAATAAGGCTGAATGTAATTTTGTTGTTGTACTATATTCATGAAAATCCTGCAGATTAGTAGTGAAATCTAAATTATGACTAGACTGCCCTTCTTCTAGCTGCAAAAAATCACGATTAGAAATACAACAATTTATCAAATTTTATTCTGAATGTTATTTAAGGCTCATTGCTTGGGCGATTGTCAAAACTACTTAGGCACATTCTGAATCATGCTCCTCTTCTTCAACCCAATGTGTATTTTCTGATCTTAAGAGAGGTTGAGCAGGGGGATACAAATTAATTTGCTTTATTCCAGTCCCATGAGTGATGGTCATATTTTCGGACCTACACCCTATATAAGCATCTGTCGTGGCTAACAACAGTCTCCTCAAGCTCAAAGGATGCCCTCCTAAGTTAGTTTTGGGTTGAAGAACATAAAAATTTGTAGGGTACTTCCAGGAATCTAATGAGATGAAAATGTCTTCTAATACCCCCTTTGGCCTTACCTTAGACCTATCTGCTAATTCTAACATGGTAGGAGTAGGCAATAAGTCAGAGGTTCCTATTCTAGATAAGGTCTCCATTGTCATCACTTTAATGGCTGCACCCAAATCAATTAAAGTATTTTTTATAGGTTGTCCATTAATAAAGGTGGCAACCACAGGATTCCAGGGTCTGCATATTTTTGAGTAACAAATCTGGTAGACATTAAACTTGCAAGCTTTCCACCTACTTGGATTGTAGAGAGTTATTTATTTTGTCTTCCTAGTCTCTTGGTACATAGCTCCCTTACTATTTTAGCATAGATTGGGATATCTTTAATTTCCTGCAGCGATGGGATCTTAATGTATACATTTCTTAATTCAGACATAAGATCAAACTCAGGCTGTTTTAGTCTCATTTCCAACCTCTCCAGAAAAGGAGGTTGGATTGTATGGGATGAGGAAGGTTCTTGCAGCCTTGAAGTAGGTTGTTCTGCTGGTTCAGGTGTGGTTTCAACTTCAAGCATTTCTAAAGTGTCTTCCTCTACAATCTTGTCAATTCTTTCGGGCCGATTCACCACTTTTCCTGAGCTGAGCTAGATTTCTGAATTGACATAGGAAATTCCTGTAACACAACAACATAAATTTCCTACAACTGGTGCAATATAATAGGTAGGAAAAGTGGGATAGGTGACCAATCCAATGTTGTGATCGTATTGGATGGTTTTATTATTGGCATTAGACACAGCCTGGGTAGGAAGTTGCGTAGGACGAGGTTGATTTGGTGGGTCAGGCAACTAAAGCTGCTGTTGTTGTGGTTGAATCATTTGCTGTTGTGTGGGTTGTGGAGGATAAAAGTTTTGAGAAGGAAAGTTCTCAGTGGTAGGGTAAGAAAAGTTCCCTTTCCAAGGCTGTTGTGGAGGCCAGGTCTATGTGGGCATTCAAATGTTCTGCATCTGAACCTTTTTATAAGGAAGTTGAAAATATGACTTAGCCATACCTGCAACACCTGCTTTCCATAGTCTTTGAGGTGTCATTGCATAAAGTGTGTTGCTAGCTCCTTGATCTGCTAGATATGTTGCTTTAATTTCAGGAAGTGAAGGGCTTTGATCAATAGAGTGTTCTACTTCATATATTCGACATATCTCTATGCTATTTGCAGGACATTCCCTCAAGGCATGCTTCTCCCTGCATTTCGAACAGAACATGGCCAAGCCTTTTTCCAGTTCCTCCTATTTTTCTTGTTTCTTCTTAACCTGCAAAAAAACCAATTGAGAAGATAACGTGCTAAGAATATTAGTCTTAAAATTTTCAAATAAATACCCATTTCAGCTTTGGTTACTCCAGCTCCAGCAACTGAGTTGACAAGCCTGGAAGCAGTATCTCTTGTTCCTCCTCCAAATTTAGAATTTCCCCTTGAATATTGACGTCATATCTCACATACTTCATCATAACCCAAATTTGATATGTCACCTCCTCCCATCAGATTCAAGATCTCCAAAGATTCTGGTCTAATTGCTCTGAACGAAATTGTTCTTTTAGTATCCTTGATCAGTTGACTCATTTTAGACCTCTGCAGATTGTACTAAAATCTCTCCACCAAGTCCTCAAGACTCTCCCCCTGCTTCTGAGTCATGTCAAATATCTCTTCTCTAAGGTCCCTAGTCTTGGAATAATCTAAATACTTTCTTAAGAATGCCTTTTTCATTTGCTCCCAAGTTGTAATGGAGTTTGAAACCAACCCCATAAACCACCCAAGAGTCACATTCTTCAATGTTCCAGGAAACAACTTCAGCTTCTAAGCATTGGAAGAATAGTCATAGCGCCTGCATAACACATCGAGCTCAAATAGAAAGGCACCAGTATCTTCACTGGGAACCCCACGAAAGTTAGGCAAGGCTGAAGGAGGAATATTCTTCATCTGAGTAGCTCCAAAAGCCTCCCTGATATGGAATTTGAATGTGACCAGTTCTTCTTCCTTCTCATCGTATCCATCTATGTGACTAGTCCCCTCTTCATGATCCATCCTGGACCAAAAGGAAGTGGGGGCTTTGTAGACTGCAGATCCTGTGGAATCAATGTTTTGGAGTTCTATCTCTTGAAGAGGATTTCCAATGAATTCCTTTTTAGGCTGACCACTAAGCAACGATGGTTTCCTTGTGACAAGAGATTCAAAATGGGCGGAAACAAAAGATTTTCCTGCAGAAGTTGCTACAGTAGAAGCAGGAATATGTTCTGGGCTCTTTTGAGGACCACATACCTCCTGACCAGACTCTTCTTCTCTTGCTGCCTTATATCTTGCAGACTTCTTTTTCCTTTCCAGTGTATTAGTAAATGAAGTGGTGCTCACACCACCACAAAGGACATGTAAAGATTTTGGACCCAATAATCTACTACGAAAACAAATTCAAAATAAACTACTTACCAAACAATCCAGACACTACTTTGGTGAATTTCTGACCTCCTCTGATGCGTGGGCTTTGCCCTTCGTCTTACCACTTCGACTCCCCCAGTCTTAAAAATTTCTAAACAGTGCATGTAATACAAAAACACTTGAGTATTATCCTTTTAGCACCTCCTCGACAATGACCCCAAAATCTTGAATCAAATTATAGCCTTATAATTTGATTAACATAAATCATGAACTCGGGAAGGTAAGCTTGTGAGATGCATGCAAAGTATATGCAGGCCTAACACTACAAGTGCTGACTAATCTAACTAGCCAATCACACAAACCAATGACTCCTTCCTATATCAATCAGTTAGCAACAAAGGCTATAAAGTGGATCAAACTTCCCTCTGCAGCTCTTAAGATTGCTGATGATGATTAGGAAAAGATATAGAAATAAACTTACAACAAATTCGAAAATTCAATCAATATGAGAAATCAAATCTTCATTAATTGAATTCCACACATGAACATAAAACTAGTTCATTTAATCAAGTGCTGCTGATATATTAGAAAGAGTGCATTAGCTGTGAAAATGAATTATTGCTACATAACATAAATAAAATGCCTAAAAACTAAACTATGGGAGTTGTGAGCAAAGGGGGCCCTCCCTTACTCACAACCCCTTCAAATTAGAAGATATTGCTCACTGCAATAGACAAAACATATATCTTTATATTAATCTAAAAATACAGTCGAGCTCAATCTGATACACAGTCCATGCTGAAACCAACACAGCACTCTAACAACCCCTATCATTGAAACTGGGAAAAATTTATATGTTTACAAAGCCCATATTTGGCTCAAAATAAAGGAGACTACTAATCTAAACCATCGGCTAACAAAAATATTACAAATAGATTTTAGCCATACTGGGTCTAATCCATGACTGAAAGCATGGATTAGATGAAACTCGTTACATTTCTTAGCTTTACTCCAAATGGCCAACTAGACAAGGCTTCTGAATCTGCGCAGTGTTGTTGGCAGATCTGAAATGGCCAATAGGATAACAACCATATGTGATATATTCCCCACAAAACCCATATTCCTGTTTGACTTAGATATTCATGAACATGGCTAACCGTCGATGTTGCTATAGGAAATCCGGGCGGTTACAGGAAATCTAACATTCAACATTATTGATTAGAGGATAAAATAGTTTAACACTTCTATAGTTAGGAGTAAATGATTTCATTTGAACTTTCTTTCCTTAGTTGTTGATGAGGTTGAATTCTTATCTACTTGTTGAGCATTTCAGATTTTGCATTAGAATTACTTGCCTCTGCTTGTGAGGTAGATTCACCTTTAGTAGTTTCATGAAAACCAAGACTAGATTTGATGGCAAAAGAGCTTTGACTACTAAGAATATTATCCAAAATATTAGTACTATCTTGAAATCACAAATTTTATCCTTTTCTTCTAATTTACCTTTTAGGATATTTACCTCAACATGGTATTTCTTTTCTTTTTCTAGATACTTCTTCTTCATGATTTCTTCAACCTTTCTTCCTTCCTCCATTTGTTGTTTCAATTTGAGAATCTCTTCTTACATCCCATTTTCTTGTTCTTAAAAAACTTGAAGTAGATCTTCATTTCGATTATTTGATCTTTAAAGATCTTCTCTTAAGGAGATGACCTCAGGTTCAATACCTTCACAATATTGGTTAGATACCATACCAGCATGATCTTTGTTATCATAAGCGTACAACGTATCGCTAAGATTAGCAATCTTTTTTGAAGCAAGGTCAAGTTTTGTTTTAAGATCAACAATTTCTTCTTTTGAATCAGCAAATGTATTTGTCATAGTGGACACATTTTTAGATATAAGATTACCTGTGAGATCTTCCTTTGGGACTTCTTCA
This sequence comes from Pinus tabuliformis, assembly GCA_031772625.1. Taxonomy (NCBI): domain Eukaryota; kingdom Viridiplantae; phylum Streptophyta; class Pinopsida; order Pinales; family Pinaceae; genus Pinus; species Pinus tabuliformis. The sequence continues at coordinate 1,909,532,018 of CM062817.1, read as the reverse complement.
TGTATTGCTTGTAACTTATCCCCTAGTTGCTTTGCAGTATTATAATGCATAACCTTATTCAATATTCAATCAGATATGCTAAGAAAGGTGTTAGTCAAAGCCTTACTCAAAGCCTTAGATTATCTTTCATCTTTCCTTTTCATTGTTGATAATTATCTTTGCTTAGCATAGGCACATCTGCATTGTCCATTGATTGTAAATTGACTTGATTTGAAACTTCAAGAGACTTACCTTCACTTTCACCCATACGTGAAAACTCAATAGTTTCACTATCATCATCACTATCATTGTTGCATAGAAAAGAAAATGGATCACATATTGAACAAAAATCCATACCGGATGATGCTTCATCTTCTTCATTATTGATCACTAGAAAACGGTTTGCTCTCATATTTGAATATTTTGATGACATTTGTAACTGTTACTGCACCTGATGTGTTCATGGCAAGGTTTTCAATAAAGGTATCCTTTTATTCTAGGGCATCAATGAAATTATCATCATAATAGTCTTCAAATTCCATAAGTAAATGAAAATCTTGATCAGACTCACCTTCTTCACCATTTGAAATACTCTCGTTGTCTTCATTTGTATAAAAACCTCTCTTTTTTTCAAACCTCTTCCTATTTACTTTGGCACCTTCTTTTCCTTTCTCTTGATTTTCTTTATAGGGACACTTAACAACATAATGACCAACTCTACCATAAGAAAAAAATTTGAAAGGAAGCTTACCTCTGAATCTTCGTGTACCCACTTGGACTTTCTTTAGGAAGTTTTTTTATTATTCTTCTGACACATAACATGATTCTTCCTTCTCTTTTCCTTTTGTAGTAGCTTTGAAGTTTGCTTCTCTCATATTTGAAGGACCATGTTTCTTCATCTCAAATGTTGTCAATATTCATGGAGCCAATCAAGTGTAAGACTTTGTAGATCCTACAGTTCTTCAATAGCAGATACTTTGGATTTGAACTTTGGAGTTGGAGATCTCATAATATTTTCAATAATAGAGGCATCTTTTATTTCTTCACCAAGATTTATCATGGAATTCAATACTTCATCTACTCTAATAAAAAAGACAAATTTAATTCCATTAAATATATGAGGTCTGATAGGAAATACTCCTTCGTGACTACCCATCTTGACAGATCTCCTTCAAGCGATCAAGATTCTGCCAAAGGACCTCATCTGATCCCAACTATTGGGGAAATTACTTGGGGGGGGGGGGGGGGGGGGGGGATTGAATCATTATTTTAAAATCATTAACTTTTCATTTCGTATTTTGATTTCTATACGTGACTTTTCTAAAGGGAACCTGCGTGTGTGCGCAAATGTTCTTAAGACAACTGGTGTATATTCAGTAAACTTATGTTTCAGTTAACTCCTCATCTGTTTATGTCTATCCAGCGCATCAGTAGTTTATTAAACATTAGATAAACAGTAACCATGTGCAGTAAGAACAAAATAAATCCTCACACATAAGAAACACACACGAACACTAGGATTTAAGTTGGAAACTAAGTGCGGGAAAAACCACTTGTTGTTCTCATATTTGTCTTCTTTTAAATATAAAGAAAATCTTTTACAATATTATATTGGTGCATACTCATACCAATACGTAGTAACCCACCTAAAGAAGGCTACAACCTTTGCTCATTCTCTAGCTCCTACTAGAAGGGAGCTCCAACCCCCTAGATCTTGTACTAGCGTACACTCATACCAGTATGCAAGCACTAACTTGTAGAAGGTTACAACCATCACTTATTCGCCCACTACTATTGGAAGGGAGCTCCAACCCCCTGATCTGATTTACCACCTACCACTGGAAAGAAGATCCAACTCCGAGGACCATGTTTCATAATTTTTCATACTGGATCCACCTGCTACAACACATCACAACTTGTAGGCCACAGTTCATCAAATTTTTAGACTAGACCCACTACCAACATTTAAGATCAATATCAATCATCAAATTGTAACTCATCACTGTAACTGAATCAACCAATCACTGAAACCCAGTCAAATGAAACTCGACCGAAACCTCAACCAATCAGAATAGTGAGATCACTGTAACCAAAATACAAGCAACATAATGTGCATCACATAAACTAGATTTTGTTACTACAAACCCTTATCAACCATCTGTCAAAATATGTACGCTACATTTCAGTAGAAAACCTACATGTGTACGTGCATTTCATGAAGCGTACTCACGTACATATCTTAAACCTCTGAAACCTAAAAACTAGACCACTATCACTCTGAAACAAACACTGAATCATACATAAATTCAATGCAAAATTATGAAAGAACCACAAAAGCTTCACTGATCTTCAATCACAATCAACAAGTACCTTCAACATTCTTCAATCAATCAATCCATAACCAAAATATCATTGTTTAATCCCATCATTGACAGATAACAGAAACACATCAAAACTAATAAAACTGATCAAACATCATTTTCATCAAAACCCTACATTATGTACATGCTTTCTTCAAAGAATATCTGCGTGTGTACGCACTTTTCAGAAACCAAACGCGTTTGTACGCGACTCACAATAAACACATCCATGTGTGTACATGCCTTGCAGGCTACAAAACCTGCATACAAATCTGCAAATTCAGAATGAAATCTTCGCTGCAACACAAAACTTCAGACATACCCAGATCTCGACATACACAGAAAAATCATACGTTATGACGCCATTAACACAAATCAAATCATCCCATAATTATGATTGTCATCTCATATCTATTGGATCTGATCCATTATCAAACTCTCGGGTGCTTACTTAGTTAAAATCAAGAAAAGCATCAATAGCTCATAACATGGACATTTGCTTCATATTAACTATTCATAAGATTTACATCACTTGCACACTTTACACACCATTTACCACTATGATATTTCGTAATTCATAATGCCTACAAATTTTTTTTTTATTTTTTTTATTTTTCATTTTTTTCCTTTTAGTCCTACTAGCTTCCTCAATGAGGTTTTCAACTAGTAGCTCTACCTAGGTGCCTCAAAGGAGGTTTTAAATCAATGAGCCAATATTAGATGCCTCAATGGATGTTTTTACCTGAGAAAATTTTTTTCCTCTTATTTTTAATTTTTAATTCCTTTTTCTATCCCATTGTAATTGAAAAACAAAATCTCTTTCAAGTATAGGAATACTTCAAATGGAGCCATGTGCACATAAAGATGGTAGATAAACTCATCTGTAGGATTGAAATGTATGCTTTTACATCTACCTATATTTTAGAGACCAAATACTTTGACTTTGACGATATCAAGTAACGTTGAAGAAGAGAGTGATGCTCCACCTTGTCGATTTTATGGAACCGAACCTCAATATAACTTTGATGGCATTGGTTCGCTTACTTATCTGGATCATTTTTCATGAAACAATGATTTTGTACTTAAAAAATAAATTGGTTTTCTCACTCTAGTTTAGGTTAGATGCTCTGATCTTGCATTACCTGCACTTGTGCCTCAAAGCTTATCAGTTCTAGATTGATAATTTAATGTTGGAATTATAACACATATAATTTCTCCAACAATAATTAATGTATTGATATGTCGTTGATTCACCATAATATTGAAGGTGGCAGTCGATCTTTATTTTTATTGGGGGGGGGGTGAAATATCACACATATGACAAGATATCTACACAGTTTACAAGAATTCTTAATCATCATAATAATTATGCCTGCATGTGTTGTATTTATGTAATCATTGAATGTTGTTATCTGTTTTGCATTTGCCAGCTAAAACTCTATTGAATGCAACATCATATTACTCTTTGAGAAACAACAAAAATGGTTGGCCGATCAATTCGTAGTGAACCAAACTAATTACGAATATTTGAACAAGCACGAAGTATTCTAGAGCAGGTGGGATGGATCAAGTATTTTTCTCGATTACAGGGATTCGATAATTTGGTCACTTTGGAATTTTTACAAAATTTGAACAATGGAACAACTACAGTAAAGGGAAAGCAGGTACTAGTTAATGAAGAAATCTTATTAGACGTTATAGGCCTACCCATGGAAAGTGAAAAAATGGATTGATAAACATACCATGTTGCATAGCGCAACATTGTTGTTCACAAATCCCAGAGAAGTGTTGATTCAAAAAGGCAAGGGATATCAGCTTGCTTCCTTTCCAGAACCTTGGAAGGAATTAGCAGAAGTAGTACAAAGGTATATTATCTGTGATGGTTGATATGATGTGGTTAGGCCTTGAAATATGAAGTTGATGGCGACACTTAAGCAGAAGGTAACTATAAATTTACCCTTCTTTTTAAATTCAATCCTGCACGAGACTGCTATTAGAATTTGTAAATGTAAAAACCAGGTTTCAGTAGTAAGGCACCACTACCTTATAAAAATGAGAGTTTCCAGAGAATTGAACCAAGCCCATTTAACTTGGAATGAATTTGTAGGAAGCATTGAACCTCCATCACAAATAGGAACACTTACTATGGACGAAGAAGCTAATATGCTAAGGGAAGAGACTATGCAAGAAAAAGCCCATACTTTAGTTTCACAAAAGCTTACCAAGGCTGAAAATAGAATAGCTTCCCTTCTAGTCTCTCTACGCACTAAACATAGAAGGTTGTGATGACTGATTAAAACAAGAAATCCAACAAATTCTAGTGAATAGCCCATAGATGAAAATGTAGCTTAGAAGTTTCCTAATGTTGAGGAAACCCGTCAAGAAATTTCACCTCAATTGCATGAGGAA